>CM076581.1:1497697322-1498897322 GCA_034641835.2 Pinus albicaulis
TAATGCATGTAATCATACATCACCATTTTTCTCCAAAGAGATTGTTTTGTTTTATACAACACTATGATATTTATATTAAAACCAAAGGAACTCACATGTTTAACTTTGGATATAGCTAATGAAAGATAATTGGAAGAATTTATACTATATTTACTTCCGTACATAAGATTCAAACAGTTATGCAATTTATCCATGTTCATAGACAACTAATACATAGACTAATTTGTATAACTAATAAAGAAAATTGAAGAGATAATTATTTGTGTTTAGTCCCAACTGAAAGAAAAGTCAATTAGGATGACCACACCACCCAACCATGAGATTGGAAATGACATCTAGTCTCCCCCAGAGCTTGCTTACTTAGTCTTATAAAAAAACCATTAAGTTATCTTATTACAAAACCTCAAGACTTCACTTAGTCCAATTCTAAATTTCTTTCATCAAGGCTTTTCTTCCGAGGGTTCCACTAGCTCTGTGTCCAGCTAAAGAACACCTAAGTCCAGGAAACTTCATTCCAACCTTCACATCATCCTATTTAAGGTTCCAAAGTTCTCACCACTATTCTCTCCTCATCCTCCACCCAAATTTTCCCATCCTTAGATTTTTCCCACTAAGATGGGGGTTTCATCCTCTCTAGGGAGAGAGAAAGATATAGTTTTTTCCTAATTGTCTAGAGGTTGAAATTCATTACTCGTGGTCATTTCGCATAACTTTTTAAACATGTCATTTTATTTCCATTCATCATTGTCTTTACCATAAAGTTCATTATTCGCATCACGAGGTGAATCATCCCGTACTTAGACAAAAAAAAAATTAATCTCTCTATATACATATATATAAATTTGATATTAAAATATTTAGCTACAACAGTTAAAATGTAAAAGAACTATACGTTTTCTTTTTTTTTGTAGGCTTAGGTAGTTCCTTCCGTTTTCTATTAATAAAATCCAAGCAAAAATATACAAAACTAGACCTTGACCTGCCCGTAGGAAACCAAGTATTTCAGCCATCGAAGTTCAGAGTATGTCAACCAAAACATAAAAAGCGTTAACAATATATACCATATATGACACTACTTAATATCTAAGTCTGGAGATAACAACATATACAGAAAAAGTACTAGCCCCTAAAAATAAAGTAAGACATTTGATCATGAAACCATTAATCTTCCTCAGATTCCACTGGTGCTGGATCTTTGGCACTGGACCCTGCAAATTGAATTGCAATTTGCTGCGTAGACTTGGTTTTCTTCTCCAATCTTCCGACCCTTACATACTGATGCAATTGTCAAAGATTGATTTCCTGGATGTTCCTGTTAATATCTTCCAAAGTTGATTCCATCTTAGTTTTTGCTGTCGACATGACTGCCATAGGTAGCAGGCATTTGATTAACCAGTAAGTTCTAACTAATTTTTGAAACAAGGAAATTCCGCCTCGTGTGTGCCCTGTGTCAATGACCGCGCTCTGCATGTCCTCAGAAGCCATTTCATCTTCCCTATCCAAGTTTTTTAAAACCTTTGTTTCCCAACCATTAATGTGGGAGCGTACTGAACTTGAGATTTATGATGTAAATGTTTGAACCAGTGCTTCCAGATGTTGCTGCGGAGATTTTCTTCCTCTTTTCTGATGCTGCTCAGAAGTAGGTTGCTTGCCTTTGGCTCTAGTGGGCTTCCTTCCTCTTTTAACCATGTTAAAGTAACCTGACAAGGAATCTGCTAAAGCTACCATCCAAAAAATAACACCAGTAAGATTCCTAGACAAGATTCGAGACTTGGAATGCAGAGAGGTTCCATCACCCAAGTTAGGCTCTGTGAGAAAGACGTGATATTAAAAGAGAGACCAGACACTAATACAATCCAACCGGGAAAGAAAGAATTGAGGAGCAACTCATAGATTGTAGCCATGACAGAAGACAGAGATGGCCAGAGAATTAAAAGGTAAGACAAAAGTCCATATACCAATACAGAGATAATAAGGCAAAAAATATTGCCCACATATCAACTTCAGGACCCTATTAACATAATTTCCAAAGTTGAACAGAAAGGAGAAAAACAAACTCTGCTGCAAGAAAGTCCTTCAACCATAAAAAAGGCAAACCATTTGAACTGTCAATAGGCAACATTTATCTGCAATTTTCAAAAATTTACCCGACCTCCTATCAAAGAAGACAATATAAACAGGAAAAGGAGAGACAGAGACTATTACATACCCTTTCTGCATAGTTATAGAGAAGTTTTTGACAGGGAAAGAAACCTTACTAAACCCATATACAGCAAAATACTGTGAAAGAACTAAACCAACCCATTAAAAAGCTGCAGCAAGAAATAATTTTAGCATAATTTTAGAACCATGATCTTAACAATACAAGGATCAGAATGAGGAAATGAAAATTCAGACCAAGTTCTAACCAAATATTTGGGTAATGGAACAAAAACCCGTTGAGGAAGAATAAGCGTACAGCCAGCTTCATCAACCTTCTGCATTTTTTCATACCAGAACCAACCAAATCTTCATTCAAACAAATAATCTAAGAATACCATTACCATTATCCACATTCGACGAAGATAGAAATGTGTGGCTCAGAGGGTAACTATGATGATACATACCAATTGTCTACCTGGCTTGTCACCGTTAACCTTCGTTGGAGAAAATCCCTGCAGGCGCAACCAGCTTCGAAACAAAACCATAATGCACAAATCCAAACATTACCATGCATATTACTGCTTCCCCTGCTCTTTTTCCAAAAATTTCCTGACAGCCCTACTGGCTGACCCAGCTGGAGTTGCATGGGTGTACTTCTCATTTATGACGTTTGCTGTCGGAGGTCCCGTCATCTATTATCCTCCTGTCACTTGGATGCTCTCTCCACGCGTTGGTCGTCCTCCCCATGCGATAGGCTATGGTGACCAACACATTGGTTAGGCTCCAACCTTCCATGTTACACCCCGATCAAGGAAAAAGAACTATACATTTTCATTACACTCAAAAGTGAAAATATAATTTTGTTTTTTCATCTCTCTATAAATTGGTATAAAATTATATAACTACATGTAATTATTACATGGATTGAAATGTTTTATTTGTTGTTGAGAGTGTGAATAAAATACATTTACCAAGCCTCCTTCACACTCAATTGTAATATCAACTAGCATGGAGCTCTATTAAGTGTATATCTACCGAGAGCTCAAAAGGATGTAACCCTCATCGTGCAAAATTTTTTTAGGAATGTCCGCCCCTATTCCTTTTTAGCTCTTAATAAAATGTGGAGTTAAGATATATCTATACTAATTGCTAATAATATATATATATATATATAAACACCCTAGTCACTCATATAGTTACATATCTATACTCTTCGTATTTTCTTTCACATATAAACCATATATATATGGAATTTTTGTTTCACAATATTTTTTATTTTAAATTTTATTTTTTTAATGTAATATGCATAGCCCATATATATATATATATATATATATATATATATATATATATATATATATATATATATATATATATATATATATATTTATATATATATATATATGATTTTCTGAAGATATTTTTTATTTTTTAAATTTAATTCTTTAATGTTTTATATATAATTTTATCGTTAGTGTTAAATTTTTATATATTTGTTAATTAAATTTAAATATAAAGTTTTGAAATATAATAATATAAATTAATACTTTAATTCACATGCTAAAATTAATCTTAATTTTGAGTTATTATTTATATTTTATATGCAATTATAGAAATATATTTATTTCTAATAATATGTTCATTAATTAAATTTATTAATTTTATGTTTTAAAATATCAATGGTTACCAATGTGAATTATTATTATTATGTCGTAAGGCGTTATTATTTGAAAAAAACTTTCTTAGATGCCACTCTGTACAAATCTGCACCATTAGATAAAATGTTAGACGATTGAAAAATTTTACACCATAAGATCAACAGTAGTTAATAGTTAAAGACAGAAACTAACAAACTAATAGTTAAAATTTATAAATACAAAAAAAAAAAAAAAATTGTTAAGCCGTTCGGTAAGCCCTTCCTCCCTATTGTGTGAATTTGTAACTTCTTACAACCATTGCGTCCTTGTTTCCTTTAATTCACAGCAGTTTGCTAGTCCAACTATAATGAACTGAATCTTTGTTCTTTTTATTTTGCAGGGCTTCCTTTTATATGATTGTGGTACCTGTATTTGAAAGTAGGGCTTTTTCGAGACATGACAAGCTTTATTGTTCTTGTGGGTGTTTACAGTGAGATTTTCATTTTAGTAGTGGTTTTCTAGTCCAATTATAATGAACTTAATCTTAGTTTGTTTTATAGTCATTTTTCTAGTCCAATTATAATGAACTGAATCTTAGTTTTTTTTTATTTTGCAGGGTTTATGTTTATATGGTTGTGGTAGCTTTATTTTAAAGCGATTTTTTTCGAGACATTACAAGCATTATTCTTCGAGGCTTTCTTGTTTGTGAGTTTACTCTGAACTTTTCATTTTAATTAAATTATAGAAATTTTATTTTCTTATTCTTTAAACTTTTGACCTGGGTTATTTTTTTTTGGTCCATGCTAAATTCTGAAAATTTTATTTTCTTATTCCTTGGGTTAATTTTTTTTTCCGTTCCATTCTACAATTTCTACAACAAAAATAAAGAGGCAATGAACTGAATCTTTGTTTTTCATTTGGCAGCGCTTCCATGCTAAATTCTGGAAATTTTCTTTTCTTATTCTTTGGGTTAATTTGTTTTTCCATGCTACGGTTGCTACAGAAAAAATAAAAAGGCAATGAACTCAAAATTTGTTTTTCATTTTGCAGTGCTTCCATTCTGAATTCTGGAAATTTTATTTTCTTATTCCTTGGGTTAATTTGTTTCGGGTCCATGCTATGGTTGCTACAACAAGGCAATGAACTGAATCTTTTTTTTCAAAAATCTCCTCTATGTATTCTTGCAAGCTAAGCGATCATGGGTTGCAAGATTGATAAAGGCTTGGAAAACATTTATTTATTTTATATTTGATTAAGAATTATCTATTTCTATTTGATAAATGTGTGAAGTCCATGTATTTGTCTTCGTTAGATCAGTTTTACACTTTATACCCATTTATTCTTTTCCTTGAACTTGGCCATTTTGTTATTGGTTAAATGTGTAAAGTCCAAATATTTGTATGGGTGAAGTGAGTTTTATATTTTGGATAATTTAATTTTATTTTGGGTAATTGAGTATTGTATATATTTAAGAATTGGAAGGATAGAGTAGGAATATCCGTAAACTAAAATTAAAACTTAGAGAAATAAGAAAAATAATTATAAAAAAGATATATATATATATATATGGATTATTGTAAATGGAAAAAAAATGTTTTCTATTTATATTTTTATAACTATAACTAAAATAATAGTAATAATAAACAATTTTTACATAAAGCATATTAAATTGTAAATGTAATTAAAAGCTAGTTAAACAAATACATAATATTATTTCAATTTAAAATATGTAATATGAATAAAAAATATTTTATTTTGTTATGTTTATTTGAAAATTGAGAAATTTTATATTTAAAGTAAATTAGCAACATATTATATTTTTCAAAAAAGAAAATTATATTTATTGTGTAAAGTAACTATGCATATAATGTTAATCAATTTTGATTTTACCAATTAACATTGCAGAATGACTTTGGACTATAAATAGTCATATAGTCATATGAAATTGTAATTACACATTTAAAGATGAGTATTGTGCCTTCTTAATAGTGGATTTCTCTCCTAATATTACATTTTCTTTTCATTATAAATATTTTTTTTTATTTCTTATGTCATTGATTAAGGTTATGGTAATAAATTGAATGGTACATTGGTGTTGTTAATTTACCACAATTATATGTTGTTACAATCACTCTTACCACAATTCCTATTCTTCATTAGCAATATTTTAAAATAATTTAATATTCCAATGATAAATAACAATTGCGGATAGAATAGTAAATGAAAAGAATAAGGGACATGAATTCACACCACACAAGAGCTTTTGTAATTTTGATATGAATATTGCTCTGTCTTTCTCTTAGAATTTGTGTTTTAAGTGTCATCTGTATTCATTAAGTCCATGGGGGGTATTGGGGGGTCTTGGATAGATGGTGATCCAGTGTTGTGTTAAGGCACTCCTTGAAGTGAAGTCACACATTCATATTGGACATGATGAATATGTAGTCTTACCAAGCTTACAAAAAATGTAGAGGTTGAGAAAGTATTAAAGTCCACCTTTACAAATTGAGGATGTTCTGTGTTAAAAATTTATTATTTAAAAGTGAACTCATGAATATTTTTATTTGGACAAACATTTGAATTTCTAAAGAAACTTTAATCACTTTTTCATGGGTTCTTGATATCACTAATTAAAAGGGCTTTGGTATCCTAGTATATCCTCATAGTCCTTTTTAGGATTCAAAGACAAAATGTGATGATTTTCGTTATTCAAATTTACCATACTTATGGTAGAGTATGGTAATTTGATATTTTCAACACCCTTGAGTTCAAAAGATTCATATTTTTGCTTCAACTTGATATTCTTATAATTTATCCAAAATCATTGGATGCAGGTCAATATGATCGAGATGATCCAATGCACAAACTAATAAAAATTTGAATGATACAAATGTTTGCTAGGGTTTGAATTGGGGAAAAATGTAAATGGATCTAAATGAGACCCAAGAGAGCTATATCAGTTGTAAGAAATATTGAATCCCAAATAAATTTAACATATACAAAGAGGGTGTGGATAAATTCCAACCATTCAAGTAGGATAATACTTTAAACGCAAGCTTTTCTTGTCAAAATACATATGGATGTTTAAACAAAAAACCAAATGAGGGTCTTTGTTCAATAATTGCTAAGGACAAATATCTTTTCTATCTCTACAGTGAATTCTTTGGAAAATACAATAAATAACCAAAAAAGTGATTTCTTTGGAAAATACAATAAATAACCAAAAAGAGAGAACCTGATATGGTGGATACTCTTGTCGTGTCAATGATGCAACAGTGAATTCTTTGGAAACTACAATAGATGACCAAAAAGAGAACCTGATACAGTGGATACTCTTGTCATGTCAATGATGCAATTCCTGAGATTATAGAAAAATAATTACATTCAACCATTTTCCTTGACTTGTTTTCATTTATTTGAGGCATAAAAATCATGGTTCCAATATTTTATTGATAGGGGAATACAAAATTTGCACAAGTTACATATGCTTTCATCAAAACATGGGCACTCAAGAAAGATAGAAGGTTATTAATTGCATAACTTCATCAAATGAAAAAGAAATACCATTTAAATTTGGTTGATGATCCTTATCCTATTTTTGTTTCCCTAATAGGAATTCCTCTATTGTTAAGTTACATAACGAGGAATTAAGAAAAGGATGTGTAGAAAATATAAGTCTAGGTGTGAAAGCAATAGATGTAAGGGACGAGTTTGATAAAGGGTTACATTATATTAGAGTAAATAAACAACCTAAAAACATCAATATGAGAAATAATCGCATTCCTCCTAAATTATGGACTAGCACCTATTAAAACCACTATGGTATATGTATGTTTGGACCGACATGCAAGTTTAATCATCTAATGGCATGTCTTTCTTATAGTCAGTCAGCTTCTTCCCTTTTAGAGATACTAGCGACTACATGTTTGGTTCTTTCTTCTATGCTACCCTTTCATATGCTACAACACCCTTATGGCGTTTCCTTTACAACATATGGTGCAATTGCTAGTTTAAATTTACTTTAATGTGATATGTACATTTTTATGGTGTAATTGAACTAATAGACAAAATTGTTTGTTCCTTCATAATCTAGAAATACAATTTTAACTTAGATTTAGATTTTTTGATGTTTCAAATATGCTTTTAACTGCATCAATGAATTCAACACACCAAAATACTTATAGAAACTTGAACTTTACAAACGACTACTTTTCTTAAACTTATTCTTAAAAATATCTATCATTTTTTAACAAAATTCATTCAAAAAAATTCTTGAAAAAAAAGCAAGATATGTATTTGTTATAGAAACTTGAATTGAATTTATAACTTATAATATAGAAAGCTGAATTGAATCCATTTAATATTTTTATTTTTTTTCACAAAGGAAAAATTCGTAATTTTATTAATGAAAACAAAATTGCATGTTACACTTTGTTGTAATCCTCAGAGATGCTATATTACAAGAGGAGTGAAAAATTAAATTTTTATTACTTACATTATTTTTATTATTATTATTGTTTAACATAATTCTACATTTTAACCACCAAGGTTAGATTTCCTTATACATTATAATTTATCGTTCTATGAATTAACACAATAAGATAGACATTATTACCGTTTTATAAATAGTTTAATTAAAACTAACCAAATATATTTATTCACTTTTATTTTTTTACTGTACCTAACATTTCTTTATAATTTAGAAATTATTTTAATTGTATTTATTAAAAAAATGATCAATTTAAGATTAACACACCTCCCTCATACCGAGTTGTAAAAGACATCTCACAACTCTCTACAATAAATATATATATATATATATATATATATATATATATATATATATATATATATATATATATATATATATATATATATATATATATATATATATATACCGATTTATGAAAATTAACTTTATTTCAAACTATAACATTTTATCAAATTTAAATTCATTCTAATCTATAACATTAATAATTATTATTTTCACATTTCACTCTTTCCTTTTCAATATATATTAATTATAAAAACTAACTAGAAAAAAAAAAGAGATAATAAAAGAATTTCTTTACACGTCTGGAATTCTTATCTTAAAAAACTTTATGAATCTCCAAATGTCATAGATAACTTTGAAACCCTGGTCACAATGGAAGAATTTTTCTCATTAGAAAACATATATTTTGGGGTTAATCACGTGGCTAATGGAAAAGATAAGGACATTGAAGGTTACCAAGCAGAAAACTTAAAAATTGGAGGTCTTGTCCTCATCCCTCACACCCCCAAGCTTTTCAATCAAGCAGTCAAGAAAGCGTTCCCCAAACCATGGACTCACAACCTCATTATTCGTATTTTTAAAATTGGAGATACAAATAACCCCTCTAATTGTCGGACTATTATGATTAGCCCTCTCTTAGCCAAGTTATATGATATTATTTTGGAAAATAAGATGAGCATATGGCTTGAAAGTGAAGGTAAGTGGGCTAAAGGCCAAGCAGGTTTTAGCAGGCAACACTCAACAACGGACAACCTCGTTATGCTTAGGATCATTGTGGAGGAATGTCGTAATGATAAATCCAATCTCTTTTGTTGCTTTGTGGACTTTAGAAAGGCTTTCGATGCTTTGCCTAGAAATAACCTATAGAATAGATTAGAAGAGCTAAAGGTTCCTTTCGAGTTGAGAGATGTCGCTATAAGGTTATAAGAGAAGGTAATTGCAAGTTTAAGAGCAATGAGGGGTGGTCGCAAGACATTAAGTGTAATATCGGAGTTAAACAAGGTTGCCCCCTCTCCCCTACCATATTTGGCATTTACATCGATAAGCTAGAAGGTTGCTTAGAGGAAGAAGGTTGTGCTGCCACGATCTTAGCTGCAATAGTCATTATCCTTCTTCTCTATGCTAATGATATTGTTCTTCTGGCAAGGTGTCCATCTAGTCTTAATAAGCAACTAAGACTTCTTCAGGATTCATGCTCTACCATGGATATGATTTCTAACACTGATAAAACAAAATTTATGATTACCAAATCCACGAAGGAAACTTACGCTAATTTTTCATATGACAATAGAAACTTGGAGTAAGTGTCTTCTTACAAGTACCTAGGAATTGATATTCATCACAAGCTCAACTGGAACTATAGCATTGAGAAGAGGATTAATGGAGGGTGGAAAGCTTATTTTGGTCTTGAAAATAATTGTAAAGCGGAAAACCTTGTGATATGGCATAAAAAGAATCTCCTCTTTGAAACTTTAGTCACTCATGTTATCCTGTATGTATCTGAGGTTTGGGTTAGCAACATCTCTAGAGAATCCTGGAGAAAGATTGAGAAAATCTAGAAGCGTTTTATAACGTATAACCTCAAAATTAAAAGTAATACACCCTATCATATTCTCCTTATAGAAGTGGGTATTCCCCCTATCGAGAGCTTAGCTATGACTAGGCTTCTGTTGTATAAGCACAAAATCAATAACATGGGAGAGCGTAGACTTCCTAAGCTAGCTTTAAATTCCAGCCAAAACCACCTAAGGCTCAAAGGAGGTTGGTATAAATATACGAGGGCATGGGAAAACCATTGGGAGATCCACGAAAATATTGCTTTGGAAAATATTAATAGCATTAAAAATATTGTTACTTCTAAGTTTAAAGAGAAAATGAGGTATGAGAAAGATTTAGAGACTAAAAGAAAATTAAGATATTATAAGGAGGTCATCAACCCTACTCTAGAAGATCAAAAGTATCTCTTTGTTTTAACTAGCTCAAAGAAAAAAGATTAAAATAACCAAGATAAGAACGAACTCTCATGAGCTCCAAGTATCTCTTTGTTTTAACTAGCTCAAAAAAAAAAAATTAAAATAACCAAAATAAGAACGAACTCTCATGAGCTCCATAGTGAAACAGATTGTTGGCCAGTTCCTAAAACACCATGGGTGGAAAGGATCTGCTATCTCTATGAGAATATGAACATTGAGGATGAAAATCACTTTCTCTTAAAGTGTCTTGTGTACACCCACATTAGATATCAGTTTCATAATCTTTGTTGTCAAAATTATAGTGAACTCAAGACACTTCTCTCCAAGCTCTTTAAGCATAGAAGTACAATTTTAAAATAAACTAAATAATTTGTTTCTTTAGGTCAGATAAACCAAAGTTTGGTCTGAGTGGATGTTAACCACCACCACCACCACCACCAATAATTATAATTATCAAATTAAACACTTTCCTTGTCAATATTTGTAATTCTAAAAATTCAATTTTCTCTTAAATAAAATAGAAATATTTATTAATTCTATCATTTACCCATTTTCATATATACATTTCTTATCGATATGCAATATTTGATTTTATTTTAAACGAAAAATAAATTAGTTATTAATTGTATCATCTACACATTTTCATATATGCCTTTATTTTTTAACCTTAAAAAATGACTCGTAAATGTTTTAATTCCCTTATTCAACTAGTAAGCTACTTTATTAAATGGTATTTTAGGGATTCTTAACGCTTCAATTCTGAAATATAAGAGTTTTGATAAATCATCCCAAATTGATAACTCATGCGAAATTTGATAAGTGTTTTGATAAATAATATGGTACTTTAATTTAAAATTTGTTTTTCTAAACATCTGGCTCTCATACCGAAATTTCTTCACGTCACTAAAGATGCATAAACAGTAATCAAGGATGAAACAATGAGAGATGCGGATGCATACACGGATAATAATTATCAATTGTTATATTTTTGGACAGCTAATGGTATAAACAGTAATCGCGGATGAAACAATTCGATGAAGATGCTTATGAACATGCATGTTGAATAGAGTTGTGTTTCACCCCCTCCCCTGCTCATACGTTCAACTGCATTTCGATGTCTGGTTCATCGGATTGACATTTTCCTTTGTCCTCCTCACTCTTTTCCTCGCATTTCTCCGTTCTCGGTTCCACTGGCCAGCCTCCATCCACTAGTTTTGCATCTTCAACACGTGGCCTCTTTTTTTTGCGATAAAAACAGTATAAGACCATTTCAGCCAACCCCAATGGCACTCCAACAAAATTTGGTGCCTGCCCAAAATATGAAGTACACAGAAAGCAACAAATAACTTAGCGGTAGCTTCAAATTAACGGTTCTTAATGCGCCATATTGTTGGGCCAAATAAACTGATCACATGAATTTCAACATATAAACTCGTAACAACAATTTAATTATTACATTACCATTATCAGAATGTCTCTGCTGAGAGCGCCATACACCATCCACAGCACACTTCCGAGGAAAGCGAACAACGAGAAATAAAAGGTCGGCATGAATTCCACGCTCTTCGAATGGATTACTAGTCTCTGAATAGTAATAAACACAGTAAAAAGACATTAACAACAGGCACTATCAGTAGCTTTCATTACCTTTTGAGATTTTTTATTGCACCATAATTACCAAAATTATGGTATAGTGCCCATAATTATGAAAACCAGACAGGTCAGGGTAATGCTTACAATGACGGATAGCGGCGAAGCGTAGAGAATGCCAGTCGCTACCATTCCTGTGGTTCCTACAAGGACCTTCCTCTGCTTGTGGTCGTGTACACCACAAAATGAAGCTATCACAATAGTCGCAAACACCACCAACACAAACGCGACCATCCCGGCCATTTTCCTCTACAACCTTTTATAGAGAGCGAGACGGTAAGCGCAGTTCCTCCAGATTGCGTTAATTTTACCCAGTCTGCTCTTCAGTGAATATTTACATGACAGGAAGTATGGTGAAATTCAAATATTTACCTTGGGTTTAGGTGGAGCGAATATAAGATAGATGCAAACAAAGCAGCACTCGAGAAGGAGGCCAATGGCATTGACAACCATAACTACAATGTTATCCCACCCGTTGCTGATGAGAGGGGACCCATAGAACGTGTAGAGAAGACAATTGAAGAGCGCTATCGTATATGGTAACCCCGAAAAGCTCTCGGTACTTCTCTTTTCTATCACCCTCTTGAATGTTGTACTGTTCACCAATATGACACAAAATCAAATCAGTCTCACACCCCATATGGTGCTTTATTCGTGGTTGAATTTTAGGGTTTTGCAGACTATACTCACATTGGTGCACCAAACATGAGCAAAGCAAAAGCACTTCCTGTGATGTCATGTGAAATCAGAGAAATCAGTGGACATGATTAACAATTTAGTCCATATACGACTAACAAGACTATCTCCAATGTAATAAAATAGGTTTGATGTGATCTATAAAAACAGAAATTCATATCTATGCCTATAGAGGACTGAGGCACATCTTAATATTACGGATTTAGTGGCGCTGACAGACCTAAAATTCCAGCCCCCAAGCGTATGAAGTTGTTCATCATTTCTTTGTTGTCAACGCGTGAGGAGGAATACAAGAAAAAAACAATGCCTTTCAGCGGGGAGGTGGCGCAAGTGTTGTGCTTACAGCATTTGCAGTGATAACAACACAATGTTTAAAATTGTACTCAGAAAATTACTAATTTTGTATTCAGAAAATGGCACCACCCTTGCAGACAATTAGTAATTTTGTATTCAGAAAATGGCGGGCATCTCTCTATTTGCTTTAGATGTATGATACGCTAATTTTCATATAGTTGTTTAACGAGAGGGACTAATTGCCCGAACTTTCAAAATAGATTGGATTTAGGGTTAAAAAATTTAAGAAATCGTATAGGAACAGTGTTTGAATTATAATTTTGATGGTGGAAATAGATTCAAAACCATCAAAAATCTTTAAGACACCGAAATATTAAAATTTGATAGTTGTAAAGAGAATTTACAAAAATCCCTGCCAAATTTTCTTAACATCTTAAGCAAATTTCCATGATTTTCAGCAATGCTTTTCATACGTGCGTTCACATGCTTTTCTCGATTTAGTTGTAACTAAAAAGCATTTCGTAAATTTCTATTCCCACGCTTCCCTCGCCGGCATAGTTGGAATTTGACGAGAAAAATGCCCGTCAGAGGGTTTTTTTCCGGTTTATTAAGTTTAAAACTTTTTCATGACTGTTTACGGTGATGTGATGTGCTGTGAAGTTTAGGAAACGTACTTTTGCGTGGTTATTATTTTCTAAAAATGTTATTAATTCTCTAATATTACACGCTGGGGCAGGTAAAAATGTTTCGGGCTAGAGCACGTAACATGTGGAAACTATTTTACCTAGCCCTCCTATTGGTAATGTACACGCTTATATATATATATATCGAAATTATAAAATGTTCTTTTTTATAGGTTTTAAATTAAAATGTATGTAAATTATATAAACTTAAGATTTAATTGTTAAAAACATTTTATAAATTAAAAAAAAAAATCAATAATTATTTTAAAATAATTGTTTTATTTATTTATTGAAAAATAGATGTAGGAATATTTTTAATTATTTTTTCTAACTTTTTAATTTTATAAAATTAGAAATCTTATTTTATTTATTATATATTTTTTTAGTATTTAAATTTATTTTTATGAAAGTAAGTGAAGTGTGTGAAAAATCATGCATATGTGAATTAGAATTAAGAGTGTGAAAAGTCATGCATTTGTGAATTAGCATTAAGAGTAATGCATTTGATAATTAACTGTATTTTAGAATTGTATTTTTTTTATTTATTTTTTGTTATTTTTGTAACTAGTATGCATAGACTAGCATTCTCTATTTTCTTAAGTGGGCCTAATGGTTAGTATATATGTCTTTCTAGACTTAGCAGCCTTCCCAACTTAGGAAGCAAATGGTTGCCAGGAGGTGAGTCCCTTGTCCCACAAACAAGGGGGTCTCATACACCAATTTGGATTTTGTCCTCACCTTAAAATTGGATAATAATAATAATATATATGTAACACATTGGAAACTAATGCTACGCAGTTATTGTGGTGGCAGGTTGCTCCTTCATATGAGATTTTATGGTTGGGAGGTGTTCTCTTTGTTCTCTGTGTAAGTACTAGATCACCATTTGATATTGGGTGATACTAGGTGATTAACCCATGAGGTGTAGACCAATTAGTTTACATGGGGTTTAGTCTCAACCAGGACATAGGTGTTGATTATGGTGAGGGGTTGAGGATGGAAGCCACTTTTGGAGAATTAAATTCCAAAAGGGTGTCCAAACCTTCCAAATCCTCACATGATCCTGGTGATAAGCATCCCATTGCGGGTGTGTGGGTTGGTCTTCTGCGATCCAATAAATGGGTTGATCTATATTTTTTCCATCTAATAAATAGGTTAGCTCAAGCCCAGGCTAAACTTAACTACCAAAAAAAAATATAGATGGTTGAATCATATGGATTGGAGTGTAATAGTAGTGGGAGCAATTTCATATTGGTTTTCAATAAAAGCTAGGATACTTGCAATATATGAGCACCTGGTGGTTCTCACACCTACCCCTCGGGGAATTAAATTGCATATTTAAACCAAGGTAAAATCAGATCAAATTTATTGTAAGGAAACATGTTTGTTATCATTGGTTGTACTTTTATTTATTAGTAATTTAAATTTATCATGAAGACTAAACTTGTTGGTTTGAGTGGGGTTTAGATCACCCATGTTTTAGTTCAAATTTTATGAAATTCATTTGAGGATAGAAACTGCCATATCTCCCGGCTACTCCAAAAAAAAAAAAAAAATTTCTTGAAATTTCACCGAATTTATAACTCATTAACCTTCTTTACCTATCCTTCTTCAGTTCATGACCTCTCCTATTTTATTACCCCAAGTACACAAGGTAATATATTAACAAAATGTTTTTTTTTGTTATTTTTATTTTTGTCATACAACAAAATCTCCTGAATTTACTTCAGTTACGAAAAATGTACATCCATTGTTATATTTTCCATACTTTCGCATTCCCTTATATATGATGCTCCCTTTTTCAATTAAGAATAACGTATGTAAATACTTTTCCCTATCATTAAGGTCGATCGACTTAACAAGTCTATGGGTGCATTCATCGTTGGCGGTAACCTACATCTGATGGAAATATGGGTTCGATTGCACTTATGGTAATATAGTTTCCAAAGTTCATTTTTGCGATTTGATACAAAACGGGAACCATACGTATGACCCTGTCCTATCCGTACTCATGTTTATATAAATAAATATATTTTTGATTGTTCGGCTGACTGACAACAGCTATCAACTGGACCGAACCATCGTTTTACCAGTACATAATTTAATGTTAGGGTTTTTGTTTTTCTTTTCGCCTGCGACAGGATTGAGACTCGGCTCGAGCGTAGCCGGATGGTTCCGGATCCATCTATCCTCAAGGTGACACGAGAGTACTTGTGGCCGTCGCTCTGCTTCACCCTTAATTAACCGACCCTCGGGTGTGATGCCTACACCGGTCACTCTGCTGAAATAACTCTATCGACCTGCATTTTTTTATTTTGTTGTACCCGACTACTGTTAATAATGTGAAGTTCTATTTGTTTATCCATCCCATGAGTACTGGATGCCCTGTATGTAGAGGTTTCCAGTGTTCATAGGGATTCATTCGAGCTGCCTTGCTGACATATGGACGGTGATGGCGTTTGAGCGTTCTTACGGTTCACCCGGAAATGTTTTACATAAGTTCGGGTAATTCCAACCCTTTCTCAGCTCTGGCGCCTATGGATGAGGGTTTTTCTTGTGTTGGACTTCACGGCTACTATCTGTCATGTAAATCGACACTTAAGGTATGCGTATCCAACAGTTCGTTATCCGTTTCCACTGGTCTCTTTTTCAATCTCTGTGGTTGCATTCGCGATTTGGGGTAAGTTGAATGTTTATTTTAGCAAAGAGAATTTGATAACACTGCCAATATAGATGTCTAGATAGCTGATTTGGTTTGTGGCTATTTTGTTTATGCTCAAATTTTTGTTTTTCTTGCCCATTTCGGACTGACATTATCATAGGGGAAGCGTTGTAGGTAAGCATACTCTAGTTCGAAGTTTTTCTCTCTTTTCCCTACTTATCCTATTCTGGCTTCTTATAGTCTTGCTCGAATTATTTTTTTTCGACTCTTTCATTTTCAGGACGAAGATGCGGATAGGGTCTGTGACCCAACTAGAATGACGAAACCAACTCAGTTACCTGGTTCAGTTGCGCAGATTCGCTTGAGTTCTGAAATGGCAAGGTAAGGGGTTACAACTCATTAACTCACTTCCTTCTTGGCTGTACACGATATCTATTAGTGATTGCAATATCTCTGCGTGCAAGAAAACGAAGGGTTTCTAGGGTTGAGTTGGCGATTGTTCTGGGATCTCATTATGCTGAGGGTCTCGGCGTGAACGAGGATCGACGACTCAGCTGTGAATTCCCACTTAACTCCTTGAATTCTCGTCAAGGGTTTCTACCGTGATGTTATAGATTTTTTTTTTCGTTTCAGAACTGTGGTTTGCTGGCCAATGAATTGGTCCTTTATTCAAGTTGTTGTGAGTATACCATGCTAATTGATATAACTCCATCCACGACTCTACAATTATTCTGAGTTTTCTCGTCATATTTGTTTTTAAATGGGATTGAGACTATTTACATGATTTTCTGCTACCTAAGATTTTCATGATGACCGTCTAGCTTAATACGTTCTCGTTCCCTCTTTCTACCATTTTATATACATATGCTCTCATTCTGTATGTTTAAGTTTTGGCTCGGCTCTTACGAACCTATGTATTTCTTTTCCTCGCCGTATACAAACTTAGGGTGAATCGACTTTCATCACTGTGTGGGTTCTACTTTTGTTTCCATGGTTCGATTATTCGATACATCTATGCACTCATTTACTGACAAAAGTTTTAGTTGTTAACTTCCAGTTCAATAGGGTAGCTGAGTGCGATATCAGTTTACGATTTTATTTAACCATTTTGTTCTCTGTGATCGCACCAACTATAATTATTATGGCGATGTATATGCATTTATCTCAACAATCTACGTTTGCTTCCTCGACCACTAAGGGGATCCTGAAATGACATTTTACATAGTACTTTGATTTTCTGTGGACCTTCTAATTCGCACTAAAGCTGGTAGTTACCATGATGATATGTCACACTCTAAGATTTCCTTGTTTTGTTTTTATATATATGTATATATATGGGAACAGGAAATTGTAGAGATTGACAGGGTACCATAACTGATTCAAGTATTCTATTCGAATCTTATTGAAATTAAAAATCGACTGGTATAACGGATTTGTATAGTGAGATGCCCATTCATCTACCAAAAGTTTCTTTACTTCTAGACTGTATCTTAAGAAGAATGGTGACATTTTGAAATGTGGTTCTTAAGAGACAGAATGTTTGATTTATTATCCTGCATGGACATCCAGCAAAATTTTCGTTTTCACAGAATTTTTAAAAGCATATAACTAGACTAAATGGAAGCATTGTGTCATATCAAGTATTTAATAACAACCCCGTATCACAAAAAGATTTAGCGATGCTGCATCCAAATAGTTTAAACTATTCCGGACCTATTTATAATATATCTGCATTTAATCCCTCTTTGGGATTGTAGATTCCGTGATATGGGACTTCAAAGATGGTGCTTACTACCGTGTGGAAAATTAAGGATTTACTCTTGCCTATTTGAACTAAAGGTAAGTACGTACATCGTAATTCAAAACACCGTATATCTAATTTATGTATACAAGAGAGCTTTCCTTACCAATCAAAATAGGTTAATACTACATTTGATGCTATAATATTTCGTACACTCGCATTCAACTTAATAATAATTGGAAAGATAAATGGGAATT
Source organism: Pinus albicaulis (assembly GCA_034641835.2). NCBI lineage: Eukaryota > Viridiplantae > Streptophyta > Pinopsida > Pinales > Pinaceae > Pinus > Pinus albicaulis. The sequence goes on from CM076581.1 coordinate 1,497,715,832, forward strand.
TCATCGCTAAGATTACTCTGGCGTCGATGGATGCATACAATGCTTCAGAGTAGATTAAAGTTCGTATTCAAGGATACTATGCACTCCAGATTTAAACCATCTATGGGTTTAAAGTTTCTGTTGACTTCTACTCTACAGGTTTTTTTTTTTTTTGTTTCCAACAAGCATACAGAATTAAGAAAGTAGTTGTCTTAGGATTAACTCCGTTAATGTAGCTCTTATAATTGCACTATATAATCAACTTTATATGTAGCCAATTCATACCATATAATCCAAACATAACCAATTTTAATAAACACATACCAGGCACACAGCAGACCAACCTCCCAACCTTAGAGTCCTTTTTGTCTCCCAGAACTCTCCCCAGAGCAGAGATCACCTCCTAGAACAGACCAACCCCCTGGTCTATTTAGGAGCAAACCTTTATTTAAGCGAATGTTTCCTCAAAGCATGTTTCTAATTCCGCGTCCTCCGGTATCAACAAGATGATTTTCTTCTCGTTTGCCTAAAGCCCATTTTTGGGACTCTTTAAAGTTGTTTTATACTTTTCTGCCTCAGCCTTTTTCCACCATCCAACCACTTTCCTCATCATTGGGGAATTTATATTTTTCCTCAAAAATCTAAATTAGAAATAATTTCTTTCAAGGATTTTTGAAAGATTGTGGGGAAATATTTGCCTTATCCATCCTCATGGATTTAGCAAGTGATCTCATAAATCTCATTTTGGTCAATCTGCACCACATCATTTTATTCATTTCCTCAATTAAATATTTAATTACATTCACAAAATATTTATCCTTTGGGGTCCACTCCCCTTAGGATTAAAGTTCAAATATCTAGCTTTGAAATTCAAACACATAATTTGGGTGTTACAGTAAAACCATTTTTTGGGGAATTAAATTATCTCAAGGGAATTCAAGTTCAATGAACCTACACACAATCCTAGTTGCACCTAGAGGAGCTCTCTAACTCAATATGGAAGAAACATTGTAATGTTATGTTATGTTATATAAAAAATTTGACATAGTTAAATTACATAAATAATAATAATAATAATAATAGAATATAATATTTGGACTCCGTCAGATTAGATAAAAATAATAATAAAACAATAATAATAACTACAATTATTAATCATTAAAGCAAGCTATACCTATTTAAAATATGGATCTATCAAGCTCCCAAACAAATAAAATCTTATCCTATCATGTTAACTATAAGTACTTCCATCCAATAAACTAAGTGATCCCTACTTATGTTCAACAAAAAAATAATTATGTTTTATTTCTCTGAGTTACCTTCTCATATGCAAAACTACTAAATGATAATACAATGATGTGTTATCTCTTATGACATGCTGAGGTAATGTATATCCAATTATCCAGTCTTTTGGTGAAGACAATATTTGTAGTATATTTCTAAAGACATTAACATTATTTGATCGGTACCATATCATTATATAATGTAAAGATTATTTGCCTCTACTCTGATTATAAACCATACGTAATAAACCTTTAATATTAGACAAACCGCCACAGAGAAGACCGTCGGGTAGGGCGTAGATAGCATGTGAACATATTGGAACATTTAGCGCGTAATTTTTTGAGCCAACCGTGAGAAGACCACAACAATCAGAGCAACTGTCACATGCGGATGAGGTCGACTGCACCATTTGCAGAACCGCCAGAGCTTGAAGTGTGATGTGGCACTCAGCAGTTAGGGAACTGGAACCACCATATCACATGGTAATCGTTCATCCAACCATCGCCAAGAGATTAATCGTCAAGTTTATTTTTATCCAAAGTTCATTTTTGGGTTTCTGAAATGAATATGCGCAGTTTTAAAATTATACATCATGTAACGTAATTCCTAAGGTGTTACACTTTTATTCCACCGAAATCTAATTCCAATTAATACAATCAACCAAATGCTATGCTAATCCCAAAAGTTCCGACCTGAACCTTGGACTGTAATTATAAAAACTTAACAATTGTTCCATGAAAGCATGCAGTGCTTTTGAAGACTTGTATTCATAATTATGTAAGAGAGAGTCAGTTTTATTTCACATGTATATTGGTCGTCCAGAGGCGGAATTAGGTACCGAGACAGGCATTGGAAACCTAGGAGAGGGAGATTTATGTTGAAAGAGACCAGAGGTCCCTGTGAGCATGTTCAATCTAGTGAATTTGTAAAAGAGGGACACCCATATTGTGTAACACCTCCAATTTAGAATTTTTTTTTTTTTTGAACTATCTAATTCAGATATATTCCCTATGACCCTTCGAGGATATTGTTATATCTACTCTCCTTGTATATGAAGGTTTATATATATTTCTACCTAACATATATGTTCAATATGCAATTATTAACCATCTCCATATAATTATACCCATAGACTTGAGTCCATGTTTTTATACTTATATCGTGGCCTAGAAACATCTTTTATTAAGAAATGGAAATCCCATTTATATTACACTTAGAATTACCCTCACATACCTATTATAAGCTATCGAATACAAAATTATATGCCACATATAGTTCGGTAAGTACCCATCCTATGAGATAATGGGACATATAATTAAATTCCCCATTATAATTATATACATACCTCTCTTAAAAGATATTGGATATATAAAGGAATTCCACACGTAAATGTTTACGGTCTATATGTGAAACCTATAGGTCGCTACCTTGAATAAATATTACATAGATTTCCCTTTTTGATACTAGGGCAAATTTTGAGTTCGCGTTATCGAATTTCATAACGTCGACCCATGATTACTGTTATAACATGACCATTATAACTTAAGGAGGTCGAGGTGCATAAAAATTGGCCAAGGTACCTGGTCATATACCCAACGACCAGTTCAATATCGACCTACCATTCAAATAATCAGCGATCATTAAATTACTCAAAGATTACTATGCCTGCACCGATATAACGTACCTACGTGGCATGATTCCTTAATCAATATATCTATGTATATAAAGTGCGCCCATATTTTTTTGTTGATTTACCACAACTCTCAGAGGTACATAACCATGTATTTATATAATTCAGGAAATGATTTGAGTTATTGGACGTACTTCGCGCATGCGCCCACATATAGAATCCGCCGGTATTATGAGAGTTTCATTGCATTCGTCAACACGAAACCCTTGAGCCTTGTACTGTAAGTATAAAAGATTATAACTATTTATCGTGGCGCATACATTATTGTAATTTAAGCCATGTCGACGCCACGTATTATATCATTACAGTTTATCACTACCAACTCTAACATTTCAGTGTGACGTCTTACGGTTCTCCTTGCAGGAATGAGGGTTCTACCAGTTACCTTCGCAGGGTTTTGATGGGATACGTTACGGCTATTGCTTTTAGGAATGGCTAAGCGTGAATATCCGATTTCTGCGGCGATGTATTGGTTCTATTGACGCCTCGTAGCTATGTACACAGAGGTAGCAGTTCTCTGCTGCGGCGGTTGTACCCGGCGCCGGCAGCTTCAGCTCACCGTCCAGGAAATAGTTGACGTGTCAGATCCTCAGGTTGCCTTTCCATTCAGGCCCAGTACCAAGAGACATCAACCCTGCCTTTCAGTACGACCTGAACGATTCATCGACCAATCTTGGATCAATGCATCGCTGGTATGGTTGATTTTCCAAATCGATATAGGGATTTTCGATGCTAGTCTGGGGCAGTGAATTTAGGTTACCCATGCCTATCTATTTTACCTAGGAAAGGTTTCTTTTCTGCGCTCTGTGATATTGTAACTGATATGGCTCGTTTATATTGGAGTGCAGATCATTCCAGTTATGTTGGGTAGGGTTATTTGCCTCTCTCTCGTCCACACGCAGATCTTGCCAATCGGCTCGAAGGTGTGAGAGCCGAGCGTAACCCCCCCTATTTTCTTTCCATCTGCAAGCCGTTCCTCTTTTCATATTGCAGGATGTAAATCTTTTCCGGGTTGTTTGTGTAGCGCGGGGTGACACCTCCCTCGCATGGGTTTCGTTTTCCGCTCATGTTCTTACTCCAGATCTTTTGATATCTGAAGGTCTGAACATACTAACCGCATAGTGGCTCAGCCTAACTGTGGCTGTAGCGCTATGTGCAGATTTTCTTTTTATTGTTCCCTGTTAATAGCAGCGATCGCAGAGTGGGAAGAGAATCACATTCTCCGTGACCCTCTCGATGTGCGATCTATATGCATAACAGTTTACATTTAATGTATTTGTATTTGCGTTCATCATATGATATTGTTTACTGTTGACCCGAACAGCTAGGGTAGCTATTGTGGCGAAGTTGTATGAGGGTTGCTAACCTACTGCAGGCGTGGCTAGGGTCAACGGCTTAATGGCCGATTGCCCTCACCCAACACCGAAGGCCCAGTGCCGCTGGCGCTCTTAATCCATGAGAGTGGCCTATGGAGGGCCGATTTCCTTCGCTGATGCCCGTTTATTTCTTGTCGTTTTTGGTTTGACTCATGACGGCCTGCGTCGTTTAAATTTTGAGTTGGAAATGTCGCGTGGGTACACAGTTACCCAGTGAAAGCTAATTATGACCGATTTCTCAGTTCGCAATTTACATAGAAGCTCTAAACTGACGCTATCACGATGACGCTCTTTTGATAACACAGTTCCGCATTTAACATAAATCGTTGGCTCTGGTTCTTCTAACCTGTTAGCCGTAATGATTAGTTCGGGGACCTATCACAGTTGCTGCGTATTCTCATAGGTTTACATGATTGACTTGTTGTTTTATATTTCGCCGAGGAGTTTATATATATATTTTTTTTTTGGTTTACAAGTGCACTATCCGGTAGTGCGCCTCCTTTGATCTTTTATGCCGTAGGCGAGTACATATATGTAAATGTGTGGTGAGATTTTTCAACTCACGGTCTATAACCCTTGTTTTGGTTAGATATATACATGTCTATTTGTTTAATAACCTACGGTACATGTCTTTTAGTCAAGTCTTCAACTATTGTGAATAGATCAAGGTATAGATAGTGTGATATAATCTTTTTTTTTTTCATTGTACATGTTATAAATAGGATAGCCCGTATACATAATAGAATCTCTTTTTCAACACACAAATTGGGGGTGTTACACTCCATCATTATGGTTCTTTTAATGGAATGGAAGGTTGTTGCCTTATTTTAAGTGAAAATTTAAAGAATTTTCAAAGGTGGAGATGAACCTAGAGAGTGACCTAACCCTAGAAATCTTAGTGTTCATGATGGATATGGTGACCTTGAAAATGATGATGGTGATGAATGAAATGAAGAAGCATCATACATAATTTAGAACTCTTTAGTGTCAAAAATTGTTCGAAAAAGTAAAAAAAATTGACCTATGATTTTATGAAAATGAAAAACAACTGAAAGATTCATATGATCACTGACATACCTAAGCTAACACTACCTTTCTCATGCTATTTCTAGGAAATTATCTCCCTATTAAATAGGGAAAATGGCCTTCCTTGATTACCCTATCCATCATGGCATCCCCATGACTTTATAATCGCACATGGGCAATTTTATATAAATACAATTGATATTTATGTTCTTATATGATTAATCACTACTTGTGAATTAAATATATTTTAACTCATTAAATCATCACTCCATTAGAACTTGTTAAACTGATTTTAACTCAATTAATTGAGTTAACTAATTCACAACTGCACTACATACATCGTATTAGACCTCAAATTGAATTTCTTGAGCTAAATTGGTAATTTATTAACTAATATAAGTTGTTATGAAATGAAATTACAATTTATTGTCCAATTTATTTAAAGAAAAAATAAATTAGACGCTCCACATTCCTCACTCCTAGTCCATCAAAATTCCTCACCAATGTGGGTTCATTTTCTTTTTGAATTTCAAACATCTGTGTCTTTGTCATTGTAAAAAATCCATCAATATGTCAAGTCATTCCTTCACTTCCACGATATCTTCCTACCTAATGCTAACTGCTAAGTTATTTTTGTGACTTAACCTTGTTCACTATAAACTACATATGAATCACTTTACCAAGTTATCTCCTCTTTGAACTTAGCCAATAGTTCCCTTCACTTGAAAGTTATTTCTCAGCACTCCTTTGTGCTTTTCTCCCTCCAATTGCCACAATATCGTGGTGTGGGTCTGTGCCTCATGCACCCAATTACAGTGAAATACTCTTTGAATCCAGACTTTGAATTTTCACTAAAACTCTACAATTTAAAAATTACAGTTTTCTTTATTGACCTTTGGCATAAGGTCTAAAATCTTACATAATTATCCTTTCATGACTTAATGACATTGTGTCAACAATCCCTTATGGTAATGGAATTATGAAAGATATTGGGGTTTGGAACAATATTATATTCAACAAAGATAAATATATATTTGTGGAAACTATTCACATCAAATACCCCCTTTCGAGAGTAAGGTAACACAACAATTTAGTTTTCCAAATGTAGTCTTGTTAGGAGAGAGAATCTAGAATATCTGAAGGATGAAAATTGACCTTCTTGACAATGTGATATTGATGCAGGGTTTGATCCTAGCTTAGTATGTCAACTAAGTTTGGTAAAAGAACTAAATCATACATTTATTTCAATGGCTCATACCAATTTCATGACTTTAGATAGCAATCTCTTCGTTAGCAAGATTCGACTAACTCCATTTGTGTATTCTAAGATATTCTCTTCACTGCTGCGAATTGAGGTTGCTATGTGGCACTATATGACTTAGAAATGACTCACTCTCCCATACTTCATTCTCTCTCATCAAAACACTCATATTGTATCTTTAAAACACATAAGTATCATTTGACTTGCCACATTCTTTTAAATAGAGTAAAGGATTTACACTTTACCAAGAGATTTAAGCGGCGCAAAACGATCTTTATTTTGTTTGATGCTATGAACCGTGGCCAGGAATCTGCCTCAAAGATCTTCCCTTCAACTGTGGTGTTTTTTTTTATGCCCCGTAATCAATTACGTAATTGTCCGTTGGAGTGAAATAAGATAAAGAAATACACACAAAAGTAATACGATCTTCAATTGGGAACATGTACCATTCAGATACCACTCATCTTTTGATACTCCGTCAGAAATTTTGGCGCAATAAAAAAAACTCTCGTGGCTGTGAAGAATTTATTTTTTTGTGCGTTGGATAAAAAATGCAGTCACAATGTAGGCAACCATCCAACACGGTCGACTCCACCTTCTTTACGCTCCAGGTTTGGGACCTGCAACACAACGGTGACCTCGTCCTTTACTTTTTGAACGATGGAGATTAAATCCGCTTGGAAACTTTGTTTCGGCTAAAAAAATCCATGTTGTCACTTGGAATCTCATCCATGGCTAAAACCCAGTGTCGAGGATGAATTGCGAGGCCAAGGAAGACAGTGAAGTAGAATAAATGGAATTAAACGAGGTGTTTATCAATTTTCCAAACTCGTACATTTTCGGTTGCTCTATCAGTTGCGGAAGCCGTGAATAAATTAAAATTGTCTATATAATTTTTAAAATCATGTCCCGCAATGCTAGAAAGATTAATATTACGTTTTCAGTGACGTTTGGGCTTATCTTCCGGAAGCATGAAAAGATCATGCACTCACAACTGGCAGGATGTTTGAGCTCCGATATCAAAACGACACGAGAAGCCATAGGCCTGCAACTTAACGTTATTCTAAAAACCATACAATAGACATGCACACAAAATATCAATAATAATTAGTTAATAATGGGCTCAAAAAGACACCACAAGCCATATGCCTACAACTTATCAATACACATAAAATATAATTCTAAAAACTATACAATAGGCATGTATACAAAATCTCAATAATAATTCACTAATAATAGGCATGCACACAAAATCTCAATAATAATTCACATAAATGTCTCATATGCTCATCTCAATTGACCTGAACCAAAATAGATCCTGGACAAACACCCATAATACCCTTATGATCCCTAAAATATCTCATCTAATCCCTTATACCTAGCGATAATCCTCTCAAGCCTTCCACAATCCTTTAGAATATTCTCCTATTTACAATATTCCTTGTTCTCTCCTAAACATTATAGAAAAAATACATTAATTATTAAATTCTAACTTTACAAACTAAATCATCTACTAAACAATTGACCTAGATTAGATGAACTTGCATCACTATTGGTCAAATTTGTCATTGATGTCAATATGGAATTTTTGGAGATGAGAAATATTCTTGTGATGCATGAATAACCCTTTTTTGATATTCCCTAACCTCATGCAAATCCTAGGAAAAAACCCTAAGCACCAATATTGAAATATAATGATAGATCCCAACCCTAGTCTATGAAACCCTAATCCTTGCTCCATCCCTATATTGTATTTAGCTATGATGCACTAGAGCAATACGTAATAAATAAATCCTTAGAAATGTCCCCAATAATCAAGAATTTGAAAAATAAATTTATCAGAACTTAACAACCTTATGAACTTATGCTATAAAATATAATCTCTAGGTGACTCGATGATGGATTAGTTCAATTTTTCTTTATTGATCACTTCAAAATTCAATACAAAATCACAACATATTAATGGGTGACCCATTATCTGCATCGTGGCATACAAACAACTCCATTTGAACATTGTGTAATGACATGTCGTCCATTTAATAATAAATCAACCTTCATACAAGTTCACTCATAAAAAAAATATATTAATACATTTTTGGAGTGAGCCTATACAAGTTGGCTTCACCAAAACACTAGGTGGCTCTCTCACCTAACATGATCATTCAAATATCAATAAAAAGGTATAAATACCAGTCATAATCATCTTATTTCAGGCATCTCGGTGGAAATTAGAGGAAGTGAAAAATACAGCGAAGGAATCGTTCACATATCGTGAAATAGCAAGGAGGGAAAGATCACATTAGATAAATCATAGAGTTTTGGAAAAGGAGAAATTGAAAAGATTCACATCTGAGATATAACCAAAGAGAGGAGGTGAAGAAGAGACTTGAGTATTCTAAAATCAATAGGTTCATTACTCGCACTTTGGAAATCGCTTATATTGTGTGTGGGTATGGTATCGCGTTTCTGAGTGAGCTCGGAGGACAAAACTGGGGATTACAGTGAGAATAGCTTATAGCTCACACCTTATGGACTCGAAAGATAAAATTTTATAAGAACATTGTCCATAACCTGTGGAAAGTAATCGACCTTGTGCAGAAATCATCCGAGTGGCTTGGTTTTTTTCCTATATTCATTTCGGGTTTTGACTATTTAAATTTATCGCTCAGTCATGTAATAACTTTTGAGCTTGCTCTAGATCAAGTCCGAGATAATTGAAAGCGATCAAACCTTTGCACATAATGGATTGAATACATATCTTTGTGATGAAGGACTGGCGAAGAACGTTTTAAAAGTTTGAATTCAGCTCAAGTGCAAACAGTGAAAGAAAGAAACTTTGTTGATTGGTACAGGACTTTTGATCATCCCTCTGAGTTGCTTCTTTAAGCTATGATGGATTTCTCTTTTCATTTTCAATTAATATCTGATGCAACACATTTCTCTTTTGTGAATTGTGATTGGTTTGATAATGTTTCCTTAATTATCACAATCCATCAAATAGATACGGATGCCTGGCCATCCTAAGATTATTTCTAAAAGGAGACCAAATAATTTTTTCTCAAGTTCTCAACTCAAATCCTGGTAGAGGAATATTTGCTTCATTTTATTGGTTCTGAAGACCAACAAAGGACTGGAATAGCTTCAGTACACAAGGAATGTCTTTAGCTCCAAATCAGAATCCCGAGCTTATTATGAATGAACTTTGAGATTATTATGAGAAATATAGAAAACGAATAAAAAGTATTTGACAAATAATCAATCTATTCAGACTTGAATATATTATAAGGGAAATAATTCAGTAAAAAATCTTAAATCTTTTACAGTTACTCAACATGAGATTACTAAAACAAAGGAACATCTAATCCTAGTTGAATCCCTTATTGAAGATATGGTTGGAGAAACTTCTAAAGAGCTTGAGTGCTTTTTCTAGCATCCTATATTGTTGGGAAATCTTCTTGGGAAGCTTTGTTTGAAGCAAGTCAAGAAGCTTTTTGACATCCTTGGAAATCTTTTGCAAAATCCACTTGGACGCATCTTAAGGACTTGGTACAAACATCTTAAAGCTGATCTCGGAGGCATCCTTCAAGAGAATGGTACATTGGTGAAGGTCCTCATGGAGTGAAATTGAAGAATAATCTTTGGGTATAATGAAGAGTATTTGTGACACTTACTAAAAGTTGGCATTGATAAGGCAAGTTATTTAAAGATCTTTTGAGGGAACTTTTGAAGACGAATGTGAAGATTTTGTCAAGGTTGATTCGAGAAGATAGTTGCATCATTGAAGAACTATGAAACATATATTGAAGAATTGAAGCATTTTTTTGGATACCTAAAGGATAGGATTTATCAATAAATTCAGATCCGAGACTGTAACACAGAGAGGGTTGAACCCTAGAGGTTGGTGCCTCAAATAGATAAGGTTGGAGCCTTGGGGAAGATAGTGTTGGGGCCTTAGAGGTCGGAGCCTCTTGAAGTCCAAGTGGGTGCTTGGAAAAGTACATGTTGGAGCGTGGTGGATTGAAGGTTGTTTTTTTCATCTAAGGTTGGAGACCTGTACTATATTGTACTTGATTTATTGTAAAGAAGAGGATTGAATTCCTCGTTGTTCCTAATTCATAATTTTTTTGTTCTTATTTTTAATTTTGTGTTCAAATTATAGGTGATATAACTCGTAAAATTGAAAAGAAATAATGATTCTGCCCCCTCTTAGTATTTCTAGCAATTGGTATCAGAGCGAGTACCTTTAGTCAAAGCCTAACAACTTGAAGGTATATCCTTAGAACACAAATGGAAAATCCATAGAAGAAAGCCTCCAATCCTTCTAAATATGTCTCTTCTTCAACCATCAAAAATGAGGATGTTAAAATTGGGAAAGCTCCATTGTTCAATGGAAACTTTGAAATATGGATGGTAAGAATGAAGAATTTTTTAATGACTCGAGGTTTTGAAGTTTGGTAATTAGTGATTACTGAAAGTACCATGGAAGAAGAATCCAAGGAATATAATGAAATATCAATAAAAGATATAGTGTGTGGGTTTCCATATCCTATAAAGGCCAAAGTGGATAATTGTTCATCGAAAAAATTTATGTGGGACAAATTTTAAGATCTTCGCTCAAAAGAAGCTTTGATCATGACTTGTAATCGAGAATATAATGAAACACAAGAAGGAAATATAGAACCCATAAAATAAGACTAAATCAAGAGTGAAGACATCAAGACCGAGGAAGACCTAGAATATGAAGAAATTAAAGACTATATCAAAGAATATCTCAAGGAGGAATGTGTAGCTTCCCTAGAAGAGAATAACTCTTTGAATAAGGAAAATGACTTTGAAATCATCTACAAAAAATGGATGCTAAATGTTGTTGCACATGCACTCACAAGAAATGATGAAGAGGTGGATGCATTACTTTGTGCCATTTCTATTATCCAACCAAATTGGATAACTGCAGCAAGGGATGAATGGAAGAAGGATGAAGAAGTGTCGACACTCATTTAAAAGTTGCAACAAGATCCCAGTACATCTCATAAATTTAGTTGGAAAAATGATCCCTTATGGTGCAAAGATCGCTTATATCTTTGTAAGAATTCCCAAATAAAACAAAACATTCTTTTGGAATTGCACACATATCCCTTAGGAGGACAGCCATGATTTTTAAAAACTTACCACAGCGTGAAGAAATATTTCTTTTTGGATGGCCTTAAATCTGATATTCAAAATTTTGTGGTGGAATGTTTAGTTTTCCAGCAAAATAAAGTAGAGACAATTAAGACCCCGAGTATTCTAACTCCTTTATCAATTCCAAGTCAACATTGGGAGGTTATTTCAATGTATTTTATCACACGTTTACCTAAGTTTGAGGGAAAGATTGTCATCATGGTGGTAGTTTATAGACTTACCAAGTATCCACGCTTTTCTTCATTATCTCATCCATATAAAGCAAGTACAGTTTCTATTGCATTTATGGAAATAATTCAAAAGCTACATGGAAACCCAAATATTATTGTAAGCGACAGAGATATTATTTTTATTGGATTTTTTTGGATGAAGTTATTTTCTTGTTTGTGTACTAACCTAGCTCATATCTCATCTTATAATCCTTAATCCAATAGGAAAACTGAGATAGTGAACAAATGTTTGGAAGGATATCTTCGTTTTCTGGTATTTGATAAAAAAAACACAATGGGTCAAGCGATTACCACTACCTGAATGGTTGTATAACCCTACCTTCCATATTGCAGAAAAAATTACCTCATTTATGGAACTTTATGGATATCATCGACTGTCCATCACATCATATTTAAGAGAAAATTATAAGGTTCGAGAAGTGGAATATCACATCAGGCATCAACAACAAGTTCTCCAACTCTTAAAGGATAACCTAAATCTCGCACAAAATCAAATGAAATAATAGGTAGATCAACATCAGAGCGAGAGAATTTTTGATGTAGGAGACTCAGTATTTTTACGGTTACAACCATACAAACAAATATCCCTCAAGCAAGCTAAGAAGGATAATAAATTATCACCAAAGTACTATGGATGTTAATAGGTGTTGCAAAATATTGGTACTATGGCATACAAATTGGAGCTTCATGCTTCTTCTCGAGTGCATTGAGTTTTCCATGGTTCATGCTTAAAGAAGGTTATAGGTGACAAACTTCCAGTTCAAACAATATTTCCAGAACTTGACAAAGAAGGAAAAATCATATTGGAACCTGAAACAGTCAGGGAAAGAAGAACTCGAGAGTTACAAAATCGATCAATTTTATAGTATTTCCTCAAGTAGAAGAACTTACCAACTCAAGATTAAACATGGGAGGATGATAATTTTATACAGAAGCATCCAGAGCTACTCAGGCATTGAATACAACACTTTTTTTAAGGGGAAGGGCATGTTAGGTCCCTATATTACTAGTGTAGTCCTTTATTGTTGTTAGTGTACACCCCTTATTGTTATTTGTGTACCCCTAGAATGCCTATATTGTTATTATTGTGCCCTTACATTATTATTGTTAGGCTGACTAGGATTATATTCTAAACCCATGGACTCCTATATATAGAAAGGAGGTTTTATCATTTTTATCATGAAATAATTGTTCATTTATGTAATGTAAAGGAGGTTTCCCCTCGAAGTGGCTTATTTATAAGGAGTTGATCTCTCTTTTCTTATATTTTGGAGTTGGTTTCATAACATATACTATTTGAAAAGGCTCTTTATCAGCCTATAGGTGAAATATTCTCCTCTGCCTCAAATTTTCAAATAATCTCTTGTTTAAAAGTTACTTAATTATTCTTCTTTCTGCCTCGTCCTCTTCCACTTGCATAATTATTCTATTTGGGGGAACCATAATTTTCTTCTTGACTAATCATGCAATGCAGTAGTATGTGTCTTGATTCCTACAAAGTCAGTCCCACTTTAGTATGTTGAAGAGATTCACAATTTATTACCTCTCATCTTACTTCTTGAAGTACTGAGAATTAGGAGCACATACAAAATTAACATGAAACCCACTCGGTATATATCTAGTACCTCCACAATTCCAACCACTTATTGGGACTATAAATTGATACCTTGTGAAACATAGTAGTAGCAGTTTTTCTCCCTACTATGAGTCTACTTCCCCAATATTTTAAGCTCTTCCCAAGGAAACCCTTGTTCATGGTCTTAAATCTACATCCATAATCTATTATTTAGCCTCCCTGTTGTGAAACTAGCTCTAAAAGTAGAATAAAAGAGATATCAATGTCTTAGAAATAAGCCACTTCGAGGGGGAAACCTCTAGTACATTACATGAATGAAAAATTCTTGGATGTTACAAATTACAAAACCTCCTTTCTATATATAGGAGTCCATGGGACCACAATGTAATCCCAGTGGGGCCAAAATGTAATCCTAGCCAACCTAACAATAATAACTTAAGGGAAAAATAATAATAATAAGGGGGTTACACTAACAACAATAAGGGACTATACTTCTAATATAGGGATCTAACATGCCCCTTTCCTTCAAAAAAGTGTTTTCCTCAATGCTTGAGTAGCTCTGGGTGCTTCTGTATAAAATTCTCATCCTCCCATGTATAATCTTCAGTGGGTAAGTTCTTCCACTTAATGAGATACTCTAAAATTGATTGATTTCGTAGCTATCAAGTTCTTGTTTCCATGACCACTTCAGGTTCCAATATGATTTTTCCTTCCTCATCAAGTTCTGGAAATATTTTTTGAACTTGAATATTTTCACCTATAACCTTCCTTAAGCATGAAACATTGAAAATTGGATGCACTCGTGAAGAAGCAGGAAGCTCCAATTTGTATGCCATAGTACCAATCTTGTGCAACGCCTTGTAAGGACCATAATACTTTGGCGATAATTTATTATCCTTCTTATCTTGATTGAGGGACATTTTTTTGTATGGTTGTAACCGTAAAATTACCCAGTCTCCTACATCAAAACTTCTCTCACTGCAATTTTTATTTTCCTGTTGTTCCATTCGATTTTGTGCCAAATTCAGGTTATCCTTTAAGAGTTGGAGAACTTCTTGTTGATGCTCGATGTGATATTCAACTGCTTGAACCTTCGAATTTTCTCTTAAATATGATGTGATGGATGGTGGATGTTATCCATATAATGCCATAAATGGGGTCATTTTTGCTGTAGTATGGAAGCAAGTGTTATACCACCATTCAGTGAGAGGTAACCACTTGACCCATTGTGTTTTTTTATCAGATAGAAAACAACAAAGATATCCTTCCAAGCATTTATTTACTATATTATTTTGACCATCGGATTGAGGATGATAAGATGAGCTATGAGCTAATTGAGTACCCAAACAAGAAAGTAACTCCGTCCAAAAATTTCGAGTAAAAATGGGATCTCTGTTGCTGACAATAACCCTTGGGTTTCCATGTAGCTTTTGAATTGTGTCCATAAATGTAGTAGCAACTGTACTTGCTTTAAATGGATGAGATAATGCACAAAAGTGTGTATACTTGGTAAGTCTATCAACTACCACCATGATGACACTCTTTCCTTTGGACTTAGGTAAACCTGTGATAAAATCCATTGAAATCTCCTCCTAATGTTGACTTGGAATTGATAAAGGTTGTATAAGACCCGGGGTCTTAACTGTCTCAACTTTATTCTGCTGGAAAACCAAACATTCTGCCACAAAATTTTGAATATTAAATTTAATACCATCCAAAAAAAAATCTTTCTTCACCCTGTGGTAAGTTTTTAAAAATCCTGAGTGTCCTCCTAAAGGAGAAGTGTGCAATTCCAAAATAATATTTTGTTTTGGTTGGGAATTCTTATAAATATATAAGCGATATTTGTACCATAAGGAATCATTTTTCCAAGTAAATGTATCAGATGTACTAGGATCTTGCTGCAACTTTTGAATGAGTGTCCACACTTCTTCATCCTTCTTCCATTCATCTCTTGCCTCGATTATCCAATTTGGTTGGATAATAGAAATGGCACAAAGAAATGCTTCCACCTCTTCATTCTTTCTTGAGAGTGCATCTGCAACAACATTTAGCTTCCCTTTTTTGTAGATTATTTCAAACTCATAGCCCAACATCTTTGTGACCAATTTTTTTTGCTCTTCTGAATATAGTCTTTGTTCCAAAAAGTGTTTAAGACTATCATGATCACTTTTTACCTTGCAGTGTCTTCTTGTTAGATAAGTTCGCCATTTCTTTAGTGCATGCAATATTGCTAACATTTCCTTCTCATAAATAGGTTTCTGTAAATAATTTCCTTTGATTGGGTGACTTTCTAAAGCAACGGGTCTTCCTTCTTTCATTAAAATAGCACCAATTCCATTTCCTGAGGCATCAAATTCCACAATAAATGTTTTTGTGAATTCTGGCGTAGCTAAGATTGGTGCTAGGAACATTGCCTCTTTAAGATGTTCAAAGGCCTTAGCTGCTTTAGAAGTCCATGAAAATTCATCTTTCTTCAATAATGTTGTTAGAGGTGTTGCTATTCTCCCATAATTCTTAACAAAATTCTGATAATACCTCATTATCCTGAGAAATCATCGCAACTTCTTTATGGTTGTGGGCATTTTCCATTCCTTAATGGATTTAATTTTGTTAGGGTTTGCCTTAACACCCTCGTGAGATACGATATGACCCAGATATTCCACCTCTTGTACTCCAAAGAAACATTTAGATGTTTTCTCATATAATTATTTCTTCTGCAATAGTTTGAGCACCCTGTCAACATGTTGAACATGACCCTTCCAAGACTTGTTGTAGATTAGTATATCATCAAAAAAAATTCTAAGGGTTTGAAAATGGAATTCATCAACCCTTGAAATGTAGAAGGTGCATTGGTAAGGCCAAAAGACATGACCAAAAATTCATAATGACCCTCATGATTTCGAAATGCTGTTTTAGGAATATCTTCAGTCCTCATTCTAATTTGATGATATCCTGAATGAAGATCCAACTTGGTAAAATAAATTTCTCCATGTAATTCATCGAATAATTCATCAATCAAATGAATGGGAAATGTATCTTTAATGCTCAGCTTATTGAGCTCCCTATAATCCGGACACATGTGCCATGATCCATCCTTCTTGTGTACCAATACTACAGGAGAAGAGAAAGAACTTTGACTAGGTTGAATTATACCCTCCTCTAACATTTCTGCAATCATACATTCAATTTCGCTCTTTTGGACATATGGATATATATAAGGCCTGATGTTTGGAGGAACACTTCTTGGAATCAAATGAATAGCCTGATCATGATCATGAATAGGTGGGAGTCCTTTGGGAGTTTCAAACACCTTGGAATGATTGTCCAAGACTTTTTGGATATCTACAGAAATAGATGATTTTGATGTTGGAACTTTTGGTGAGCATAATTGTGCAACTACGCCTTTTTTTTCTTTCTTTAGAATCCTTTTCATGACATTAGAGATTATTATCTTTCCCAGTGTAACACCCCAAATTGGCTATGATTTTTAATTTGACATGTGAACAAATCCAGAAGGGAAATGGACCCCAATGGAAAAACAATGTGTGGAAGTATTTAAATATTTATCAATAAACATAAATGAAATAATTATGTGTGCAATGTGACTAGATAGAGATGGATTTCCTTAACCTTGATCCATGAGGATATGGATAAGGTTAGACTTTCCCAAAACCTTTCACAAAAACCTTGAAAGGAATATTACTAAATTAGATTGGGAGAGAAAAATCTAATTTTCCCAATGAAGAGGAAAGTAACTCGGAAGAGGAACAAAAGTTTTAAAAGAGGAAAAATAGCTTTAAAGTACCTCATTGAGGGAAGCCTAGGCAAAAACAGTAATAAAGCAACCTGGAATTTCTAGACACTGAAATTAGAAATGGCTTGGGAAAGCACTGCTTAAATAAACTGCTCCAGGACAGACAAAGGATTCTCTATCCAGGGGAAGCAAGGATCTTAGCTCGGGGGTGAGTTCAGGAGATAAAGAAATCTAAGGTTGGGAGTACTAGTCAACTAAAGTGGTATGCACATTGTATTATTCTGTTTTGTATTAATATTTGAAGGATTATAGGCTAGGATGTGGGAATTTTAATTATTTAGAATGTTATGTGTTGAGATAATGAATTTCTATGCATTTAGAAGAAATTATGTTGTAGAGTTACATTCAATATTCTGCCTTGCTACATAGAAGTTACTTGATAAGAGCCATCTGCTAAAGTGTCTAAACCTTGCACAGGTTTAAATCTGACGATAGGTCTCTCTCAGAAAGAGTATTAGTTCTGTAAATAAAATATACTACTATTTTTTTAACTTTAGGCACTCATTTGAAACAAAAATAAATGTGCATCCAGAAGTGGTTTATTCAAGTAGTTCCTGGTATAGATTTACATATCCTTCTAACATTTTCTTATCGTTAGAATTGATAGAAAGTATAGGATTTAGAAAGAAAATGTATAAGTACAATTCAGTAAATGTTAGTACTGATATACAATAGATGTAGTGTACAAATATTAAGCTATTGTAATTAATATATACATAGTTGTGAATAGAAGTTAACTATATGCCTAGTGAAACTTAGAAAGGCTAAATATTAATAATAGAATAGAACTGTGATTTTATACAGAACAGAATTGAATGGATAAAGGAGGTACAGTGGAGATAAGCATAAAAGATCTATACATTTTATCATTTAAATTTTCAATGCCATCTGGTCAATTTAAAATGAAAATACAAATTCTTCTATGACTGTATTCAATTATCTCCTAGTATCAATTTCATGAGAACCAGAAATTGGAGTAGTTAAATACATATGTAGAAACTAAAGAAAAATATAGTAATACTTTGGAAATTTACAACTCAGATGCCAGTATCCTCTATTCTAGAGAAATTACTTATTGTGGTTATACTGAATATCAGAACAGAAACAGAAAAATAAATCATGACAGCATCGTATGAATAATGTTGATAACCCTCTAGTACAGTCTAGAAAAATAGTTCAATGTCTTATTTTATAACCAAAAATATAAACAGATAACATTAAATGAAAGGAGAGGAACAACTGTATAAAATTTAATATTTTATAGTCACTTCAAGAAATATTAAATATGAGAAGTATTAAGGTTAATACTTAGCAATTTATCTAAAGAAAACCACGTAAGACTACACCTGTTACATTACGTCTGGGTTAAGAATATCTTAAAAATAAAAATTATGCAGTAAAAATGATTGTAAGAGAGTATTGAAATCTCTAATAAGATAGTTCAGGAGTACAAACACAAAAGACAAACCCAGATACTGTAAGTGCAAAAAAATGGAAATTAATTTACTTAAAAATCCAATAGTCCTATTGTGAGAACTCTCGCAAAATTGCGAAGTTACTATTATTACAACACCGAAACGTGAAATAAACAGATAAGGGAAAACCCTAGGAAATCTGTTGAAATTTCGACAAATACACGAGCAAACGTTGCAATTTAATGTTGAGTGTAACTGGAGATGCATTACAAACCTGTATAGATATATATAAACAGGTTTAAGTCAAAAATGGGACATGAGGCCGGACTTGGAAGAAAAGCTAAAATTTACATCTACCTTGAAAAAAATGTACCTGAAGAGATAATAAAAGAGGTCAGGTAAATTTTAAGATTTGGCTTAGGAATAATATAAAAATTTAACAAAATAAATAAACCATAAAATATTTACCTTATAAATATATTTCCAAGTGAGAGAGCTAACTGTAGAACATCAATAAAGGAGTAACAGTTAGCAGAAAGCCATCAAATAAAGGTAGCCAACAAAATCAATGATTAACAAAAAAGGAAATTTAGTTACGCCAAAGAAACTTAGAATAATCCACGCGATATGTTCGAACCTCAGGAAAACTTGAATTTATGTATACTTTGCGATGAAAATTTCTGGGCAAACCCCATTTCTTTTGGCTGAAAACAAATTGAGGCTTATGATGCCGAGAAATAAGTAGGCAGAACACCCAAGGCTATCTGCAATGGCCATCATTACAGATATGCAAGACATGCATATACGGCCAGATTAATGAAACCACACAATAGTGAGGCATGAGAAATCAATAAATAAAATTATCGAGAATGCTAGCTGAGAAATTATTTTTGTGAAATCCAAACTCAAAATAAAAATTTAAACTCGAAACCTATTAAGAGTTAGAATCATAATTACAGAGAAAATAATCATAAGACTGCAACCCAAACTCTGAGTTAATAACTCAAATCTCAATCAGTTATGAATGATGAAAAATTATAAATAAAGGGCAAATATGATCGCTAGTTAAATACAAAACGGTTTTCAATAAACTAGATTACCAACAAAGACATGCGAATATTTTCGGTTTTATTTTTAGAAGATCTTCGATTAACTGCACTTAGAAGTCAAAAAATTTCATTATGGATACATCTGTTCTTGCATTGAAAGTTCAATCGATTCATGAAATAATAATAGACAGGAGTGCTGGGAAAAACCATCTCAAGGTTGAATGCTTACCAATTTCAAAGACGATGTGGAAAGAACAATTAAACTGGGAACGAAACTCAAGGATGAAATGAATGGAAATTTCATCCTCGGTCCAAAATATAGACGAATTCTCCGCTTTGAAAAAAACAACAGAAGAGAAATAGGTATTATAAAGAAGCGTTTAATAGAAACTGGAAGCCCAATACCATAGTGAAATCTAGCCTTACACTTGGCAGAAATCCGATGAATTTCCCTTGAATCGATAACTAAATCGGTGGAAGGGACAATTCGTATCTTGGGTTTAAATTTCAATGTACATAGTGGTTCATGACATTAATTTCATAGAAAAATCCGTAAGAGAAATGTACACGTTGAGCCGTGTGGTGGTTCGATAAATTAAAAATCCTGAGCTATATGTACATCGCGTAAACTCAGTTG
Source organism: Pinus albicaulis (assembly GCA_034641835.2). Lineage (NCBI taxonomy): Eukaryota > Viridiplantae > Streptophyta > Pinopsida > Pinales > Pinaceae > Pinus > Pinus albicaulis. The sequence continues at coordinate 1,497,736,353 of CM076581.1, forward strand.
GAAAAACAAGGATTATTCCTCATAAATGACATGTCAGTGGAGTAAACATTATCAGATACGATTTTATTGAGTACTGTATTGGAATTGGGAATAGGGTAAGTAAATAAATGCAAGTTGATCCTACATGTCACTAAAAATAAAATGAACAAATTAAATTAAAATGTATTAAATCAAGATTTGACCGCTTTTTAAAATGAAAGGTATGTTACATGTTGCCCGACTTAAGTGGGAATGGAATCCAATGTAGGATTCTTATAAGGTTATAAACTCATTAAATCTCATAATAATATCTATATCCTTATACCAAATAAGTAAATGGCTCGATTTTGGAATAAGGAGGGAAAGAATATATACATAAGGGATAAAGCTATCAAATTAGATTATAAGTCAAGTTATATAATAGTGTGCTAACTGAGATTTTATAAGTATGAGAGAATAAGTATAGCGAATGCCTTTCATTTTGTGGTGGTTATAATTATGAATTTGTATAGTTATAGATATATATAATTCACTTTCATATAGGGGTTATTATAAGTATGAATTGGTAGAATATATATATATATATATATATATTCATTTGCAGAATTTAAGTATATAGTGATGAGTAAAGTAGTACCTTATTCCTGGAGAGCATGAAGGGGAGGAATTCATACGTGGATCTAACGACATTCATTATGCAATGGACCTCATTATAGTAAATTCATAAGAAATATTCTAAATGAAATTAAAACACTGATGAAATCTCGTCACGAGGCGACAAGATGAAATTTAAAGTGAAAAAAATAAAAATGAGGGACATTACACCCGGCTTCCCTGCAATACCTCATAATTTGACTTCCTTTCCTTCTAAAAAAAATTCAAGAAAAGTTCTTTAAAATTAAAAGCTACCGCCCCCAAAGATTGTAACCATTGTACTCCTAGTACAACATCAGCACCTCCCATAGGAATGGAAAGCATTGGACTATTCAATACATATTCCCCCATGGTTAGCTTTATATTATGGCATTTTCTAGATAAATTTATAGTTCCTCCATTTGCAACCATCACTTGACATTGTGGTGTTGGGTATAGGAAACAATTCAAATCCTTGGCTACTTGACAATGAATAAAATTATGGGTACTACCTAAATCGATCAACACTATTACCTTTTTCTTCTTGATATGTCCTTCTATCTTGAGAGTTTGAGGAGTGGTAATTCCTGCTAATGCATTACATGATATGGTTGGACTCATTTCTTCCTCTTATAGGGCTGGTTCCAAGTGCATATCCTCTTATTTTGAAGATTCTTTTTCATTTTCTTCTTCCTCTTCACAATCTATGTAAAATAATTTCTTCTCAGCACACTTATGACCTTTAGTGTATTTTCTATCGCAACTATAGCAAATCCCTTTTTCTCTTTTTTCTTCCAATTTTTGTGGTGTCAACCTTGTAGGTTGTGGAAATCTAGGAGTCGCAACACTTCCATATTTATAGAAGTTAATGGTAGGCTTCCTTGTCACCATAATTTTACATTCAATTTTTCTTGCCAATCTGAATGACTTCTCTAATGAATCAAGTTCCAAAACGCGAACTTCATGTTGGAAGTTATCCTTTAAATTACCTATGAAGAGATAAATCCTATGCTCCTCTGGAATATCAGTTATCCTTATATTCAATTTTTGGAAGTCCTCAATGTGCTCCTTCACTGAGCACTTTTGTTTGAGATTTATCAATTCGCTAAAGAAAGTGCTTCTCTTTGTATCCTCATAATGTGCTATAATTTCCCCCATAAAACTTGACCAAGTGACAATTTTTTATGGGATCAAAGCCATCGATACCATACAAATGTATTTTGTTCTAAATGTAAAGTTGCAATGCGTACCGTTTGTGTTTTTTTCACATTATTGAGATCAAAATATTGCTCCATCTGTAGTATCCATGTTACAGGATTCTTTCCATCAAACTTCCTCATATCCATTTTAGGAATATGGTGGTTCTTCCCTTCAACATTAGAGTTTATAAAATCACGATTAAAATTTATTTTGTTCTCATCATGAGTTTCCTCTACTATCTTTTCACCATTAGGAAAAATTTCTTGTATCAACTTTTTCAAACCTTCCATGTCTACTTTTAGATCATTCTTCATGTTTTCCATCTTAGCTTCCATGTCATCCATCTTAGATTCCATTCCAGCTTCCATGCCATCCATCTTAGATTCCATGCCATTCTTCAAACTATTCATCTTAGATTCCACGCCTTTCTTCAAACCATCCATATTAGTTTCCATGCCTTTTTTAAAAATTTCCATGTCATTTTTTGTTGCTCTTTGCAAGAGAAAAATTTGTTGCACTTTCTCTTGTAATTTTGATATGTCATGTTGCCATTCTTTGTCTTCATGAGTCATAGTAGAGCCTTCTAAAGGCTTAATGGGTGTTGAATTCTTTTTACGCACCATTTTAGAATCCAATACTGATATCTGTTCTACAATATGCCCTTGGAATCAATTCAAATTGATTCTTCAAACAAGACTCATGCAATTCGGGAAAAAAATACACACATTTTACTTGCTTTTGAGGAGCTTGATATTTAAATTGACTTATATCTATACTTTCAGATCCTCAATATTTGAAATTTGGCCCTGTAGTAGCCCTCTAAAGCATATTTCAAATGCCACAGGTCTGACTTGATTTGGATTCTTCCAGGAAAAGTTATGTCCAATCTCCCACAATGACCTAATTATGGACTCGTTCAATAGAGCGAACTTGTACCACTTTCCATGTGTCACTGTTTTCTCCTTTAGCTCTGAAATTTATAGACAAGAAACTACAATCTGTGTACTTCCAGTCACTGTTTATAGAATTCCAATTCGATGCTCAAAGAGAGAGTTAGGAATATTTTCCCACGATCACCTCATTGGGATGAAATTTGGGAGCCTGAAAAAGACCTAACTTCCACAGTTGATATCTCTGAAAATATTGCAAACCAAACTCTAAAAATTTTTAAAATGTTCCTCTGAATTTTAGTTTCTCACTCTAAATATTTTAGCTTCTGAACCTTCGTAGAAAAAAAGTTATAGAGAAAATTCCACGATGACCTTTTTAAGTGAAATTCAGGAGCCTGAAAAATGCCGCAATTGCCACAGATAATATCTCTGAAAATATTGTGAACCAACTTCTAAAATGTTGCGATGATGTTCCTCAAGATCGTGGCTTTGCACTCTAAACATTTTAGCTTCTGAAACTGCGTAGAAAAAAAATATAGCGAAAATGCCATGATGACCTATTTGGAGTAGAAAAACCCTAAAATCCAAAGCTCTCATACCAAATGTTGTGAAAACAACTCCAAAAATAGAAGAAAAGAGATATCAATGCCTTAGAAATAAGCCACTTCAAGGGGGCAACCTCCAATACATTACATGAATGAAAAATTCTTGGATGATACAAAGTACAAAATCTCCTTTCTATATATAGGAGTCGATGGGGCCATAATGTAATCCTAGCCGACCTAACAATAATAATTTAAGGGCACAATAATAACAATATGGGGGTTACAGAGGTACAATATTAACAATAAGGGGGTTACAATAACAACAATAAGGGACTATAATAGTAATATAGGGACCTAACATACCCTTATCTCATGTAACGTTTTGGAGTATAATATTGTAAGGGAGGACCTTTTCTGACTCAATAAGGATGAATCTAATGGTTCAATTTGGTTCTTGCATCAAGTAGTGGGTGACTATAATCGATTATATTATTTCTCTTTAAATCAATAAGAAACTCATATTTCCTTTCTCAATTTTTATGTTTACATGATGAAATGCATTAAGGTGCTCATCACTCTTTCATGAATTTGTCCATTTGATTTCTATCTCCCTTACAATGGATGAATTCAAGTCCAGCATTTTTCATCAGTTATTTTTCTTGGATGCCTAACATTGACTACATCTCTTCACCACCTTATTTTAATATAACGTAATTTCTAATACTTATGCTAACTCTAGCATACAATAATTCTTATATTATACCTTTAACATTTTAATTCCATTATTATTATCAATGCATAATCATATTTTAATCTTTTTTCTATCTATGTCACTCTTACTATGCATATAGCCACCTTATTTTATATTATCAAATTCCACTAATTCATAATTATATCTTTATATTTAATTAAGGTCATAAATGGGACCTTACCAATGTATTCATTATACTAATTTACATGTGTGCAAATTTACTTGTCATATTTGATCCATTATGACTTTGGAATGAGTTTTACCTTATTCCAGATCCACTAACCACAACTTTATGCTTCACTTTATAAGATATATATTTTATAATTGTTACAATTCCATAACTTATGTAAATTTATCATTTGAAATATGAGGACTTTATATTAAAATCTTTGGTATTATATGGGATTCATGTCATGGTATATAACCACTAATGTATGTAACATATTATTACATCCATTCCTAAGCTAGGATGGAATTACGTATTTGTTATTAGATTTTCCACGTATTAACCCAACACTGGCTCATATAACGATACAAATTTATGCAATTGGGATTTGATATGACTATCCATAGTATTTTCAAGTCAAACACTTTTAATTTCTTTATCTTTTCGAGATTTTATCATTTATGAGAGGTACTATATATGTTGTAGAAGTGTATGTTGTACAAGTGGAGGAATTGGGACAAAAAACTGAAAAAGAAGTTGTAGAAAATTTACCAGTAATCAGAGAGTTCAAATATGTATTTCTAGAGGAAATCCCCCATCTACCCCTAAAAGAGAAATTGATTTGGGTGATGAAATTTCAAAGGATAACTTAGCAGTAGACTCGGAGAAAATACAAGCCATAATGGATTGGCTTGTACCTACTGATTTTCTAGCCATAAGATCCTTCATGGGTGTTTCTAGATACTACCCTAGATTTTTGGAAGGAATTTTAGCCTTAGCCTAACTTATTACTTCCTTAAGAAAAAGGGAGTAAATTTTGAATGGACAGAAAGGTGTAAAAATATTTTTGGAAAATTAAAACTTAAATTAGCAACCACCCCCATATTGATGATTGTTGATCCAAATAAATAATTTGCAGTATGTATAGATGCATGTGCAGAAGGATTAGGAGGAGTATTGCTCCAAGAGAATTCAGCCATAGCATATGAGTCAATAAAATTAAAGAAACATGAACATAATTATATTTTATATGACTTAGAATTAGCTACTATGATACATGCATTAAAGATGTGGAGACATTATCTATTGGGAAAGAAGTTCATGCTAGTGACAGATCACTTAAGTTTGAAATATTTCTTTACTCAACTTGATTTAAATGTTAGAAAAGCTAGATGCTTATCTTTCCTTAGTTAGTTCGGTATGGAAATAAAACACATAAAAGGAAAGGAAAATAAGATTTTAGATGCATTGAATAGGAATGATCATAAAATTTTGAACAACTCTAGAAGTAGTGTGAAATTTTAAATAGAATAAATAATACAGGAAGTGATGATGCGAGATCAAAACTATGTGAAATTACAAGAGAAATTGCAGAAAACTGAAATAGTGGGATATACTAAAAATCACAAAGGACTGATTTATTACAAACAAATATTGTAAATTCCAAATGTGACATCATTAAAATAGGAAATTTTAGATGAGTATCATAAAAGACCTTATGCAAGTCATCCTCATTATCAAAAACTGATTTTAGCATCGTGGAAGAACATGTTTTGGCCAAGTATGAAAAAATATGTTGTTGATTATCTAGTTAGGTGCTTAGAATTTCAGCAAGTAAAAGTGGAACATCAGCATATGGTAGGATTGTTGAACCCTTTACCTATCCCAGAATGGAAGTGGGAAATGGTTTCCATATATTTCCTTACTAGATTGCCTAGAACTAAGTATCAACATGACTCTATAATGGTGTTTGTAGACACATTGACTATGGTTGCATACGTTTTAGTAGTGCAATCTACTTTTGGTACAACTCAAGTAGCTAATTCATTCATGAAAGAAATTGTGAAGCTCCATGGCATTCCAAAATGATTATATATGACAGAGATGCAAAATTTATTTCATCCTTTTGGAAAACTCTGTTTGGAGGAATGGGTACCAAATTGAACTTTAGTACCACATACCATCCTCAAACAGATGGACAAACTAAAAGGACCAAACAGATTTTAGAATACATGCTACGCATGTATGTTATGTACGGACATACAAAATGGGAAGATTTTCTACATTTAGCAGAATTTGCATATAACAATATTTATCCAGCTTCAATTAGGATGAGTCCTTTTGAAGCATTGTATGGAATAAAGTGCCACATGCCACTTAGCTGGATCCAGCCAGAAGATAAGTTAATTCTTGGACTTGATGCATTGAAGGAGATTGAAATAATTGTGAAGACAATTAAACAAAATATTAAAACAACTCAAGATCGAAAAAAGAGCTATGGAGAGAAGAAGAGAATTCATAGATAATTCTAGGTGAGAGACCATTTTTACTTGAGGATTAAGCCTAAAAAGAGTACCTTATATATTGGTAGTTTGGTTAAGTTATCACCACGCTACTATGGACCATTTGAAGTTCTAGAAAGAGTGGGTCCAATAGCTTATAAATTGGCTCTACCTAGTAATATTAAAGTTCACAATGTTTTTCATGTTTCATTATTGTAAGAGTATGCACATGACCCTACTCATGTAATTGATTAGACTCTAATATAGGTGGAAGTAGAAGGGGAGTTTCTTCCACAGACCCTTTGTATATTGGCACGAAAAGAAATCGAGCTCTGGAATAGGACTGTAGCTAGGGTGAAAGTGCATTGGAGGCACTTTACACCTGAAGAATCTACTTGGGAGAAAGAAGAGGAAATGAGAGAGAAATATCCATCACTATTTGAAAAGTGAATTGATTTTTTGCAACACAGAGGACACTGATTTTTTTAGAGGGGGAATATGTAATATCCCTATTTTACCACTTTTATTATACATTTGAAAATCCTAAAGTTTAAGTGGACGTAAAAGGAAAACTATATGTATGGACGAATATATTTTTTGAATTAATAAATGTGGAATATTAATTATTGTGTAGAGACTAGAGTATATTGGAGACCAGGGTTTCAATTCCATGAGGATGGAATTAAATCCAAAGACTTTCCCAAATTCTACAAAAATCCTTTGAGAAAATAAAATAAATTTAGAATATTATATTGGAGAAAAAAATTTAAAGGATACCTTAGTAAAGTGGAGAGTTATTGAGAAGAGGTGAAATAAAACTAGAAATAGGAAAAATTTAGTTTTAAAGAGCTCTTGTGGAAAAAGCAAAAGTAAAGCCTATGCTTAAGGAAAATAACATCTCAATTTAACTAGACATAGTTATGGAACATGATGAAGGGAAATCAGCCTGAAATAAGCCATTCCAAGGTAGAAAATAGGTTGTCTATAATTTGGAGGAATTGGTCTCTTCTTGGGGGGAGATGTGGAGAAAAATACCAAGGTTGGGTGGAAAATAGTATTATTATAATTGGTATGCACAATTAATTTAATTCTATCTTATGATTTTTTTGTTATGATGAGAATTATAGTTTTAGAGTAATGATGGTTTATGTAGAAAGATAAGTGGGAAATTATCTTTTATTATTTATTAAATAGCATAATGGAAGTATGTTATTTTTAAGTACAAAATCTTATCTATTTAACAGAACATACTACAACATGTATATTTTAGCTCTGTATAGTTACATAGACTAATTAAATTAGTAAACTAAAAAATAGAATGTCTGAACCCAATTAGGAGGGTTTAAATCTATTGTTAGGTTCTAAGAATTTATATATTAAATTCAGAAAATACATCATTAGAGGTGGAAAGGATGTTAACAAAAATATTTAACATAATTTTTCTGTAAACAGTAATGAAACCTAAATCTAGATACAGGGAGAGATAATTGTCAATCTAGAAGAAAGATGATTGTACAAATTAAATCTTAATACCTCTATTGTAAATCAAATGCAAAAATTGCTTATATCTATTCATTCTCATGGTCAAATAAGAAAATAAACATCATTCACATATTGAAGTGCAATTGAATACATAACATTATGTAGAACTCGTTTTTAAAAATAATAGGTATTTGAATACTAAAAACAAGTGGAAAAACACATGTATGAACTCCTTATAAAGATGAAGTCTTATCATCATAATAAGAACAGAATTTTGTATTAGAAATGATAGAACATGACATCATAAACTGTCATAATTTAATTAATTGAAGTAAAAAGTTTTGTCTAATAATTACACAAATTATACATTAACAAATATCCTTGAATTCAATGGATTGAATTATATGCATGGTATCGACCAACCTGTAAATAGAAGGAATAAAAGTAATTTTCAAGGCTTGTGAGTAAGAATGCACAAGTTGACGAGTGGTAAATTGCGAGAGGTACAATACCTATAAAAGAAACCATGTGGAGAAGTGTTAGAATTTAATTAATAGGATCATTAAATTAACCATATCAAATCTGATAATTAGACAACTGAAATTTCAACAGAAAATTACCTTATGAGGCAATGAAAATTTCTGTAAATCCTTTCTGTGTGCAAACAAGAAAATTAATTAATTATAAGCATAGAAATTTCAGTGAACTATATTGTAAAGTAGTATCTGTATTGAAAGCATCAAAAAAAAATTTCCTGTACTCTCGTAGACAAAGTAATTAATGAAAACCAAGAATGATATCCAAGCAGGAAGAAGAGTTCATTTACAATAAATCATTTCATTAATTGATGGAAATTAATAAAACGATAAGTACTTCCTAAATGAAGAACTTAAATATATTTTACCAATTTCTTTGCTATTATTCTCAATAATTATGAATGAAATTATGTAAATTAAGAACAAGTAAAACATATATATATATATATATATATAATCCATAAATTTAATTATCTAAATAATACAGATTTATGTAATTAAAGGCAGAGTTATTAAAAATATATCTTTTTGGTATAAATAAATTGTGATCCTATTACAAATAGAAATCAACTGGAAAATTGTTTTAATTACCCTTAAGTATCCATCGTTTCCATACATCATGGATACTATGGAATAACGAGGATTATTTGGTCTACATCATGGCGAATAAAACGAGAAGAGAGGAAAAGTACTGCAAGTCAAAAGTGAAATTATACAAATGTAAATAAAAATATTTTGAATATTATTAACTGAGATAAAAAATTAATTTCATAAACAATTACAATTTTTTTCGCATATGAGGAGTGTTGCTGGAATAACGAAAATTACCAAATCGTGGAGGAAAATGATGTTGGGTGAAATTAAAATGAAACTCTAATCATTGTTTTCATCAGGGTAAATGGCTTTTGATTAAGGAATTTACACTACTAAATGAAATATTAAAGGTGTAACTAATTACTCATAGTGGAGTAAAAATGAATATGAAAAATGAATTCGAAATCTACAGGATATCGAATACAAAAGTAAGGGGAAAATATAGGAACAGAGAAGGGTAATGTAAATGTATATAATATCAATGAGTATTAATACAATTGGGAGAAATATGAGGAATTCAATGAGGAAATTGAATTGCAAACCCAAAAATTATATTACAGACTGAGACATATCAATTAAATAACATTATGTGAAAACTAAAATAAATCGTATCTTTGTGAAAGGAAAGGAAAAAAGTATTCATAAAATTTACATTCAATTCATGGTAAATTCTTGAGGATGAATTCACCATGAAAACCGTAAACCCAATAATTCATTCACAAGAAGAAATTACATTACAAGAACAAACGGAGAAGAAAAATAATTTACCAAATAGCCATGGCGATAATCAAATGTACCAGAGCCAAAAATTTCTTAATGTAACTCAGTGGGGAATTGATATAACTTAACTGTGTAATAATTTAACGAATTACCTCAGGGGTTACCATGTGTAAGAGGGTTGAAAGGAATAGCTACTATACTACCCTGTAAACAAAAAAAACCAAATACCCATATTAGTTATAGAAATAATGTGACAAAGTGGATTCAAAAATTATTCAAGAATACAAAATATAGTAAGTTGCAAGAATAAATGAAATAAAACGATAATCGTTTATTTGAAGCTAGGTATTCTACCGTAAGAATAAAGAAAGGGTTGCAGAAATGCATAATGGCCTTGGTGGTGAATCAAATCCGAATCCTCATACGACATGAGAAAATTACAATGAAACAATGAAAAATGACTTGCCATCAAAACCTAATAGGGAGTATGGAGGGAGGAGATACGACCTCATCTCCACCATCAATGTGGCACAAATCCGTACTTTTGTGGAGCGTAACAATCAGAACATCCATGTGACTAAGTAAATGCAAAGGAAAAACCGTTAAACCTCCATAGCCTTGAACATAGAAACGTTACGAGAAGGCTGGCATCAATTAATATGAAGTGATATGGCCAAGAATTAAATAAGTATGGGAAATCATACATATATGATTTGTCATTGAAAGCATAGTGTATGTAAATTTAACCTTGCATCAAAAATCCCAATTCATAAAATGAGTAATAGACGAATAATAAGACATGTATAATATTTCAAAGGTAAAGTGTTATGTATAGGATTCGAATGCCATTCTAATGATAATGTTCAGAGGTCAAACAAACATTAAATTCGAATATCACCTTAATGACCATGTCACGGGAATAAATTGTAATACATTAGATATGAAGTATCAATGACGTCCATAAACCATTGGAATTGTTACGTGTAATTAATTTTTCGTTGGTTAAGTGTTAGAAACGAAATAATTAATGGGTCTAGGTCTATACATGGATATTGAATTCTTGTTATAATAATATCCAGATGACTAGTTAAAACTTTTAAAAGAGCTTTTATAAGGGTAAAATATAAATGATGGTATTGAATAATATTAGAATTGACACCTTGGATAATGATCATGAAGTTAGAATGTGGTTACATGTTTTAATAGATAACTTTAATGTGTTAATTATTAAAGTTATTATGCTAAGAAAATTTCTAGCCAATGCATAATATTAACAAGAGGTAAATTAATAGTAAAGTAAAATACTATTATGAAAGAAGTCGTGTACACTGATGAAATGTAACAAAATACAAGGAAGGTTAAAATATGAATTATGGAAACGTGACGTGCTTGTAGGATCATCACTGGTAACATAGTTATTGAAATAAGTATGTCGTTATAACATATGTTGACGACAGAAAGTAAAAGTGCTATAAAATATGGTAATATGACTAAATTAAAGAAAATAAATTATGACAAAGTAGCATAAATGGTGTAAATTGAATTTTTTTTTTGGGTAAGTAAAGTTGTTACACTAACAGTGTAGATAAATTCATTAATCAATTAATTAAATCAATGTTTTTGTATTCTCCATTATGTACAAGTATTACAAATATTTTGTAATTATTCTTTTTGTTTTCTCTGCTATTATTTTTTTATGTAATCTTTACAAAAGCTAGGTAGCTACTCAATATAAAGAGAGGACTATTTTCCCATGAACTTTAAATGGGTTTGCATATAGTTCCTAATTTCATTTACATTGCATATGGTAATATTGTACTTTTATTAAAATTTATTATTTTATAGTTTAATCACCCATCTGAGTATCATTTAAAATTAAATTTCCCACTTATCTTCTCTCAACTAAATTATATTTTCCATTTCAGGAACAACCTTATGCTCCAGATTTTCTTCCACAGTATAATTCTCCACTTTATTCCCTGTTTTAATCCTCAACACAGGTACTATACAAGTTCTAATTTATAATTTTATTATTACTTTCTCAGATGAAATTTAACTACCTTGAGATTAACATTGTTTATTCCATTTCATGTATTTTTATGAAATTCATATTGTACACTTTTCTTGTACATGAATTACCTTTTGAGACTTTACTCAGGTACATTCTGTATTTAATTACTTATTATAGAAAGTGTATTTTATAGATAATTTATTATAACTTATATCAATCTAGCACAAATTTATGTCTTTACTTATAGGTAACCTCTATACCCAGAACTTTCTATCTTTTTCTTCACCTTATTATTGAAACCTCTGACAAGTTCTTCTGGCCTACAGGTCATTCGTTACCATGTACATATTTCAACCATCTGAATTAATTCTTATTTACCAATGTATATATACATTTTTTAATTAATATCAATAACAATTGACTCTCAGTAAATATGACTTTGATAGTGATAACTAATATTTTTACATGGACATTAATAGATTTTCTTATTCACCTTTATTAGATGAATTTGAATACTTGGAACATTTATAAACATGGTTTATAATTTCTTTATAATATATAGATTGCATACATATGTATGAATAATTCATATATTTCTTATATCCATATTGTATTATGTATTTATAAATGTTTCTCTATACATAGTACCTCTCTATGTATAATGGTTTCATGGTTATTTTTTAACACATCTTGTAAGTAGATGTATGTATATTTCATAATTTAGAAATTTGTATAGTTTGAGTATAAAGTAATTTAATTTTAAAAAATATTCCTTTCTTGATTTAATAGAATAAATCAATTCAATTGTATACATCTCTACCTCTTCTTTGTTTACAGAAATAACTAGGTATTTCTACTATTAATTAGTATGTTTTTATTAACATATTTATAATATTATTTAATCCTAATGATGTACTTTATATATGTATTACAGTAGTTAACATAGACCTAACACCAAATTTAAACCCTTCTAATTGGGTTTAGAGATTTTTTTTGTTGGTTATCTAATTGTGCTATTATGTGTAACTATACAGAGAATTTAACTATACCTGCTATAGTTATTTTTCTGTTAAACACATATGACTCTTTATTCCCAAAGAATAACATAAACTATCACACCGATTTATAATTCAAGATACACACTTTTCAGCTTAAATTCATAACTCAAGCACATTAAATATTTCTCAATCATCATCATAATAACAGAATACTAAGAAATAATTTAATATTGTGCATATCAATTCCTGTAAATACTTTTTTCCACTCAACCTTGAGCTTTCATTCACATCTCCCCCTGAGCAGAGACCAATTACTCCAAACTGTAGACAACCTCTTGTCTACCGAGGAATGGCTTATTTAATATTTCTTTCCCTCAGCATGTTTCCATAACTGCATCCAATTAAATTAGGATGTTTTTTTCCTTTAGCCTAGGCTTTACTTTTCCTTTTCCACAAAAGCTCTTTAAAACTAGCCTTTTCCTCTTTCTAGTTTTACTTCACCTCTTCTCAGAAATTTTCCACTTTACTGAGGTATATTTTAAATTTTTATCTCCAATCTAATATATTTATTATATTTTATTTTCGCCAAGGATTTTTGGAGTTTTTGGGAAAGTATTTGGATTTAATTCCATCCTCATGAACTTAAAATCTTGGTCTCCAATTCACTCTTGTCTTTGCACAATAAATAATTTCACATTTATTAAATTTTAAAAATAATATTTCCACCTATATTTTTCCTTTAGGTCCACTTAACATTTAGGATTTTCAAATGTGTAATTAAAAGCAGTAAAATAGGGATATTACAGTCTTGTCGGTAATATGTTTCTTTAAGATTTAGTAATATTCCCAAATGGGGAATGTAGCAAACCAAGACAGTTATGCAGAGAAATAATGCAGATCATCTAAGTAAGAGTAGGAGGCCAATATGGAGACTCTTTATTTACATTTACATCAGCGAAATATGTGCACAAGATAGCCCATGAGATGTACAATAGGAAATAAAATAATCCAATATAATAAAATCCTCAAAAAGAGGTGCTGCAACCATGTATTAAAATTGCAAAGAGCTTGACATAATTATTTTATTGGTTGCAACAAATGTTGATGACACTTCATATATAGAGCAGATATATGCATGAAAATATAGATCCATATCAGATCCATACACTAGATAGGCTCTTCTTTCAAAAACCCTTAGGGTTTTCAGCAAAATATCATGTACAAGGAGTAGATCTGAGATCCAAATCTACAGATCGGTAGAAATATTCATATATTCATGAATTCTCAGATCTGATCTGACATATAAAATATAATGATCCCCTTTAATGGATCTCAAAAGTGAAGGACAGATCCCCAACACATGAAAATCACTCCTCCAAAAGATGTGCCAAAAGACCCTGCAACAGCACCTATAGAAATAACACAATTCAAGAAGAAATAATGTGGTGTAGGGTTTAAGATATGTTTGGCCACATGCCAAGATCTGAAAATTTAGCTCCAATCATCCAAAACTCTCTTGCCAAAGGGATAGAAGTATTTCCCATTGAAAAAGAGCACTAGAATGGTCTAGATATGAGTAGATCTAGCCTCCACTTGCTGCAGATTTGAAAGAAAACCAAACCCTTAATAGGATCTACGTTGTAGTTGGAAGAAGAAGCTTGGCCTTCAGTCAGATAGTGGACAAGAAATGCAAACTCTTCCAAGAGGCCTCTCAAGGAAAGAGGTGGGATTCCTTATCAGTAGCACCCAATGCTAAACAACACTATTATCAGCTAAACAACAAGAGAGTGATATATGTCTAAAAAAATAATATATTCAAAAAATACAATACCATCAACAACATCCTCATGCTGCCATCCTCTTCCTTTTATAAGTTAAGAGTTTTAAAACCCTAAACCACCTTCAATGAAATAACTCCTTTCACATAAGCCATCTCCATATAAAACTGTGTTGTGTCTCATTGATGGCCACTCCTCCAAGACAATGTTGTATACTTCGTCATGGTTGACCCAGTCAAAATGTTCAACCCCTTTCACACCTAAGGGAGCTTACTTTCATAGCCAAGATATAGCCTTTTTCACATTTTCCATTGATTTATTTACTGTTTAGGAGTTTTATGATCCGCCTTTACATTTTTATTCATGAAAAAGAAAAATAAAACAAAAATGAATATTCCCATTAGCTTAGGACTAATTGGGAATATTACAGTCCTCCCCTCCCAAATGTTGCTTGTCCTCAAGCAATTGATAAGGTGAGTGCTTCAATTCTTCTCCTCCTCCATTGGTGACACCATCATGTGATAAGCTTCCTCCATCAGCGAAGTGTTCACCAATCCATCCCTCCATGAATTGTTCCTCCAAAGTTCTCATGAGACGTAAATAGTCCATCCCATAAGGAGACAATAGCTCAAATGAAACTAACATGGCTGGCCCAATGCTCTCTCTGAAACATGTAGCATAAGATACATAGAGAGTTTCAATACCATAGGGTACATGCATACCTCCCATCCTCCCTCCATACATTCCCATAAAAAGTACAATTACATCATCAATGTATAGGAGCAAAACAACATACATACAAACAAAATTTTGTGCATATGGAGGTGGGTCATAGTCCCACATGTGGAACCAGCGTAGTGCATCTCCTGTCTGCATCAAATTTAGATGTGGTAAGTGGTTTTCCCACCACTTATTTGATGCCCATGTTATCTCACTATGGGTGAAAGTGTGAGATATATTTGGTGCCTTAGGAAAGCACCCATCATGATGAAAAATCTCCCTTTGTCCATCAAGGGAGTGACCAAATTTAGAAATTTGTGTGCCCCATGTTGGCCATGAAGCTTACAAGATATAATAATCCTCCTTGGAGTCATGGCCTACATAAACATGGTGAAATAATGCATACAATCAGAAAATAAAACATGTTTTACATAAGAATGTTCTTCACCAATAATCCTCCTGATACACATGGAGTGGTGCATAGATATATACTCTTCCTCAAAAGGAGAAATAGAGGGTTGAATTAAATCTTCCATAGAGTTATGTTTCTACTCCATCTCCACATGGTACATGCATCTTGGAAAATTTTGATATAGTTCTCCTTCAAAGCCCTCCCAATAGTAGCTCCTCAAGATGATGTTGTTGAGCTTCATTAAATATGTGTGGCTGAAACAGAATTCCTCATAGGCTCCTTGTAGCAACTTCTCCTTGAGCTTGGAGGCTCTAGACAAGAATATCCTACCATGATGACAGATGACTCCTCCTTCAACTAAATAGCCCTCTTCATGCAGTTGTTCATCAAGTATCATACAAGTGTGAAGATCCTTGGAATAATCCACCAATAGTTTGGATTTCCAATATGGATCTACACTGCCCAACAATGACAACATGATAATGTATCAAACGAAATATTTATCATGTTACTACTCTCCCCTTTGAAATCTCCCATGCCAAAGATATGTGTTGGAAGGACATCTGTTCCATTCTTCTCCTCCCATAGTGAAAAAATGAGAGTGGGTGATGATGATAAGGGAAGAATATCTCCCTCATCCTTGAGTTCCCCAAACCTAACAGCGTTGTATTATTGTCTTGCAATGCTCCCATCCCTCCTAGATCTGAATTTGGAGCATCATGTTGTGATACATCTCCCACTAAAATTGAATCAGGTGGCCTCCCAGGTGGTTTTCCACTAGATAAAACTATCCCATGTACAAATCTCATGAACATGATAGATAGGACTATAAGGTCCTTGCTTCCACAGCACAAATCCATCTCTGATATTTGTGTGGAAGTGGTATGTGAGGGATATGTATGCATGCCTTTGATCATTTGAGTTTCACCACTCTTCTTTTCCACCCATCCCATTTGCAAAGCCTCCCAATTAGTGGTGACTTTCCCCAATGTAATCAACCATTGGACACCAAAAATTACATTGGTGTCAGGTATGTCAACCACAAAGAAGTGATCAACCAAATTATAAGTTCCCATGGTGACTGAAAGTGATGGGACATAATGCATGCATTACATTTTTCTATATCCTAGGACCAAAACAGAGAATCCATCAAAAGTATCAGTGGGTATTTCCCTCCTTTGCACTATATGGGCATCAATGAAATTGTGGGTGGCCCCACTATCAACCAATACAGAAACCCTCTGATTCAAGATGGAACCTTGAACTCTTAAGGTCAAGTACTTAGGTAATCCTCTCAAATATTAAAGAGCCCTTCCAGTAGTATAAAATGCTCCATCCCCATCTCCTGATGATGTTGGCTCTCCTCCTGCAGTGTTAGCACTGTGACCTCTTCTTGGTTCATCTTCTTCTTCCTCCTCAATATTTGAGAAGACCTATATGTAATATGCCTTTCCAGTAGCACATCTATGTCCAGGTGCCCATGATTCTTGGCAAGTCAAGCATAGCTTCCCTTTTCTTAGATCTCTCCAAACTTCATCATTAAGAGGCTTCTTGTATGAGATCTCCTTGGAAGGAGCAGATTTTTCTTCCTCTCCTTTTTAAGGGAAAAGGGCTTATGTTAAAAACTTGCCTTGGTTTTTGGCAAGGCATCTTGAAGGTATCTAGCCCTTTCAATAGCATCATGCAGCGTAGTGGTCTTGGTAGATTTTACCAACCCATGAAGAGGTTCATATAAACCATCAAGGAGCATATACACCCTTATAGCTGCAGAAAAATCAGGAACCATAACAGATAATCTAAAAAATTTAGAAAAGTAAGACTTTGTATTACCTAATTGTTTTAACTTTGCAAGGCTCATGAATGGTGCTTTTGGATCTCTTCTTTCAGATATCTCCACCAGCTTTCTAGTGAACTCTGAATAAGCAGTCACATTGGCATGACCCAATGTACACAAGCCATGGAACCACCAGTCATGTGCTTCACATTCAAAGTGTAGCGCTGAAATCTTGATAGCCTCCATATTTGGAACCTTGTTCAACTAAAAGTAGATGTCAAGTTTTTCTATGCATGCTTTGGTAGAACACTTGGATGACCCATCAATGTTGGGTAAAAATAATCTACCCATAGAGTGATGTCGATCATGATTCTGAGTGAATCCACCATCTCAATGATGATGCCTTGGTCTTCTTTTGTCCTTGAGGTGAAAAAAATCCTGAAAACTCAAGTGATCTTTAAATATCTAATTTTGAGACTCATATTCTTCAAAATATTCTTCAAGGGATGCTTTCTCTTGAAACCCTTCATTTCCCACAGCCAAAACTGTAGGCATGGTACAGCGTTGGGAAATTTTTGGCTGATGCACTGGTTGATCATTCCAGTGGTGAGACATGCCAGAGATTTCTCCAAGATGAAATATCTTAGGATATTCTTTGATTTTTTCCAATCTCATCTCTTTTATCTCTCTAGCAAGATCTTGCATGGCTCTCAAAATTATCTTAGCAAAGTCCTTTCCTTCTTCTTCACTTCCAGATGCAGGGGCTTTACCCTTGTCTTCATTGTCATTGGTGTAATCAGATTTCCTTTGTCTTATATTTAGATGCATGTTCTTCATCTTCAGAAGTCATATTGGATTCCTGCATAGCATAGGCTGTGCCAAGATGATGCTCTGATACCACTATAATATTCCCAAATGGGGAATGCAACAAACCAAGATAGTTATGTAGAGAAATAATGCAGATCATCTAAGTAAGAGTAGGAGGCCAATATGGAGACTCTTTATATACATTTATATCAGTAAAATATGGGCACAAGATAACCCATGACATGTACAATGGGAAATAGAAGACACCAATAGAATAAAATCCTCAAAAGAGGTGTTGCAACAATGTATTACACTGCAAAGAGCTTGACAACGTTATTTTATTGGCTGCAGCAGCTGTTGACTACACTTCAGATCTAGAGCATATATGTGCATGCAAATTTAGATCCATATCAGATCCATACACTAGATAGGATATTCTTTCAGATCTCCTTGGGGTTTTCAGCAAAATATCATGTACAAGGAGTAGATATGGGATCCAAATCTGCAGATCTGCAGAAATATTTAGATATTCAAGAATATTCAGATCTGATCTGATATATACAATATAATGATCCTCTTCAATGGATGTCAAAAGTGAAGGGCAGATCCCCAACACATGAAAATCACTCCTCCAAAAGATGTGCCAAAAGACCCTACAACAACACCTACAGAAATAACATAGTTCTAGAAGCAATACTGCATTGTAGGGTTTAAGGTATGATTGGACACATGCCAAGATCTAAAAATGTGGCTCCAATGATACAACACTCTATTGCCAATGAGATAGAAGTCTTCCCCACTAAAAAGGAGCACTAGAATGGTCTAGATCTGAGTAGATCTAGCCTCCGCTTGCTGGAGCTTTCAAAGACAACCAAACCCTCCAGAAGGTCTACATTGTAGTTGGAAGAAGAAGCTTGGCCTTCATCCAGATAGTGGACAAGAAATGCAAACTCTTCCAAGAGACCTCTCAAGGAAAGAGGTGGGATTCCTGATCAGGAACACCCAGTGCTAAACAACACTATTCTCAGCTAAAAAACAAGAGAATGATATATGTCTAAATAGACAATATATTCAGAAAATACAATACCATCAACAACCTCCTCATGCTGCCATCCTCTTCCTTTTATAAGTTAAGAGTTTGAAAACCCTAAACCACCTTCAATGAAATAGCTCCTTTCACACAAGCCATCTCCATCTAAAACTGTGTTGTGTCTCATTGATGGGCACTCCTCTGAGACAGCGTTGTAGATTTGGTAATGGTTGACCCAGTCAAAATGTTCAGCTGCTTTCACACCTAAGGGAGCTTACTTTCATAGCCAAGATATAGCCTTTTTCACATTTGGCATTGATTTATTTACCTTTTAGGAGTTTTATGATCCTCCTTTACATTTTTATTCATGAAATAGAAAAATAAAACAAAAATGAATATTCCCATTAGCTTAGGACTAATTGGAAATATTACAGATTTTAATTAGAACTCCAGTTCATGTTAGTTTCCAAAGTTACATTGTCTTTAAGAATGAATCTTTGATTTCCTCTTTTTAATATGTTTTAATATAACTCTGTATAACTATACAAAATATTAAAATTGGTTTTCATTGATACACTTCAACCCTATATACTAGAATTTTAACTCTTATAAAATGATATATTTCTTAATTGAATTTAACTATGCTTAAAATCTCAAAATTATATTTTTACTTCCTTTTACACTCTATTCAATTTGAGTTATTGAATTCCAACATCTAATAATAAATAATAATTATAATCATTTTCTTCTGAGTCTAATTCTAGAAAACCCTTTTTCTAGATTCGTATAGTTTTCTCAACTATATCAAGTTGAGTTGTAGGAGGATACATATATTCCCTCAAGTCAGTATATATTTTTCAATTTCTTTGGATTGGCTTTCAAACACGAACTTACTTCTATTTTATGCCTCTTCTTGTATTAACTTTTTTTTTATGATCTATACATTAATAACTTCAACCTTGCAGCTACTCTTATAGGTATTATTAATATTATTATTACTTGTATACTTCATATATTTTTATTTTATTTTTTGTTTCCTTTAGTATATTTTTAGACTTTTGTTCATATGTTTCGTTGCAGGTTTGTTTTATAATTTGAATTTCTTCTACAATTTCCTTACAACCAGCTATGAGCAGATCTGACGATTAATTACATTTATTTCACGACAGTTAGTATGATAATGGAAGGCTACACCCCCATTATATCTATTTAAATTTTTAGATTTCATACTTTATATTAGAATAGTGTTGGATGACCCAGATACATTTGTAATTAACTATTTTAAATAATTTTCATCTTGGAATGGTTTATAAAGTGGTTTTAATCCTCATCTCTATTAGAGGATTTTCATAGAGGATTTTCATAGTTGTAAAGGACTGTTAAATGTAATTTAATAGATTTTTTTTCAGTACATATTTATCACTATATGACTGAATATGCATAGAATAGAAATTGTTTCCTAAATGGCAACATGCTATACTTCTAGTTAACTTTAAATCTGAAGTGTTTGCTCATTATCAAATGTGCATTTATTTGCATGCTAGGTATCCAAATTATTCTATATTTATAATTTCATATGCTATTCCTATATATGATTTTTATTTGTTTCATGGTACATGTACTATAATTACTCAATGAAATTTCAGATATTTAGATGGACTTAAAAAAAATATTTAGACCCTTACCCAAGGTTTAGAGATTCTGTCTGTTTCTCCCTAAAGTCATTTTAGTCCATGTAACTATACAGAAAAATTAACTGAACCGCTATGGTTACTGTCTATTAAATACATATGACAATTATTTATTTCTGAACTAATCACAACATGTTACACAAAATTTATAAAACTAATCTACAGAACTTTCAGCCTCAATTCATACAAATATATCCCTTTCTAACTACATCTAAATTATATAATTTCTAACAGAATTATAAACCATAAAATGTTACAACTCTACTTACCCAATGATTTTTCTATTTATATCACTAAGACTACTTTTATGTCCTTAATGTAGTTTATTTTCATCACAATTGTAAGATCATATAGATTTCCATTAAAGGATTTGTATTTATGTCCTTTTTATTTCTTATACCATAATTGTATTCATACCTATGAACACTTTCAAGGACATTTGTTACTTTTGATTTATCAAGGAACTCACCTTAACTTATATGGAATACCTTCATTTAGTTCAATGTAGATTAAGGTACACAATTTTAATACTTTTTCATACTATTATAATATTAAATGTTTTGTCATTTATATATATAGTTCTCCACCTCTATATATATAAACATCTACTTGGATACATTCATCCTCTAACTAGGATTAAAGTTTCATATTGATATATACCTATACCATAATTTTGTTAATTATTCTTAACATATGATTTTACATCTTATATCACTTGTACCAAACTAATTCTATATGTTTTGTAAGTATTTCGACTTTATTTATATATATATATATATATATATATATATATATATATATAAAATACCTCGATTTAGGTCTCACTCATTATTCGTTTTTCCACCAACCCTTATACTTATACTTTAAAATCATTTGGTATATCACTGAGGTTCTAATGTTTACGTGCTGGAATTATGGTATTTATCATCTCATACCCCAACGTTTATGGTATTTATCATCTCATACCCCAACGTTTCTATTAAAATTTAACCTAATCAATTTCACTTATGCACTCTACAATATTTACATGAACTCAAATGTGACATGCATATTTATGTCAAATATTATCGTATGTCTAAGCAGATAATAAATTATTTTGGTTTTATTTTTTTTATTTATACATAACGTATACTTCATAATTTTAAATGGATAATATCTCAATGAATTTAAATGACTACAGATAATAATTTTAACCCATGTAATGTCCCTCATTTTTATTTCCTAAATCATTAATTTGCAGTACTTCCAACCTTGGTTCTTCACATGGGCCTATTAAATTTTGGAGATAGTTGTAGGATCGATTTGATTTTATTTTGACGGTGCGGATTGAATTGGTATTTCCTCTGAGTCCCAGTGTCTATGGCTAGGGTTACATTTCATTTCCATCATTTTTCATTCGGAGAAGTTCTTAGTGCAGGGTTTTCTTCTCTGGTTGTTCGCCATTCCTTTCACTACCGAGAATGGATTCTAACCGAATGTAATTCCTCAATTGCATAATAGCGTCACCCAGTATCAGATCAGGTAAGATTTGTTTCACATTTCCTTTACTCTTTGAATTATTTGATATCATTATGGTTCACATAAATTGTTTGGAACTTTTCCTCTTTTAAATTGTTCATTATTCTTAGTGTGCGTTCCTGAATCTAATCGTTATAAGTATTTGTTATTCTTACAGGTTTAGACATTGGGAAAAACTTACTCACATATTTTTACAATAGCCACACAAAGCTATTTTTACTCCATTATACAAAGGTAAGCTGTAAAAATCCTTTACAAGCAAGATATCCCACGATTTATGCATTTTATGTCGTAGCTAGGGTTTCCTTTATTTAACAGTAACTCTCAACTTATAATGTAATTATGACTGATATTTATTCATGGTTGATTACTTCATTTAAATTTTAAATCCTTTTTTTTTTATTTTATAGGATTTTAATCCTGTAAGGTTAAAACCAGTTTTTTCCTCTCTTACGGTGCATTGGTTGATTCTCGATGAAAAATCTATGTCGAGAGTACTGGATTATTTGAATTTATGTATTGGGTATGTTTTATTTTACACATTCTGCTTGATTATGAATCCACAAGAATCTTGTTCAATTCTAGGACTCGTATATGATTTTGGGTTATTTCCCAAATACATATGTCTCTGCTGGTTGAGTCATTTCCATGAAGTGGAAACAGATGGAATGAATTTGAATTTTTACTTTCACTCACATCATACGAATATATTAATATAATAGTTGTAAACTCATTTGAATTAACTTAATAATTTCCCATATTTTCTTACAGAACAACAACTCCAAGTTCTATTACATAGTCTTTGTTTTGTTTATGATTTCGAATTGTGGCTATAATAACAGAGGAGATTTCATATTTCACTCATAGTGAATTTCGTTTTTTATGTATACAACATTTTATATTAGTTTCCCACCGTGTTAAATTTTCAATTAACTCACGAAAAAATTGTCAATTTATAATAGGCATCCACTTCAACGAACCTCGTTGGACATTTTCATTGTGTTCGTATTATGGATTCTTGATTTATGACGTACCTTCTCAATTAGTGATCCCAAAATTTATCTCTGTTGGAATCGATTTTTTTCAAATTAGACATGTTTAGTTACAATTTTAAAATACATAAGTTTCATTCTGTTTGGCAATGAAATTTATATTTTTTCCCAACTTCATTTCAATTATGAAGGACTCTGATTTTATATTTTCTACTAATATAAAATTTATAGAATCTACATCCATTGAAATTTACAGATCCTTGTTTATAATACAAAGATATGGTTTAGCTTCGAATTAGATTTCTTATTTGTACTCTCAAAATACGTATCTTTGTATCATCTGATACTGGAAAAACCATTGTTTTCCAGATTTACATGAATTCATAAATTCTATTCAGATACCTTGTATTTGATTTCAACCTGCATCTCAGGTAATTATTTTTACAGTTCTGTACTATCATTAATAACCCAGTTTAATAAATAAATTTTAGGATTCAATTTCCACCCTTTTATTTATGTGTTGAACTAACTGTTTCTATACTGTCATGTGCAAGAGGTATTCCACTCCCTCATCTTCTTTTAAACATGTATAAAGTGTATCTTTAGTTATTATAAAAGTGGTATCACTTTTTCAATTTATTTTATTATATTTGATATGAATCTAACACATATATATATGGTTTTTGTACGTGTACTTTAGATTTGACAACTTCCACAATAGTTACTTCAACTTTCCTTTCAAAATATTTGAATAAAATTTCCATCTATCTGCATGTTGTTCATACCAATGTACAGATCTCAACCATCTAGCTCTGATGATATTTATCAATATAAACTGTTCATACTGTAAATAAATTTAGTAAAATATGACTTTCATTCAATATGGCTTGAATTGTTGTAATTGATATTTTACTTGAATTTTAGTATATTTTCCTATTCACCTCTATCAGAGGACTTTCACATACTCTGAACAATTATATAAATGGTTTATGATTCCCTTTTAATACATATATTGCATCTATATGTATGGATATTTCATGGTACCTTTTCAATACACATGTTTCAACTACATGTATGAATGTTTCCTAAATTATGAATTTTTATCGTTTAAATCCTAAGTATGTTACTTGCACAAATTTATAATTTCTTGATTTAATTTTAATAAATAACTAAGTTGTATACATCTCTTGTTTAGTATTATTTTACATCAATAAATATGTAATTTTACTATCTCTTTCTATGTTTCTCCAAGTAAAATTATAATTATGTTTGATCCAAATGATGTCTTTTGCATTTGTAATAAGAGAATTAACATCAACCTAAAAATAGATTGAAACCCTTCTCTTTGGGTTTAGAGATTCTGTGTGTTGGTCAACTATTTAGTCAAGTCTATGTATCTATACAGAGAAATTAAGTATATCTTCTATAGTTATACCACAGTTAAATAAATATGACACTTTATTTCTAAGAACACAACATCTTATCTCAAAGACTTGTAATTACATATATAAATTTTTCAGCTCAACTCATAACTAAAACATATTTAACTACATCCATTATCCTCATTATAACATAGTCATAAGACAATATTTAACAATTGTGCATATCAATTATAGTAAACACTATTTGCCACCCAACATTGAACTTTCATCCACAATCCTTCCCCCCCCGAGCAGAGACCAATTCCTCCCAAGTGTAGACAACCTCTCGTTTACCTAGGAATGGCTTATTTAAGCTTACTTTCCCTTAGCATGTGTCCATAACAGCGTCCAATCAATTTAGGATGTTGTTTTCCTTTAGCCTAGGCTTTACTTTTGTTTTTTCCACAAAATCTCTTTAAAACTATATTTTTCCTCTTTCTAGTTTTATCTCACCTATTCTCAGTAACTTTCCACTTTACTGAGGTATCTATTATATTCTTATCTCCCATCTAGTATTTTTATTTTATTTTATTTTTTTCCTCCAAGGATTTTTGAAGATTTTGGGAAATTATTTGAATTTTATTCCATCCCCATGGACTTGAAATCCTCATCTCCAATTTACTCTAGTCTTTCCACAATAATTAAATTCCATATTTATTTAATTTAAAGAAAATATTTGCACATATATTTTCCTTTAGGTCCACTTATGTTGTGAAACCAGCTCCAAAAATAGAAGAAAAGAGATATCAATGCCTTAGAAATAAGCCACTTCGAGGGGGAAACATAAAATACATTACATGAATGAACAATTCTTGGATGATACAAATGAAAAAACCTCCTTTCTATATATAGGATTCCATGGGGCCATAATGTAATCCTAGCCAACCTAACAATAATAATTGAAGGGCACAATAATAACAATATGGGGGTTATAGGGGTACAACAATAAAAATAATGGGGTTACACTAACAACAATAAGGGACTATACTAGTAATATAGGGACCTAACATGCTCCTCTCCTTCAAAAAAGTGTTTTCCTCAATGCTTGAGTAGCTCCGAGTGCTTTTGTATGAAATTATCATCCTCCCATGTAGAATATTCAGTGGGTAAGTTCTTCCATTTGATGAGATGATCTGAAATTGATCGATTTTGTAGTTCTCAAGTTCTTGTTTCCATGACTGACTCAGGTTCCAGTATGGTTTTTCCTTCCTCATCGAGTTATGGAAATATTTTTTTAGTTGGAAGTTTGTCCCATATAACCTTTTTTAAGCACGAAACATGGAAAACTGGATGCACTTGTGAAGAAGAAAGAAGCTCCAATTTGTATGCCATAGTACCAATATTTTGCAAAACCTTGTAAGGATCATATTACTTTGGTGATAATTTATTATCCTTCTTAGCTTGCTTGAGGAACATTTGTTTGTATGGTTGTAGTCATAAAAATACCAGTCTCCCACATCAAAACTTCTCTCACTGCGATGTTGATCCGCTTGTTGTTTCATTCGATTTTGTGCCAAATTTAGGTTATCCTTTAAGAGTTGGAGAACTTCTTATTGATGCTCGATGTGATTCTCCACTACTGGAACCCTAGCATTTTCCCTTTAACAAGCTGTGATGGATGGTGGATGATATCCATAAAGTGCCATAAATGGGGTCATTTTTGCTGCAGTATGGAAGGAAGTGTTATACCACCATTCGACGAGAGGTAACCACTTGACCGATTCTACTTGCTTATCAGATACAAAACAACAAATATATCCTTCCAAAAATTTATTCACTATCTCTGTTTTACCATCAGATTTAGGATGATATGATGATAAGATGAACTATGAGCTAGTTGTGTACCCAAACAAGAAAATAATTCCGTCCAAAAATTTAATGTAAAAATGGAATCTCTGTCACTTACAATAATCTTCGGGTTTCCATGTAGGTTTTGAATTGTTTCCATAAATTTAGTAGAAACTCTAATCACTTTAAATGGATGAGATAATGCACAAAAGTGTGCATACTTGGTAAGTCTATCAACTACCACCATGATGACACTCCTTCCTTCAGACTTAGGTAAACCTGTGATAAAATCCATTGAAATCTCCTCCCAACGTTGACTTGGAATTGATAAAGGTTGTAGAATACCTAGGGTCTTAATTGTCTCAACTTTATTTTGTTGGCAAACCAAACATTCCGCCACAAAATTTTGAATATCAGATTTAAGGCCATCCCAAAAAAAATTCTTTCTTCACCCTGTGGTAAGTTTTTAAAAATATCGAGTGTCCTCCTAAAGGAGAAGTGTGCAATTCCAAAAGAATCTTTTGTTTTAGTTGGGAATTATTGCAAATATATAAGTGATATTTGTACCATAAGGAATTATTTTGCCAACTAAATGTATCAGATGTACTAGGATATTGCTGCAACTTCTGAATGAGATTCCACACTTTTTCTCCCTTCTTTCATTCATCTCTTGCTTCGGTTATCCAATATGGTTGGATAATTGAAATGACACAAAGAAATGCTTCTACCTCTTCATCCTTTCTTGAGAGTGCATCTGCAACAAAATTTAGCTTCCCTTTTTTGTAGACAATTTCAAATTCATAACCCAACATCTTTGTGACCCATTTTTTCTGCTCTTCTGAAGATATTCTTTGTTCCAAAAAGTGTTTAACAGTATCATGATCATTTTTTACCTTGAAGTGTCTTCCCATTAGGTAAGGTCTCCATTTCTTTAGTGAATGTAGTATTTCCAACATTTCCTTCTCATAAATATCCTTTTGTAAATACTTTCATTTGATTGAATGAATTTCAAAAGCAATGGGTCTTCCTTCTTGCATTAAAACAACACCAATTCCATTTCCTAAGGCATCACATTCCACAATAAATGTTTTTGTTAAGTTTGGCGTAGCTAAGACTGGTGCTTGGCACATTGCCTCTTTAAGATGTTCAAAGGCCTTAGTTGCTTCAGGAGTCCATGAAAATGCATCTTTATTCAATAATGTTGTTAGAGGTGCTGTTATTCTCCCATAATTCTTAACAAACTTGCGATAATACCCTATTAACCCAAGAAATCCATGCAACTACTTTATGGTTGTGGGGACTTTCCATTCCTTAATGGCTTTAATTTTGTTAGGGTTTACCTTAATGCCCTCATGAGATACAATATGACCCAGATATTCCACCTCTTGTACTCCAAAGAAACATTTGGATGTTTTTTCATATAATTGTTTCTCCTCCAATAGTTTGAGCACCTTGTCCACATGTTGAACATGATCCTTCCAAGACCTGTTGTAGATTAGTATATCATCAAAAAATACTAGCGCAATTTTTCTAAGGAAGGGTTTGAAAATGGAATTCATCAACCCTTGAAATGTAGAAGGTGCATTGGTAAGGACAAAAGGCATGACCAAAAATTCATAATGACCCTCATGAGTTCGAAATTCTATTTTCATAATATCTTCAGTCTTCATTCTAATTTGATGATATCCTCAATGAAGATCCAACTTGGTAAAATAAATTTCTCCATGTAATTCATCCAATAATTCATCAATCAGAGGAATGGGAAATTTATCTTTAATAGTGAACTTATTGAGCTCCCTATAATCCGGACACATGCACCTGATCCATCTTTCTTGTGCACCAATACTAGTGGAGCAGAGAAAGAACTTTGACTAGGTTGAATTATACCAACGCCTAACATTTCTGCAATCATACGTTCAATTTCACTCTTTTGGACATAAGGATATCTGTAATGCTTGATGTTTGGAGGAACACTTCCTGGAATTCAATGAATAGCATGATCATGATCACGAATAGGTGGGAGTCCTTTGGGAGTATCAAACACCTTAGAATGATTGTCCAAGACTTTTTAGAGATATGGAGAAATAGAATATTTTGATTTTAAAACTTCCAGTGAGAATAATTGTGAAATTACGCCTCATTGTTCTTTCCTCAGAAGCTTTGTCATGACATTAGAGCTTATTATATTTCATGGCTTCCCTGCGATACCCCATAATTCAATTTTCTTTCCTTTCGAAAAAAATTTCAAGAAAAGTTCTTGAAAATTAAAAGCTACTATCCCCAAAGATTGTAACCATTGTACTCCTAGTACAACATCAACACCTCCCATTGGGATGGAAAGAATCAGACTATTCAATACATATTCCCCCATGGCTAGCTTAATATTATGGCATTTTCTAGAGAAATTTATAGTTCCTCCATTCACAACCATCACTTGAAATTCTGGTGCTGGGTATAGGAAGCAATTCAATTCCTTGGCTACCTTACAATGAATAAAATTATGGGTACTACCCCAATCAATCAACACTATTACCTTTTTCTTCTTGATATGTCTTTCTATCTTGAGAGTTTGAGGAGTGGTAATTCCTTCCAATGCATTACATGATATGGTCGGACTCATTTCTTCTTCTTCTAGGGTTTTTTCCTGGTGTATATTCTCTACTTTTCAATTTTATTCTTCATTTTCTTCCTCCTCTTCACAATCTATGTAAAATAATTTCTTCTCAGCGCACTTATGACCTTTAGTATATTTGCTATCACAACTATAGCAAAGCCCTTTTTCTCTTTTTTCTTTCAATTTTTGCGGTGTCAACCTTGTAGGTTGTGGAAGTCTAGGAGTAGCAACACTTCCATATTTATAGATGTGAGTGGTAGGCTTCCTTGTCACCATAATTTTACATTAAATTTTTCTTGCCAACCTGAATGCCTTCTCCAATGAATCAAGTTCCCAAACGCGGACTACATGTTGGATGTTATCCTTTAAAGTCCCTATGAAGACGTCAATCCTGTGTTCCTCTGGAATATCAGTTACCCTTATATTCAAATTTTGGAAGTCCTCAATGTGCTCTGGCACTGAACCCTTTTGTTTGAGATTTATCAATTGGCTAAAGAAGGTGTTGATCTTTGCATCCTCATAATGTGCTATCATTTCCTCCGTAAAAATTGACCAAGTGACAATTTGTTTACGATACCGTACAAATGTATTTTGTTGTAAATGTAAAGTTTAAATGCATACCTTTTGTATGTTTTTCAAATTATTGAGATCAAAATATTGCTCCATATGTAGTATCCATGTTACGAGATCCTTGCCGTCAAACTTCCTCATATCCATCTTTGGAATATGGTGGTTCTTCCATCCAACATTAGAGTTTATGAAATCATGATTAAGATTTATTTTGTTCTCATCATGAGTTTCCTCTACTATCTTTTCGCCATTAGGAAAAATCTCGTGTATCAACTTTGTCAAACCTTTCATGTTTGATTTTAGATCATTCTTCATGTTTTCCATGTTGTCTTTCACTTTTTCAACCATGTCATCCATCTTAGCTTCCGTGCCAGCTTCCATACCATCCATCTTAGCTTCCATGCCTTTATTCAAACCATCCAAATTATTCTTCAAACCATCTATCTTCATTTCCACACAATTGTTCAAAAATTCCATTTAATTTTTTGTTGCTCTTTGCGAAAGTGAAATTTGGTGCACTTGCTTTTGTAATTTTGATAGATCATGTTGCAATTGTTCATATTCACGAGTCATAGTAGAGTACTCTGAAGGCTTACTCGGTGTTGAATTATTTTTAGGAGGCATTTCAGAACCCAATACTAAAATATATGCTCAATAGGTTCTTGGGATCACTTCAACCTGATTTTTTTTTTTACACAAGACTTATGCAATTTGGAAAAAAATACACACCTTTTTCTTGCTTTTGAGGAGCTCGATATTGAAACTGAATTATCTTTGTTATTTCAAATCTTCAATATCTAAAAATTTTCACTGAGGTATCCCTCTGAATTCTCTTTCGAATGCCATAGGTTTGACCTGATTAGGATTCTTGAAGAAAAATTTGTGCCCAATCTCCTACAATGACCTAATTATGGACTCGTTCAGTAGAGCGAACTTGGACGAATTTCCACGTGTCACTGTTTCCTCCTTCAGAAATGGAATTGATATAATGGAAACTATAGTCTGTGTATTTGTGGCCACTTTTTACAGAATTCTAATCCGATGCTCAGAGAGAGAGTTATGAAGAGTTTCCCACCATCACCTCTTTGAGATGAAATTCAGGAGCCTGCAAAAGACCTAACTTCTACAGACCATATCTCTGAAAATATTGTGAAAAAAATCTGAAATTTTGTGAAGATGTTCGTCAGGATTTCTTCTTCGCACTCTAAAAATTTAAGCTTCTGAACCTTTGTAGAACAAAATTTATAGAGAAAAATCCACGATGACAAGTTTGGAGCAGTGAAACCCTAGAATCCAAAGCTCTGATACCAAATGTTGTGAAACCAGCTCCAAAAATAGAAGAAAAGAGATATCAACGCCTTAGAAATAAGCCACTTCATGGGGGAAACCTCCAATACATTACATGAATTAACAATTCTTGGATGATACAAATGACAGAACCTCCTTTCTATATATAGGAGTCCATGGGGCCATAATGTAATCCTAGTGGGGCCACAATGTAATCCTAGCTGACCTAAAAATAATAATTGAAGGGCACAATAATAACAATATGGGGGTTACAGGGGTACAGCAATAACAATAAGGGGGTTACACTAACAAAAATAAGGGACTATACTAGTAGTATAGAGACCTAACAACTTAACCTTTAGGATTCTTAAATTTCTAAACAAAAGAAGAAAAATAGGGATATTAAATATTCCCTCTCTAAAAAAAACACCGTCCTCGGTGTTGCAAATATATTATTTCACTTCTCAAACATTGATGGATATTTCTCTTTCACCTCTTATTCTCACTCCCAAGTAGCTTCCTCAGTTGTAAAGTGCCTCAATTTCACTTTCACCCTAGCTAACGTTCTATTCTGGAGCTCGATTTCTTCCCGTGCCAGCATACGAAGGGGCTCTGGAAGATATTCCCCTTCTGTTTCCACTTGTATCACAATCCAATCAGTTACATGAATAGGGTCATGTACATAATTTTTCAATAAGGAAACATGAAAAACATTGTGAACATTAATATG
Source organism: Pinus albicaulis (assembly GCA_034641835.2). Taxonomy (NCBI): domain Eukaryota; kingdom Viridiplantae; phylum Streptophyta; class Pinopsida; order Pinales; family Pinaceae; genus Pinus; species Pinus albicaulis. Next base: position 1,497,768,272 of record CM076581.1, read on the forward strand.
ACTAGGTAGAGCCAATTTGTAAGCTACTAGCCCCACTCTTTCTAAAAACTCAAAAGGTCCACAGTAGTACGGTGCTAACTTAGCACATCTACCAGCATATAATGTACATTTGCAAGGCTTAATCCTTAAATAAATATGATATCCCACTTTGAATTCTCGGTGAATTCTTTTATTTTCTACATAACTCTTTTGGCGAGCTTGAGCTGCTTTAATATTTTGTTGAATCTTCTTCACAATTCTTTCCATTTATTGTAGAGGATCTGATCTAAGAATGTAACAAATCTACTTCCAACAATTTTTTTTTTCTATTTATGGAATTGATACCATTCACATACAATAGACTTAGTGTGATTCAACACACTTTGACGAATATTATGTGACAGAAATTTTAGTTGTTGTACTTTAATATAATTAATTTTAAAATTCCCGTTCAATAATTATTGTCGCTTATATTTTACTTCTTGTATCCTTTGATCATGATTTAGATATTGATGCATTTTCTATCATCCCAATAATGTCATGATTTTTATTACCGTTGACATCTCCTCTTTAGGACTATAATCCAATTACATAATTCCAATGAGTTTTTCATGACAATTAACTAACCATTTCTATTCCAATGGAAAATGGAAAATTATTTGTCAAGGTCCCCCTTTAACACTTACACTATAATTACTTCACTAACTAATCTCTTTCCTAACTCTATCAATAATTGATCAAATTACCACCCCATTCATTATGTTATTTATATTACATACCATAAATAAGGTGTTACAATACACATATCTATACCGTTTCACCACTACCCTTTTTTATATAGATATAACTCTTTATAATCAAACTTACTTTTCAATTTGGCCTCATCCTAAGTTATATCCAAAACTACATAATTATTAATACCACACTTTTCAAAATTTATGAATCACCCTTACCTTTATGAAAGCTCTATGTACCTTTCTATGGAGATTTCACTTACTCCCTTTGACATATAGTTATATTTTCATACGAAACATTAGTTCGATTTGAAATTTTTCTATTTACATCTGCACATTGTAAGTTGTCCTTCCACGCTGTCAAAAAGGACATATAGAATTAAATATAAATCTCATATGCATTGGCATAGATTAATTAATCTTATGTGTTTTTTGTGTCATTCACTATATCCCTGTCAATATATTTACAATGATTTGTTATTTATGAGGGTTTCAATAGAACTTTAGCTCCATATGGATTTACACCAAGATCTCAGCCTTATTCTTGTCATGGGAACTTGGTTCATTAATTCACCATATCGTAGTCACATGGTTCGTTCCATTGGTGATTGAACCATCTAGCTACATGTGCAATTCTCCATTGTTGGATTTAATCTGCGTGGACGATGAAGATCTCCTTGTAATTGGGGTTTAGGGTTTCTTTTACCATTTTGTTTTTTTGTGTCTATCTTTTGACCCTTTGTCTCTGCTATGAATGTTTCTCTCGACTCCACAACACTTTCGTTTCATCCTGAGGTGAGAACTCAGTCTATCACGCCGAGAGTAAACTCATATCTCTCATCAATTTCCTCAGGTAACTACGTATTCGACACATGCTTGTTACTTTATACAATATTGAACTACCTTACAACTCTGTAGCTTTTCAAATTGTTTTCATTTTATTTTGCATTGATTAATTTAGTTTCTCCCTCATATCTATGGAAATTTTGATTTGTCTTGTTATTTTATAGTGGTGGTTTCAACCCCTAAGTTTTTCGTTCTTCCCCAAGACTTCCATGTGCAACACATTACAAAGTTGTGCCAACGTGCATGGTAAAATATTCTCATGCATCCACCGTCTGTGACTCTTCTTGCCTTGTATTCTTCAATTACGATTCTTCATTGACTACCTCACCCGTTGGTTGAGAAATTTCTGTTTCATTTTCACACATCTATTTCAGTTCTGGGTTTCTCTTGGTATTCTTTTAAATTTGATTTTTATCACAATTTGATTTTCAGTTATTCAATTTGACTATCTAATGTAGTTTTGTAACATTCATGTGAAGGAATTTTAGTACGTAAACCCTTCTTATGCCCACACTTGGAATTTATCATTGTTGTCTCCTTACAACATTGTCATTATTTCACAAGTAAACATCATAGCTCCCTTCGTCATTATAATGTTATCTTTTTTCCATGTGTTTCCACTATTTGTTTTTGTCACTAAGCTCGCTCCAGTGTCGTCATTATTTTTTCCCATAATCTCAGTGTTTAACATATTCTTTTGAAAATGCATTTCATTCTCAATGATAAGAATTTGTATCTTAATTCTTAGTTGAGAAATCTTGATTTTCCTTCCCGAAATCTCATAGAATTATGGTGTGCCAGCTAGTTAATAATCATATGGATTTTATAAATACGATTGATTTTTACAATGATTCTCATTGTTTATACTATTTTGTCTGTAGGTAATTATCTTGGTTGAATTGCAATTAATTGCACAGACATGACTAATACATTGCTTCTCTCAAATTGTATGGGAATTATACAATAACACATGTTTCCAATTTTACTCGTTAAACCATAGATATTTTAAGGTAAGAATTTACTCGAATTTAATTAAATTATTTTTGATTCTTTGATTTGGCATATTCTTCCATTTACTGACTTCACATTCTTTTTCTCTCGTAGCTGTAATTTTCCATCACAGTTAGTCAGGTATTTATCCCTTACTCTTTGTGATTATCTATACTTTCACTTTTGGCTATAGTTTGAAATATATGTTTCAGTATTAATTCCTTGATATATGTTATGTGCAGGTACCTTTTACTAACCTATTTCACTTGACCACTTCTGCTAGAAATTTACATGTCCCATAATAAATTTGGATTTTTCCTTTTCAAGTTGGTCTAGTAACCCACTTGGGGAGTTTTGTTATTATACCACTGCATAACGTTCATAGAGATTATACCATTGTAATTTATGAGACAAAGTTCCCCAAATTTTTTATAATTATTTCGACATAGTTTTAATTGGACAATATATGTATATGGATATAAAATCTTTGAAGTAATATGACTCATTATATTTTAATATACTCTTCCCTCCAGTATTGAAATTATTTTTTCATTCCTCATGTGGTATATTTTCTAAAATATGTGTTTCAATTGTGTTAATAATTTTCTGAGTTACTCCTTGAAATTCTGACAGAATATTATGTCTTAGTTATATTATCCAAATCTTCAATTTCTACCAGATTAGATGATTTGTTTGAATGTTATAAGTTCACATTAACTATAATACATACTTTTGTTTCATTCTTTACCAGTTTATTTAACAGAATTTCATGGTTACTAAAATAATTCTACGATATTCATATTCTGCATAACTATTTCTGATAGTTCACCTAACCTCAGATTTAAACCTACATCAAGGTTTAGACATTCTGAGAGTTGGTACTCTTCATATTATTATCATTGCAACGATACATAGTTATGCTATATTTATTATAGAGTATTTTGTTAAATGAAAAAATCTAACAATTCACAACAACTTACAATTTTTCACATTATTTTCACACACATAATATAATCTTGAACACATCTAGATAATTATTCACCACTAATTAACTTCACTATAATAACAAAAATACAAGTCAAAATGAATTAAATTGTACATACCAATTATGCTAGACTATTTTCCACCCAACCTATGAGCTCTTTCTCCACAACTCCCCCGAGAAGAGATCAAACCTTCCAGCAGTAGAGAACCTCTTGTCTACACAGAATTTTCTTATTTAAACCTTCTTTCTCATCAACTTGTTTCCATAACTTCATCTAGCTAATTAGGATGATGTTTTCCTTTTTTCCTAGGCTTTCCTTTTGTTTCTTCCAAAAAAGTAATTTAAAACTATCTTTTCCCTCTTTCTAGATTTATTCCACCTCTTCCCAGTAACTTTCCTCTTTACTGGGGTACCCTTTTAGATTTTCGTCTCCAATCTAAAATTCAATATTTAATTTATTTTCTCTAAGGATTTTTGGAGGATTGGGAAAGTCTTTGGAACCATATCCATCGTCATGGATTTTGATTCTTGATCTCATTCTCTAGTCTTTTCACAACTAATTCCATTTTCATTTTATTAAATTAAAATAATAAAATACGTCCACAATAAATGTTTTCCCTTTGGTTCCACTTTAACCCTTTAGGACTGTTCAAATTTCTAATAAAATTAGAGAAAATGGGGATATTACATATTCCCCCTCTAAAACCAAACACCTTCCTCGGTGTTGCAAAGACAAAATCCAATTTCACTTTTCAAACAATGATGGATATTTTTCCTTCATATTTTCCTCTCGCTCCCAACTAGCTTCTTTGGGTGCAAAGTGCCTCCAGTGCACTTTCACCCTGGCCATTGTTCTGTTTCGGAGCTCAATTTATTTCCATGCCAGGATGCGAAGTGGCTCTCGAAGAAATTCCCCTTCTAGTTCCACATGTATCACATTCCAATCAATAACATGAGTAGGATCATGTACATACTTTTTTAATAATGAAACATGAAAAACATCATAAACCTTAATGTGACTAGGTAAAATCCAACTTGTATTCTAGTGGTCCCACTCTTTCCAGTAATTCAAAAGGTCCACAATAGCATAGTGCTAATTTTACAGAGCTACCCGTGTACAAAGTACTCTTTTTGGGCTTAATCCTCAAGTATACATGATCACCCACACTGAATTCTCTATGAATTCTCTTTTTATCTGCATAGCTTTTATGCTTGTCTTGTGTTGTCTTGATATTTTTCTGAATTTCCTTTAAATTCCTTTCCATTTCCTACAATGAATCAGGTACAAGTATTAACTTATCCTCTGGTTGACGCTAACTTAGACGTGTATGGCACTTTCTTCCATAGAATGCTTGAAAATGACTCATCTTGATTCAGGCTGGGTAAATATTATTGTAGGAAAACTCTGCTAGATGTAGAAATTCTTCCCACTTTGTTGGTCTTTCCATCACATACATTCTCAACATGTCTTCTAAAATCTCTTTTTTTCTTTAAGTTTTTCCATCGATTTGGCGAGATTTGGTACTCACTCCCCAAACAGAGTCCTCCAAAAAGATGAATTAAACTTTGCATCTCTATCTTAAATGATCATTTTAGGCATACCATGCAACTTTACAATCTCTTTCATGAATACATTAGCTACTTGAGATGTACCAAAAGTACATTGTACTGGTAAGAAGTGTGAATTTTTTTTTCAATGTGTCTACAACTACCCTTATAGAATCATGTTGATACTTAGTTCTTGGCAATACAGTTATAAAGTCTATGGAAATTGTCTCCCACTTCCATTCGGGGATGGGTAAAGGATTCAGCAATCTTACTGGATGCTGATGATCTACCTTTACCTGCTGACATTCGAAACATCTTGATAAATAATTAACTATATCCTTTCTCATACCTAGCGAGAACATATTATTTCTCAAAGTTGAAATTAATATCTAATACACTGGATGGCCTGCATAGGGTATTTTATGATACTCATCTAAAATCTCATGTTTTAATGAGTTCACATTGGGGATGTATAATCTATTTTTGTAACAAATCAATCCCTTCTGGTTTTGAGTATACCCCACTCTCTGAATTTTCTACAATTTTTCTTGGATTTTTTCATATTTTGGATCTGGCCTAATTACTTCTTGGATCAATCCTTCAATATAAAAGTTTTCACTACTCCCAACACTATTCAAATTTTGACAAGCATTCCTACCCAAAGAATCCACAATGTTATTTTCCTTCCCTTTTATATGTTTGATTTCCATGTCAAATTCACTAAGGAAGGACAACCATCTAGCTTGCCAAGCATTTAAATCAGGTTGTGTGAAAAAGTACTTCAAACTGATGTGATTTTTCATTAATACAAATTTTTTTCCTAACAGATAATGTCTCCACATCTTCAAAGCATGTATTACAACAACTAACTGTAAGTCATACACATTGTAATTCTATTCATGTTTATTTATTTTTCTTGACTCATATGCTATGAATGATTTTTCCTGCAGTAACACTCCTCCTAATCCCTCTTCACAAGCATCCGTACACACTACAAATTTTTTATTTGGATCAACAATATTTAGAATGGGAGAAGTTGTGAGTTTAAGTTCCAATGGTTCAAAAATATGTTAAAATTTTTCTATCCACTCAAACATCACCTCTTTCTTCTGTAAAGATGTGATAGGATATGCTAAGGCTAAAAATATTTCTAAAAATATCCTATAGTATCCTGCAATTCCCATGAAATATCTTATGGAGGAAACATCAGTAGGCATAGGCCAATCCATGATAGCTTGTATCTTTTTTAGGCCCACTGCTAATCCTTTTTCTGAAATTATATGGCCCAAGTACTGATTTTATCTTTACAAAATTCACATTTACTAAGTTTAGCATACAAATTATTTTCTCTAAGTGTTTCTAAGACAATTATGAGATGTTATTTATGTTTAAATTCATTCTTAGAATCTATCGAAATGTCATCAATAAATACTAGAACAAATTTGTCTAGATACTTACTTAATCCATTATTCATTAGGCACATAAAGGTAGCAAGTTGATTAGTCAACTCAAAAGGTAGAACTACAAACTCATAGTGTTTGTATCTAGTTCTGAATGCAGTTTTATTTATTTCTTCATCTTTAATTCTCAGTTGATGATAACATGTCCTTAAGTCAATTTTTGAAAAGACTTTGGCTCCTCTCACTTCATCAAATAAATCATCTATCATAGTTAGAGGATTTCTTTTCTTTATCGTAAGTTTATTCAGTTGCTGGTAGTCTATACACATTCTGAATGTATTGTCTTTCTTTTTCACAAAAATTACCTGTGCTCCCCATGGGGATACACTTGGTCTTATATAGCCTCTGTCCAACAACTCTTGTAGCTGCAAATTTAACTCTAACAACTCTAGGGTGCTCATTCTGTATGGGGCTCTAGAGACTGGCGTAGCTCCTTGTGTTAACTCAATTGAAAAATCAATTTCTATTCTAGGTGGTAAGTAAGCAATTTCGTCTGGAAACAGACCCTTAAATTCTCTGATGACTAGTAATTTTTCTACAAGTTCTTTCTCAGTTTGTTGTCCCAATTCTTCCACATGTACATCATACACTTGGAAGCCTTTTCTTGTTGTCATTTTCAACTGAGGTGCTGAAATTTGTCTCATTGATATTAGTTTGGGTTTCCCTTTCACTATTACTGGTTTTCCTTCACCATCTATACAATGTATTTTTTTATCTAAACAATTTAGTATGGCTTTATGTTTTTCTAACCAGTCCATTCCTGCCAACATATCATAGGAACCTAGAGGAAAAATATTCAAATTTAGCTCTGTTTCATACCCATTTAAATTTACAGCAATATTTGGTAACTTATGGGTCACTTTTCTATTTGTTCCTATAGTTAACTAAACTAACCATGCTTGCTGAAATTTTTCGGACTTCAAATTGCACTTTTCCACAATCTAAGGACTTATATAACTTAAATTTTCACCTAGATCTATCAAAACAAAAACATGTTATTCAAATCACACCTTCTATTTCGACCATGGTTAATTGGTGTTCAAATTGACGATCTTCTAGTGCATCATTGATTCTGGGAATGTTTCTTGCCACGTCATTTACAATAGTTTCCTCTCTCAACACTTGTATGTTTTGAATGGTTTGGTGAGGACAGTCTTGTAGCAGATGAGGTTCTCCACAACCCCAGCACTTTAGTGACTCCCTCATTTTTACAGTTCCATCTCTTTTAATATTTCCATCTATCTGTTTAGATCTTGTTTGTGATTGGGCGGGTTGATTTTCTCTAGTCTTGTTAAACTTCTTCCTTTGGTGATTTTTCCCAAAGTTCTTTAAGTATGCTGGTTTTACTCTTTTTCCACTAGAGTCACCCATTTCTTTGTTTTGCCAGTTTTTCTCTTATTCATTTCTTCCTTTGAAATGCTAATAACACAGTCTTACCTTGCACACAACTTCATCCATTTTCTTGGGATTATCAAATTCTACCCTCTCGTTGTAGACAGTAGGTAGGTAGTTTAAAAATTGTTGTACCTTTGCCTTATGTTCTCTTATAAAAGCTACATAGTGAAGCAGGTTGGTGAATTTGGTAACAAACTCATCAATGGTAAGTTTTCCCAACCCAAGATCATGAAACTCTTTGGATTTTTCATCATAATATCCTTCATTTAGATATCTAGATTTAAATTTCATTTGGAAATCTTCCCAACTGACAATTTTCTCATATATCACATGTACCATTTTGGTTTCCTCCCACCACAAGGTAGTCTTACCCTGTGATTGGTAAATAGATAACCTGGCTTTCAATTTACTTCCATATTCATAAACTTGGAAGTATTTTACCATGTTTAGAAGCCAAGCTTTCACATCTTCCTCCTTCTCACCATCATAAGAGGGAGGTTTGTTTTTTTCAGAATTCTTCTTGCAATTTTTTTTCATTCTAGACTGTTGTCTAAAGGCTTCACCATCCTTGAATTCTTCTGAGTGGTTTTTAGTTTCCTTTCTCTTTCTACCAGAACCTTCACCTTCCTGACTAGTCCTAGATGTCAATTATTTTATTAAACTTTCTTACTCTTCACTAGATAGCGATAATATTTCATTGTGGATTTTCAGTTACATCATTTCACTTTTCATCTGATGTATCATGGCCAACAATGGAGCATTGGGATCAGGTGGATTTTCTGCACCACCTAGATCTACATACAACTCATCCCCTTCACTCATGGTTTTAGATATACAGTTTTTCACTAATACACTATACACATAAATAAACATTAGTGTATATTTGTTTATAAAAAAAAAATTTACAGCAACAAAATTTTTGGATTTTTATTTTCTGGTGTGAGCACACATTTAGGCCCGGTGTTTTAACATGGGCTCTGATGCCATTTGTAACAACTCTTCTTCCAACATTTTTTTTTCTATTTATGGAATTCATTCCATTCACATACAATAGACTTAATGTGATTTGTCACACTCTGATGAATATTATCTGACCGACATTTTAGTTGATGTACTTTAATCTAATTAATTTTCAAATTCTCGATCAATAATTATTGTCGTTTATATTTTACTTCTTGTATCCTTTGATCATGATTTAGAGATTGATGAATTTTCTATCATTACACTAATTTCATGATCTTTATTACCTTGACATATACTCTTTATGACTATAATCCAATTAAATGATTCCAATGAGTTTTTCATGTCAATTAACTAACCAATTCTATTCCAATGGAAAATGGTAAATTATTTGTTAAGGTCCCCCCTTAACGCTTACACTATAATTACTTCCCTAACTTACCTCTTTCCTAACTCTATCCACAATTAATCAAATTACCACCCCATTCATTATTTTATTTATATTCCATACCATAAATAAGGTGTTACAATACACATATCTATATCATTTCACCTCTACCCTTTTTTATATAGATATAACTCTTTATAATCAAACTTACTTTTCGATTTGGCCTCCTCCTAAGTTATATCCATAACTACATAGTTATTACTGCCACACTTTTCAAAATTTATGAATCACCCTTACCTTTATGAAGGCTCTACGTTACCTTTCTATGGAGATTTCACTTACTCCCTTTGACATATAGTTATATTTTCATACGAAATCTTAGTTTGATTTGACATTTTGGTATTTACATGTCCACGTTGTAAGTGGTCCTTCCATGCTGTCAAAATGGACATATAGAATTACATCTAAATCTAATATGAATTGACATACATTAATTAATCATATGTTTTTTTCACGTCATTCACTATATCCCTGTCAATAGATTTACAATGATTTGTTATTTATGAGGGTTCTAATGGAACTTCAGCTCCATATGGATTTGCACCATGATCTGAGCCATTTTCTTATCTCGAGAACTTGGTTCATTGAATTCATCGTACCATAGTCACATGGCTTGTTCCATTGGTGATTGAACCCTCCAACTACATGTGAAATTCTCCATTGTTGGATTTATTCTGCATGGATGATGAAGATCTTCTCATAATTTGGATTTAGGGTTTGTTTTTATGTCTACCTTTCAATCCTTTGTCTCTGCTATGCATTTTTCTCTCGGCTCCACAACTCTTTCATTTCATCCTAAGGTGAGATCTCAGTCTACCGCGTCGAGAGTAAACTCATATCTCTCATCAATTTCCTCAAGTAACTACGAATTCGCCACATGCTTTTTACTTTATACATTATTGAAATACCTTACAACTCTCTGGCTTCTTCAAATTATTTTTGTTTCGGTCTCCATTGATGAATTTTTTTTATGAAAATTTTGATTTTTTTTGTTATTTTACAGTGATGGTTTCATTCCCAAAGTTTTGTGTTCTTCCCCGAGATTTCGTTGTGAAAGGTATTACATAGTTGTGCCAACATACGTGGTAAAATTTTCTCAGGCTTCCACCGTCTCTAACTCTTCTGGCATCGTATTTCTCAATTACGATTCTTCATTGACTGCCTTGCCCGTTGGTTGAGAAATTTACATTTCATTTTCACAAATCTATTTCAGTTCTGTGTTTCTCTTGTGTAACACCTCCAGTTTAGAGAAATTTTTTTTTTTTTTTTTTCGCACATATATACTGAGGGTTCTCTTTTACTTACATGGTTGACTAGATATTAAGTTCAGGAATTGGATTTTATTTCCACCTTTTTAACTTTTCCTCTACCATCCTAGTATCTCCTTCTAACTTTAGGGCTTCTTTCCCATTATCCCTCTCTAATAACATTTCATCCTCCCCTTATATATTTTATAACTATATATATATAATATCTCTTTACCCATTTATATTAACATTGGGTACTTCCCATGTACATAATATATGTATAGCCTGTATGCACATATATACCATTCTAAAATATCATTGGGTACTTACCATGCATGTAACATATATATATATATACTACACATATATATATCCTTTGATGATATCATTGGATCCTCACCACGCATGTAATATACATAATATCCATATACTTGGATAATACCTTGGAATGTCGAATTTGTATGTAATACATGGTATACAACAATTAACTTTATATATATATAAATATATATATATATATATATCCGTATAGTTTGGACTACGTGTTACCAAAGTTTATCATCGTAGAGAGTAAGGCGTCCGAACAATTGATATATATTTCGGTGCTTCACCTATTAATTATTAAATCTCGATACCTATCAACTCAATACCTACCTAACCCTAACCATAATCTTTTCGGTATCGTTTTGGGATTTCATACCATTGCTCGTTTATACCTATATGGTTATCACCACGTGTAATGATACCTATAGTCTGCGTATTGGCGTATATGCAATAATGCATAATCCGAACCCAATTCATCTTGCGTCGATTATCATTATTTTTATTTTGAACCAGTGTATATATGATTTGTTTTTATACGTATAGTCCTCACCATGCGTACTGGTGATTGATTGTAATAGCCGCATAGCACTGTGATCTGTTCAGTTTGGTTTAACGTGTGGGTTTTGTTTTGATGTTTTGATGGTTTTTCACGCAGGGCCGGCGTCTCACTCAAGAGAGCGAAGTACCAGCTGCCGGCGTTCACCGATCAATGCCCGGTAAGGATTTTACGTGTAACGTTTCTATTTGTTATTCCTGTTTGGCCCAGGTACTTTGTGCGCCGATTTCTGCATCGGGATATTATTAATTCTAGGGTTAGCCTTCTACCTAAGTACCTACGACTGAGCCGAATGCAGAATGCAGAATGAGGCCGCCATTCCACAACCCAGTACCTCCTCTGCGAGCTCATTAATATCGCATGGTACCGGTATATCGATGTGGCTGAGATTTCAAATCGATTTCGGGATTTTTCTGCATTTTGGGGCGGTGTGATTAGGGTTACGTGAGTTCTTTTTAATTGTAATTCTTGTGCCGGTTGATTATACTACCCTTCCAATTTATTTCTGTGGTACCAACCCGTTGCCATTCACCTCTCCCTTCGCCTGTTATTGTCTATATAACCGGATCAGTTTACGGTTTGATTTTATTCTTGCTGTTGTGCTTGTCTTCATTCACGACTCACTCACCTAAGGCGCGGTTCTTTCCCTGTGGATTATGTGCAGGGATACTAAGTCAGCGTGAAGGTGTCGAACTCCTGCACCGTGGAGAGTTCTAGCGTAAGATTTCTATAGTTCCTTACGTTCTGCAACTCCTTTTGATCTCGTCAGGTAATACCGTATCTAAATCATCTAATGATTGTTTTATGCAGAGGGTGCAGACGATGGGGTTTTTCTGGCCGCGCTCTTCGTGATTCATACATATCCTTGTTTTTCTTATTATAGGTTTTGGTAGTCCGCTCTGATGTAAACACAAGTTGTTTTACTCGTAAGAGTTTTCTTTTGCAGATCTATTACTGCTGCTTTCAGTACGCATCGCATGGGTAGAAGCCATTAATAGGCTTTCCTCATGGTTACACGCCGAGGCCTTTGTTAACATATTCTTTTCCTACATCCTAGCGCAGGATCTCAGATTTCCCTACGTCCAAGTTTGCTAGCCTCTCTACGGCTGACGTGCTAATTTCTTTAATAGCGTATTGACTTCTTGTTTTTATTTTTAAGTCGATGCGACGCCAAGGTAGAAAGAAAAACCTATTCACAGGTTAATCCCTAGTTTCTGCCATACGATTGCAGAGATTTATGCATCTGATTTGTTTGCTTGTGTTTCAAAACTCTAATATTGTTTGAAATCAATTGCTAACTGTCAGGACCTATATTATGGATATGTTATATGCTTTCGTCACAATATCTCAGTCGTGGCTATGGTCAGCGGCATATTGGCCAGTCGAATCCAAACTATTTCGATTGGCTTCTTTGTAGATGGCAATAATGACTAACGAACCTTGCCAGGGGAAGAGCCGAGATCCCACGTCGGTAACTCCATCCCTTAACGAGATTGCACATCTGTATTTCTTTTGTTCTTAATAATGGTAGCACTCTTCACGAAAATAGACAAGGCTACACCGCCTTTGATGATTCAATATAATACCTTCTGGCATATAAAAACTTTCCAACCGTGGCATATGGAAATCGATACACTGCGTAAAGATTGGGTACTCGGCCCTTGTTATCTACGCATTATTTCATTGTTTTATTGTTGCATCACTCGTTACATCTCATGTTCAAAAGAACCTATAATGCCGTGGAATATTAATGTCTGTGTGATTGGAGGAATTTATTTGAAATAGGCTCAATGCATAGTAGATTAAATAACATCCATAATTGAATATAGTTTGACCATACATTAAACCAAATAACTATATGGTTCGTATATAATTCTTCCGTCCAACTCCTCATTTATAATCGTTGTTATAATGTTCTATTAGCTCTCAGTACACTTTATGATTTCATATACATGTATTTTGTGGTTAGTTGGTAGTGGAATCTAAGTGTTGGTTGAGTCCCTTCTATGATATTTATTTCAAGTTTTTAGAAGCAGATTAAAGTTAAAAATCTGAACTATAAATACTATAAAAACTTCTATAGAGTAGGATTACTTCTTAGTATGAAAAGTACTCGAATATTACTCTAATGTCTTTTCTCCTCTTTTATTATACCATGTAGGTTCCAGTTCTGCTACAATATTTTTCTAGCATACTTATGAGTATATAATTTCACCTATATATCAGAAATGAGTTAGTATTTAATTGTCTATGAAGAACTAAGTACCTTTAGATTTAAACCGACCTTGGTTTAAAGTTTCTGTGGGTTTCTACTATATAGATTATTAGTATACAACTATACAGAATCTGAAAGGTGAATGCCTTAAGATGGGTTCTGTTAAATGTAGTGCTATACTCAAACATGCAATTCAAATTTATTTTATATGTAGCCAATTCATCCAATAAGAAGTCAATCAACAAGAATTTCAGAAACATACCACTATTTCAAATGACCAACCTCCCAACCTTAGAGTCCTTTTTGTCTCCCAGGACTCACCCCCGAGCTGAGATCACATCCATCACAGATCAACCTCTGATCTGCTTAGGAGCAACTTATTTAAGCTCATGTTTCCCCAAAGCATGTTTCTAATTCTGCGTCCAGAATAGCAGGATTCTTTTCTTCCTTTTTAGCCTAGGCTTCCCATTTTGGGACTCTTTAAAGTTGTTTTATGCTTTTCCTTAGCTTTTCCAGCTTTTATTACCTCTTCCCAACTACTTTCCTCATCATTGGGGAAATTTAGATTCCTCCTCAAAATCTAAATTAATTTCTTTCAAGGATTTTTAAAAGATTGTGGGGATTTATTTCCTTATCCATCCTCATGGATTTGGCAAGTGATCTCTAATTCTCATCTTGGTCAATATGCACAATCATTTTATTTATTTCCTCAATTTAAATATTAAATTACATTCACACCATACTTATCCTTTGGGGTCCACTCCCCTTAGGATTAAAGTTCAAATGTCTAACTTTTTCAAATTCAACACAGAAATTGGGGGTGTTACATATTCCCCCTCTGAAAATAAACACCGTCCTCGGTGTTATTACTTTACTACTAGAGTTCATTTTTCAAACAAAAATGGATATCTTTCTATCATTTCAGCCTCTCTTTCCCAAGTAGCTTCTTCAGCAGTAAAATGCTTCCACTGCACTTTTACTCTGGCCACTGTTCTGTTTCTCAATTCAATTTCTTCCCGCTCCAATATTTGAAGCGGCTCTGGCAGAAACTCCCCTTCTGGTTGCACCTGTACAACATTCCAATCAATTATATGAGAAGCATCATGTACATATCTTTTTAATAACGAAACATGAAACAGATCATGAACTCTAACATGGGGGGGTAAGGCCAGTTTGTAAGCCACTGGTCCCACCCTTTCTAAAACTTCAAAAGGCCCACAATATCTAGGAGCAAGTTTTGCACAACTTCCAGCATAAAGTGTGCTCTTTTTGGGTTTGATGCGCAAATACACATGATCCCTTACTTTGAATTCTCGGTGCACTCTTTTCTTATCAACATAGCTTTTCTGGCGATCTTGTGCTGTCTTGATATTTCCTTGTATCTGTTTAACAATTCTCTCCATCTCTTGTAAGGCATCAGGTCCCAGCATTAATTTATCCTCTGGTTGGCTCCAACTCAAAGGAGTACGACACTTCCTTCCATACAGTGCTTCAAAAGGGCTCATCTTGATAGAAGATTGGTAGCTGTTATTATAGGCAAATTCAGATAAATTCAAATACTCTTCCCATTTTGATGGTCTATCCATCACATACATTCTCAGCATATCTTCCAATACTTGATTAATCCTCTCTGTTTTCCCATCGGTTTGAGGGTGATAGGCAGTACTAAAATTCAACTTAGTACCCATCCCTCCAAATAATCCCTTCCAAAAGGCTGCAATAAACTTAGCATCTCGGTCTGAAACAATTACCTTTGGCACCCCATGAAGCCTTACTACCTCCTTCAAGAATACATTCGCTACTTGAGCTGTCCCAAAGGTAGACTTTACTGGTATAAAGTGGGCAGCTTTTGTGAGAGTGTCTACTACTACCATTATAGAATCATTTTGATATTTGGTTTTGGGTAACCCTGTTATGAAATCCATGGAGACTGTGTCCCATTTCCATTGTGCAATTGGCAAAGGGTTTAAAAGACCTGCTGGATGTTGATGCTCAACTTTGACTAGTTGACATTCCATACACCTACTTAAATATTCTGCCACATCTCTCTTCATTCCTGGCCAGAACAACTTCTTTTTCAAGGTTTTTAACATCTTCTGGTATCCTGGATGCCCTGCATAGGGCTGTTTGTGATATTCATCCAAAATTTCTCTTTTTAATGACTCTACATTAGGAATATACAACCTGTTTTTGTAATAGAGTAGCCCTTTTTGGTTTTGAGTGAAATCAGTTTTATCCCTTTTCTGTAGTTTCACCAAGAGTGTTTCATAGTTTGGATCTTGGCTTGCTGCTTTTCTCACCAACTCTTCTACCTTAATCTGGGCACTACTCCCAATGCTATTTAAATTTTGACAAGCATTTCTGCTTAATGCATCAGCAACTTTATTTTCTTTTCCCTTGATATGTTTTATGTCCATATCAAATTCACTTAAAAAGGACAGCCATCTGGCTTGTCTTGCATTCAGGTCAGTTTGGGAAAAGAAATATTTGAGGCTAATATGATCAGTCATCAATGTGAACTTTTTCCCAAGAAGATAGTGCCGCCACATTTTCAGAGCATGGATAACAGCTGCAAATTCTAAATCATAGGCACTATAATTTTGTTCTTGTATTTTCAGTTTCCTAGATTCATAGGCAATAACTGAATTTTCCTGCAACAGGACTCCTCCCAACCCCTCTCTGCAAGCATCTGTACATACAACAAATTCTTTATCAGGATCAACAATTTTTAATATAGGGGCTGAAATAAGTTTTTGTTTTAATTGCTCGAAACTGATTTGACATTTTTCAGTCCACACGAACTTGACACCCTTTCTTTGCAATGAAGTGATGGGATGTGCTATGGCAGAAAATCTCTCCACAAATCGATGATAGTAGCCTGCAATCCCCATGAATGAACTTACTGCTGAAACATCAGTTGGGACTGGCCATTATTGAATTGCTTTTATCTTTTCAAGGTCAACTGCAAGGCCTTTTTCAGAAATAATATGACCCAAATATTGAATCTTATCCTTGTAAAATTCACATTTACTGAACTTGGCATATAGCTGATTTTCTTTCAGAGTTTGTAACACTATCTGCAAATGTTCTTTGTGTTCCTCTTTGTTTTTGGAGTAGACCAAAATATCATCTATGAACACCAGAACAAATTTATCCAAATACTTATTTAACACACTGTTCATTAGGCACATAAAGGTGGCAGGGGCATTTGTTAATCCAAAAGGTAGGACTACAAATTCGTAGTGTCCATACCGGGTTCGAAAAGCTGTTTTGCTAATGTCTTCTTCCTTGATTCTGAGCTGGTGATACCCAGTCCTTAAGTCAATCTTTGAAAATACTGAGGCCCCTCTCACCTGATCAAAAAGATCATCAATTCTAGGGAGTGGATATCTATTCTTAATGGTCAACTTGTTCAGTTGGCGATAATCAATGCACATCCTAAAACTTCCATCTTTCTTCTTCACAAATAAGACTGGTGCTCCCCACGGAGACACACTTGGTCTAATGTAACCTTTATCCAGTAATTCTTGCAGCTGCATCTTCAACTCCATAAGTTCAGGCGGACTCATTCGATAGGGGGCTCGAGAAATAGGTGTGGCTCCCGGCACCAGATCTATGGAAAAGTCAATTTCTCTTTTGGGGGGAAGATGAGGAATCTCTTCTGGGAAAACTTCTTTAAATTCCCTTACCACCGGTAATTCACTCAACAGATTTTCTTCAGTTCTCTATTCTACTTCTTCCACATGTACTGCATAAACTTGGTATCCTTTTCTAGCTGTTCTTTTTAATTGTAAGGCTGATATTTGTCTTACTGAAATGGATTTTGGTTTTCCTTTTAGTGTAAAAGGTTTCCCTTCTTCATCCACACAATGCAGGGTTTTATCCCAGCAGTTCATCAGGGCTTTCTTCTTTTCCAGCCAATCCATTCCTATCAGCAAGTCATAGGATCCTAACGGCAATATGTTCAAATTTACTTCTGTTGGAAACCTATTTAATTGTATTGCTGTTTTGCGCAATTTATGTGTTACTTTTCTCTTAGTTCCAGTGGCCAGATGTACCAACCATGACTGCTGAAATTTTTCAGGTTTAATTTTACATTTTTCTACAATTCCAGGACTAATGTAACTCAAAGAGCACCTGGATCAATCAAAACAGTAACAGGTAGGTCAGAAATCTTACCCTCCATTTCCACCATGGTTGCTTGATGTTCTGCTTGCCGATTTTCCAATGCTGCACTGGTAGTTGGTATATTTCTGGCTATGTCATTTACTGTTGTCATCTCTCGCTCTCTGCTGATCATATGAATATTTCGATGGGGGCAGTCCCTTAAAATATTGGGTTCTCCACAGCCCCAACATTTCAAAGGTTCCTTCATTCTGACTGTCCCTTCCTTTTTATTGTTCCCTTCTACTTGTTTTGAAGCCACTTGGGACTGAGCAGTTTGGCTTTCTTTTGGTTTATTAAATTTTTTCTGCTGATGATCTCTACCAAAATTCCTTAGATATGCTGGTTTTTGTCTTTTCCCCTTGAACTCACCCTTGTTCAGCCAGCTCTTCCCTTGTTTAGCCTTACCTTTAAACTGCTGATAGCATAATCTTGCTTTTCTAACCGCTTCGTCCATTGTCTTTGGGTTGTCAAACTCAATTTTCTCTTTGTACACAGTAGGCAAACAATTCAAAAACCTTTGGACCTTTTCCTTTTCTTCCCTAATGTAAGGGACATATCTCAATAAATTGGTAAACTTAGTGACAAACTCATCGATAGTGAGCTGTCCTAGTCTAAGTTCATGGAATTCTTTTGCTTTATCATCATAATAACGCTCGTTCAAATAACGATTTTTGAACTTAGCCTGAAAATCTTCCCAAGTAACTGTCCTTTCATCAATATCATGCACCATTTTTGTCTCTTCCCACCACAGTGTAGCTTTTCCTTGTAGCTGGTACACAGCTAATCTGGCCTTCAGATTGCTCTCATATTCATAAAATTGGAAATACTTAATCATGTTCATCAACCAAGCTTCAGCATCTTCTTCCTTCTCCCCATCATAGGAGGGAGGTTTGATCTTTCATAATTCCCCCTGCAATTCTCTTTTCTGTTTATATTGATGTCTAGCAGCCTCATCCTCATCAGACTCATCCATCTTCCTTTTTCTGGAACCTTCGCCTTCTTGGCTATTCCGAGACGTGAGTTCTCTGATGAGCTTTTCCTGCTCCTTACTGGCTGATGACAATATGTCATTCTGGCTTCTTAGTTCAACCAATTCTGGTTGCAACCGGTGCAACATAGCCATTACCGAGGCATTGGGATCTGGTGTAGCAAACTCATCACGCAGATCCACATAAATTTCTCCACCTTCAGCCATTTTAGCACCACTGTACACACTCATAATATTGGTCAGTGAAATTGAAAGAAGAGAAAAAAAACAATTTCTACAATATTCATTTATAAGACTAACATTCAGAATTCAGTGAGCACAGTAACAACAGCCCAGTTTTGTAACTTGGGCTCTGATACCATTTGTAACACCTCCAGTTTAGAGATTTTTTTTTTTTTTTCGCACATATATACTGAGGGTTCTCTTTTACTTACATGGTTAACTAGATATTAAGTTCAAAAATTGGATTTTATTTCCACCTTTTTAACTTTTCCTCTACCATCCTAGTATCTCCTTCTAACTTTGGGGCTTCTTTCCCATTATCCCTCTCTAATAACATTTCATCCTCCCCTTATATATTTTATAACTATATATATATAATATCTCTTTACCCATTTATATTAACATTGGGTACTTCCCATGTACATAATATATGTATAGCCTGTATGCACATATATACCATTCTAAAATATCATTGGGTACTTACCATGCATGTAACATATATATATATATACTACACATATATATATCCTTTGATGATATCATTGGATCCTCACCACGCATGTAATATACATAATATCCATATACTTGGATAATACCTTGGAATGTCAAATTTGTATGTAATACATGGTATACAACAATTAACTTTATATATATATAAATATATATATATATATATATCCGTATAGTTTGGACTACGTGTTACCAAAGTTTATCATCGTAGAGAGTAAGGCGTCCGAACAATTGATATATATTTCGGTGCTTCACCTATTAATTATTAAATCCCGATACCTACCAACTCAATACCTACCTAACCCTAATCATAAACTTTTCGGTATCGTTTTGGGTTTTTACCCTTTTATTATTTCGTCGCGGCATGGCATATCATTGCTCATTTATACCTATACGGTTATCACCACGTGTAATGATACCTATAGTCTGCGTATTGGCGTATATGCAATAATGCATAATCCGAACCCAATTCATCTTGCGTCGATTATCATTATTTTTATTTTGAACCAGTGTATATACGATTTGTTTTTATACGTATAGTCCTCACCATGCGTACTGGTGATTGATTGTAATAGCCGCATAGCACTGTGATCTGTTCAGTTTGGTTTAACATGTGGGTTTTGTTTTGATGTTTTGATGGTTTTGCACGCAGGGCCGGTGTCTCACTCAAGAGAGCGAAGTACCAGCTGCCGGCGTTCATCGATCCATGCCCGGTAAGGATTTTACATGTAACGTTTCTATTTGTTATTCCTGTTGGCCCAGGTACTTTGTGCGCCAATTTCTGCATCGGGATATTATTAATTCTAGGGTTAGCCTTCTACCTAAGTACCTATGACTGAGCCGAATGCAGAATGAGGCCGCCATTCCACAACCCAGTACCTCCTCTGTGAGCTCATTAATATCGCAGGGTACCGGTATATTGATGTGGCTGAGATTTCAAATCGATTTCGGGATTTTTCTGCATTTTGGGGTGGTGTGATTAGGGTTACGTGAGTTCTTTTTAATTGTAATTCTTGTGCCGGTTGATTATACTACCCTTCCAATTTATTTCTGTGGTACCAACCCGTTGCCATTCACCTCTCCCTTCGCCTGTTATTGTCTATATAACTGGATCAGTTTACGGTTTGATTTTATTCTTGCTGTTGTGCTTGTCTTCATTCACGACTCACTCACCTAAGGCGCGGTTCTTTCCATGTGGATTATGTGCAGGGATACTAAGTCAGCGTGAAGGTGTCGAACTCCTGCACCGTGGAGAGTTCTAGCGTAAGATTTCTATAGTTCCTTACGTTCTGCAACTCCTTTTGATCTCGTCAGGTAATACCGTATCTAAATCATCTACTGATTGTTTTATGCAGAGGGTGCAGACGATGGGGATTTTTTGGCCGCGCTCTTCGTGATTCATACATATCCTTGTTTTTCTTATTATAGGTTTTGGTAGTCCGCTCTGATGTAAACACGAGTTGTTTTACTCGTAAGATTTTTCTTTTGCAGATCTATTACTGCTGCGCTCAGTACGCATCGCATGGGTAGAAGCCATTAATAGGCTTTCCTCATGGCTACACACCGAGGCCTTTGTTAACATATTCTTTTCCTACATCCTGGCGCAGGATCTCAGATTTCCCTACGTCCAAGTTTGCTAGCCTCTCTACGGCTGACGTGCTAATTTCTTTAATAGCGTATTCACTTCTTGTTTTTATTTTTAAGTCGATGCGATGCCAGGGTAGAAAGAAAAACCTATTCACAGGTTAATCCCTAGTTTCTGCCATATGATTACAGAGATTTATGCATCTGATTTGTTTGCTTGTGTTTCAGAACTCTAATATTGTTTGAAATCAATTGCTAACTTTCAGGACCGATATTATGGATATGTTATATGCTTTCGTCACAATATCTCAGTCGTGGCTATGGTCAGCGGCGTATTGGCCAGTCGAATCCAAACTATTTCGATTAGCTTCGTTGTAGATGGAAATAATGACTAACGAACCTTGCCAGAGGAAGAGCCGAGCTCCCACGTCAGTAACTCCATCCCTTAACGAGATTGCGCATCTGTATTTCTTTTGTTCTTAATAATGGTAGCACTCTTCATGAAAATAGACAAGGCTACACTGCCTTTGATGATTCAATATAATACCTTCTGGCATATAAAAAATTTCCAACCACGGCATATGGAAATCGATACACTTCGTAAAGATTGGGTACTCGGCCCTTGTTATCTACGCGTTATTTCATAGTTTTATTGTTGCATCACTCATGACATCTCATGTTCAAAAGAACCTATAATGCTGTGGAATATTAATGTCTGTGTGATCGGAGGAATTTATTTGAAATAGGCTCAATGCATAGTAGATTAAATAACATCCATAATTGAATATAGTTTGATCATACATTAAACCAAATAACTATATGGTTCGTATATAATTCTTCCGTCCAACTCCTCATTTATAATCATTGTTATAATGTTCTATTAGCTCTCGGTACACTTTATGATTTCATATACATGTATTTTGTGGTTAGTTGGTAGTGGAATCTAAGTGTTGGTTGAGTCCCTTCTATGATATTTATTTCAAGTTTTTAGAAGAAGATTAAAGTTAAAAATATGAACTATAAATACTATAAAAACTTCTATAGAGTAGGATTACTTCTTAGTATGAAAAGTACTCGAATATTACTCTAATGTCTTTTCTCCTCTTTTATTATACCATGTAGGTTCCAGTTCTGCTACAATATTTTTCTAGCATACTTATGAGTATATAATTTCACCTATATATCAAAAATGAGTTAGTATTTAATTGTCTATGAAGAACTAAGTACCTTCAGATTTAAACCGACCTTGATTTAAAGTTTCTGTGGGTTTCTACTATATAGATTACTAGTCTACAACTATACAGAATCTGAAAGGTGAATGCCTTAAGATGGGTTCTGTAAAATGTAGTGCTATACTCAAACATGCAATTAAAATTTATTTTATATGTAGCCAATTCATCCAATAAGAAGTCAATAAACAAGAATTTCAGAAACATACCACTATTTCAAATGACCAACCTCCCAACCTTAGAGTCCTTTTTGTCTCCCAAGACTCACCCCCGAGCTGAGATCACATCCATCACAGATCAACCTCTGATCTGCTTAGGAGCAGCTTATTTAAGCTCATGTTTCCCCAAAGCATGTTTCTAATTCTGCGTCCAGAATAGCAGGATGCTTTTCTTCCTGTTTAGCCTAGGCTTCCCATTTTGGGACTCTTTAAAGTTGTTTTATGCTTTTCCTCAGCTTTTCCATCTTTTATTACCTCTTCCCAACTACTTTCCTCATCATTAGGGAAATTTATATTCCTCCTCAAAATCTAAATTAATTTCTTTCAAGGATTTTTGAAAGATTGTGGGGATTTATTGCCTTATCCATCCTCATGGATTTGGCAAGTGATCTCTAATTCTCATCTTGGTCAATATGCACAATCATTTTATTTATTTCCTCAATTTGAATATTAAATTACATTCATACCATGCTTATCCTTTGGGGTCCACTCCCCTTAGGATTAAAGTTCAAATGTCTAACTTTTTCAAATTCAACACAGAAATTGGGGGTGTTACATCTTGGTATTCTTTTAAAGTCGATTCTTATCACAATTTGATTATCAATTCTTTAATGTGATAGTCTAATGTAGTTTCGTGACATTTAGGTGAAGGAATTTTAGTATATAAACCCTTCTTATGCCCACACTTGGAATTTATCATTTTTCCCTCCTTAGGGCATTGTGATCATTTCACAGGTAAACGTCATATCTCCCTTCATCATTATAATGTTGGTTTTTTTCCATGTATTTCAACTGTTTGTTTTTTTTATTGAGTTGGCTCTAGCGTCGTCGTTCTTTTTTCCCATAATCTCAGTGTTTAACATATTCTTTTGAAAACACATTAATTTTCAATGATAATAATTTGTATCTTAATTTTTAGTTGAGAAATCTCGATTTCCCTTCCCAAAATCTCATAGACTTCTATTGTGCCAATTAGTTAATAATCATATGGATTTTATAAATATGATTGAATTGTACAATGATTCTCATTGTTTAGACTCTTTCGTCTGTAGGTAATTCTCTTGGTTAAATTGTAATTAATTGCACATACATGACTAATAATTTGGTTCTCTTAATTTTTACAAGAATTCTACAATTCCACATGTTTCCAATTTTCTCATTAAGCCATAGAGGGTTTAATGTAAGAATTTACTTGAATTTAATTAAATTCTTTTTTATTATTTTATTTTGTATATTCTTCCATTTATTCACGTCACTTTCTCTTTCTCTTGTGGCTGTAATTTTCCATTACAGTTAGTTAGGTAGCTATCCCTTACTCTTTGTGATTCTCTATACTTTCACTTTTGATTATAGTTTGAAATATATGTTTCATTATTAATTTCTTGATTTTTGTTATGTGCAGGTAGCCTTTAATCACCTATTTCACTTGACCACTTCTGCTAGCAATTTACATTTCCAGTAATAATTTTGGATTTTCCCTTTTCAAGTTGGTCCAGTAACCCACTTGTGGATTTATGTTATTATACCTTTGCATAATTTTCAGAGAGATTATACCATTGTAATTTATGAGATAGAGTTCCCCCAATTTTGTATAATTATTTGGACATAGTTTTCATTAGACAGTATATGTATATGGATACAAATCCTTTGAATTAATATAACTCGGTATATTTTAATATACTCTTCCCTCCAGTATTGAAGTTGTGTTTTATTTTATCATGTGATATATTTTCTAAAATATATGTTTCAATTCTGTTAATAATTTTATGAGTTCCTCCTTGAAATTCTGACAGAATATTATGTCTTATTTATAGTATCCAAATAGTCAATTTCTACCACAGTAGAGGATTTTTTTGAATGTTCTAATTTCACATTAACTATCATACATACTTTTGTTTCACTTTGTACTAGTTTATTTAACAAAATTTCATGGTTACTAAAATAATTCTACGATATTCATATTCTTCATAACTAATTCTGATAGTTCGTGTAACCTCAGATTTAAACCTACATCAAGGTTTAGACATCTTGAGAGTTGATACTCTTGAGATAATTATTTGTGCAACCATATAGATTTATGCTATATTTATTATAGAGTATTCTGTTAAATTCATAGATCTAACAATTCACAACGACTTATAATTTTTCACATTATTTTCATACACAGAATATAATCTTGAACAGATCTAGTTAATTCTTCACCACTAATTAACTTCACTATAATAATAGAAATACAATTCAAAATGAGTTAAATTGTGCATACTAATTATGGTAGACTATTTTCCACCCAACTTATGAGCTCTTTCTCCACAGCTCCCCCTGAGCAGAGAGCAAACCTTCAAGCAGTAGACCACCTCTTTCCTACCCAGAATTTACTTATTTAAGCCTGCTTTCCCATTATCTTGTTTTCATAACTGCGTCCAGTTAACCAGGATGTTGTTTTCCTTTATTCCTAGGCTTTCCTTTTGTTTCTTCTATAAAATTACTTCACAACTAGCTTTTTCCTCTTTCTAGTTTTATTCCACTTCTTCCCAGTAATTTTCCTCTTTACTGGGGTATCTTTTTAGATTTTTATCTCCAATATAAAATTCAATATTTAATTTATTTTCTCCAGGGATTTTTGGAGAACTGGGAAAGTCTTGGGAACCTTATCCATCCTCATGAATTTGAATTCCTCATCTCAATTTATACTATTATTAAAATAATAAAATATGTCCATAATAAATGTTTTCCCTTTGGGTCCACATTAACCCTTTAGGAATGTTCAAATTTCTAATAAAAGCATAGAAAGTGGGGATATTACAAAGAATCAACTTATCCTCTGGTTGAATCGAACTCAGCGGAGTGTGGAATTTTCTTCCATACAAGGCTTCAAAAGGACTCATCTTAATAGAAGCTTAATAACTATTATTATATGAAAATTCTGCCAAATGCAAAAAATATTCCCACCTTGTGGGTCTTTCCATCACATACATGTGCAACATGTCTTATAAAATCTGATTGGTTCTTCTTGTCTGCCCATATGTTTGAGGGTGGTAAGAGGTACTAAAGTTAAAATTGGTACGCATTCCTCCAAAAAAAGTTTTCCAAAATGCTGAAGTAACTTCTTCCTCTCTGTCAGATATAATCATTTTTGGATTCCATGTAATTTCACAATTTATTTCATAAATATATTGGCTATTTGAGATGTGCCAAAACTAAATTGTACTAGTAAAAAGTGTGCTTCCTTAGTTAAAGATTCTACAACCACCATTATATAGTAATGTTAATACTTGGTTCTAAGTAATACAGAAATGAAATCTATGGAAACCACTTCCCACTTCCATTTTGGAATAGGGAGAGGATTCAGTAGTCATGCAGGATGTTGATGTTCCACTTTTACCTGCTGACATTCTAAACACCTTGCTAGATAACCAGCTACATATTTTCATACCTGGCCAAAACATGTTCTTCATTAATGCTTAAATAATTTTTTTATAACCAAGATGACCTGCATAAGGTCTCTTATGATACTCATCTAAAATTTCCTTTTTTTTTTAAAGATGTCACATTAGGAATATACAATCTTTTTTTATAATAAACAAGTCCTTTATGGTTTTTGCTATATCCCACAACTTCGTTTTTTTCAATTTCTCTTGCAATTTTACATAGTTCTGATCTTACGTCAACACTTCATGAATCTATCCTTCTATCTCAAATTTCACACTACTTCCTACATGTGTCAAAATTTGATGAGAATTCCTACTCAAAGCATCAGCAATTGTTTTTTCCTTTCCTTTAATGTTTTTTATTTCCATATCGAACTCACTAAGGAAAGATAACCATCTACCTTATCTAGCATTTAGATCTGGTTGAGTAAAGAATTATTTCATGATTATGTGATCTGTCATTAATATGAACTTATTTCCCAATAAATAATGTCTCCACATATTTATTGCATGTACGACAACACCTAGTTAAAAATCATACACGACATAATTATGTCCATGCTTATTCAATTTTCTTGACTCATACGTTATTACTGAATTATCTTGTAGTAATACTCCTCCTAACTCTTCTACATATGCATCTGTACACACTACAAATTCCTTTTTTGAATCAGAATTTTTCAAGATGGGGGCAGTAGTTAATTTTCATTTTAGTTGCTCAAAACTACTTTGTCATTTTTTTGTCCACTCAAACTCTACTCCTTCTTTCTACAATGAAGTAATAGGATAGGCTAATGATGAAAATACTTCAACAAACCTTCGGTAGTATCCAGAAATACCCATAAAGGATTGCATGGGTAGTACATCTATGGGTACAGGCCAATTCATTATTTCTTGTATTTTTTCTGTATCTACTACTAATCCATACTTTGAAATCACATGATCCAGATACTGAATTTTATCCTATTAAAATTCACATTAGCTAATTTTTGCATATAATTGATGTTCTCTAAGTGTTTGTAGTACTATCCTAAGATGTTCTTGGTGTTATTGTTCATTTTTGGAGTACACTAAAATGTCATCAATGAACACTAGTACAAACCACTATAGATATTATGTAGAACACTATTCATTAAATGCATGAATGTTGCAACTGCATTCGTAAGTCCAAAGGGTAGGACTAAAAATTATGAATTACCATATATAGTTTTGAATGTTGTTTTGTTGATGTCCTCATCTTTAATTCTAATTTCTTGGTATCATGTTCTTAAATCGATTTTAGATAAGATAGTAGCTCCTCTCAGTTGGTCAAATAAATCATCTATCCTTGGCAGACAATATCTATTCTTAATAGTTAACTGAGTCAGATGTAATTAATATATACACATTCTGAATGTGACATATTTCTTTTTAACAAACAAAACTGGAGCTCCCCAAGGAGACACACTTGGTCTGATGTACCCTCCGTCTAAAATTTCTTGCAATTGAATTTTTGGTTATAGTAGTTCAGGAGTACTCATTCTATAGGGTGCTCTAGAAATAGGTGTAGCTCCTCGTACTAGTTCAATTGAAAAATCAATGTCTCTTTTAGGGGGTAGATGGGGGATTTATTTTGAAAATACATCCTTAAACTTTCTAATCACTAGTAATTTTTCTACACCCTCTTTTTCTATTTTTTGTCTCAACTCTTCCATTTGTACAACATACATGTGACAACCTTTTCTTGTTGTCCTTTTTAGTTGTAATGCAGAAATTTGTCTAAAAGATATTCGTTTTGGTTTCCCTTTTACTATCACAAATTTCCCTTCATTATCAATGCAATGTACTATTTTGTCTAAGAAATTTACTATTGCTCTTGATTTCTCTAACCAGTCCATTCCTACTAATAGATCATAGTACCCTAGAGGAAAAATATTTAAATGCATTTTAATTTCATATCCATTTAAACAACATGTTTTGGATGTTGATGGGTCACTTTTCTCTTTTTTCTTGTAGCTACCTGCACTAACCATCCTTGGTAAAAAAATTCGGATTTTTGCTTACACTTCTCCACTATCTATTGACTGACATAACTTAAATTTTCTCCTGGTTCTCTTAAAATAGAAACAGGTTGTTCAAAAATTAGACCTTTGATTTCTATCATGGTTGATTCATGTTCAGCTTGCCAGTCTTCAAGTGGAGCATTGATCCTAGGAATATTCCGAGAAATGTCATTTACTATAGTTGCCTCTCGTACTTCTTTAATGTTATGAGTTGTTCTGTATGCGAAGTCATTTAATAGGTGAGGTTCTCCACATCCTCAACACTTTAATGGTTCTTTCAATTTTATAGAATTTTCCTTTTTGTTTTTTGTATCCATTTGCTTAGACCCAGTATGTGATTGTGCTGGTTGGTTTTCCCCACTCTTATTAAATTTCTTCCTTTGGTGTTTTTTTTCCAAAAAATTTTAGATATGCTGGATTTACTCATTTTATGTTTGAATCACCCTTCCCTTTCTCTTTATTTTTCCCATTTTTCAGCTGATCATTTCTTCCTTTAAACTGCTGATAGCATAATATTCATTTACAAATAGCTTCATCAATTGTTTTTGTATTATCAAATTCAATTCTTTCTTTATAGATAGTAGGTATGAAGTTTAAAAATCATTGTACTTTGGCCTTTTCTTCTTTGATATAAAGCACATAGCAAAGAAAGTTTATAGATTTGGTAACAAACTCATAAATTGAAATCTATCTCAATCTTAGATCATGAAATTCCTTTTCTTTATAATGATAATACCTCTGATTTAGGTACTTATATTTTAATTTGGCTTGAAAGTCTTACAAGGTAACAATTTTTTCAGCCAACACATGTTGTGAAACCAGCTCCAAAAAGAGAAGAAAAAAGATATCAACGCCTTAGAAATAAGCCACTTCGAGGGGGAAACCTCCAATACATTACATGAATGAAAAATTCTTGGATGATACAAATGACAAAACCTCCTCTCTATATATAGGAGTCCATGGGGTCACAATGTAATCCTAGTGGGGCCACAATATATCCTAGCCAACCTAACAATAATAATGTAAGGGCACAATAATAAAAATATGGGGGTTACAGGGGTACACAAATAATAATAAGGGGGGCTATACTAACATACTAAGAGACTACACTAGTAATATAGGGACCTAACATGCCCCTCTCCTTCAAACAAGTGTTGTCCTAAACGCTTGATTATTTCTTGATGCTTTTGTATAAAATTCTCATCCTCCCATGTGGAATCTTCTACAGGAAAGTTATTCCACTTGTTGAGATACTCTGAAATTGATTGTACTTGTTGATTTATTGTTTCTGTGACCTCTTCAGAACTTATTTTGATGTTATTTTCATCTTCTTGTTGTTTCATTTGATTCTACACCAAAGTTAGGTTATCCTTTGAGAGTTGGAGAACTTGTTGTTGATGCTCGATGTGATATTCCATTACTTTACCATCCATATTAGATTTTGTTTTATCCTTAAAACCATCCAAATTAGCCCTCATTTCTGCTTTTAAACCATCTATGTCATCTTCAGTTGTCCTTCGTAAGATCGAAATTTTTTGCACTTGGTACCGTAATTTTGATATCTCCTACTGCAATTCTTCCTCTTCATGCGTCATAGTATATATTTTTGAGGGCTTAATGGATATGGAATTATTTTTTGGAGGCATTATAAAACCCAATGCTCATAAATATTCTTCAATATTCCCTTGAAATCACTTCAAATTTCTTTTTTAAACAAACATTATGCAATTTTTAAAAAACAAATACACACCTTTTTCTTGCTTTTGAGGAGCTCAATATTGAAACTGAATTATCCCTGTGATTTAATATCTTCAATATCTGAAATTCAACCTTGAAGTAGCCCTCTCAAGCTTCTTTCAAATTCCACAGGTCTGATCTAATTTGGATTCTTCAAGGCAAAGTTATGTCCAATCTCCCATGATGACCTAATTAAGGATTGGTTCAGTAGAGAGAACTTGAATGACTTGCCACGTGTCATTGTTTCCTCCTTTGGCTCTGAAATTGATAGACCGAAAGATACAGTCTATGTACTTGTGGCCATTTTTTACATCATTCCAATCCGATGCTCAGAGAGAGAGCTATGAATATTTTCCCATGATCACCTCTTTGAGATGAAATTCAGAAGCCTTAAAAAACCCTAACTTCCACAGGTCATATCTTCGAAAATATTGCAAACCAATATCTGAAATTTTGTGACACTGTTCCTCAAGATCGCAGTTTCGCACTCTAAAAATTTCATATTCTAAACCTTCGTAGAAAAAAATTTATTACGAAAATACCACGATGACTTTTTTAGGTTAATTTCAGGAGCCTGCAAAATGACCTAACTTGCATAGATCATATCTCCAAAAATATTGTGAACCAAGCTCTAACATTTTGCCACGATGTTCCTCAGGATTTTGGCTTCACACTCTAAATATTTCATATTCTGAACCTTCGTAGAAAAAAATTTATAGCTAAAATTCCATGATGGCCTCTTTGGAGCAGCAAAACCCTAGAATCTCAAAGCTCTGATACCAAATGTTGTGAAACCAGCTCCAAAAAGAGAAGAAAAGAGATGTCAATGCCTTAGAAATAAGCCACTTCGAGGGGGAAACCTTGAATACATTACATGAATGAAAAAATCTTGGATGATACAAATGACAAAACCTCCTCTCTATATATAGGAGTCCATGGGATCACAATGTAATCCTAGTGGGGCCACAATGTATCCTAGCTGACCTAACAATAATAATGTAAGGGCACAATAATAACAATATGGGGGTTACAGGGGTACAACAATAACAATAAGGGGGGCTATACTAACATACTAAGATACTACACTAGTGATATAGGGACCTAACAACACATGTACCATTTTTGTTTCTTCCCACCAAAGTGTAGCTTTACCCTCCAGGTGGTAAATAGCTAATTTAGATTTCAGATTACTTCCATATTCATATACCTGGAAGTATTTATTCATGTTCAAGAGCCAAGCTTCTGCATCCTCCTCCTTTTCACCATCAAAATTTGGAGGTTTGATCTTTCAGAATTCCCCTTGCAACTCTTTTTTCTTTTTGGAATTATGTCTAGATGTTTCCCCACCCTCAAACCCTTCTGACTTAGTTTCACCTTCTTTCCTGTTTTTTCCATGGTATTCACTTTCATGACTAGACCATGAGGTTAATTCCTAAATCAACCTCTCATGCTCTTAACTGGCTTGCAAAAATCGTTCATTGCTAGTCCTTAGCTGAACCATTTAACATTACATATCTCTTGTCATGTCCAACAATTGAGCATTTTGATCTGCTGGGCTTCTCGCACCCCCCAGATCCACGTAAAAATCTCCTTCGTCATTCATAATAGCAGCTGTATTGTTTATCCACTTCAATCATTGTACACAACATTTAATTCATACACCAAATTATGAAAAAAAAAAAATCTTTTTCTTTTTCTTATTTTTCACAACAGCATAATTTTGGGTTTTTATGTGTGGGGACACATAGGCCTAGTGTTTTCAACATGGGCTCTGATACCATTTTTAAGGACTCTACTTACCCAATTTTTTTTCTATTTATATCACTAAGATTACTTTTATGACCTTTACTTAGGTTATTTTCATCACAATTGTAAGATCATACATATTTTCATTGAATTTTTTTATTTTTTTTTTCTGTCCCTTGTATTTCATATACCATAATTGTATTCATACCTATGAACACTTTCAAGGACATTTGTTACTTTTGATTTATCAAGTAACTCCCCTTAATGTATATCACATACCTTCATTTAGTTCAATATAGATTAAGGTACACAATTTTAATAGTTTTTCATACTATTATAATATTAAAGATTTTGCAATTTATATATATAGTTCCCCATCTCTATATATATAAACATATACTTTGATACATTAGTCCTCTAACTAGGATTAAATTTTCATATAGATATATACCTATACCATAACTTTGTTAATGATCCTTAACATAAGATTTTACATCTTTGATCACCTGCACCAAACTCATTCTATATATTTTATAAGTATTTCGACTTTATATATATATACAATACCTTGACTTAGGTCTCATTCATTATTCCTTTTTCCACCAACTCTTAGAAATATACTTTTAAAACATTTGATATATCACTAGGGTTCTAATGTTTACATGTTGGGATTATCGTATTTGTCATTGTAACACCTCTCACTTCGCAATGTTTTTTTTGTCAAATTATAGAAACATATCTAATATTCTTATTATTATTACACCATAATTTGTCGCATTATGACGTTCTTCTACTATCAATAAATTTTCATATAACTATTTATTTTTGTTATAGTGAATTACACTACTTCACTCTGCCACCTTGTCCCGCCTTCTTGTTAATATACAATTTCCCATTTCTTATTCAATATAACGACGAGATATTAGTCACTTTTCTAATAACTTAGTAATACTTAATGACCTTGACTATGCTTAAGTTAAGTATTTAACATTTCACATATTCAATTTAATTTTCAGATGTTATTCACAAGGCGATTAATATATACCTTCCCTTAATACTAAAGGGTAACGATAATTTTGGAGCAACCCTTATTAACCAAGTTAATAATGTGGCATTTACACATATAGACATCGACTCCCTTTTTTCTTGACATTACCACTCCTAATTCGTTAACCATTAATATCTAAATGGTACCTTCAACACATATGAACTCAATCATACCATATATTATAGTTGAAATCTAACTTCTATTCACTTGTCTCTTTAACCTTCCTAAGACTAAGATTTTTATATAAATGAATAAAATTGGGACTAATGTTAGATTCAACACTAAACCTTTCCATTATGCATTGAAACTCTTATTTCTCAAAAATTAGTATTAAAGTTTTCATAAAGCCTCATGAACGTATTATGGTATGATGACGCATAATTCCACTATCAAAAATTGTGAATTCGTTTTGCCAGGGTGGCACTCATATGAATTAATATCACAGTTACTAACTAGACCCTAAAGCTAACCATATGCAATTTACTAGTTGACATGTACAGCATATGGAACTCGTTGTCAGTCCAACGATTACAAAACCATATTTACTCATGGTACTGTGAGGTTACACTCAGTTTTTAATATATTTCGCCATTAATACACAGATCCAAATTTTCAGAGGATTGAATTCTTTTGAAATCTTACTTGTTTGGTTTATTAATGCGTGTGTCCCAATTTTGTATATTGTGTTTATCGATTCACTACTCCTGAGGTAATTTATGGTCACTTGGACTTTATGGCAGTGTACTCCATCACATAGGTCTAGGACGTAACCTGAGGAGTTGCAGGTAAGCCTGTCTTAACCCTGATCTGTGACACATGGATGGTGCAGATCATTTCCAGATTAGGGTTTATGGTTACCCTAAATGATTTAGATTTGGGATTGTGACTCATTTTTGCTTATTGTCATTTTGGCGAATATCTTTCCCTCTGTGTTATTCTTCCCTCGAGTTCTTCGTAGTTGCTTCTGTAAATATATTTGGGTTTTTTAAGTGAATGGAATGGTGTGGGTGGCCAGAGGAGCTTAGTATGCACTCCAATGTCATCTTCTTCCGGAACCCAGGTAAAGAATTTCGTTCTACCTCTCTGGACTGAGTTAAATTTCTTATTTGAAATATATCAAAATGCATAAGTTCAGTTCTTTAAAATTTTCTCCTCACTTCTTATTTCGAATTAGCAGTAATACCGAGTTTTATGGAACCAGTATCTTGGCTTAAAATCAAAATTCTTACTACAGTTGTCATTTCACCTTTGTGTATTGAATATGTTCATTTTGTTCTTTGGGATTATACTGAACTTATTTCATTTCTACCATTTTCTTCAACTTGAAATGGTGACTCGATCCTATCATCTCTATATTTGGTTTGATTTGATTTTCACTAACTCTAACCCTGAGATTTAATAGTCATCCTCCTTCTAATTTATTCTGGAAAAATTCCTAAACTGTCTCTGTTAGGACCCCATAATGTACCATTTTGAACATACATTTTGTTATCATTTCACTCTTTTCCAGTCTATATTTAAAACTTACACTATTACTTTCATCCATTTCTCCAAAGGTATATAATATTCTTCTCTTTACTATATGTTTAACTTGTTTTACTTATAATTTTACATTACTTTCATATTTAATCATTAATCGAAGATATATAGTTTTTGAGACAGTTTGAAGACTGCAGATAATCTATTATGGTTGTCTGAAGACCGCGTTGCTGAAAAAGTCAACATGGTACGCAAATCCTGTTGCTGAAACAGCCTATGATTTGCGATTTTGAAGTAGCATTTCAAGCATGACAGCAACAAGAAAGGACAAGTAAGGAAGCTATTACACGGGCCATTCTAAAGCCAGTACCATCATAACCATTGTAACAGCATTTTGCTATGGAAGAACAGAAAGGTCCTATTTTAGTATAGAAGATCAGATTGGGTTAAAAATAGGATTTTTGTGATGTAAATCAATTGTAATAGATGTCTCCTCTTTAAAAAGAGGAGACATCAGCATTAGAGGAGAGTTAGAGACTATGAGAGGTTAATTTTTGAACAGCGAAGGAATGTGTCTCTTTTGTAATATGTTGCTTTTGACAGATGAATAAAAGTTTGTTCTGAGCATCTCATTTTAATTCCTTCTTCTGGGGAATCCTTTGAGAAGGAAAGTGCCCACCTTCTTCACAAGATTCACCCATTTGTTCTTGTAGTTTGTTAACTGTTCTTTTCGTTCATTCCTTGATTAAACTCTATTTACTGAAGTTATTTATGCAGTATTGGAATTATGTTGTTTATTACTGAAGCTCTGTTTCCATTACTTGTTGCATTGATTTCATATAATTCATTCTTAAGAAGTTGTGGATTATTTTAATTAGCAATATTTTTTATGGAATGAGTTTGTGAAAGCTTGGTAATCAGAAATAGGTGTTGAAGATTCCTACTTGGGGAATAGGGTCCTGTTCCCTATTACAGCATAATTGGTCTTCCTTTTTGCAGATTGATTTCCTTTCCTAGATCACTATCTTTTTAATGTAATCCAGGATTCTTTTAATTATTTTTTATAATATAAGGACTGTATTTTCTATAACTCAAGTAGAATTCAGTTTTGTTAAAGCAAGGTGTGATTAGTGTAATTTTTACTACAACATTTCATTGCTTTTGATATTGAGCATATACATTGTGTGATTTCCTTTGAAATAAACATACTTCGTTGTGTTGACAATTTATGTAGCACTTGAATTGTTTAAATTGATAAACAATTAAAGTGACCAACATTTTGGCACTGTTGCTAGGCAAGGAAATTATAGATTTCAAAAGCATTGATGTTTTTCTTTCAGAAGTGCAGATTTCATGAGAGGACGCGGAACCCATAAGAAAACTAACCCTATAGGTGGCAAGGGAAAAGGAAGGGGAGGAAGAAAGACTTTTACTGATGAGATGGTATCAAAAGATGAATCTTCTGAGAGATTAAGCTCTTGAAGGCCAAAGCCTCAACACTCCCCTCAATCAAATTATGAAACAGAAGAATTTGTGAGCCCTGAGAACGTAGAGGAACCAGCAACGAGTATTGAAGAAATAATAGAAGCATTGAAGAGCCATTAGAAAGCATTGAAGAACCAACAAAGAACGTTGAGGAATTAGCAGGAAACGTTGAAAAACCAGTGGAAAACATTGAAGAGCCAGTAGAAAACATTGAGGATCGATCAAGTGCAGTAGGAGATCAAATAATGGAAGGAAACAATGAAGGATTCTTCGGCGGAGGACAAGTAGATCCTGAAGGAGAGGGAAAATATGAGAATTCTCTCTCTACCTTGGGATTTCCTATTAGTGATCTCCATAGAGGAGAAACTCCCATGAAGAATATCCCACTTTTAGCCTTACCTAACTTCCATGGTTTATCTTCTGAAGATCCTGACAAATTTATTTTTGAATTTGATATATTATGCAAAAGTTATGATTATGTTACTAATGCCTGGAAGTTGAAGCTATTTCCAGCAACACTAAAAGGAAATGCACTAAAGTGGTTCATGAGTCTTGGAGGCCATGTAATCACAACATGGGAACAGATGAAACAAAAATTTCTGCTTAAATATCAAGACTACTGCTAGACAAGAGAAAAAAGAGAGGAACTATTTAAGATGGTACAAAAGGAGGACAAGAATTTGGAGGACTTTGTGGAAAGAGTAGAGTACAACCTGTAGAGATCCAATCATCTCGATGTAAGTAAGGATATTCTTAAAACAATATTACTGAAAGGGGTGAGGGATGACTGTTTAGACATGCTAAATATGCTTGGTAAAGGGGATATATCTAAAGATTCATATGATGAAATTGTTAATCTATATAAAAGATTTTCAAGAGGAGCTGCAAGGAACGGGTCAAACAACAGAGATACCACATATTCAAGAGTTCAAAAATCAGCAGTGGAGGAGCAAAAAGAGCTGAAATAGGTAATTTACTTGAAGAATTTAAAACTGAAATGTTAAGTTCTTTTGCTTCGCAGATTGACACCTTGCAGGTTAAAAAGAAACAAGTCGAAGAAAAAGCATCTTTGGTTGTATTTTGCCCCAAATGTAGAGATAAACATCCACTAAGGGAATGCCCATTGGACAAGATACCAATTTGCACCCTTGGTGAGAAAGATCATGAAACACAACAATGCCTTTCTTTACCAGGAATAAAAGCAGCATTGCAACCAACCAAAGAAGAAATGAAGCAGTCTATCTATTGACACAGAGAAGGAAATGGCAACCACGAGGACAAGGTATTAACTCTAATGTGCCATTTACATCTTCTAATTGTTGGAACAATTATCCTTCTTTTAGTCAAGAAAATTACCCTCCCTTTAACCAAATGCAATACCCACCATTCAATCCAATGAATTACCCACCCATGTAACAAACAAACCCTCCCTTTGTAGATCCTGTAATGTGGACTCCTTGGCCTCCACAACAACAATCTTACTTTAATCAATGGAATTCAAATTGGATGGGTCAACAACTCCCATTTCCAAATCAATTTCCTCAATTTCAACAACCACTTCCTCTACCATCAAGTGCACCACCAAATAATCAAATGAGACCCTAGCTACCTGTGCAACCAAATCCTAACCCCAATAATAAATCTGTGCAAGTTATTGATATTCAGAACCAGCCTACATTTCATGTTTTCCCTGCACAATGTAATGACATTCATTTACGATCTGGGAAAATAGTTGAACCCATTATTGATGATGTTACCTCTTTCAATTTGGATAAAGAAGAAACTGAGAAACATGACTCACATATAAAGAGGTACAACCACCCTCTAATAAGGGTGCTGAAACAGCAAAACCACCATTCCCTGAGCATTTAGTTTTAACTAGAATGCCTGAGCCACCTGCTTTTAATCTTTTAGGGGAATTGCAGAATCTATGTGTTAAAATTTCACTTTTACAGACACTAAGAGATGTACCAATTTATGCCAGAACCATGAGAGATATTTTTATTAAGAAACCTGGTAGGAAAGCTAAAGACCCCCTTACAGTTCATGTTATGGGTGATCTATCTGCGTTAATGTCTAGAAAAGCCCCTCCAGTTAAATATGGTGATCCCGGCCATCCTACTTTGAGAGTCCAAATTGGTAAAACAATAATCCCTCAAGTTCTGGTAGATTTAGGTGCTGCTATAAACATTATGACTCTTGAAACTTCACAATTGTTACAACTAAAGAACACAATCAGAGATACACCAACCATTCTAAAGTTAGCTGACCATTCTACAATCAAAGCAGAAGGAATTTTTGAAGACTTAGTCATCTCAGTTGAGTCCTGGAATTACCCAGCTGACTTTGTGGTGTTACAGACTAAAAAAAAGTTGGGGGGACATCCTTTAATTCTGGGAAGGCCTTGGTTAGCCACAGCCGATGCCTTTATCAGTTGCAGATCTGGTTGAATGACAATTTCTAATGGATATGAAACTAAACAACTTACTCTCTACCCTCATGCTACACCCATGATTAATAATGAGAATTCTATATGGATGGACTATGATGATAATGCTATTCAACCTATTTTTACTATCGGACAAGCTTTAAACCTTAAAGATACCACTGAGGATGAAGTAATTAATAATTTTATTTGTGAACCCTCCTCTGTGACTTCTGAAACACATAACCAACTGGCTGCACTTTTGGAATCAGATACCCATTAAAAGCTTAAATCTAAAGATCTACCTCAAACATCAACCACCATCTCTTCTAAAAGCATAACAGTAGAAATCGAACCTAGCAAAACACTGAACATAAATCCTGATCTGACAGTTGCTGAAACACAGCAGTTAATGAAGTTACTGCTTGAAAATAAGGAAGCATTCGCATGAGAATATACAGATATGAAGGGAATCTCCCCTGAATTATGTACTCACCGGATTTATATTAAGGAAGGTTTTCGACCATTCTATCAACCCCAAAGACGAATGAACCCTAATTTAAGAGAAATTGTTAAAGAGGAACTTCAGAAATTGCTTAATGTAGGATTTATATACCCTATATCTGATAGTGAATGGGTTTCCCCATTGTTAATAGTCCCTAAGAAAAACAGGAAATGGAGAGTGTGTGTAGATTATAGAGCCTTAAATAAAGCTACTCAAAAGGATCACTTTCCTTTATCGTCCATTGATCAGGTGTTGGATATTTTGTCAGGGAAGAAATTCTTCTCCTTTTTAGATGGATTTAGTGGGTATAACCAAATCAGAATTGCACCCCAAGACCAAGATAAGACCACTTTTACTAGCCCTTGGGGAACTTTTTCCTATAGAGTTCTTCCGTTTGGACTATGTAATGCGCCAACAACCTTTCAAAGGGCAGTTATAGGAATATTTTCTGATATGTTGAATGACTCCATGGAAATATTTATGGATAAATTTACCCCTTATGGTGTGCCTTTCAAAGATTCATTACAAAATCTTGAGAAAGTACTTAAACGTTGTATACAAGCTCACCTCTCCTTAAGCATTGAAAAATGTCATATGATGATGAGTGAAGGAGTAGTGCTTGGAAATTTTATCTCATCTCAAGGAATTCAGGTAGATCCATCCAAAATACAAGTCATTCAGAATATTCCTATTCCTAAAACACAAACTGATGTGAGAATTTTCCTAGGACATGCTGGTTATTACAGGATAATTATTAAAAAAATTCCAAAATAGCTTCTCCTTTATTTGTGTTACTTATGAAAAATGTTGAATTTAAGTGGACTAATCTTTGCCAGGAGGCCTTTGTAGAACTCAAGCATCAATTATCCACAGCTCCTATTTTGAGAGGACCTGAT
This sequence comes from Pinus albicaulis, assembly GCA_034641835.2. Lineage (NCBI taxonomy): Eukaryota > Viridiplantae > Streptophyta > Pinopsida > Pinales > Pinaceae > Pinus > Pinus albicaulis. The sequence goes on from CM076581.1 coordinate 1,497,807,668, forward strand.
TGGGTACTTCCCTTTCATATATCTTCTGATGCTTCAGATACTGCAATTGGAGCTGTCTTGGGACAAGAGGAAAACCATCTTCCTTATGTTATCTAATTTATAAGTAAGAATATGACCCCTGCTGAGCTTAATTATACAGTTACCAAAAAGGAATTTTTAGCAGTAATTTATGCCATTAATAAATTTTGACATTACATTACTGGTTACTCTACTTTTGTCCATATTGATCACTCGGCTATTAAGTATTTAATGAAAAAGTCTGTCACAAATTCTCGAGTTACCAGATGGTTATTGTTATTACAAGAGTTTGATATTACAATTGTATATCGACCAGGTAAAGAAAATGTTGTTGCTAATTTCCTTTCACAATTAAAAACTGATGATAATATTCTAGTAGACGATTCCTTTCTTGATGAGTATTTATTTGCAGTATCTGCTCACTCACCATGGTATGCATACATTGCCAATTATTTTGTTGCAGGGAAGTTACCATCACACCTGTCACATCGAGAGAAAAGAAAATTCATTCAACAAAGTGCTTGGAATAGCTAGATAAGTGGGTGTCTTTTCTACACAGGACTTGATCATGAAATCTGGAGATGCATTAGAGAGGATGAGGTGTATGATATACTAAAAGCTTGTCATGATGGTCCTTATGGAGGGCATTTTGCTGATAAAATAATGGCACATAAAATTCTTAGGATGGGTTATTATTGGCCCTCACTCTTTAAGGATGCAAAGAAATATGTTTGGGCTTGTGATAACTTTCAGATAATGGGTCAACCTAATCATAGAGATGAAATTCCATTAAACCCCCAAGAAATACTTGAACCATTTGAAACATGGGCCTTAGAATTTATAGGACCCATTAATTCTCCATCCAACCAAAGAGTTTATATATTATTCTGCACAGATTATATGACTAAATGGATGGAGGCCAAATCACTTCTTAGAGCTAATGAAGAAGTTGTCTTAGCTTTCCTATTTGAAGAAATATTTGTTAGATTTGGAGTCCCTAGAGAGCTAGTTACAGATGGAGGACTTCCTTTCCATTCTCATGGTTTCAAAGCCACCCTTCAAAAATATCATATTCATCATAGAATGACTACACCATACCACTGCCAAGCCATTGGGCAGGTGGAAACCACAAACAAAGTAATAGAAGCCATTCTAACCAAAACAGTGAAGGATAATCGGAAGGATTGGTCTCAAAGGCTCCCTGAAGCACTATGGGCTTACAGAACTACCTGGAGAAATACCACAGGATTTTCTCCCTACGAATTGGTTTATGGTAAAAGTGATGTTTTTCCTGTGGAATTTGAAATTAAAACCTTAAGGACTGCTTTAGCTGTTAACCTTGATTTGACTAATGTGCATACAGCTAGGTTGCAGCAGCTTCATGAACTAGATGAAAAAATATTAGATGCCATTCATCAGACGACTATGATCCAACAAAAAATAAAAAGGTGGCATGATAAAATCATCAAACACAAGGAGTTCCAAAAAGGTAATTGGGCTTGATTGTATGATTCTCGGTTTGAAGACTTTCAAGGGAAGCTAAGCTATGTACAAGATGGATGGGACCCTATGAAGTAGATGTTGTTTTTCCCAATGGAACAGTAAGGCTCTTAAAAATCGATGACTCTAAAACACCACTATTAGTAAATGGTCATCGGCTTCGTTTGTACCAGCACCCTATTTCTAAATAATATCTTAAGGCCACTTGAATGGAAAATACACATTATGTCTTTCTAGGGGAGTCTTCTGCTCCTCACTGCATTTAATTGTTTTCTGCACTGTATTTTTAGTATTAGATTAGATTTCTTAAACTAATAATCCCTGTCAAGGGTTGGCATGTTACAATTGATTCTTTTGCAGATTCTTGATTAAGGAAGGGCTTACCAAGGAAGGAAAATTTCACTACAAGAATACCTAAGCTTCCTTTTGAGAAGCTTTTCTTCCCTCACTTAAACTCATTTACCCATCTCCCAGTAACATTTCATCATTCATTCCCTTCATTCCTTTTTCCCTTTTCATATCATTTTTCCTATTTTTCCCATTTTTCCCATTGCTGAAACACCATTCTTCAGCAAATATTTTCTTTATTCTTCATTGCTGAAATATGATTTCTCAGCAAATATTTCCCCATTTTCCCACTACTAAAACATCACTCCTCAACAACACTTTCCCTATTTTTCCATTGCTGAAACACCACTTTTCAGCAGTATTTCATTCATTTTCCCGTTACTGAAACAACATTTCTTCCTCCAAAAACATGACTATGCAACTTCTTCAGTCCTTCATTTTCACTTCTCTTATTCCTTGTGGTAATCATGTCCATTCACTGCCTTTTCCTTATAATCAAGCAGACCTCTAATATGATCTCCCTCATGTTTCAAAAAGTTTCTAAAGTTCTTCCATGACTATTGAGCCATTATAAACAAGCACTATATTTTTCGAACTACAAATAAAAGGTAAATATAAGGTATCTAAATTTTATGTAAATACAATTGAACTATGGTTTATAGAGAAGATTTTTTTTATTATGACCACAATCTCCGCTCACTTAAAAACATCATTTCACCATAGTTGGGGGGGAATATCGAAATTATATACCATCATTTCACAGCATGCCAATTACCGTCATTTTTCATATCCATTACTTCACCTCTTCACCATTACTCCATGTTCTCATTCACAAAGTTTACTCTGTTCGAAGTCCGTAACTTCACTCTTTGCATCTGAATTTTACCAAAGATGGTTAACTATGGAAGGACTGACTATTCGACATGAGCCCAGCTCAATAGCTCTGCTTGAATTGTTCCCAGACGTGTATCAGATTTTTCAGCAGGTAGGCTGGGTGGGATATTTTGAGATACTTCAAGAGTTCGATCCACAGCAGGTCCTAGAATTTTCACAAAATCTTCAGGAAGATCATTATACTATCCAGGGAGTCTGAATTATGGTTTCAGAGGGTGACATAGCACAACTTTCAAGTCTACCAGTCACTGGTACTTGATGGTTTAGTCGGAATCACATCATTCTGAATGCACAATAGGACTTTCTTCTGCCAGGAGAACACATCAAGCTTAAAGGTCGGGGTGTTGGACTTCACTCATTGCCTCCTCCTTGGCCGAAAGTTGTTGAATTCATCAAACATTATCTCACTTGTGAAGGTCGCTATCAGGTAGTCTATTAGCACGAATTTGTCTTAATGAGTCATTTACGACACAGTAGACTAGTGAACATTCCTTACTATTTACTTGGATGCATTATAAATATTTCATATTATTGTAGACGGGTAAAATTCCCACTCCTTTCCCTCACCCATCACCGCCTTGTTCAGCTACTAATTCAGAGGGGTTTTGCTCAACAAAACCCTCCTCTAAACAACTTGCCTCTACTTCTTGAGAAAGTTGCCGAAATTCCTCGAGAAGCTGCCAAAAAATCCCCAAGAAATCCCTGAAAGTTCCCACGAGTAGCAACCAGAGAATATCCTTGACCCTTCATCAATTCCATCCACAAAACCAGCTAATCCAGTTAACCTGCCTTTGAGTCCATCTCACCACTTAGCAAAATCATCTGATCCTACCGTCCATATTCCCAGTGATGACTCTCAGACCGATACACCACCATCTTCCTCTATTCGTAAAATAAAAAGGTGAATCACAACCGCATCTCTATAAAAAAGACAAACAAGGGCCGCAACTAAAGTAGCTACCTCCTCTGATAGCCCTTCTCCTATGGAAAAACCCTTTCATAAAAATAAAAATAAAACTACTGCTTTTTCTACTTTCTTAAGTAGGAGATGAATGAGGACATCTGTTGAATCAGAAACCATTTCTAATACCCCTGATCCTGCAGCCATTTTGTTAAAAATCCATTCATCACCACCCTTCCAAACCCCGAAATTATTACCTGTCTCACCCTGTGGCACTGAAACACAAGAACCAGATGCCCAGGGTAATATGACATAATTTTCTACAGAACAAGTAACTATCCCACAAGAACCAACTACTCAGTCAGTAGCTGCTCCATAAGAACCAGCTACTCATTCAGCAGCTGAAACACAAGAACCAGTTGCTAATGTGCAAAAACTAGACATCCAAGATGCTACTCATTCAGTAGCTGCCACAAAGGAACCAGCTCTAGCTGTCACACAAGAACCAGCTACAGCTGAAACACAACAATCAACTCCAGAGAAAGCACTTGATACACAAGGCCCAGTCACCATGGCCTCCCTTTTACAAGAAAATGAGTTTTTAAAATCAGAATTAGAAGCTTATAAGCGAGAATTGGTAATGGCAAGGGAAGCCTTTGACAAGGAGCTAAATTTTTATACCCTGGCTCATACAACATCCATGGCAGACAAACATACAGAAAATGATCCATATAAAGAATATATGTGCCACCAATGTGGAAACATCTATCAGCAAGCAGGATATAAGATAGTTCAAGTTCCAATGCCAGGAGCATCTACATCTTCTGCAGTCAAAGAATAATTCCCTACTATTACACAAGAACCAGTAGGGCCTTCAAAAATTTCAGAAAAATAATTCGAGCTACAAGTATCCTGCCCTACTGTAACTAATTCTGCTACTTAGACTATACCTCAGCCTACCACTTGCAATGCCGGAACACAAACTGAACCATGGAAATAGATGGAAATAATCAACAAGTGGAGGAAACAGTATGCTATTTCCCAAGATAAAACCTTGCAGCAGCATAAATTGGCTTGGCAGAATCATATATATTCTAATTGGGAGAACTGGGAGCAGACACTCCAGTAATTTAGAGTTTACAAGAAAGAGAATAAAGAGCTAAAAGGAAAACTACTCTTAATGTTTCAACTGGTACAAAAATTATTGGCCACTAAGAAACCATCTCTAAACTATTCTTTATTTCTCTCAGAACGCCTTGTTTATTTTCAGTTGAAAGCAGTCAAAGATGGAAGACCCCATGAGGTGCTTACATCTGAACAGTTGTGAAAAAATTTGTAGAAGCTTCCACTAGTGATCAACACCTACTATGTGAGTTGTACCTTCACAATGAAGCTATCCCTAAAAATAGAAAGATTAATCTCAACCCTCCTGTTGGTGATATTCAGATCAGGGCATTTGCCTCCTTTCTTGCTAATCAGATTACATGGCAGACTTCTTTTCTTGCAACTAGGCACAATGAAGACAATCGCCTTCTCTAGATAAGGCCAGAACCTCAGAACCCTGCCATTTTTTTGGCAGAATATCATAAATTTTTTTTTAAGCTAGGGATGATTGAACACATACAACAATTATAGGCTTCAGTACTCCATGATTCTCACCAATTCATCTGGGCCAAAGAAATTGCTGCTCTAAGAGAAAAAAATATGTTGTGGCAAAAATCCTCTAAGGAGAGGCAGGAGTATAATCCTTTTAGCCCTAATAACCTTGTGTTGAAGCCTCGAAAATCTCTGCTTCAAACATTAGGGGATAACCACACGGTTGGGACCTTAGGATAGCTCCTTTTCCGTTTGGTATGGTGGCTCCGACTGGATTTATAGGACCAGTTTCCTAGTGATTTAAATGGGTTGGTAATGGAATGATTTCATGGGGGGAATGAGACTAAATTACTGAAATAACACTATCTAATCTAATTAAAACTCATAAAAGAACTCTAAAACTAACCCGGGCATCAAATGTGAATACAACTTTAAATTGTTTCAATTAATCAATAACCATGAAAATGTATTACAGGCTAATTGAAATGTGCAGCAACAAATAAAGATAACTCTATTTAAGAAATTAAACAGAGTTATAATAACATATTGCAGTCATCATAATATATCACTTGCATATACTATAAAAGATAAATATTTCTAACACACTCAAAAATGATATGTATAAAGAAATATTGTGAAAAAAAGTATACATAAACGATATAAATTTAAAAGAGAATATAACATAACAAAATAACTTAACAGTGAATAGATAGAAATACCATATCCATCTCAATACTTTCTAATGTAATCCGATATCCAAATTCGGCAACTTCAATGTAAAATCAACTCCAAGATACAGAAATGCAATTCTTAAAGATAATTTCGCAGGGAATCACTAGATGTGATCCTTCATAAAAATATAGGAGTCAATGGAGTACAGAAATGTAATCTCCAAGTCAAAATATTACAAATTCAGGACCCCTTTCTAAATGCATGAAAGGGGTTTAAATAGATTCCTAACAAAAAATAACTAAAACTATTCCTAAAATCTATCTAAAATAAAAAATATCTGAAACAAAAATGCGAGCTTGATGAAAACTGACTCATTGATCAACAATTGAGGTGGATGTATGAAGGTGGCAAATTTTGAGCATCTCCTTTACTTCTTCAGGATGACTAGGCTTCGAATGCAACTACCCTATGTATGTGACACCGGAGAACTCGGGAATGATGCAATCAATGGCACTTGAGAGAAATTTAATTGCTATTTGTTGACTATGTGGCTTGATGAGATAAGTCCACATTGAATCCCATGATACTCCCTATAATTGGCCAATTTGCTGATTTTTATTAATGATCTCTTGTTTCCATCTAAGATTAGTTTCCTTTACTCTGCGTAATTGGCCAGGACTACAATCCACAATTAAATTGATTGCATATAAATTATCATTTACCATCCATGTTACATTGTTAATTATTCCCTTAGCTCTGGAAGTGGCCCTTTCTGATTTGATCAAGCAATGTTCCCATTCTGTAAAAACAATTTCTTTATGCCTTTCCATGATTTTGGGAAGATCTTTTTTTCTCCCTATTTCTGATTCTTTCCATAAAAGAAAATCAGAGATCTTTTCTTCAGCTTCATCAAATTCAATCTTAAGAGTGACTCCTTCATCCATCAGGGAAGATGTTAGCTCACATAGAGACTCTGCTTCGGTAATATTTACACAAAACTCATTTAATTTTTGAGACAATAATTTTTTTGTCTCCAAAGCTTCATTCTTAAATTGATCCAGAGTGGGATAGTTCTTGACTTTGTCCAATTTAGATTGAAACATATTTTCTTATTCAATCTTTAGAGTCTGCTCATTTTGTAGAAGAGTCTGTAATTTTGCAATCTCCTGATTAAGCTGCTGATGCTTTTCTAGGGTCTGCTGATCAGTTTTCTCTTTTTCAATAGCTAGCTTCTCTTCTAATTTTTTAGTCTTGAGCTCTTCATCCTGTAATTGTTGTTCCAACTGAATGATCTTTTGTTGATATTCTGTAACTTTTTCTTCAAAAATGGCCATTTGTACATCCTTTTTTTTAATCAACTGTGTAACTTCGGAGGCTTTATCTATAGTGGCAGCACTATAAGCACCTGCATACTAAAATAATTTGGTGAGATCCTCAGATGGATCCATCTTAGCATTTTTATAAAAAATATTCATAAATTCCCCTTGTGATGCATCTTGATCAGTTCTCTTTATTTTTCTCTATTTTCTCACTACAGCCCTATGTTTGGGACTGTAAAATATATCTAAAGGAGGAATTTCTTCTATTTTTCACATAATTTCACTAGTGGGGTTTTTAGGGATGATTTCTACATCCTGATATTTTGAATTATCAACCTGGGAAATGTTTTGTTGTCCTATTTACTTGGAAAATTGTTCATATTGGCTCAGAAAATGAGGAGAAAAAATAATTTTAGTAGTTTCTTGTCTTCCAAGTTGAGAACCTGCATGATTTTTTATATCATCTTTAGGTGCTTATTCAGTGTCTTTACTCTTTGTGCTTCCTTTCTCAATATGCACATGGGCATCAGTACTTGTGTTCTCTTTTCCTGTTTGAGCCGAAGACTGCTGTAGAACAATTTTACAAGCAGATTCTTATTTTCCAGTGTCATTTTTACTGCTATCATCTTTCTTATCCAAAATAGAATCACCTCCTGTTACTTCTTTACCAGAAATACTTCCTGTGTGTTTCTATTCTGGTACACATCCTTGTGTATAAATCCTCAATTGATCCAGACGAAATCCGAGTAGCCTTTGACTTCTAAATAATAAAAATTTATTCATTTCCTCAGGCTAAAATTTGGACTTGGCCAAATCAAAAATTTGAGACATATTATCTACAGAAACAAATAAATCATCAAAGATATATGGTTCATGTTCGAACTGAGCAATTGAGACAGAGACGGTAAAATCATATGCCACCTTCTTTGGATCATATTGCCTTTCAGGAATTGTTGAAAGCTTAAGATCAGTTAACTTAACAACTTCTTTCTCAGCATGGAAAAAATTTCTGAGAGTATAATCACCACATTTGAAAGGAAAAGTAGGCCACATGAACTTTTTGCTACTCTTAAAAGTCCTAGACATACCTTCTACTGTCAACTGATAAGAAATTTCTTGTGCTAACATCTTGTCTGGAACATATAAAGGAAGGATATGTGGCTCTACAATACTTCCAAAAATTCTGACATAAGTGAACTTTTCCTCCCCAAACCAGTCTCCAATAGAAGACAAAACAATTCTAGCTTTATCAAAAATTCTAGGAGGAAATCGGCCAAAAATGATTTGATAAATCAGAACAAGGAAACCATGGAAAAATCTGTAAACATGACCTCTGAAATACCCCTTCCATAAGAAATTATGATATATATGAATCGGGACAGGTTCTTTAGGAGTCCATTTCCATCCTAATAGGGGAAATTCTGAGTTGAAACACAGGGCATCTAGGATGTAGGCACAAAAGTAAAAAGGAGTGGAATTTCTAGAGTTTTTATCTTTCTTGTACTCAAGGATTCTATTGGCTATCTTATCAGACAAAATAACAGCCCAATCCATTATCTCGGAATTAAGAGCAGCATGAATCAACGGAACCATTTGAATGGAAAATCTGGCTGAATTATCATTACCAAACAACCTAAACATCATTGTAGCGGCATAACAATATGGAAGTGAGAGAGACTCCATAGAGTACATACCTGATGCCTCATGCTTATGTTTTTCAGGGTTATTTCTCCATTCTTTAATCGTCTTTGACTGGTTTGGATGTTCCGTAGAAAATTCTTTAAGGAAGTCCTTGCTGTAGATATTTTGTGGGTTCGGGTGGTGATACATTGCTTTAAAATCCTCTGCTTTGAATGACCCAAACACTGATCTAGAAGTAGAAACAAAAGTTATGTTTTGAATAGTTACATTGTCAATCACCCATGTAATAACATTATAATAGGATAAAATGTTTTCCCGAGCAGCAACTCTGTGCAGAAATTAGTTTTCCAATGAACTAAGAGGACTTTCAGAATCCGATTCTGAGTCAGCGTCGTCAGGAACTGTAGCTTTATATTCCACAACTCTAGGGTTTTCCTTTTCCAATAGATTGTAGACATTTTCCCGCGACATTTTCCCAAGTCCCTGGCAGGAGGTGTCTATAACCAGCTTAAGTTTTGTTGGTTTCTCTTTAGGCGGCATTGTAATCATAGGGGCTTTTGCAGCAACAATAGCTTTAGATTTTCTGAATCACTTCAACATTTCAGTGTCTGGGAGTATTTCTCTTGCTCTATGAATGAAGGGATTCGACGTTGTTTTGTTCTGCAATTGAATGAAATCCTTTAGCCGAAACAAAACATAATAATGAGAACAGCTATAGAAGGATCTGTTTATTAATCACTATCTAATCTCCCCATGTTTGTAACATAAATTCCCTCTAAGGGGTCACATTCACGGATTCAAAACAAAATAAACCATGATCATTTTTTTGATTTTCAATTAATGGAAACGTACAATCGGAGATCGGCATATCCTTGAAATAAATGTTAAAATTCCCTTTTAATTCCTTGCAATGAGATGAATAAGGAATATAAACGTGAAGTAATAATCGCATCACAGATCTTCAAAGGTGCACAAAATAACATAACATAATTCATGCTGATTTCCGATTGCGATAATCGCATCAGAGCCTTTAAAATGAAGTGAACCGTTTAATATTTTCTCTGAAAATGCGACTGCGATGAGAGATGATCTATCGCATCAGAGTTTTAAAACAAAAGAATGCAATGTTTTAATTTCTTCTAAAATGTGATTGCGATGAATCGCATCGCATCAGACATATATACAAATACACAACACTTTAAACTCATTCGAAATGCAATTGCGATTAAGCGCAATCACATCGTAACTTTCCAAAAAAAAAAAAATTCTTTCAAAGAACTCTCCGAGTTTTCGATTGCAATTACTAGTCATCTTAAATTATTATTAAGTATAAAGTATTTTTAATATGTTTGATATGATTAAAATACTTTATAACTCATCGGATCGGAAAGTTTATTAAAGGTTGTACACTTTGTGAAAAAATGTGATATGCATCCTTTTATCAATGAATCTTTTATTTCTACTTAGAAAGAAAGATAGAAAAAAGGACCTATTTTTAAATGGGATTTATTCTAAAATTTAAAAATGGGGAGGGTTGTTGTACAGTACAACAATTGGAAATTCACTGGAAGAAACAGTTATCTATGAAAAAATGAAATGAACACTATATTTTTAGTAAGTAAAAAAAATCTTAAAAAGATAATAAAAACTTATCTAAAGATAATTAAAATAAAATCTGACTATGAAAAAGAATAAAAATCACTTACAATTTCTTTGTAATTCCTCAAAGATAATAACATTTTTGGGTTATCTCAAACTTTGATTGGTTGATAATAATAAAATAAGTGAATTTCTTCAGGTTTAACTTTTGTAATATGCTCTATTGTCACAGGCATTGCCTCTGCTGCCAGCAAACATTCATAGTCTCGACAGGGTTACCTTTTAACCATTAACTATCCATTATCCCATCCAACTAAGATTATGACTCTTTAAAAATAAATTCATAAGACATATTATTTCATATTTTTGTCTTTTATTTATTTTTTCTTAATTTAAGAGCCATTGTTCTGGTTTGGTATCCAGTTAGTAACAATGCCATTCACTAGTTGTGATAAAACTGAACAAGTTGGCTTGTGATGAGACCCCTTGTCTTACTTTAATAAGCCATTACCCTATTTTGGTATGCAGTATTGGTAATGTCATTTTTATTACTTCTTATGATCATGGTAAGTAGGCTCATGATGAGGCCTCTTATCTCCTAAATTTGGTCATATAATTTCTTAGAATTACATTCTAAAAAATCACAATAAAAAATGGATGGGGTGAAATAGTTGTATCCTTAAGAATAAATGGATGACAATTTACAGAGTTTTTTTTTTGGCTAAAGATTTGAAAATTTTTCACTTTTTAAAGATAACCTTTCTCTGCTTAAGAAACTTATAATGATTTACATTTTCCTCAAGGTTTCAAAAGATCATGTAAATGTTTTGAACAAATTTTCAAAGTTTAACATTTTATTTTAAATCATCCAAAATTGTAATCATTTCCTTGAAAAATTCTTATTTACATAAAATAAGTATTTATAACATTCTTTCTAAGACAATTTTCTAATATTTAAAAGTAAATTAAATACTATTAACAACTTTTTTTTACAAAAATAAATGAAAATTGCAGAAAGGAATATGTACAAGTAAGAAGGGGTTACCTCCTTATGAAAAGAATTTCTATAAGACAAGCCCATTTACAGGAAGAGATTCTCTCTTTCTTGTTAAATCTTGAAGTATGAATGTATATTAGCGTATCTCTTCAGCAACCTGAAATGGTCAAAGCCACATCTTCTAAAATTTGGTATGTTTACCTTTTTCTTCATGTGCTTTATCCCATTTTAGAACAAGATCACCAATTGACAAATTTTTTGAGCCGGTGGAACTTGAATCAAAAGAAGATTTTACAAGTTGTTGATATTTTTCATGAATATCTTTTTCCTTTTCTCTATCTTCTTCTAATTTAAGGATTTGATAAAATCTCAACTGAATGGATGAAGAAGGATTTTCTTCAATGAATTGCACCAGGGCTAATGATGGAAGAGCTAGATTTGATGTTATCACAACTTCTTTACCATAAACTAAATTAAAAGATGAAGTTCCAATAGAAGCTTTAAGAGTAATAGGATCAGCCCATAATGCAAAGATTAAAGACTTGTGCCAATTCTTTTGGCTTTGATCAATAGTCCTCTTAATGATTTTGAGGAGATTTTTGTTAGTGGATTCAGCTAAACCATTACCTTGTGGATAATAGTTTGCTGAATATTTCAATTTAAAACCTCTCTTAATTTCAAATTCCATTATACTATTACCAGAAAAATAAGATGCATTGTCAAAGACCAGAGCGTTAGGTACACCAAACCTGGTAATGATGAAATGATCGATGAAATCAATAATTACGTCAGAGTTGGCTACCTTTAGAGGAATTGCTTCTACCCATTTTGTGAAGTAATCTGTTGCTATGAGAATGTACTTGTGATGTTTGAAATAATGGGGAACTATCTCACCAATAATATCATGCCCCCATTGCTCAAATGGTTGTTCAATGTTTATTGGCTGCAAAGGAAAAGCTGGCTTCCTCTGTCTTCCACTAGCAGTTTGGAAAATTTTGCATTTTCTCACATAATCATGTGTATCTTTAAAAAGGGTAGGGAAATAATATCCAGCATGGATAATTTTGTGGGCTGTGGTATTGCCTCCAAAATGACCTCCTGCTGGTCCATCATGTAATTCCTGCAATACCTTTTTTGCTTCAGTCTTTTCAAGACATATTAATAAGATTGAATCATAATTCTTTCTGAATAACACATCATCAATGATTTCATATTTGGTAGCCTTCAATCTTAAAGAACATTTATTATTATAGCTGAGATTAGAAGGAGCATACCCATTTTTCAAGTAAAATATCAGATCAGCATACTAAGATTCAGAATCTGTAATACTTATCAGACTTACTTGAAGAGCATTCTCTGGATCTTGATTTTCTGGTATATTATGAGCACCTGCTAATAATCTGCAAAAACCTTGTCCTCTAACAATCTTTGTTGGTTTAATGTCAATATCATATTCTTGCAAAGCTGTCACCCAATTAGCTCTTTTTTCTCCTACTTCTCTTTGAACTAGTAATTGTCTTACTGCTGAGAAAGGAACAATCACTTTTGTGTGTGTTTTTAAGAGAAAGGGTCTAAAATTCTTGATTGACTTAAATACAGCGATAGCTTGTTTTTCAACATCAGAATATTTCAGCTCAACTCCTTGCAGATTTGAGCTGAAGAAATAAATCATTGCTTCGATTTGTTGATCATTGAGTTGTGTTAAAATAGCAGCATAAGAAGTTTCAGTTACCAAAGTATACAGAATAAAATCATTGGAAAAATTGGGAGTATTCAATGCAGGTGCATCAATGATTTCCTTCTTGATTGCATCAAAGGCTTCTTTTTCTTTATAACCCCATTTGAATACCGAATTTTTCCTAATCATATTTTGCATAGGCAAAAAAATTTGAGAAAAATCTGGAATTAATCTTTTTACAAAATTAATCTGACCTAGAAATGATTGCATGGAATTTTTATTGTGAGGTAAATAAATATCATAAATTTCTTTAACTCTGTCAGGATCGATATATATACCATCTTTTGACACAACAAACCCTAAGATTTTTCCTTGATCAAGAGCAAAGAAGGATTTCTTTGGGTTTAATGAAATACCAAATGTTTTACATCTTTCAAATATTTGTTTCAGATCTTGTAGATGATTGGATCTTTTCTTTGAATAAATTGTTATGTCATCAAGATAAATAACAACTGATCTATTAATCATACCCTTAAATGCTATGTCCATGGCTCTCTGGAAAGTAGCTCCTTCATTTAATAAACCAAAAGGCATTTTCTGATAAGCATAGGTTCCCCATTTGGTTCTGAAATTAGTTTTCAACATATCATCTGGATGTACTAGAATTTGATTATACCCTGAAAATTCATCAAAGAAGGACATGAGTTCAGAACCAGCTACCTTTTAGAGAATTTGCTCCATATTTGGCAATCGGAAGTTGTCCTTTTGACATGCCTTGTTTAAATTCCCAAAATCAATACAGATTCTAATATCGCCATTTTTCTTCCTAACAGGTACCATATTGGAAACCCAATTGGAATGCCTTACAGGAAAAATGATTTTGTCTTTCAGAAGTTTGTTGAGTTCTGTTTTGATTTGATCATCAAGATTTGGATGAATATTTCTTAACTTCTATTGCACAGGCTTAACATTAGATAGCATTAGAATTTTGTGTTGAATTACAGAAGTATCATAAGTCTTTAAATCTTCATAACCCCAAGCGAAGACATTTTTATATTTACTCAAAATTTTAATAAAAGAAGATCTTTCTTCTGGAGTTAAATTGAGACCTAGATTAACATTCTGAGGTTTAGAATTAGATCCAAGATTGACTAATTCAAACTTCAAAGTTGAACTTTGAATTTTGGCATTAGTAACTTTCTTGAATCTGTCTTTAATATCATAAAGATCCTCAAGTTTAACAATAGATTTGGGAATTGGATTTTCATTATTTCTTGAAGTAATTTGTATATCATGATCATCTTCATCAATAATTTGTTCATCATATGAATTCTCAAAGTTTAAGAAATTCAAAATATCTTGATCATGGTAGAATACTCTCCAGTTAGTAATATTCTCTCGGACAGATGGGCGAAAAATCCGCTCTACTGAAAATCTATCGGGACTGCAATCTTCAACAGGAAGGAGTTTGGACGCAACATTAGCTAACAAGTCAGCTGATGTGTTTTGATTTCTGGGAATAGAAGAGATATTAAATGCTAGAAATTGAGTGGTAAGATCATGTATTAGGGTTTGATAATTTTTAAGATGTCCTGAAAGACAATGAATGGTATTCCTTACTTGTCTTATGACAATTTCGGAATCTCCATATACTTTCAGGTATTTTTCATTTAACCCTATGGCCTTATAAATCCCTTGAATCAAGGCTTCATACTCAACAGTACTATTAGTGCACTCAAATTCTAATCTACATGATAACATGGTTTTCTCTCCTTCTAGATCAATTAGGATGAATCCTGCTCCTGCTTCATCAGTAGATTTTGATCCATCAAAGTATAATGACTAAAATAAATTTCTATCTATAAGTTTATCTACAAAAGAATCAGAAATATTTACAATTATAGAAGAATCAGATTGCGAAAATTTTTCAATTTGAGAAACAAAAGTATTTACATAGAATGGTGATTGTGGTGCAATAAAATTTCCAAGAAAAGACTCGACAGAATAGACTCTAAGAATATTATTTCTTGAAAGCTACAGGTTCATTAGGTTGCTCAAATTCAGTTACAGTGTGCGTCATATGTTTATCTCATTCGACTTTTTTTTTATTAGGTTTCCCTTTGTAGGGAAGCCACATATGTGAATAATCGGTTGAGATATAACCATTAAGTTTTGCAGACTAGTCCCTGCTTAAAACCAACCCATAGAATTCTGGAATATCAGCAATTAAAATATCAATTCTTTGGACAATCCTAGGATCGAAAGCTAATCTGATAGTAACTAAATTTATTTCTCCAACAACTTGAACTTTAGAGAGATCCAATTGTACAATATGAACAGAATATTTATGTGGTTCAATATTCAATTTAGCACAAACAGAAGAAGGCATTATATTAGAGGATTCTCCCGAATCAATTAAACAATTGTGCAAATTCTTATTGTAGATTTCATAAGTCAACAGAAATGGAGGTGTCTCAGAATTTGATCTTTCTCCAATAAGAACAGTATCAGCTGCATCTACTTTGTCTGGTGGCTTACCAGTCCCTTTAGCTACTTTAGCTACTACACCACTTGGTAGAGGAGCAATGGGTGTAGCATTTAACTCTTTTAATAACAACTTTTGTTGATGTTTAAGTTTACTGATTTCATGTAATGAGATGTTCGCTCTAGTCTTTTTCATGTCCTTAATAATATTATAATCCATCATATCTGATACCACTAGGGTTTTGGATGATGATGTGGGAGTATTGGGAGATGATGGCTAATTCTAAGTGTGTAATGAAGAAGTCTTTTTTGCAGGAGTTTTGTATTTGGTACTTGGAGTTGTATTTTTCTTCTTCAGAATAGTTTGAACAGGTTCCGATGTAGATATTCTCCTTGTACTTATAGGCATAGCTTCTTGTTCTATGTCACTATCTGAATTAGGGAGAATGAAATCCCACATTCCATTTAGTTCAACTGCTTCTTCCCTTTCATCTTCTTCATCTAACATTAGAGGATTTTCTTATTCTTCTTCATCTTCTGATTCTGCATTGGAAATTGCATTGGGAGGTTTTGTTTCAGCTTGATTTCTCTTGAAATTTCTAAATGGTCTCTTTGTAGAAGTCTCTGCTACCTGCTTTTTGATTTCAACCATCTCATTGGACATGGTTTTAAGAACTTTCTGCAAACCTTCCATGTCATAAGGATCTCTTGGTGTCTTTTTCTTGGAATCATCTTTAAAAGTGACTTTTTTTGTTTTTTTTTCATCAATCACATTTTTCTTATCTAGAGCAATCATTTGTTTTTCAACTGAAATAACTTCTTTCATATTCTCGGCTAAAGTTGGTTTTGCAGCTCTATCTACGAAAATTGCTATGTTTGAGGGTAAAGCATTAATATACCATTCACTTCTAACTTTTTCACTAGGTTTAGATGTTTGAGGAATCTTATTCAAGAGTTTATTGAATCGAGAATTAAAATATTTAATGGGTTCTTTGGGTTGACTATTTAAATTGGAGAGATTCTTAATTGGGGTAGCAAGTGATCTATCATCTCCATATTTAGTTAAAAATTGTTCTTCAAACATATCCAAACTCGTGATTGAATTTGAAGGTAAAGAAAAGTACCAGGATCCTACTGTTCCTTGCAAAGTATAGGGAAATAATTGAACTATAACATCTTCATTCACTACCTTATTCAAGTTCATAGCAAGCATAAAGTTATTGATATGTTCTTCTGCTTGTATACCAGTATCTGGACTAAAATTTGGAAGCCATTTTTCAGGATGATTAGTTAGATCATGCAAAGGTGCAACCATATTCACAGCTACTGGTCTAGTCCATGGTCTCTGCGCCATTGTTGTGATGATGGTAGATGAACTAGAAGGGATAAATCATATATGAGTAGTAATTGTTGAAGTACCGGAAGAGACAATTATTGTTTGAGTAGATGTAGTTTGAGGAGATGAAGATTGAGCAAATGTAGTTTAAGAAGAAGATTGATCAGATGTAGATGAGACTACTGTACTTGGAGCTTGGGAAATAGATGATTTAATATGTGATGAAGAACTTGTACCACTTTCTATTTCCAATGAAGTTTTTCTTGTTTTGACTCTACTAGGTATAGGGAATTCTTTTGGGGAAATTCCAAGTTTTTCACTCTGTGACCCAGTAAGAGGTCTGGAAGAAACAAACTGCGAAGTGACACTACCTTCAGATAATTTTGATTCTTCTAATGATATCGAGAATCCTTGAATTTTATGAACTAAGGCTTCGACTTCAGGGGATTCAGGAGTTGGATTATCTGATTGATCTGAAACTTTGGTAGTGGGTGTTTGAATACTTTTCTCAATTTCTTCTCTTGTGATTTGAGATGTGGAAGAAATTGAAGGAGATGCGGGTGATGTGCTCTTAAAATGGCTTTCGGATTTAGATTTGTCTTCCATTCATAGCTTATGGCCCTCCTTCTAGCGCCAAAACAGTTGAAGCCTCAAAAATCGCTGCTTCAAACATTAGGGGATAACCACCCGGTCGAGACCTTAGGACAGCTCCTTTTCCGTTTGGTATGGTGGCTCCGACTGGATTTATAGGACCAATTTCCTAGTGATTTAAATGGGTTGGTAATGGAATGATTGGATGGGGGGAATGAAACTAAATGACTAAAATAACACTATCTAATCTAATTTAAAACTCATGAAATAACTCTAAAACTAACATGGGCATCAAATGTGAATACAAATTTAAATTGTTTCAATTAATCAATAACCATGAAAATGTATTACAGGCTAATTGAAATGTGCAACAACAAATAAAGATAACTCTGTTTAAGAAATTAAACAGAGTCATAATAACATATTGCATTCATCATAATATATCACTTGCATATACTATAAAAGATAAATATTTCTAACACACTAAAAAATGATATGTATAAAGAAATATTGTGAAAAGAAGTATACATAAATGATAGCAATTTAAAAGAGAATATCACATAACAAAAGAAATTAACAGTGAATAAATAGAAATACCATATCCATCTCGATACTTTCTAATGTAATATGATATCCAAATCCGACAACTTCAATGTAAAATCAACTCCAAGATACAGAAATGCAATTCTTAAAGATAATTTTGTAGGGAATCACTAGATGTGATCCTTCATAAAAATATAGGAGACAATGGAGTACAGAAATGTAATCTCCAAGTCAAAATATTACAAATTCAAGACCCCTTTCTAAATGCATGAAAGGGGTTTAAATGGGTGCCTAACAAAAAATAACTAAAACTATTCCTACAATCTATCTAAAATAAAAAATATCTGAAACAGAAATGTGAGCTTGATGAAAACTAACTCATTGATCATCAGTTGAGGTGGATGTACGAAGGTGGAAAATTTTGAGCATCTCCTTTACTTCTTCAGGATGACTAGGCTTCGAATGCAACCGCCCTGTGTATGTGGAATCGAAGAACTCGGGAATGATGCAATCAATGGCACTTGAGAGAAATTTAATTGCTATTTTTTGACTATGTGGCTTGATGAGATAAGTCCACATTGAATCCCATGATACTCCCTATAATTGGCCAATTTGCTGATTTTTATTAATGATCTCTTGTTTCCATCTAAGATCAGTTTCCTTTAGTCTGGGTAATTGGCCAGGACTACAATCCACAATTAAATTGATTGCATATAAATTATCATTTACCATCTGTGTTACATTCTTAATTATTCCCTTAGCTTTGGAAGTGGCCCTTTCTTCTTTGATCAAGCGATGTTCCCATTCTACAAAAACAATTTCTTCATGCCTTTCAATGATTTTGGGAAGATCTATTTTTTTCCATGTTTCTGATTCTTGTTGTTAGTTTCAGCCTTTGCAGCCTTCCTCCAGTGATCGAACATGCACTTACAAAGAGATTTTAAGGTGTTAAGGTCAAATTTTGTCATTTCAGTGAGTCTTCAAGTAAAATTTGGTCACTAAGTATTAGGTCTAGGGTTTGCTTTCACTCCTTTCAAAGTTGTCCAAATGTCAGTCCATGTCACCATTCAGCTGAGTGTACCTTCATTCATAGGTTTTCATCATCATTTCAAGTTCCACTGGGTAATTTTACACCTTGTTCATGCTTCAGTTGTGCCTAAGTAAGGTTCATTTCCCTCTCCTAGGGTTTTGAAGGTAATTTCTCTTCGATGGTCAAATCATTAGCAAAGCTTGTATCCTGATGTTGATACACCTTCCCCTATCCTTAATGTACCTTATTAAACACTTCCCATCACTGAGATCCCCCAAATTCTTCATTTTCGCACAAACCCTAGTTTCTTGCTGCAACTTGGCAATTTTCTAGGCTAGGCCTGTGTTTTTCCCTTTTGGACCCTTTCCCCTCACTCAATATCTGAAATTACACTTTCCCCTACTTCCTAAAATCCCTCCCTACTTCCCAAAATTTTATAAATAATTTAGAAGATCCTTATCCCCTTCGTTTCACTTCATTTCGACAAATCCCTTGTTCCACACATCGGGATAGGTTTTACTCCAATGATGTTTCTGAGAAATAAAAGATGAATTTGGGAAACTTGAGAGAGTTTTGTGTCCAAAATAGGTCAAGGAAGAAAAACCTCCTTCACGTTTTACACAGGTGTCATGGTTTTAGAGAAATGTCAAAAATACATTTGCCTCAGGAGAATTGATGCACCTTTGAAGTGACCTTGGGAAAATGAGGATTTCTCCTAGCTTGGTTGGCCACATGACTTACTTGATGAGTCAAATGATAACTAGACACAAATATATTTCTAATGAGCTATCATGAGCTTAATTTGGATTTGAGGAAGACTTTCAAAAGTTGGCTGCAACAACACTCTTCCTTGAGGCAGCCTCATTTTTCTCATTTTGACCAGTCTTGGGAGATTTTATTTTTGACAAGGCAAATGAACTCCAAATTTAAATACTCCAGTTGGGTTGGAAAGTAGACTCAATAATATTTCCAACGAGCTATCCCACACCAAATTTGGACACCTGGAACACCTCAAAAATCCGACTGCAAAAATGCACTACGCATTGGGCAGTGGTTTGCAGTGTAATTTTTTAATTGGTGCTACGCATTGAGATGGCACTACGCATTGGGATAAAAAGCCTGAAATACATCCAAATATTCCACGAAAGCTCTAAAATTGCTAAATTCTTCATTTCTCAAATAATTTAACATCCCTCCATGACCAATGAATGAATTTCTCTTGGTGCTTATGGTGATTTAATGAGAAAAAATCAAAACCCTACCTCTTTACATTTCTTGCCAACAACAATTGTATAGGGTTTGAAAATTGCATGTTTCACTGCCAATTCCACTTCTAGCTATCTCTTACTTTCTCACTCCTTTATTCCTTCATTTTTTCCCTTTCGTTACATTTCATCCACTCATTCCTTAATTCCCATATACCTAATCAACTAACCCTAAATCCCTAATCCCACTATCCCAAACCATAGTCAAATATCCCCAAAACCATAATTGCCATCCAAAACCCTAGATATCATCCCATAAACCCTTTCATTCCCTAAAATCCTACAGCTAGCATCAAACCCTCCCCTCATCAGTCCCACTCATTCATGGAGCTCCAAAACATGAAAGCAGAACCAGCAAGTTGCCCAAAGGAGCCAAACCGAGATGACACCATTTGAGTAAGAAATTCAAAGTTGATCGCGAAAATTGGCTCGAAAGGGTCAATATTCATTTGGAGAAGATGTTGGAGAAGGAAAAAAAGGAAAATAACATGTGAAGTCACATGAAGAACCATTATTGGGCACGAAATCATGTTTGCAAGGCGTGAATCAAGATCCTGAAGGCAAAGTTAAAGAAGGCACTAAAGCGCCGCAAAAGGCATCAAAGACTCCAAATTTTGGCCAAAGCTTCTTTGGCCCAGCATAGTGCTTGATGGTCAACATTCAGCCCAAATTTCAAGAAATTTTGGAAACATTTTGTCAATTTTGAATTTTTTTGGCCTTAACACAAATTTTCCTGCCTGACACGTAGCGCCACCTGGCGTGCGCTTATAATTGGCAGCTCCTCTTGAAGAAAAATTTGCATTTCTGGATTTTTCATGAAAATTTATGCATGCCTACCCATTACCTAAATATTTGGACAAGTTTTGGGTTGCCTGAAGGGTCAAAAACACCCTAAAATTGAACTTTCTGCCACTTTTTAGACACACAGGAAGCAGTGTTGGGAAAACTCATTTTTGGAGGGGCAAATGGCAACGAAATTCAGAAATTCCACTTGGTTTGGAAATTAGATAGGCATATATTTCCAACAAGCTATCCTGTGCTCAATTTGGACACCAAGAAGGCCCTCAAAATCAATCTCAAAGTGGCACGATGCATAGAGATTTCAGGCGCGGCGCATTGGGAATTTTGGCTCAGTTTTCACTCAGCAGTTCAGATTTTTGCCTAGTTTTGGCCAGTTTGAATTTTTTATCTCCAAATGTAAAAATATTGATCTAAATTGATGTAATTCCATGACTTTGATGTAATTTTTGCACATTTTTACTCATCCAAGTAGATTCATTCACCAAAAAGTAAAATGTAACTGAATGAATCAGTTTCCTATCTTATAGAGGCAAGCTGTTCCACTGCCTATTTTCTAGTTCTTAGTTTAGATCTTGTTGAAACAGATCCTAAACTAGTGAGCTCAACCCCTAGAGGCATGGAGATGAGTTATTCTTGTCTATATCTTGTAATTCTTCATTCGTTTTCAGGTTTGGACACTTGGGATTGCTTGGCACTTCATTGTACATTTCATCTCTGCAATTTTGGCAAAGGAATAGACCAGGGTTTGCAGCACTCTTTGGGATCCATGTGGCTCTATGTTTTGATGGTGTGTTTCTCTCTATGATTGTAAGTTTACTGAAGTTTCATGTGTATCATTTTCCTTCTCCTTTCTTCTCAAATTAAAAAAACAAGTTATAAAGGTGGAATTCATTAGATTTATTTTCTCTGCCTTGAGTTTTGTTTAATTTTCCATGTTTTCATCTATTTGAAGAGGATTATTGAGAGCCTCTTTCCCTCTTCAGCTCCTCACTGGTCTGACCAAAGCATAAAAACAATTTCCTTCCTTGCCCCATTCAGAACTCTGCAAAAACTAGGCCTCATCCCCGAACCCAAAATTTGATTCTCCCTTTGATCCAACAAACACCTTCAAAATCCAATCCAACCTCCTTACATATATACCTAGCCTAAAATCAGCCTTTTTTCAAGTCATATCAAGCCTCACTGATCAATTTTTCGCTGAGATTGACAAGGAGAGAGCCCTCTCCCAATCTGGTAGGGCTAGCTACCAGATTAAGCGTGGTTTGATGTTACCCTAGACTCTGCCTTTCTCTACGTGAGGTAGATTTAGGCAATAACATAGTGGCGACCATAATGGGGAATAGAAAGTTTGTTGTTTGCTTTATAAACTATAGACAAAGCCTGAAGTTAGCCAGGTAGCCTTCGAAATGCTCTTGCTTTGCATTAGCGAAAGTAGATAAATGCTGCTTCAGTCAATCTCCGGTCTAGTTTATGAGCTGAACATCTGGTTTCCTGAGTAAAATGTAATCAAGTTCAGATCTGATTGTTGATGGTGGACAACGATCAGAAATAGGAAGGATAAAATCATTCACCCGGTGATTCTAAATCAGTTTCGAGATCAGATCCAAGGACTCCACTGGAGGATGAGCCTGATTAGCAGAAACATGAAAGGAAAATATGGAAAGATCAGGTATTCAAGTTGGAATTTCATCCAAGACATTTTGTTCTTTGTCATAAATTATTTCTTCTCTTTTCCCGAGAATGTCAAGAAGGCTTTGCAAAGTATATTTTATTTGAGAAAAGATCCTCGGCCTGCATTTGATTCCTTCCCTTTGAAGATTGTAAATACCAAAGAGTTGCATGCTTTTGAGCTTGATCAAGACCTTTCTTCCGAATCTTGTGATGACCATCTTCAAACTGATGAACCTCAAGAGACCAAGACTGATTCTGCAGCATTTGTACATACCCCTATACCTTGTAAAATTCTAGATCGATACAAGCCTCTGATTTTACCTCCTATATCCCATGCTTTCCCTAAAAATCATGACCTATATCTACCAAGATTTGATGGTGAATGCGACAACATCAGTGCTAAGAGACATGTTCTGAATTTTGAGTCTTTTCTTGACCTTTTTGAAGTTGATGAAGAGGATGTCAGTATTAGGCTTTTTGCTCTTTCTTTTCAAGGCAAAGTCAAGATTTGGTTCAAAACCCTGCCTGATGCGAGCATCTCAGATTTCCAGCAGTTCGTCAAAGTTTTCCTCGATAGGTGGGTGGTAAGACAAAACCCTTTCTTGATTATAGAAGAGTATAACCAGCTGAAAAGACTGCTAGGGGAGATAGTACAACAATTTTCTGCCAGATTTAACAAAGTATATTTTTCGATGCCGATTAATATAAGGCCTCCTCCTGGATCTTCTCTTTTGCACTACCCGAGTGCCTTTGATCCGGAAATGGAGTTTCAGCTGAGAGAAAGGAATCTTGCAACACTTGAAGAGATGTAGAACAGTGCAATAGATGTAGAGGCTCATTTGATGATCCGAAGGGAAAAGTTGAAGGAAGAAGAGATGAAAAACATAGATCCGGAGGAATCGACATCTCTAGAGGTAAAGCTTGACATTTTGGTAAGTGCAGTGGAAGAGATGATGCAAAATATCACCACAAGGAATGAGTATAATGTTCAAGCCCATGGCTCGTTGATTGAAGAAGAACAAGTTGCTGATCCAAAACATTTTGTTTCTTATCCCAGTTGTCATAGATCTGATAATGATTGTTTTATAGATCATCTTGGAGAAGAGAGATCTGTTGATATGACATGTATGCTTGATGATGTGTTTTATACTGATGATTTGCCTCAGTTTGATCAGTATGATGATGATTATGTTCTCCAAACAAAAGCTAATCTTGAAGACAAATCAGCAACTAGTTTGTGGAAGGAGGAAGTTCACTTTCAACAGCTCGAATACAATGTTCAGCCATCACATATCAGCTATGGAAATGACGAGGAAAGTGCAGCAAATTTTGAAGTAAGTGAAGGATCTTTGCCTTTTTGTTTTGATTCGTTTCAGTTCATCAGAGACAACTTCCATGCAATCAGAAATCAACTGTCGACAAGTCTTGATCTGGACCATCTTGAGGGCAATGAAAACCTTGTTCAAGACTTCTCATATCCAGATTTGCAGCCCCCGAATGCCATTGATTTTCAAGTTGCAGATGAAGACATGGAAGCTGGCACATATGATCAAATGATACAAGATGATTCCGTACCATTTTGTTTTGAATCATTTCAGTTTTTGAAGGGTAAATTGCATAGTAAATCTTCAAATGAGCAGCTTGTAGAAAATCATGTAATCTCATCAAAACCAATAGAAAATGGGTTGCAGTAGTCTTTTCAAGTTTTTCACGATCCAATAGCTGATGTGTTGGATGATGTCTGCATTCAAAGTCTTTCTCCATTGACTATATGTAAGCTTGAAACGTGTGTTGATATAAACATGATCCGATAGCCGGTCTCTTTGTCATTTTCAGCAGGAGTCTTGTCACAAAGCTCAAAACAAAGTTTGCATTCATGGTATGAGGAGAAGAAAAGTAATCCATTGGATGAGCTAAGTCCCAGTGTGCATGAACTTCAAGATCCTTATGCAGTGTTTTTGGAGGCGGATAGAGAATCCATAGTATTCAACGGATCTGTTCACAAGTTTTCATGGGAGTTGCCTTTCAGTAGTTCTCTCTTGTTGTTCATAAGCGAGCACTTGCGGAGAATTCAAACAGCAGCCAGAATACTTACTTGGTTGCATTGGTTGTTTCATTTCACTTGATCAGGTGATGAATGGAACAACTAGAGTAGGTTGTATTGAATAAGCTTCATATTGAGCATATTTTCCAGTTTGTCGGTTGTGTTTAAGTATCAAGTCAGTTTTTAGTTGAGTGAGAGTCAATTTGTGTCGTCAAGTCATCAGTTTTCAGTCATGCATTTCAGCTTGAGTTTTTGACTCCATTGCCCAATGGATGAAGGCACTGTCTGCTTTCCAAAGATCTATAGTTCTTGGCACCTCCAAGGAGCTACCATCCCCATTGGAGCCAATGTTAGTGTCAGTCTTTGCAGCCTTCCTCCAGTGATCAAACATGCTCTTACAAATTGATTTTAAGGTGTCAAGGTCAAATTTTGTCATTTCAGTGAGTCTTCAAGAAAAATTTGGTCACTAAGTATTAGGTCTAGGGTTTGCTTTCACTCCTTTCAAAGTTGTCCAAATGTCGGTCCATGTCACCATTCAGCTGAGTGTACCATCATTCAGAGGGTTTTCATCATCATGTCAAGTTCCACTGGGTCATTTTACACCTTGTTCATGCTTCATTTGTGCCTAGGTAAGGTTCATTTCCCTCTCCTAGGGTTTTGAAGGTAATTTATCTTGGATGGTCAAATCATCAGCAAAACTTGTATCCTGATGTTCATACACCTTCCCCTATCCTTAATGTACCTTATTAAACACTTCCCATCACTGATATCCCCCAAATTCCTCATTTTCGCACAAACCCTAGTTTCTTGCTACAACTTGGCAATTTTCTAGGCTAGGCCTGTGTTTTGCCCTTTTGGACCCCTTCCCCTCACTCAATCTCTGAAATTCCACTTTCCCCTAATTCCTAACATCCCTCCCTACTTCCCAAAATTTTCTCAAGAATTTAGAAGCCCCTTATCCCCTTTGTTTCACTTCATTTCGACAAATCCCTTGTTCCACACATCGGGATAGGTTTTACTCCAATGATGTTTCTGAGCAATAAAAGATGAATTTGGGAAAAATGAGAGATTTTTTGTCCACAATAGGGCAAGGAAGGAAAACCTCATTGAAGTTTTACACAGGTGTCATGGTTTTAGAGAAATGTCAAAAATACAGTTGCCTCAGGAGAATTGATGCACCTCTGAAATGACCTTGGGAAAATCGGGATTTCTCCTAGCTTGGTTGGCCAAATGACTTTCTTGATGAGTCAAATGATAACTAGACACAAATATATTTCCAATGAGCTATCATGAGCTCAATTTTGAGTTGAGAAAGACTTTCAAAAGTTGACTGCAACAGCACTCTGCCTTGAGGCAACCTCATTTTTCTCATTTTGACCAGTCTTGGGAGATTTGATTTTTGACAAGGCAAATGAACTCCAAATTGAACAATTCCAGTTGGGTTGGAAAGTAGACTCAATAATATTTCCAATGAGCTATCCCATGCCTAATTTGGACACTGGTAAGGCCTCCAAAAGCCTCCTGCAAAAAGGAGCTACGCATTGAGATGACGCTACGCATTGGGCAGTGGTTTGCAGTGTAATTTTGTAACTGGCACTACGCATTGAGATGGCGCTACGCATTGGGCTAAAAAACCTAAAATCCATTCAAATATTCCAGAAAAGCTCTCAAATTTCTAAATTCTTCATTTCCAAAATAAGTTAACATCCCTCCATGACCAATGAATGAATTTCTCTTGGTGCTTATGGTGATTTAATGAGAAAAAATCAAAACCCTACCTCTTTACATTTCTTGCCAACAACAGTTGTATAGGGTTTGAAAATTGCATTTTTCACTGCCAATTCCACTTCTAGCTATCTCTTACTTCCTCACTCCTTTATTCCTTCATTTTTTCGCTTTCGTTGCATTTCATCCACTCATTCCTTAACTCCCATATACCTAATCAACTAACCCTAAATCCCTAATCCCACTATCCCAAACCATAGTCAAATATCCCCAAAACCATAATTTCCATCCCAAACCCTAGATATCAATCCCTAAACCCTTTCATTCCCTAAAATCCTACAGCTAGCATCAAACCCTCCCCTCATCAGTCCCACTCATTCATGGAGCTCCAAAACATGAAAGCAGAATCAGCAAGTTGCCTAAAGGAGCCAAACCGAGATGACACCATTTGAGCAAGAAATTCAAAGCTGATCATGAAAATTGGCTTGAAAGGGTCAATATTCATTTGGAGAAGCTGTTGGAGAAGGAAAACAAGGAAAATAACATGCTAAGGCACATGAAGAACCATTATTGGGCACGAAATCATGTTTGCAAGGCGCGAATCAAGATCCTGAAGGAAAAGTTAAAGAGGGCACTAAAGCATCGCAAAAGGCATGAAAGACTCCAAATTTTGGCTGAAGCTTCTTTGGTCTAGCAGAGTGCTTAATGGTGGACATTCAACCAAAATTTCAAGAAATTTGGGAAACATTTTGTCAATTTTGAATTTTTTGGCCTTAACACAGATTTTCCTGCCCGACACATAGCGCCACTTGGTGCGCGCTTATAATTGGCAGCTCCTCTTGAAGAAAACTTTGCATTTTTAGATTTTTCATGAAAATTTATGCATTCCTACCCATTACCTAAATATTTGGACAAGTTTTGGGTTGCCTGAAGGGTCAAAAACACCCTAAAATTGACCTTTCTGCCACTTTTTGGACACACAGGAAGCAGTGTTGGGAAAACTCATTTTTGGAGGGGAAAATAGTAACCAAATTCATAAATTCCACTTGGGTTGGAAATTAGACAGGTATTTATTTCCAACGAGCTATCCTAAGCTCAATTTTGACACCGGGAAGGCCCTAAAAATCGATCTCAAAGTGGTACGGCGCATAAAGATTTCAGGTGCGGCGCATCGGGAATTTTGGCTCAGTTCTCACTCAGCAGTTCAGATTTTCGCCTAGTTTTGGCCAGCTTGAATTTTCTATCTCCAAATGTGAAACTATTGATGTAAATTGATGTAATTCCATGACTTTGATTTAATTTTGACACATTTTTACACATCCAATTATATTCATTCACCAAAAAGTGAAATGTAACTGAATGAATCAGTTTCCTATCTTATAGAGGCAAGCTGTTTCACTACCTATTTTCTAGTTCTTAGTTTAGATCTTGTTGAAACAACTCCTAAACTAGTGATATCTACCCCTAGAGTCATGGGGATGAGTTATTCTTGTCTATATCTTGTAATTATTCAGTAATTTTTAGGGTTGGACACTTGGGATTGCTTGGCACTTCATTGTACATTTCATCTCTGTAATTTTGGCAAAGGAATAGACCAGGGTTTGCAGCACTCTTTGGGATCCATGTGGCTCTATGTTTTGATGGTGTGTTTCTCTTTGTGATTGTAAGTTTACTGAAGTTTCATGTGTATCATTTTCCTTCTCCTTTCTTCTCAAATTAAACAAACAAGTTATAAAGGTGGAATTCATTAGATTGCTTTGCTCTGCCTTGAGTTTTGTTTAATTTTCCATGTTTTCATCTGTTTGAAGAGGATTCTTGAGAGCCTCTTTCCCTCTTCATCTCCTCACCAGTCTGAGCTTTCCATTCATTCAATCCAAAGCATCAAAACAATTACCTTCCTTGCCCCATTCAGAACTCTACAAAAACTAGGCATCATCCCCGAACCCAAAATTTGCCTCTCCCTTTGATCCAACAAACACCTTTAAAATCCAATCCAACCTCCTTACATATATACCTAGCCTAAAATCAGCCTTTTTTCAAGTCATCTCAAGCCTCACTGATCAATTTTTCACTGAGATTGACAAGGAGAGAGCCATGTCCCGATCTAGTAGGGCTAGCTACCAGATTAAGCGTGGTTTGATGTTACCCTAGACTCTGCCTTTCTCAACCTAAGGTAGATTTAGGCAATAACACTTGCCATAAAATAAAATAAGAGATATTTTCTTCAGCTTCATCAAATTCAATCTTAAGAGTGACTCCTTCATCCATCAGGGAAGATGTTAGCTCACATAGAGACTCTGCTTCTGTAATCTTTACAAAAAAACTCATTTAATTGTTGAGACAATAATTTGTTTGTCTCCAAAGCTTCATTCTTAAATTGATCCAAATTGGGATAGTTCTTGAATTTTTCTAATTTAGACTGAAACATATTTTATTGTTCAATCTGTAGAGTCTTCTCATTTTGTAGAAGAGTCTGTAATTTTGCAATCTCATGATTAAGCTGCTGATGCTTTTCTAGGGTCTGCTGATCAGTTTTCTCTTTTTCAACAACTAGTTGATCTTCTAATTGTTTTGCCTTAAGCTCTTCATCCTATAATCGTTGTTCCAACTGAATGATATTTTGTTGATATTATGCAACTTGTTCTTCAAAAATGGCCATTTGTACATCCTTTTGTTTAATCAACTGTGTAACTTCGGAGGCTTTATCTATAGTGGCAACACTATAAGTACCTGCATACTGAGATAATTTGGTGAGATCCTTAGATGGATCCACCTCAGCATTTTTATAAACAATATTTATAAATTGCCCATGTGATGCATCTTGATCAGTTCTCCTTCTTTTTCTCTATTTTCTCACTATAGCCCTATGTTTGGGACTGTAAAATATATCTAAAGGAGTCATTTCTTCTATTTTTAACATAATTTCACTAGTGGGGTTTTCAGGGATGATTTCTACATCCTTATCTTTTGAATTATCAACTTGGGAAATGTTTTGTTGTCCTATTTTCTTGGAAAATTGTTCATTTGGATCAGAAAATGAGGAGAAACAATAAGTTCAGTAGTTTCTTGTCTTCCAATTTGACAACCTGCATTATTGTTTATATCATCTTTAGGTGCTTGTTCAGTGTCTTTACTCTTTGTTCTTCCTTTCTCAATATGCACATAGGCATCAGTACCTGTGTTCTCTTTTCCTGTTTGAGCCGAAGACTACTGTAGAACAATTTACCAGCAGTTTCTGATTTTCCAGTGTCATTTTTGCTGCTATCATATTTCTTCTCCAAAACAGGATTAGCTCCTGTTACTTCTTTACCAAAATTACTTCCTGTGTCTTTTTGTTCTGGTACACATCCTTGTGTAGAAATCCTCAATTGATCTAGAGGAACTCTGAGTAGCCTTTGAATTCTAAATAATAAAAATCTATTCATTTCCTCAGGCTGAAATTTGGACTTGGCCAAATCAAAAATTTGAGACAAACAAATAAATCATCAAAGATATTTGGTTCATGTTCGAACCGAGCAATTGAGACAGAGGTGGTAAAATCATACGCCACCTTATTGGGATCATATTTCCTTCCAAGAATTGTTGAAAGCTTAAGATCAGTTAACTTAAAAACTTCTTTCTCAGCATGGAAAAAATTGCTGAGAGTATAATCACCACATTTTAAAGGAACAGTAGGCCACATGAGCTTTTTGCTGCTCTTCAAAGTCCCAGACATACCTTCTACTATCATCTAATAAGAAATTTCTTGTGCTAATAGCTTGTCTAGAACATATAAAGGAAGGATATGTGGCTCTACAATACTTCCAAAAATTCTGACATAAGTGAAATTTTCCTCCCCAAACCAGTCTCCAATAGAAGACAAATCAATTCTAGCTTTATCGGAAATTCTAGGAGGGAATCGGCCAAAAATGATTTGATAAATCGGAGTAAGGAAACCTTGGCAAACTCTGTAAACATGACCTCTGAAATACCCCTTCCATAATAACTCATGATATATATGAATCGGGACAGGTTCTTTAGGAGTCCATTTCCATCCTAATAGGGAAAATTCTGAGTTGAAACACAGGGCATCTAGGATGTAGGCACAAAAGTAAAAAGGAGTGGAATTTCCAAATTTTTTATCTTTCCTATACTCAAGGATTCTATTGGCTATCTTATCAAACAAAATAAAATCCCAATCCATTATCTCAGAATTAAGAGCAGCATGAATCAACGGAACCATTTGAATGGAAAAACTAGCTGAATTATCATTACCAAACAACCTACACATCATTGCAGTGGCATAACAATATGGAAGTGAGAGAGACTCCACAGAGTACATACTTGATGCCTCATACTTAAGTTTTTCAGGGTTATTTCTCCATTCTTTAATCGGTTCTGACTGGTTTGGATGTTCCGTAGAAAATTCTTTAAGGAAGTCCTTGCTGTAGATCTTTTGCGCGTTCGAGAGGTGATACATTGCTTTAATATCTTCTACTTTGAATGACCTGAACATTGATCCAGAAGTAGAAACACAAGTTTTGTTTTGAATAGTTACATTGTCAATCACCCATCTAATAACATCATAATAGGGAAAAATGTTTGCCCGAGCAGCAACTCTTTGCAGAAATGAGTTTGCCAATGAACTAAGAGGACTTTCAGAATCCGAGTCTGAGTCAGCTTCTTCAGGAACTGTAGCCTTAGATTCCACAACTCTAGGGTTTTCCTTTTCCAATAGATTGTAGACATTTTCCCATGACGTTTTCCCAAGTCCCTGGCAGGAGGTGTCTATAACCAGCTCAAGTTTTGTTGGTTTCTCTTTAGGCGGAATTTTAATAAGAAATTTACATGACAATAATAGCTTCATTTCCAGAATCGCTTAAGCATTTGGGTGTAGGAAATGTTTCTCTTTCTGTCGATGAAAGGATTAGGCATTGTTCTTCCATATAGAACAGATAAGCTTTCAACAGAAACAAAAACATCGTAAAGGCGTCTACAAGGATCGTTAATAATTACTACCAATACATTGTAACACAATGCCCTCTAAAGAGTCCATTCATACATTCAAAACAAAATAATAAAAATGATCTCCCATTTGTTTGATTTTTCAATTAGCAGCATTATGATTAAGCATATCCTTGAAATAAATGTTAAAATTACTTCACCCACAATTCATGCATTTGAATAAAAAATATAAACATGATAATAATCGCATGTGATCTTAAAGGTGTAAAATAACATACTTTAATTCACTCTTGGTTTAAGTTACGATAATATTTGTGAACCTTTAAAAAATAGAGCGAACATTTAATATTTTCATAGAAAATACGGTTGTCAGAAGATGAGTTTGAACATCGGGTTTAAAACAAAAATGCAATATTTTTAATTTCTTAAAGTATGATTACGATGGTACCATATGAACATATACTGAGAACCGCACTTTAAACTCATACGAAATGCAGTTGTGATTGTGAGCGTGATCGCATCAAAAAACTTTCAAAAGAAAAACAAATATTTCAAAAATCTAGGTTCCTATTTCTATTACTATTCATGTAGGTATTATACAGTATAAAGTATTTTTAATGTGTTTAGTGTAGTTAAAAAGACTTTATAACTCATGAATCAAAATTTTTATTAATTCCACTTTTTTGTTGAAAAAATGTATTGCCATCCTTTTATCAATGAATCTTTTATTTCTATTAGAAAAGAAAATTAGCGAAAAGAGACCTATTTTTAAATGAGTTTATTCTAAAATTTAAAAATGAGAGGGTTATTCATAAAATTTCCTTTGTTGAATTCTCTAGAGTACCCAATTACATCATATGTGTTCAGCAATGTGCTGAAAAGTGGATAGGGTACCACTTTCATTTTCCTATTTTATGTATGCCAGCAGAATAATATCATGCTAACCCTTAGGTTTGACTATGGTGACAGTCGCATGGTAGAGATTGAAAGGTATGCAGGGATTCATAGCTTTGTAAATAGAACATATTCATAGCTATTGCCCACAAGTAATTTTGCATGCTAAAAAGCAGGTATCCGAACTACGGCTAGGACTAAAGTTGCTTGGGGACAGCCTGCTTCGCAGGTTGGGGGATGTTGGGACCCCATAATGCCATTTTGTTCACTATTTTGTTATCATTGCTCTTTTCAGGTCATATTGCAAGCTTGCTATTACTTTCATCCCTTTTTCCCAAAAGGTATATAATATTTATTCTCCTTTATATATGTTCCTTTTACATATATTCGTGCCTGTATTTAATCATTAATCGAAGATATGGTTATTTGAGATATTTGGGAATGGAATGTCTGTGCTGTACTTGCAACCAGATGCTACCGAAAGTAACGTTCTTTAGAAATAGTCAACATGATATGAATACATTGAACAACCCGCAATTTAGGTACAAAATAGCATTTCAACATGGCGGCAACAAGAAAGGACAAGTAAGGAAAATGGCCATGAGCCGATACCCAGATACGATGTAAAGCCATGTTTAACAACAACATTTTGCTATGGAAGAAAAAAAGGTCTATTCAGTATAGAGGATACGATTGGGTTAAAAAGCTGATTTTTATGATATAAATCAATTATATTGAATGTCTCTGTCTTTAAAAGGATACACTTGATGAAGAGGAAGTTAGAGAAGACTACGAAAAAACGAAGTTAATTTTTGAGCATAGAAAGAGGCAGCAGCTATTTGTAATATGTTATTTAGGATGAATAGGGGTTGTTAAGAAACTATCATTTTAATTCCTTCTATTAAGAATGCGCCTTTGCAGAAGAAGGGCCCACCTTCTTCACAAGATTCACCCATTTGTTCCTATAGTTTGTTAACTGTTCTTTTCGTTCATGCCTTGATTAAACTCTGTTTACTGAAGTTATTTATGCAGTATTGGAATTTTGTTGTTTATTGCTGAAGCTCTGTTTCCATTACTTGTTGCATTGATTTCATACAATTAATTCTTAAGAAGTTGTGGATTATTTTAATTATCAATCTTGTTTATGGAATGAGTTTGTGAAAGCTTGGTAATCAGAAACAGGTGCTAAAGATTCCTACTTGGGGAATAGGGTCCTGTTCTCTGTTGCATAATTGGTCTTCCTTTTTG
Source organism: Pinus albicaulis (assembly GCA_034641835.2). Taxonomy (NCBI): domain Eukaryota; kingdom Viridiplantae; phylum Streptophyta; class Pinopsida; order Pinales; family Pinaceae; genus Pinus; species Pinus albicaulis. Next base: position 1,497,841,407 of record CM076581.1, read on the forward strand.
CAGATTGATTTCCTTTCCTAGATCATTGTCTTTTTAATGTAATCTAGGATTCTTTAATGATTGTCTGCAATAAAAGGATTGTCTTTGTTGTAACTCAAGTAGGCTTCATTTTTGTTAAAGCAAGGTGTGATTAGTGTAATTTTTACTACAAAATTTCATTTCTTTTGAGATTGAGCATATGCAGTGTGTGATTGCCTTTGAAATAAACATACTTCCCTGGGTTGACAATTTATGTAGCACTTGAATTGTTTAAATTGATAAACAATTAAAGTGACCAACAGTCTCTATATATACTAGAGAAGGGAATGAACATTTTCCCTAATTTACTTTTTTTTATTTCTTTTATTTCAAATTTATATTCTATTTTTCTGGTTATTTTTACCCTTATATATATATTTGTTCGTAGTTTGTCTCACTGCGTTTCCTTTGAAAACATAGAGCTACTTTTGTTCTGTGGCTCATATTGTGTTCGTGAAGAGCCATTATCCCAGTTTGGGATTAATTACATCATGGGTTTATGGATTTCTCCATTTGTGATATTCGTAAAGTAATTTAATATATGAATTATTTCATTTTGTTGTTTCTTATTGGATTTCCCTCATATAAACACTTTACTTCGTTTGACAGGGTTAAGACCCCGTCTCTGCACCACTTCACCTCATTCTCTTCACTACTTTTTCTCGGAATTTAACTTGATGCACGCATTGGTGAGTGTGAGGCCGACGTTATAATTTCTTCTATCACCTAAACCTTGAATTTTATTGCTTAAGATTGTATGTTCGTCACAAACTCTAACTTCATTAATCTAATGGATATGTGATCATGATGTTGACGTCAATTCATAAGATATTCTAACATTTTATTTGTGGATAACTCCATTTTCCTCATTTAAATACATTATGTGGTATTTTCATATCTTGAACTTTGATTTCCCATTGTGGCTATATGCAGGTATGACTTAAATTCACATTCATGGCCAAGTTAAAATGTGCTTCCCACACTCTTGTTCAGTTGATATTAATAAAGTATTCTTTTTTCTGTCTAGGTTGGTCGAACACTGCATAGTTTTATTTTTATTTCATTTATCGTTACAGTTTTATATATACAAGCCAAGAATTTTTTGTATAAATTTATGTTTACAAAGTGTTCTGGTTTAAGTGGTTAATGCTCCAGATTTATGTATTTTTAAAGTAGGACTGTAGACATATCCCAACAGTGTAATTACCTCTAGTTATCCAATGTAATACTAAGGTTCTATGGATATATTTTCCTTTCTTCTGTTGAATACTATTTCTATATCTCTATTAGATTTTCATATTGTAAATAATGAATACTCAAACTTCTATTAAAACGAATTATTTCGAGGAATACTTCTCAATGAGATAGTATGATGTAGTTTCTTTATCACACCATATAAAATCGGTGAAGGGAAGTCTATAGATTTCTTTAATATTAAAGAAAAATATTACTGTGACTCTTAACAGAATATATATTCTTTGCACATATAGTTTTTTTTCATAAGAATAAAATTATAACATATGCATGTGAGTATATTCTTTGTCTATTAAGTCCAGTTATACTCTATATCTATTTAAACAGTATAAAATTTAACCAGATAGGTACAACATGTCTTTCACAATACTGTATCTATCTATTCCGTTTCTGCATATTAATTATTGTTTTAATTGAACTGTTCCGTTTGATAAAGGCATGTCACAACAATTAACTTAAGAGATGTCAGTTTTCTGTGAGGTACCTAACCTCAGATCTAGACCCAACACTGGGTTATAGACATTCTGAGAGTTGGTCCTCTGAAGATTATGTCTATGCAACTATACAGGATTAACTATTTCTTCTATAGTAAATCTGTTAAATATACAAACTACCAAAAGATAATTATAACTCCTATAATTTTCTATTTCCTAGACACAGGTTTAAACTCAGACATTCATATAAACATGGTCATTTTATCATTTCCAATAGTTCATCACAGCATTAAAATTTAAGTTCAATACCATTTCAAGCTAAATGTGCATACCACTTAGGTTTGACTAGTTTCCTCCCAACCTTAGAGCTCTTTCTCCACAACTCACCCCTGAGCAGAGATCTTTTCCTCCAGTGGTAAGAAACCATTTGTCTATCCCAGATCAGCTTATTTATGCTTTCTTTCCCTATCCTACTTCCCTTATTTGTGTCCAGCTAATTCAGGATGTTGTCTTCCTGTTTTCTTAGGCTTTCCCTTTGTTTCTTCCACAAAGGTACTTTTAAAGCTAGATTTTCTGCTTTCCAGCTTTATTCCACCTCATCCCAGTAATTTCCTCTTTACTGAGGTACTTTTTAGATTTTTATCTCCAATATAACTGTAGTATTTACTTTATTCCTTCCAAAGATTTTTGGAATTCTGGGAAAGTCTTACAACCTTATCCATCCTCATGGATTGGGTTTCTAGATCTCTAATCATAATCTAGTCATTACACATAATTTTCCATTTTATTTTATTAATTTAAAATAATAAAATAAATCCAAACAACTGTTTTCCATTGGGGTCCACTGTACTCTTTTGGGCTTGTTAAAATATCTAATAAAATCATAGCAAATTGGGGATATTACATATTCCCCCTGTAAAAGAAAAACATTGTCCTCGGTGTTGTAAAGACAAAATAAACAAAAACACTGTTTAAATAGTGATGGATATTTTTCCATCATTTCTTCTTATCACTCCCAAGTATCCTCTTCAGGTGTAAAGTGTCTCCACTACACTTTCATCCTAGCCGCTATTCTGTTTCGGAGTTCAGTTTCTTCTCGTCCCAAGATTTGAATTGGTTCTGGAAGGAATTCCCCTTTTGGTTCCACTTGGATCACATTCCAATCAATAATGTTAGTAGTGTCATGCACATATTTTTTTAATAATGAAACATGAAATATATCATGAACCTTTATGTGACTAGGAAAAGCTAGTTGATATGCAACTAGTCCAACTCTTTCCAGCACTTCAAAAGGACCACAGTAAAGTAGGGCTAGTTTGGCACAGCTATAAGTGTGAAAAGTACTCTTCTTAGGCTTAATCCTTAGGTAAATGTGACCACCCACATTGAATTCTCTATGAATTATGTTTTTGTCTGCATAACGTTTCTGCCTGTCCTACGCTGTTTTGATATTTTGCTTAATTTTCTTCATAACTCTTTCCATTTCCTGCAAAGCTTCCATTCCAAGTATTATTTTATCTTCAGGTTGACTCCAACTTAGATGGGTATGGCACTTTTTGCCATAAAATACTTCAAAAGGGCTCATCTTTATTGAAGCTTGGTAGCTATTGTTATAAAAAAATTATGCTAAATGTAGATATTCCTCCCATTTTGTTGGCCTATCCATGACATACATACTTAACATATCCTCTAAAATCTGGTTTTTTATTTCTATTTTTCCATTAGTTTGGGTATGGTGGGCAGTACTAAAATTTAATTTGGTACCCATGCCTCCAATAAAACTCCTCCAAAAAGATGCGGTAACTTTTGCATCTCTATCTGAAATGATCATCTTAGGAATACCATGTAATTTTACAATCTCCTTCATAAATACATTTTCTACTTGAGTTGTACCAAAGGTAGACTGTACAGGTATAACGTGAGCAGCTTTAGTCAAAGTATCCACTACAACCATGATAGATTCATGTTTATATTTAGTCCTTGGTAAACTAGTAATGAAATCCATGGAAACAGTTTACCACTTCCATTCTGGAATGGGTAAAGGATTCAGTAACCCAGTTGGATGTTGATGTTCCACCTTTACTTGTTGACATTCTATAAATCTAGCCAAGTAATTTTCCACATCCTTTTTCATACCAGGCTAGAATAGGTTCTTCCTTAAGGTTGAAATTAGTTTCGGGTATCTCGGATGTCCAACATAGGGTTTTTTATGCTATTCATCCAAAATCTCTTTCTTTAAGGAGTCTACGTCCAGAATGTATAATCCATATTTATAACAAATTAATCCACTTTGGTTCTGTGTATACCCTTTCATATATTTTTTCAGAATTTGAGTCTGATGTTTTTCATAGTTTTGATCTTGTCTCACCACTTCTTGTCTTAGTCTTTCTATTTCAAATTTAGAAATAATCCCAATATTACTCATAGTTTGCCAATCATTTCTACTTAATGCATCTACAATCTTGTTTTCCTTTCCCTTAATGTGTTTGATCTCCATGTCAAACTGGCTAAGGAAGGAAAACCACCTAGCTTGCCTAACATTCAAATCATTTTTGGTGAAGAAATACTTTAGGCTGATGTGATCTGTCATCAACACAAACTTTTTCCCTAAAAGACAATGTATCCACATCTTTAGAGTGTCTATTACAGCAGCCAATTCTAAATCATAAACACTATAATTTTGTTCACGTTTCTTGAGTTTTCTTGATTCATAGACTATAACAATGTTTTCTTGTAGCAGAAATCCTCCTAATCCTTCTCTGCAAGCATCCGTGCACACTAAAAATTTCTGATTTGGATCATAAATATTTAAAATATGTGTTGTTGTAAGTTTCAGTTTTAGCTGATCAAAGTTGTTTTGACATTTTTCAGTCCATTCAAACTTAACTCCCTTCCTTTGTAGAGACGTAATAGGGTATGATAAGGCTAAAAATATCTCTACAAACCTCCTATAATATCCTGCAATTCCCATGAAGGATCTCATAGAGGACACATCCGTAGGTATAGGCCACTCTCTTATTGATTTTATCTTTTCTGGGTCTACTGCTAACCCTTTCTCTGAAATTATATGACCCAAGTATTGAATATTATCTTTGAAAAATTCACATTTGATAAACTTAGCATACAACTTGTTTTCTTTGAGTTTTTGTAAAACAATTCTAAGGTGTTCCTCATGTTGAGCTTCATTCTTAGAATAAATCAGAATGTCATCAATAAATACTATGACAAATTTGTCTAGGCACTTATTTAAGACACTATTCATTAAGCACATAAAAGTAGCAGGTGCATTAGTCAACCCAAAAGGTAGGACCAAAAACTCATAGTGTCCATACCTGGTTCTAAATGTAGTTTTACTTATATCTTCATCTTTAATTCTTAGTTGATGGTAGCCTGTCCTTAGATCAATTTTTGAAAAGAATGTTGCTCCTCTCACTTGGTCAAAGAGATCATCTATCCAAGGTAAAGGATATTTGTTCTTGATTCTCAAATTATTCAATTGACGATAGTCTATACACATTCTGAAAGTACCATCTTTCTTTTTCACAAATATCCTCGGTGCTCCCCATGGGGATAGATTTGATCTGATGTAACATATATCTAGCAACTCCTATAGCTGCATTTTCAACCCCATCAGTTCTGGAGTACTCATTCTGTATGGGGCTCTAGAAACTGGTGTTGCTCTCGGCACTAAGTCAATTGAGAAATCAATTTCTCTCCTAGGGAGTAGATGTGGAATTTAATCTGGGAATACATCCTTAAACTCTTTGATGACCAATAATATTTCTAAAGGATTCTCTTCTTCTTGTTGTTCCAATTATTCTACATGCACAAAATACACTTGGCATCCTTTTCTACCAATTATTTTCAATTGAAGTGCTGAAATTTGTCTCACAGATATGGGTTTGGGTTTTCCTTTTACTATGACAGGTTTTCCCTCCTCATTTAAGCAATGTATTGTCTTGTCTAAGTATTTTAACATGGATTTATATCTCTCTAACCAATCCATTCCTACCAATACATCATAGGACCCTAAAGGTAGAATATTTATATTCAGTTCAGTTTGGTATCCATTCAGGTTTATGGCTGTTTATGGTAACTTATGAGTCACTTTCCTTTTTGTACCAGTGGCCAACTGAACTAACCATGACTGCTAAAACTTTTCTAACTTTAAGTTACAATTTTTTACCATTTAAGGACTGATATAACTTAAATATGTACCTGGATCTATTAAAATAGAAACAGGTTGGTCAGCAATCATACCTTCTACTTCAACCATAGTGGACTGGTGTTCTGCTTGACGATCTTCCAGAGAAACACTGATTTTGGGGATGTTTCTTGCCACATAATTTACAGTCGTTGCTTCTCTCAATACTTGTATAGTCTGAATATTTCTATGTGGATAGTCCCTCAGTAAATTAGGTTCTCCAAAAACCCAAAACTTTATAGGTTCTCTCATTTTAACAGTCCCTTCTCTTTTATTGCTTCCATTCATCTCCTTGGACCCTATTTGTGATTGCGTAGTTTGATTTTCTCTAGTTTTGGTGAATTTATTTCCTTATTGATTTCTCCCAAATTTCTTCAAATATGTTGGTTTTGTTCTCTTCCCACTGGAGTCACCTTTCTCATTATTTTTCCAATTCTTTGCTCGTTCATTTTTTCCCTTGAATTGCTAGTAACACAATATTTTCTTACACACCACTTCATCCATGGCCTTGGGATTATCAAACTATATATTTTCCTTGTTTATAGTAGGTAGATAGTTTAAGAAACATTGTACCTTTACCTTCTCCTCCCTTATATAAGGTACAAACCGAAGTAGATTGGTGAATTTGGTTACAAATTCATCAATAGTAAGTTGTCCCAATCTAAGTTCATAAAAATCTTTTGCTTTATCATCATAATAACATTCATTCAGGTATCTAATTTTGAATTTTACTTGGAAATCCTCCCAAGTAACAGTTTTCTCATCTATGACATGAACCATCTTGGTTTCTTCCTGCCATAAGGCAGCCTTACCTTGCAATTGATAGATAGCTAGCTTGGCTCTCTAATTACTTTCATATTCGTATACCTGAAAGTAATTTATCATGTTTTGAAGCCATGATTCAACATCTTCCTCCTTCTCTCCATCATAGGAGGGAGGCTTGATTTTCCAAAATTCACCCTGCAATTCCTTATTTCTCCTAGACTGTTGTCTTGAGGCATCATCTTCCTCACAATCTTCTGAATGATTTACCTTTCCCTTTCTCTTCCTTCTAGATAATTCACCTTCTTGACTATTCCGGGAGGTCAATTCTCTTATTAGTATGTCTTTCTCTTCACTGGCTAAATATAGCCTTTCATTGTGGCTTTTCAGTTGCATCATTTCTCTTTGAATTCGATACAACATAACCATCAATGGAGCATTTGGATCTGCTATATTTTCTCCACCACCCAGATCCATATAAACTCATCCCCTTCACTCATGATTTGTAGCTATATACTTCAGCACTGTTTCATTGTACATGTAATTAAACATTAGTGAAATTTAATTTAATAAAAATTTACAGAAACATAATTTTTCTCATGTGAGCACACATTTTTGCCTAGTGTTTTAACTTGGGCTCTGATACTATTTGTAACACCTCTCACTTCACATTTTTTTTTTTCCAATTATAGAAACAGATCTAATATTCTTATTATTATTACACCATAATTTGTTGCATTATGATGTCTTTCTACTATCAATAAATTTCCATATCACTATTTTTTTTATAGTGAATTACAGTGCTTCACTCTACCACCTTGTCCAATCCGCCTTCTTGTTAATAGACAATTTCCCATTTCTTATTCAATATAATGATGAGATATTACTCACTTTTATAATAAATTAGTAATGCTTAACCACCTTGACAATGCTTAAGTTAAGTATTTAACATTTCACATATTCAATTTAATTTTCTGATATTATTCCCAAGGTGATTAATATATACCTTCCCTTAATCCTAAAGGGTAACGAAAATTTTAGAGAAACCCTTATTAACCCGGTTAATAACGTGGCATCGACACATATAGACACCAGCTCCCTTTTGTCTTGACGTTCCCACTCCTAAGTCGTTAACCATTAATGTCTAAATGGTACCTTTAGCACATATGAACTCAATCATACCATATATTATAGTTGAAATCTAACTTCTATTCACTTGTCTCTTTAACCTTCATAAGACTAAGATTTGTCTATAACTGAATATAATTGGGACTAATGTTATATTCAACACAAAACCTTTCCATTATGCATTGAAACTCTTATTTCTCAAACATTATTATTAAAGTTTTCATAAAGCCTCATGAACGTATTATGGTATGATGACGTGTAATTCCACTATCACAAATTGTGAATTCATTTTTCCAGGGTTGCACTCATATGAATTAATATCACAATTATTAACTAGACCCTAAAGCTAACCATACATAATTTACTAGTTGACGTGTGCAACATATGGAACTCGTTGTCAGTCCAACGATTACACAACCACATTTTCTCATGGTACTGTGAGTTTACACTAGGTTTTCAATATATTTCACCATTAATACATAGATCCAAATTTGCAGGTGATTGAATTCTTTTGACAACTTATTTTTTTGGTTTATTAATGTGTGTGTCCCAATTTAGTATATTATGTTTATCGATTCACTTCACCTGAGGCAATTTATGGTCACTTGGACTTTATGGCAGTGTAATCTGTCACATAGGTCTAGGACGTAACCTGAGGAGCCGTGGGAAATCCCGTCATAACCCAGACTTGTGACACCTAGAGGGTGCAGATCATTTCTAGATTAGGGTTTCCAGTTACCATAAATGATTTAGATTTGGGATCATGATTCATTTTTTCTTATTTTCGTTTTGGCGAATATTGTTCCCTCTGTGTTATTCTTCCCTTGAGTTCTTCATAGTTGCCTCTGTAATTTTATTTTGGTTTTTTAAGTGAATGGAATGGTGTGGGTGTCAAGAGGAGCTCAATATGCACTCCAATGTCATCTTCTTCCAGAACCTAGGTAATGATTTCCATTCTACCTCTCTGGACTGAGTTAAATTGCTTAGTTGAAATATATCAGAACGCATCAGTTCAACTCTTTATAAATTTCCACTCACTTCTTATTTCGAATTACCAGTAATACCCAGTTTGATGGAACTAGTATCTTTTCTTCAAATTCAAATTCTTACTACAGTTGTCATTTCACCTTTGTGTATTGAATATATTCATTTTTTTCTTTGGGGTTATACTGAGCTTTTTTCATTTCTACCATTTTCTTCGACTTGAAATGGTGAATTTCTCCTATCATCTTTATATTTGGTTCAATTTGATTTTCACTAACTCAAACCTTGAGATTTTATAGTCATCCTCCTTCTAATTTATTCGGGCAAAATTCCCAAACTGTCTCTATATATACTAGAGAAGGGAATGAACGTTTGCCCTAATTTCCTTTTTCTATTTTCTTTTATTTGAAATTTATATGCTATTTTTCTTGTTACTTTTACCCTTATATATATTTTTCTATAGTCTATCTCACTACGTTTACTTTGGAAACACAAAGCTACTTTCCTTTTGTGGCTCCATATTGTGTTCGTCAAGAGCCATTATCCCAGTTTGGGATTAATTATATCATGGGTTTACGGATTTATCGATTTGTGATATGATTAATGTAATTTACTATATGAATTATTTCGTTTTGTTGTTTCTGCTTGGAGTTCCCTCATCTAGACACCTTACTTTGTTTGACAGGGTTAATACCCCGTCTCTGTACCACTTCACCTCATTCTCTTCACTACTTTTTTCTCATAATTGAACTTGATGTATGCACTGATGAGTGTGAATTCGACGTTATATTTGCTTCTATCACCTAAACCTTGAATTTAATTTCTTAAGATTTTATGTTTGTCACAAACTGTAACTTCGTTTATCTAATGGTTATAGGTGATCGTGATGTTGACGTCAATTCATAAGTTATTCTAACAGTTTCTTTGTGGATAACTCCATTTCCTCATTTAAATCATTACTGGTAATTTTATATCTTGAACCTTGACTTCCCCTTGTGGCTATATGCAGGTATGACTTAAATTCACATTCATAGCTGAGTTAAAATGTGTGCCCCATGCTCTTGTTCAGTTAATATTAATACAGTATTCTTTTTTATGTCCAGGTTGGTCAAACATCGCATACTTTTATTTTACTTTCATTTATCGTTACATTTATATATATACGAGCCACGAATTTGCTGTATAAATTTATGTTTAAAAATTGTTCTGGTTTAAGCGGTTAATGCTCTATATTTATGTATTTGTAAAGCAGGACTGTAGACATATCCCTATAGTGTAATTACCTCTAGTTATCCAGAGTAATACTAAAGGTTCTATGGATAGATTTTCCTTTGTTCTGTTGAATACTATTTTTATATCTTTGTTAGATTTGCATATTGTAAACAATGAATACTCATACTTCTATTAAAATGAATAATTTCAAGGAACACTTCTCAATAAGATAGTATGATGTATTTTCTTTATTACACCATATAAAATTGGTGAAGGGAAGTCTATATCCTTCTTTAATATTAAAGCAAAATATTACTGTGACTCTTAACATAATATTTATTCTTTGCACGTATAGTTTTTTTTCATAAGAATAAAATTCTGACATATGCATGTGAGTATATCCTTTGTCTATTAAGTCTAGTTATACTTTATATCTATTTAAGAAATATAGAATTTAACTAGATAGGTACAACATGTATTTCACAATACCGTATCTATCTATTCTGTTTCTGCATATTAATTCTTGTTCTGATTTTACTTTTAATTGAACTGTTCCTTTTGATAAAGGCATGTCACTGCAATTAATTTAAGAAATGTCAGTTTTATGTGAGGTAATTAACCTCAGATCCACACCCAACACTCGGTTATAGACATTCTGAGAGTTGGTCCTCTGTAGAGTATGTCTGTAGAACTCTACAGGATTAACTATTGCTTCTATAGTAAATTTGTTAAATGTACAGACTACCAAAAGATAATTATAACTCCTATAATTCTCCATTTCCTAAACACAGGTTTAAACTCAGATATTCATATAAACATGGTCATTTTATCATTTCCAGTAGTTCATCACAGCATTAAAATTTAATTTCAATACCATTTCAAACTAAATATCGATACTGCATAGGTTTGATTAGTTGCCTCCCAACCTTAAAGCTCTTTCTCCACATCTCACCCCCGAGCAAATATATTTTCCTCCAGTGGTAGACAACCCTTTGTCTATCCCGAATTAGCTTATTTAATCTTTCTTTCCCCAGCCTATTTTCCTTAGCTACGTCCAAATAATTCAGGATGTTGTCTTTCTATTTTCCAAGGCTTTCCATTTGTTTCTTCCACAAATGTACTTTTAAAGCCAGCTTTTCTACTTTTTAGATTTTTATCTCCAATCTAATTTTAGTATTTAATTTTTTCCTTCCATGGATTTTGGAAGTTTGGGAAAGTCTTACAACCTTATCCATCCTCATGGATTGGGTTTCGAGATCTCTAGTCATAATCTAGTCATTGCACATAATTTTCCACTTTATTTTATTAATTTAATATAATAAAATAAATCCACAAAATTGTTTTCCATTGGGGTCCACTGTACCCTTTTAGACTTGTTCAAATGTCTATTAAAAGCATAGAAAATTGAGGATATTACAGTCATGTCATACACCAACATTTCTATTAAAATTTCACCTAATCAATATCACTTACCCACTCTACAATATTTACGTGAACTCCAATTTGACAGGAATATTTATGTTAAATATTATCGTATGTGTAAGTGGATAATAAAAGATTTTGGTTTTATTGTTTTGATTTATACATAATGTATATTTCATAATTTTAAATGAATAATATCTCAGTGCATTTAAATTACTGCAGAGAATCACTGTAACCCATGTAATGCCCCCCATTTCAATTTTCTAACTCATTAATTTGCAATACTTCCAACCTTGGTTATTCACGTGGGACTATTATTTTTTGGAGATAGTTGTAGGGTCAATTTGATTTTAATTTGATGGTGCAGATTGAATTTATATTCTCTCCAATTCTCAGTGACTATGTTTAGGGTTATGTTTCATTTCCATTATTTTTCATTTAGGGAAGCTCTTTGCAGAGGCTTTTCTACTATGGTTTTTTACTATTCCTCTGGCTACCGAGAATGGTTCTGGCCGAATACAAATCCTCAATTGCATAATATCGTCACCCAGTATTAGATCAGGTAATATCTGCTTCACATTTCCTTTACTCTTGGAATTTTTTGATATCGTTATGGTTCACATAAAGTGTTTGGAAATTTTCCTTTTTTAAATTGTTCATTATTCTTACTGTGCGTTCTTGAATCTAATAATTATATGTATTCATTCTTCTTACAGGTTTTGACATTGGGAAAACCTTACTCGTATATTTTCACAACAACCACATAGAGGTATTTTTACTCCACTACATGAAGGTAAGCTCTACAAATCCTTTACAAGAAATATATCCCATGATTTCTATTTTTTTCGTCGTAGCTAGGGTTTCCTTCCTTTAAAGATAACTCTCAACTTATAAAGTTATCATGACTAATATTTCATGGCTGATCACTGTATTTAAATTTTAATTCCTTTTGTTTATTTCGTAGGATTTTAACCCCATAAGGTTAACACCATGTTTTTCCACTCTTACAGTGCACTGTTTGACTCTCGATGAAAAATCTATGTTCGAGGTACTATATTATTTGAATTTACGTATTAGGTATGTTTTATTTTACACATTCTTCTTGATTATGAATCCACAAGACTCTTTTTTAGTTTCAAGACTCGTATACGATTTTCGGTTATTTCCCAAATTTGTATGTCTATGTTGGTTGAGTCGTTTCCTTGAAATGGAAATAGATCGAATGAATTTGAATTTTTACTTTCACTCATTGCATATGAATATATTAATATAATAACTGTAAACTCATTTGAATTAACTTAATAAGTTTCCATGTCTTCTTACTGAACCCTAACTCGAATTTCTATTACATAGTATTTTATTTGTTTATGATTTCAAATTGTGGCTATAATAAGAAAGAATATTTTTTGGTTAACTCACAGCGAATTTCGTTGTTTATATATACAATGGTTTTGATTAGTTTCCCATTGTGTTAAATTGTCAATTAACTCACAGAAAATTTGTCAATATATAACGCGCCTCCAATTCAACGAACCTCATTGGAAATTCTCATTATGACCGTGTTATGGATTCTTGATTTGCAGGGTACCTTCTCAGTTAATGATCCCAGAATTTACCTTTGTTGGAATTGATTTTTTTAAAATTAAACTTGTTTAGTTACAATTTTAAAATACAAAAGTTTTGTTCTGTTTGGGAATGAAATTTATAATTTTTCCCAACTTCATTTCAATTATGAAGTACTCTGATTTTATATTTTCTACTAATATAAAATTTATAGAATCTACATCCTTTGTGATTTACAGATCCTTGTTTATAATACAAAGATATGGTTTAGCTTTGAATTAGATTTCATTTTTCATGTTCTCATCATACTTATCTTTAGATATTTTGATACTAGAAAAACCCTCTTTTTCTAGATTTACATGAATTCATAAATTCTATTTAAAAACCATGTATCTTGTTTCACCCCACATCTCAGGTAACTGTTTTTACAGTTTTGTATTATAATTAATAATCTAGTTTAGTAAATAAAGTTCAGGATTCAATTTCCACCCTTTTGTTTACTTTTTTGAACTGATTGTTTCTATACTATCATGTACAGGAGGTACTCCACTCCCTCATGTTGTTTTAAACAGGTATAAAGTGTCTTATTAGTTATTATAAAACTGGTATCACTTTTTCTATTTGTTTTTTTATATTTGATATGAACCTAACACACACACACACACACATATATATATTTATAGATATATGGTTTTTGTACGAGTACTTTAGATTTCACAACTTCCACAACATTTACTTCATCTTTCCTTTCAAAAGATTTGACTACAATTTTCATCTATCTATAGGTCGGTCGTACTAATGTACACATATCAACCATTTGGCTCTGATGATATTTATCAATATAAATTTTTCATACTATAATTAAATTTAGTAAAAGATGACTTTCAGTCAATATGACTTGGACTGTTGTAACTGATATTTTACTTGAATTTTAGTATATTTTTCTATTCACCTATATTAGAGGAGTTTCACATACTCTGAATAGTTATATAAATGTTTTATGATTCCCTTTTAATATACATATTTCATCCATATGTATGGATATTTGGTGGTTCCTTTTCAATACACATGTTTCATCTATATGTATGAATGCTTCCTAAATTATTAATTTGTATAGTTTAAATCCTAATTATGTTACTTGCATATATTTATAATTTCTTGATTTAATTTTAATAAATCACTTAGTTGTATAAATATCTTCTTCAATATTAGTTTACGTCAATAACTATGTTTTTTTAGTAACCCTTTCTATGTTTCTCTCAGAAGCATTATAATTATGTTTGATCCAAAGGATGTCTTTTGTATCTGTAATATAAGAATTAACATAGACCTAACAACAGATTTAAACACTTCTCTTTGGGTTTAAAGATTATGTGTGTTGGTCAACTATTTATTCAAGTCTATGTAATTATACCTGCTATAGTTATACTTATGTTAAATACATATGACACTTGATTTCTAAGAACACAAAAGCTTATCATAAAGACTTGTAATTACAGATATAAATTTTTCAACTCAACTCATAATTGAAACATATAAAACTACACCAATTATCCTCATTATAATAGAATCATAAGACAAAATTTAATAATTTTGCATACCAATTCTGATAAAGACTATTTTTCCACTCAACCTTGAGCTTTCATCCACAACTCCACCTAAGTAGAGAGAAATTCCTCCCAAGTGTAGAAAAACTCTTGTCTAGCTAGGAATGGATTATTTAAGCTTGCTTTGCCTCAGCATGTTTCCATAACTACATCCAGTTAATTTAGGATGTTTTTTTCCTTTAGCATAGGCTTTACTTTTTTTTTTACACAAAAACTCTTTAAAACTAGAATTTACCTCTTTTTAGTTTTATTTCACCTCTTATGAGTAACTTTCTAGTTTATTGAGGTATATATTAGATTCTTATCTCCCATCTAATATTTTTTTTTTGAAGATTTTGGGAAATTATTTGGATTTTATTCCATCCTCATGGGCTTGAAATCTTGCTCTCCAATTTACTCTAGTCTGTTCGCAATAATTAAACTCCATATTTATTTAATTTGAAAATAATATTACCACATATATTTTTAATTTAAGTCCACTTAACCTTTATGTTTCTCAACTGTCTAAATAAAATTAGAAAAATAGGGATGTTATATAAAACTTCAGAGGATGTGCATACTAATCTGGTAAAAACTATTTGCCTCCCAACCTTGAGCTTAATCCACAGCTCTCCCCCGAGCAGAGACCAATTCTTCCTTAATATAGACAACCTCTTACCTCACTAAGAATAGCTTATTTAAGCTTGCTTTCCCTCAACATGTTTCCATAACCACGTCCAGCTGATTTCGGATGTTGTTTCCCTTAGCCTAGGATTTACTTTTGTTTTTTCCACAAAATCTTCTTCAAAACTAGCTTTTCCTCTTTCTAGTTTTATTCTCACCTCATCTCAGTAACTTTCCACTTTACTGAGGTATTTATTAGATTCTTATCTCCCATCTAATACTTTTATTTTATTTTATTTTTCTCTAAGTATTTTTCGAGAATTGTGGGAAAGTATTAGGAGACTCTTCCATCTTCATGGATTTCAAATCCTGGTCTCCAATTTACTCAAGTATTTTCATAATAAAAATTTCACATTCATTTTCTTTTTAAAAAAATAATAAGTCCACATATATTTTTCCCTTAGGTCCAATTTACCTTTAGGATTATTAACTGTCTATAAAAGCTGGAAAATAGGGATATTAATGCTTAAATATATTTGTGTGATAGCCTTGAAATAAAAAAGCCTACCCTTCTTGACTGTTAGTGTGAAACTCATATTTGTTACTCTGAATTAAATTAAAAATTGTTATGCACAAAATTTTGGCATATTTTTCTAGAAAGGATATTATAGGTGCTTTTGTACGACTACTTTATCTTCATTTATTCATTGAAGTGTGGTATGTGATCCTAATTCTCAGGACTTCGGGATGTAAGATGAGAGGTAAGAACTTGTGAATCTATTCAACATACTTAAGTGGGCTTGGCTTTGTAGGAATCAAGGCACATAGGATTTTATATCATGACTAGTGAAGAAAAGAATTATGGTGCCCCAAAATAGACTAACTGTGCAAGTGGAAGAGCATCAGGCAGAAAGAAGAAGAATCAAGAAAAATAACTTTTATACAAGAGATTATTTCAAAATTTGAGGAAGAATATTCTACTCTAGGAAATATGAATAAAAAGAGGGAATCAACTAAAGTTTCTCCATGAAGGTCAGCATCTCCTAAGACATCTATGCTAGGTGCACATATTAACGAAACAAATTTTGGTGAACCTTAAATTCCACAAACCAATCCAGAGCTTTCAAACCCTCTATATGAGTAGAGGGTGGGAGTCAAGATTTGAAAGAAGGATATAGGGACATAGATGATCCTGAATGGGAATTAATCTTTGAAGAGTGATTTTTTTATCAACATATTTTAGACTTTGAAAATGCATTGAAACATAATTTTGTATAGAGGTTATTGAAAATTTATTAGGACTACCTGAACCATCTAAAAAACCTCAACATCCAAAACAAACATAGTAGTCCCCATCACCAAAAAGTTAGAAACCTCCTTCACTAAGGAGACCACCTGTAATAGTTGTATACAACTTGCAACACAACCAAATTACACAAAGCACAACCACTACTTTTAATTTCCCTATTGGTAATTTTTAAGGGTAGGTCACAATGAAAAAAATTCCTTTGTCTGCACTCCCTAATTTCAAGGCATGATGTTACAAGATCCAAATACATTTATTTTCGAATTTGATGTCCTTTATAGAAGTTTTAGATGAATAAAATTGTTTAGAAAAGTCTTAGTGTTACAGTCATTCATTCTACGGATCAGAAGGATGAACTATTTAGAATAATCCATGCACAAAATGATAATTTAGAAGAATATTTTTAATGACCTCGGTATAAATTACAAATATCTTATCATAGAAATCTCGACAAGGAAATATTCAAAAAAAAAATATTAATGCAATGAAAGATGACTACCTTGATATGGTGAACCTTACATGGAGAGGGGATATATCTAAGGAAATTTATGATGATATTGGTTAACATTTCCAAATAAGTTCTAGAGGATTAAAAATAGAATTAAACCTTGACACATGATAACTCTACTAGGATTTTAAATTAAGCCAAGTATGGAGCATTGAGATAGAGATTAGGAATATAGTAGAGAATTTTAAAATTGATATTACAAGCTTAATTTCCTCTATGTTCAATTTATTATAAGAAAATATTAAAGAAATATGTGAGAAATGCATTTGGAAAATTTCATTTTCGTCACAGTTCGACTGAACTTTCTTAATGTTCGGCCAGACTATTTGTGTTGTTAACGTTGACTGTGTATTGATGGTATGGGAAAACAGAGTTTTGGTCGAAGATGGGAAAACCAGCAACAAGAGTTTAGCTAAAATAATAGTTCAGACAGACTGTTAGTCTGGCCGAAATTTTTAAAATACTTTGACCGAAATTTTTAAAAGACTTCAGCCGAACTTTTGGTTATAAATATACCTCCTCCCAAACTGCAACAAGTTTCGTTACCGTTGCGCTGCTCTGTTTGTATTTATGCTTTATTTGTCTCACTACTCTAGTCACCCCTCTGTTTTCCTTATCATTGCTCTCTCTACTCGGCTTGTCTCGTCATTGCACTATTGTATTGTTGTATCGTTGTTGCAGGGGCGACTAGGGAAGAAAGCTAAGGTGAGACTAATATTTTTATGGTCTATTTTTTTGTTGATGTTTTTTGTTTTCTTTTTAATTTTAATTTTTTGTGTGTGTTTGCAGGTGTGTTTGCTGCTTGCCACACGCACTCTCACTATATTCTTGCCCTATATTCTCTCTCACTGATATATTTGTGTTGCTGCTCTATTTGTCTCGTCGTTGCGTTGATGTGTTGATGTCACGCTATTGCAGGTAAAAATAGGGGAGAAATCTAAGGTGTGACTATTTTTTTATGCTCTGTTTTTTTTGTGTTTTTATTTGTTTTTTAATTTTAGTTTTCTATGTGTTTGCAGGTGTGTTTTCATTTTGTAGGCTCGCAGTCTACTTGTTATCCATTCTCTTGTTGTCTGCTCGTCATGCTCACTCTCGATGTCTGCTCGTTGTCTTCTTGTTGTTTCCAGGTATTTCTTGTTGTTCAGGATTTAGCAGATGCAATTTAGCATATTCATATAATCTAGATAGCTGCCGTAAAATAAAAAAATTACATCTCTGTTTCATTAAGGTATAATATTTTCATGATTAGTCTCATTAATTTTGCATCCATTACGAAGCTTAATAAAGAGGAAATATAGACCGTATTAGTACTGTAATTGTGAAAGAACTAAGGTATAGTAATAAAACATAGTAAAAAAATTCTCTGTATATATATATTAAATCCAAAAACCAGTAGATGATAAGCTCTGTTGTTGTGCTAAGGTCACAGATAAAATTCAGATACTGATAAGTGCATTAAAATGAAAACATGCCTCTATGACTGGGTTATTCTCATTCTACCTAAATATAGTTCTCTGGAAATCTACTTATTTTACTATGGGACAATACTAAACTATCCAATTCACTATTTCTCTTCCCTACATACCTAGAATATCATTAGTAAATTGGCTGTGTCAACTTCGATTAGAATCGGAAATGGCTTAGTATTATAAAACGAGGGCAATAACAAGGATGTTGCCTCTACTTTCTTGAATGTTTCTTCTTATTAGGATGCTGCTAAAATTGCTGGTGGTTCCCGAATTGAAAAAGTACTGAAACGAAATATAAAAATTACTACACTGAGTGTAGAAAACTCCTTCTCCCTTTGTTGAGCAAGTGGTTCACACCTTTTTCCATTAGACAGAAGCTTTAGACTCTCATCTTGAGACATAAAGAAGGAAGCTATAGGGTTTTTTGAGGTCACAGATATAGTTTAGATACTGATAAGCACATTAAAGTGAAAAATATGTTCTAGGCTAACTAATAGAACAATATCTACAAGGCTCTACATAGAACAATAGGACCTTAATTATTTCTACTCCACATCTTGATATTAATGAGTCATATTCATTATAAGGTAGATGGCATGTCCTATACACAGTTCCATATAAACTATGATACTGAAATTTTGTTCAAATACTTACTACCTATTAGCTAGATGAGTAATAGTACAAAATTTAGGTGCATAGAGTCAACTGTTCAATGTACTTTATATACTAATAATCCCATTAAAATGAAAAATATGTTCTAGTTTAACTAATCGAACAATATCTACAAGGCTCTACATAGAGAAATAAGACATTAAATATCTCTACTCCACATCATGATATTAATGATCCATATTCATTATAAGGTAAATGACATGTCCTATACACAGTTCCATAGAGACTTTGATACAAAACTTTTTTTCGAATACTTACTACCTATTAGCTAGATGAGTAATAGTAAAAACTTCAAGTGCATAGATTCAAGTGTTCAATGTACTTTATATACTGATAAGCCCATTAAAATGAAAATTGTGTTCTAGGTTAACTAATAGAACAATATCTAATAGGTGCTACACATAAAAATAAGACCTTAATTAACTATGCTCCACATTATGACATTAACGAGTCGTATTCATTATAAGGTAAATGGGATGTCCTATACATAGTTCCATATAGACTATGATACTGAGCTTGTATTCAAATACTTACTGTCTATTAGCTAGATGAGTAATAATACAAACATCAGGGGCACAGAGTCAAGCATTCAATGTACTTTATCTACCTATTCCAGCTTGTTTCACTTTAAAGAAAGGTTATTAATCAACATAAGATATCCAACCAATAGTAGTAACACCATGGGGATAATGGTATTTAGGTCAATGTTTGTAATTAAATATGTGTATCACATAAGACTCGTATCATATCAGTATATATGCAAGCTTATATACAAAGAGATAAGGATAATGATATATCTAATTCCATGTATCCATAATGAATACAAGAGCTTAGACTGATTACAACTAGTACAAGGAACACCACTTACCTTATTACAATAGTGTTATTCCCATTACAATTGTACATGTACATGTCGTTTCTCCCATAAACTTTAATTTAATATTTAGCTAGATGACTAACAGTACAAACATCAAGTGGATAGATTCAAGTGTTCAATGTACTTTTTCCGCCTATTCCAACTTGAAAGCAAGGTTAGTAATCAACATAAGATATGAAACCAGTAGCAGTAACACCATGGAGATAGTTGTATTTAGGACAATGTATGTAATTAACTATATGTATCACATAAGAGTCGAATTATATTAGTAATATGCAAAAGCTTATATACAAAGAGATAAGGATAATGATAGATATAACTTCATGTAACTATAATGAATACAATAGCTTAGACTAATTACAACTTCTACAAGGAACAATACTTACCTTATTACAATAGTGGTATTCCTTTTACAATTGTACATCTACATGTCATGTCGCCCATAAAATTTAATTTAATATTTTTTAAGGAAAATGTTAGTGTTTTTTGAAACCATGTGCATGTCATTTATCCCATAAACTTTAAGGTTAATTTAATATATTTTTAAGGAAAATTGTTAGTGTTTTTTGAAACCATATACATTTCATTTCTCCCATAAACATTAAGGCAATTTCTAGTGTTTTGGGAAACATATACATGTCATTTCTATATCATTACTCCCAAGTCAAAATTTAAGGATAACCATGTACGTGTGATTTCTCCCATAACCATGTACTTACCTTATTACAATAGTGTTATTCCCATTACAACAAACCATGTATATGTCATTTCTTCACCCAATATTTGCATTAAAAAAATATAATCTATCTAAACAGTGAGTCTTCCTATGTATTTAGACCACCTATCTCCTGCTCAATATTGCTCTATCCTAGGAGAAAATGCAACGATAGAACTATTGTTGGTGAAAATGTAGCATGTAAAATGTGTTTGTGTAGCATGGCCTTCTTGATTATTTCCATAATTGAGATTGATTGAGCTCTATTCTTAGCTGAACGTTTGTAAATCACCCAACCGTATGCTCACTTATATAGTAGGAGTAATCTAGCTTTCACTATGATATAGATTTTCTTATATTCTATTAAACCATGTTTTTATCCGTATAGAACTTACATATCCATACTAACTCACATATGGGTAAATAGAATGGTAATCACTCATTCTAATCACACTTAGTACTCAACATTATGTGGTTTCACTAAAGCTTCTTTTGTGTTTACATAAGAGATACATGTTGTATTATGTTGATACTTCATAATCACTAGTACTAATCAACTTAGTAAGAGACATCATAACTAAGACTATGTATTAAGCAGCTTACTATTAATTAGGGAAGTACTAATGGTAAACAACATTGAAGGTATTATGATCTACATTTGTTGAAGTTGAGCTACCATGGTCACAACATTGAAGCAACACAAAGCCAACACCCCAAACATGAGAAATATTGATCCTTTAAATCTCAACATCATTACCCTCATCTAATAGTCATGAGGTTCAAATTAATTTTTATCATAATAAATTGGTTAACAATTTAGATAATGTATAATGTAATTATTTTATTTTTGGTTAGTACGGCGAAATATTGTTTTAGAAATAGATTTATTATTTTCAGAAATATTGTTTTAGAAATATATTTAATATTTTAAAAAATATTGTTTTAGAAATAGATTTAACATTTTGAAAATTTTCTGAAGTATTTAGATTATGTAAAATTTTCTCAGGCCTTTTTCATTTTAGCAGACTTGGATATGCATTGAGATTAATGTTGATCTAATATTTATTGAGATATAGATTTATATTGATTACCTAATTTTTAATTTCTTCTCCCAAGAACTTAATATTGTCACTTGTGGTAACATACTTATGCGCATAACAACTCCAAGAGACATACATGCATATATTGTATAACCTATCATGAATAATAAAAGTGTGTAGGATAATTTTCTTCACTTAGCTTTCACATGCATGCAACTCCACCATACATGCATACATGCATATATTAAACATTATTCTACGTCCATCTTGTATAATGTATCATGAATAATACTAGTGTGCAGGATAATTATCTTCACATAGCTTTAACATGCATACAACAACTCCACCATACATGCATATATTAGACATTAGTATACATCCATCTTGTAGAACCTATCATTAATAATAATAGTGTGCAAGATAATTGTCTTCAAAAAACTTTCACATTCACACAACAACTCCACCAGACATACATGCATACATGCATATATTAAACGTTAGTCTACATCCATCTTGTAGAACCTATCATTATATTTTCATTTCGCTGTGCAGGATAATTGTATTCACACAACTTTCACATGCACACAAAAACTCCACGAGACATACATGCATGCATGAATATATTAAAAATTAGTCTACATCCATCTTGTATAACCTATCATTATATTTTCAATTCTAGCAGCATATTTATTTCAATTAAGTTCATAAATAAACATACCAATTTAAACTTATGTACATGCTTAGTTTTCTTAGCTAATATTCATCCTTGGGTGACAACATCACTCCATGGTTGTAACTTAAGGCAAACATTAAGGAAAGCAATTTACATGTCATTTCTCCCATAAACTTTAAGGCAAACCATAACTTTAATTTAATATATTTTTAAGGAAAATGCTAGTGTTTTTGGAAACCATGTACATTTCATTTCTCCCATAGATTTTAAGGCATTTTCTAGTGTTTTTGTAACCATGTACATGTCATTTTTATGTAATTTCTTCCATAAACATTAAGGAAAACGTTAAGGATAGCCATACATACATGTCATTTATCCCATTTCTCCCATAAACTCAAGGAAAAATTTAAGGATAACCATAAACATGTATTTCTCCCATAAACATTATGGCATTTGCTAGTGTTTTTGGAACCATGTACATGTCATTCCTATGTAATTTCTCCCATAAAATTTAATGAAAACTTTACTTTAATGCATTTGATAGTGTTTTTGGAATCATGTAGATGTCATTTCTATGTGATTTCTCCCATAAAATTTAAGGAAAACTTTAAGGATAACCATGTACATGCCATTTCTCCCATTTCTCCCATAAAATCAAGGCAAACTTTAAGGATAACCATGTACATATCATTTCTCTCATAAACTTTAAGGAATTTGATAGTGTTTTTGGAACCATGTACATGTCCTTTCTATTTAATTTCTCCCATAGGCATTTGCTAGTTTTTTTGGAACTATGTACATGTCATTTCTCCCATAAACTCAGGGCTTTCTCCCATAAAATCAAGGAAAACTTTAAGGCAAATCATGTACATGCCATTTGTCCTTTCTCCCATAAACTTTAAGGTATTTTCTAGTTTTTTTGGAACCATGTACATGTCATTTCTATGACATTTACCCCATAAACTTTAACAAAAACATTAAGGAAAACCATGTACATGTGTCATTTCTCCCATAAACTCAAGGAAAACTTTAAGGCATGTCATTTCTATGTCATATCTCTTATAAATATGTCATTTCTCCCATAAATTATAAGGAAAACTTTAAGACAAACCATCTACATGTCATTCCTCCCATAAAGTTTCTTTTTTCTACTGTTTTTGGGAACCATCTACATGTCATTTCTCCCAACCATGTACATGCCATTTGGAATAAAATTTAAGGAATTTGAAATAAGGAATAAAATTTAAGGCATTTGCAACAAGGAAAATGCTAGCATTTTTGGAAACCATGTACATGTCATTTCTCTCTTAAACTTTAAGGCATTTTCTAGTGTTTCTGGGAATCATTTACATGTAATTTCACCCAAAAAAATTAAGGCAAACCATGTAGATGTCTTTTTTCACATGTGTTTGCAATAAATGTTAAATTAATATATTTTATTGAATTTTTTTTAGGAATAAAAAAATCCACTAAATATGGTTGAAAAATAGACATTATGAATAGATGTTTCTTGTTATCCCAATGCAGGGAAAGAAATGATTACATATGTGATTTGCAATATTGTGACTAACAAGGTCCTCCAAGGGAAAATGAATATATCGGGAAGAACAACAAACAAAGATGCATATTATATTGCATTGATAGAAGGCTTGGGAATAACAAGGGAGTATAGATCAAATGGAATTGTATTTTTCACCAATTCTGAACTTTTGTGCAACCAGATGAAAGGTGTGTACCAAGTTAATAACGAGAGGTTAAAACAACTGCATGGAAAAGAAAATAATATTATTAGGAAATTTCATTTTTTTAGTATAAGACATTGTGAAAATGTTAATATGATTTCTGGTGATCTATTGTGTGGGGAAATGCCAATTCAAGATTCATCTCTCAAAGATGAATTAGTGTTGAGATGCTCTCCTTCAAAATTTATTGATGGACATTGTAACATATCTTTGATATGTGTGTTTTTTTTACTTATAAATGCATCATTTTTAATGACCATGTGTTTTTTTCAATTATATTTCAAGTGTTCTCCCACCATGTAAGCGCAAATTGGTGGACTTCACATTTTTATAAAATTAAAATGTCAGGACTTCAAAAAAATTTTGTTTAAAATTAGTTTCACACATCAATTAGTGCTTTGAAAGTTGTGTTTTACGTAATTTGTGTACTAAATTACATTAATTTTTTGAAATATTTTGAATTTATTTTAAAGAGTAATTTAAAATACTTGTAAATTTCCACTGTAGGTATATCCATATATATCATGGAGGATGAAAGGCGAAGATCAATATAATCCCATGCCTCTACAAGAGAGGGGGATCATGGATCGAGGTATGTTCATGGTATTTATATTAAATACTAGAGGCCAATCAGTGGGTGGTCATGTTGGTTCTCAAACAATTGGTGGTCGTTCTGGCTCTCAACAGTCTAATAGTGGGCATGATGTTAGCCAACCATATCGAGTTGGCCATCAATCTGAATATTATTTTCATTTAATTTGAACAAATTTCTTTACTTGTTTTTTTTATTTATATAAAATTTTAGATATTCATGGAGAGGGTGAAAATGTTGCTCCAAATGTTTCTCCAAAAATACGTAGGATAGAACATGTTATTCAAGAAGAAGGTTGTGCACCAACCACGACTTATCCATTTGACATTTCTAATATACCTTGTGAAACAAACATACACCAATGCACATTACAAAGGTGTCAACATCTTCATTCAAAATTGAAGAAAGATCTTGTGTCTTTGAAACTCCTAGTTGAGAGTTGAGAAAGCTTAGAAATAGTTACTCACTCTTTAAGAAAACTAGTATATGTGTACTTAATGTTTGGGCCAACCACTAATACTTAATTCATGAGAAAAACAAATGAAATAGTGATGGGTCCCGATACATGGAAGGTTATTAAACAAAGAATTACATCAAAAGTGGCCAAGTCTATGTTTAATTTCAAAGAGGGGCTGAAAATAAAGATGCTACAGGTGCAATTTTTCAAGCACCCTAATATAGCTGTCCATTTGTATGATAGGAACCTTCATGCTTATTATTAGACTCCCATGGAACAACGAGGTTCCGCTTTACTTTGAAAAAATATTTTATGCAGAATTATTTTTGGTAATGAAACCCAATTATAATGACCTTCCCTCTAAATTTTTTGGTGCTTGGAAAGGTCAATTATGTGACTGTAGAGGCGCTAAGTGTGGTGCTGAGATCGCTCACCCTGAGCCACCATTGGTTAGTCAACCTCTTTGTGTCGAAAATTTGCGGTCAGAGATGGATGTCACTTTTCAAATTAGGCGAGAAGCAAGGAATGTCATCATTGACAATGTTCAGAGTGGACTACGTGGAATTGGTGTTTGTTTGAATCGACAAATAACACGAGAGAATGCGCATGCTAATTTTTTGCATCATACAGATGATGATATAGACAACATGAGTGTTGAAAATCTCAAAGCATATGTAAAGAATGGTCACAATGGTTGGGAAGACCTAATTATTCATGAGGAAGGGGGCATTATATCGGTACATGTTAATGGTTAGGGTGATTATTTTAACACATGTACAATTTGTAATAAATACATAAATACATACACTTATTTGTATAAATTAATCTAACAAAAATGTATCATATATGTGAACACCACTTGAAGTTCTCATGCTTGATGAACAAAGATGTTAATATCATGGTTGAAGTCTCAGGTTCACAAAATCAAGATGGCTCTCACCATCAAGATGATATGTTGGCACATGTTAGTGTTTTATAAGTGAACATGATGATGTAAAATTATTTTTTGTCTATTATTATCTATCTAAACATGATGAAATATTTTTAAAATAAATAATTGTGTACACATGTACATGTATCTAGTTAAATGTTAACAAATTTTGATTCTGTCTGATGCTTTTGTGATGGAGGTACCTTCTTCTTCATTAGGAGTTGTGCCAAATCCACCATCACAAGTATGAACAATTTTTCACTCAAATATGTTTGTAAGTTATATATTGCAGTTCAAAAGTTCCATTAAAAAATGAGATCTAGATCTCAAGTTATTTTACAGTTTTAATTTTTTTGAATTTTAGGTTTTTGGAGATTTTCTTTCGGAGCCACCCTTAGGAGATGTGACCAATCAACCATCATAAGTATTCAATTTTTCACTTATATGTTTAAGTTATAAATTGAAGTTCAAAAGTTTTATTATAAAATTAGATCTAGATATTGAGCTATTTTATAGTTTTTAAATTTTTGAATTTTACATTTTTGGAGATGATTTATGTTTTTTTACAGGAATTTCTATATTCTCATTCAATTTAAAAAAATAAATCTTAATGGTTTTACACATTGTGTACAGGTTCCCCATTCTTCATAGGATAACATGAGGATCAGGACTTTTCCGGTAGAGACACTAGATCCATCTCTATTTGATTGATGATGCACATGTGTGCAACATTATATTTGATAGATGTAGTCTTAAATTTACTTTTTTATATATAGTCTTATATATGGAGTCATATTTACTTTTCTATATAACTTGATACTTGTAACACTATACATTGAACTATATATATTTAATTTTATTGTTCATGTGATACAAATTTTGGATATATTTTACTGTTTGGATATAGTTTTAAACTACATTTACTTTTACCAAGAATTATTCTAAATTTTGGATAGTCACATTTGGCATGTGATCACATGTTCTGATATATAATGTTTTGTTTTTAAAACTCAAGTTGTCATTTTATTTTTTAAATATAAAATTCAAATCTAGATGGAAATTTCAAATTACAAAAGAAGTGTATATTTTGGATAGTTCAACTACATTTGGCATGTGATCTCATGTTGTGATATAATGTTTTTCTTTTAAAACTCAAGTTGTAATTTTATTTGTTAAATATAAAATGAATCTCTAGATGGAAATTTCAAATTACATTTTCACAATGTGTATATTATGGATGGTTGAACTACATTTGGCATGTGATTGTGATATAATGTTTTGTTTTTAAAAAAATTTCATTTTATAAATGTTAAATATAAAATGAATCTCTCTAGATGGAACTTTCAAATTACAAGCCATGTACATACATGTGTATATTTTAGATATTTGAACTACATTTGGCACGTGATCACATGTTGTGATATAATGTTTTGTTTTACGATATAATGTTTTGTTTTTAAAATTAAAGTTGTCATTTTATTTGTTAAATATAAAATGAATCTCTAGATGGAAATTTCAAATTAAATTTTCACAATGTGTATATTTTGGATGGTTGAACTACATTTGGCATGTGATCACATGTTGTGATATAATTTTTTTTTTTAAACTCAAGTTTTCGTTTTATAAATTTGTTAAAAATATAAAATGAATCTCTCTAGAAGGAAATTTAGAATTAAAACCCAAGAATACATGTGTATATTTTGGATAGTTGAACTACAGTTGGCATGTGATCACATGTTGTGATATAATGTTTTGTTTTTAAAACTCAAATTGTCACTATATTTGTTAAATATAAAATGAAGTTGGCATTATATTTGTTAAATATAAAATGAATCTAGATGGAAATTTCAAAGTACCCAGTCACTCCCACTGTCCATGCGACCCCTTCGAACCCTCCTCGAATTCCCACAGCTAAGGAGGAAGCCAATGCTAGAGAATACAGATGCTTGATAGAAGAAGAGGACCAAGTGATGGACGAAAATGAATGAACTCCATGATTGTCACCTCAGGATATACTTCATCTCTCTTTTTTTTGTTTGGGCCACAAAATATTTTGTATTACAATACTGAATGACACTCTTAAGGGGTTGGTTTCCTGCTTTGAGGCAACCCCAAACTTGATTTATTTTTAACACTACCAAGGCAGGGATAGGCTAGGAACTTCTTTCCATCTCTATCCATTTCCTCTGTATAGTTTTTCATGCTTTTAATATAGTTTAGCCCATGATACAAACAAAAAAAAGTTCACATGAATATATGTACATAAAAATGATTGAAGTACATGTTTGAATATATGTAAAAATGATTGAAGTACAATACATATTGATGTATATATCTAAAAAAATCATAAAGTTGTAGGTGTTCTTAGATGTGTCAAACAATCATAAAATTTTAAAATTACATTAGAACATATATATCGAGTACACAACATTTTTCATTAATGTACATAGAAAAGATACTTTCAGTTGATAGTTAATTGGAGATTACAAAACACGTACCACACATTTTGCATTCAATAATGAATATTATAATTTATGTAATAGACACATCTAAAAAAAAATCGTGCAACCTCAAATTTGCATTATATGAACTATGTTAGATACAGAAATATGTATATTTTGCGATAATGACATTATGACAAATTTTACCAGAGAATGTATGAAATCATTTAAGACTAGATAATCTAGACATGTGTATGTGTACACGTGTATAAATTACTTGTGTGCATGTACCAAAATAATATACATGTGCAAACAATTGTACATATAACCTAGAAAGGCAGTGAAATTTTTAGTTGAGTTCTGGAAGTTCTAAAATATGAATCCAAAGAGAAGAAATTATTGGGAATTTCAATTAAAATAATATCAATGGAATTCCATCTTCAATGATAAATTCAGGATCACCTTTTGACATTTTCCATCTTAATTTTTTGTTTTTTCTTTGATTTAACTTCTATCAACTTTATGTGTGATGCACACACTAAGTGACTATATTGACTACTTATGACATCAAGTTCACAAACTTGAAAGCATATAAAATCAGCAGTTTGATTAGTTTGTTAGAAAAATAACCTTTCAGTATAATAGACCCTATGTCGTATGTAAACCCGTTATCATCATATTTTTCCAATAATTTCATATTTTGTTCAATGCAACTCATGCTTAATACCTCACATTTTCATCGTTGATAGTAGGTGCAATTACATCAAAAACATCTCTTGCGCAATCAAACAAACTTATGCATTTAAATTTAGATCATAATTAACATGAAAAATTAACTTTAAAATTTACATCTCTATCATTTGAAAGAAATTGAAATGTTACCTTATCTAACAAGGTCATAAACTCAGTCACCATCAGATGATATTGTAGTCTCCTCTTATTTCATTTATTCAAAGCTTGCAACGTACATTTTCCGTTTTGTATTTAGTTATGTATGTTGCTAATCTATTACATATATTTTTTTTTCACAAACATCATTGGATTATGTGTTGTCTATGCAAACATGACAGAAAGAAGAATATTTTCTTTTATCCAATGCAAAAAAAAATTTGGACAAATTTTTTTTAATTGAATGCAATTTTTGAGTCACTTTTATTGTTTCAACATCATATCCAATCAATATATCTACATCTTGGACCGAATATGACAAAAAATCCTATATGGAAAATTCAAATAAGAATATAAATATGATATAAAAATACCATCAAAGATAATCATTGTGATAAATGTATTGTTTAAAATTAGAAATCAAATAAAAATTAAATTGAATGTACCTTCGTATTTCCCTTGATCGCTTAGTCTCATGGCTTAGTGTAGCGATGCACCATTGAACCAATTTTTCAGCTGAGACAAGTCAGGTTGTAGAGTGGTTCATTTGATATCTTCAAAGTGCTCTTTTTATTCATGCCCCTCCACTGTCATGTTCTCCTTTTCCATGACCAATCTCAAATAAATTCCAATGATGTTTACTGTGGGTTTTCATATGAAGACAACACAACCAAAAGAATGATTGTGAATATTTTAATTGACCTACATATCCATCTGACCATATCCAATGTTCATTTAATTTTATTCCATGACATTTCAAGGAGTCATAAATCTTTTCAAAACAATGTTGTACAAAATATGTATCATGTGTACGGTCGTCATTGATATAAAAGTGATATTCCTTAATAACATGCCAATTTTCATTGGTGCTTTCTATATGATACATTTTATTCAGCATGTCTATATAGAATATGGATGAGCACGGAGACTTGGTCAGAATGATAGTATTCACTCTAAATTTCTTTTTGTGGAACAAATGCGTAGTTTTCTACAAAATCAACTATTGACAAAATGGTCCCTCATGGAAAAAATTCACTGGATTTTTTTAATTGCAAGTCTTGTCATCGAGATCTATGGGAATGCTTGGTGTATTTATAAATTTCTTCTTCAAAATTTCTCAAAAAATCTATCTCAAAAATTTCCTCTTCTTGTAAATCAACTCTTTTAGCATTTGTATTACTACTAGAACCTTCAATCGATGTATGGATATATTCATATCTCCTCTATTTCACTTTCATGTTGGAAAATGATTAATCATTTATATCAGTATGATATTTGTTTTGAAACTTAGTCAAATTTCTACAATCATCGCATTTTTTACCACCAACACATTTACTTTGGTAAAATAATTCATGGCTTTCTCTTCCACATAAAATTTGAGATATGAAATCATGGATAGTTGAAGGAGGAGGTGAATCTCTCCAAAATATTGTACCAAAATTAAGGAATGTGTCACAATATAACTGAAATTCCACATGATAACAACAACTAGAAGTGTCGTGTATAGTGATAGGTTTTACATACCATGGTTTTTATTGCACAAAAGCACTGATTGAGACATCAATTTCACAATTCTCTTCTTTGAACTTTTTGAACAACGCTATCTAAGTGGTGTCCAAGAATTTTTTTGGGATGTTCTTGGTACTGATTTCATGCTATTATTCTTCGCTTCACATCCCTTGCTTTTGGTGAAACATGTGATTTTTTCATCCAATATTCATCTATTATTTTTTTAACATTTTATCCAAGTCTATATTTGTATGGTTTCCTACAAATAGTTTTCCAACAAGTGATTTCATCATTTAAATCTATTTGCAATAGAAATTTCTGATATTGGTGCAAAGTTTTTCAGGAGGTTCCTAATACTCGTGCCATAGATTTTACCATGTGATTCTCTTTCATACTTGACGAAACCACATCCATTTATATTTCTCTATGTGCATCTGAAGCACTTTTCTTTCTAGATATTCTAATTGACTTTAGAGCACGTTTTATATTTTGTATCACATTTTCCTTCATTTTTTTTATCTTTTGTTGATTTTCGAATACCTAATAAAATCATACTTTCTTTTAATTTCCTTGATGTTAAGAAACTTTTCAAAAAAATGGGCATGAACTACCACAGTTTCATCTTTGAAGAACGAATAAATAATGTGATTAACAAGATATCATATAACATGGTCATCTTTTTTATCTCCATATGTGTGAGTACCAACATTTTCTAACCTCTCATCATCGATATTGATTTCATCTATACATATTAGAATTAAATGTACATAATAAGTTTACATATTCAATAAATGAGTAAATTAATAAATATGTATAATTTCAATAATACTCATGTTCAACACACACACAAACACACACACACACACACACACATATTTATATACATACCTAGTGATTCAATTTCTTCACTTGAATTTCTTTCAACAATTTCACCATCTTCAATGATTGGTTCAATATCTCTTTCACTTTCTCTTTCAAAATTTTGAATCTCATCATCAATGTTTTGAGGAATATCTCTCTCTATTTACATTGCAAAATATTTTTCAAATTAGTTCATAAAATAAAAATTAAGTTTCATAATACAATAGTCAAATTTTAAATATCAAATTTATAATATTTACATTTACATACCTCCTTCAACTTCTAGTTGAGGTTGATTTTCCCTTTCAATATTTGAGCGTTCTTCTCTTTCTTTGTGATATTCTCTCCCCTGTTCTCTACGTTCCTCATGGTCTCTTTTTCGATCATATTTTCTCTTGCAATTCCTTTGATTTCCCATCATAATTGAGTATGAAGCTAAAAAAAATTCCTTCAAAAATTTAGACAAAAACTCAATTAAAAAAAGCATCACAAAATATTTAATTTAAAAAAAAACTCATTTTAAAAATTTTGCACAAAATACATACTTCAACTCAAAACACTTACTTTAAAAAATCCGAGAAAAAAATGTCTTCTAAAAATGAAATGAAGCTCAAAATATTTCCTTCCAAGTCTTGCAAAAAAAAAAATCATTTAAAAATTTAGACAAAACTCATTTTAAAAAATCATTATATAATATTTACTTTAACCCAAAACACATACTCTAAAAAAATGCCACTTTAAAAAATACCTCCAAAAAATTTCCATCGAAAATTAAGCCCAACCTCTTAAAAAATGTCACTTTAAAAAATACCTCCAAAAAATGCCCTTTGAAAATTAAGCCCAAAAAGCCTCTAAGAAAATATAACTTAAAAAAATACCTCCAAAAAATGTCCTTTGAATACTAAGCCTAAAAAGAGTCGTTTGAAAATTAAGCCCAAAAAAAAGTCCAATGAATGTCTTTTGAAAATTAAGCTCAAAAACCTCTAAAAAAAAATACCTCCAAAAATTGTCCTTCGAAAATTAAGCCCAAAAAGCATAAAAAAGATATCACATACCTTAGAAAAATGACCTTTGAATACTAAGCCAAAAAGAGTCCTTTGAAAATTAATCCCAATTTTTTTTTTTTGCAAAATCAGCCCAAATGAAGAAATGCGTGAAATTATGTGAAAATAATGATTCTATTTTCAGCTATTTATATAGCCGCGAAATGCTTTTTTGGAGGGGCTTCATCGAATTTTCTATCCAAAATTATTTAAAATCTTTGGCCAAACTTTTGTGTCATTAGAATTGATGTGTTGCCGAGACAAAAAAAATTCAGCCGAACTTTTTTTAAAGTTCGACTAAAATAACACATCTGAAATTATGCAACAACTTGGCTCTGAACACATTTATTCAACCTTGGAATGATTAAACTCCATGAAAATTTATGAATTAACTGTCGAAACCAAGACTAGCATTTGCAGAATTCAATCTACTTTCATGAAATATAAGTTTTATGGACTTTTATAAATATTTACTAATTTTAATTAATTTTGTAATAAAATGGGTGCAACCAATTTCTTAAGGTCATTATGATTCGGTAAAATCAAAATTTTGTATCTTCCAAAATACACTGTAAAAAAATTTGAAAAAATTATGGTGCATTACATTGGTCCGTCGTCTGTAATGGGTAGCTTTAGATTTTTAGTTTATAACTAATATGTTGAGAAATTTTGTGTGAGACGAAACATATTCAAAATATGCATTTTTTTCATATTGGATCAGTTCAAATAATTCTAGTAATTACGATATGCATCAGTTGGTTTCGTAAATATAAAAAAAAAAGGTAGACCCTGTCTAGATTGTTGTAACACATTTTGTTTCTCAAAAACATAATTTTTTCAAAGAAAACACCAACATGTTTGCACATGAATTTTTATGAATCCTTTGATTGTTAAAGAACACACACTCAAAGAAATGTTAAGCTGACATATCAAAGGTGTATAAAAAATTTCCCAAAAAATTCTCACAACTTTTATTTTTATTGTAAAATGAAATTCTAAATAGAAAAATTGTTTTGGCTTGCAGAAAGTTAAATAATAGAAAAAAAATGATATTTTTTTCTCAAAAAGGGGCAAAAAGTGTAACCCAACTTCACATTTTCGCCAAGTAAATGTGGGAGGGTTGGTTACATATTGGTATCAGAGCGGGTTGTTTTCTCTTTGGGTGATATTTGATACCAAAAATTTGTAGCAGAGCTTTTATTTTCAAACAATTGGACTCGATGGGATACATGTGATTGTTATGCATCCATGTGAGTTGTATGTGTCTACTATGCATGCATTGCAGTGGCTATAGTTCTCATGTATATAGGTAGTGTTACAATTTCTGTCATTATACATGATATTGGTACGATGTCCTTATATATGTACATATGTGTGTGTGCATGTATGCATGTATGTATGTATCATGCTAATCAGGACTGATTTGTGAAAATGTGATAGCCTCCCCTGAAATGTAGTTGTAAGTGTAATCTTTTACAATTTGTCTAGGGTAAGCATGAGTTGAGTGCTACTATGACATGAGTTATAGTTATGAACATGGGGTCTAAAAAATAACAAATTATTGGCTTCCCTCGGGGACTAGAGATCATTCAAGAGCCTAACAACCACCCCAAGTGATCAATCCCTGAGTGTGCATATAGTTATGAGGCTCAAAATCCACCAATAAACATTTATGCATGTGGTTATAACCAAAAATCCCATGTTTTATGCACATGGTTGTGATAAATATGTAGGCTTTTTGGGAAATCCCCTAGATAGTTGCCCATAACTGCCTATAACTTTCCAGAATCATAAATAAGGTGATGAAAAGGCTAAAAATTTAAAATTTGAACAAGATCTTGACCAGAATAGTCCTAGTACATGATATTAATTTTTTCAAACATATGGTAAACTTGAAAGCTACAGGTCATGAATACATATATGATCATAAAATTCTGAACTTGATATGAGAATCACCAAGAAGGCTCAATGACCTATCAAGATAGCTACAACAACAATTGTTAGCACGTGCATTCATCATCCATTCAATAAACTATCAAATCATGAACAAGATTAATAGCTAGAACACATCATAAAACCATGCATATAACCACCATATAAACAAAATAGAAACTACGATAAATCGACCAAAATATCACCATAATAATAAGTAAAAGTGCTCATATATCTCAATAGGAAAATATCTCATATTAAAATTTGAGTCATCCATAAGATCACCATAATAATAAATACAAGTGCTCATAGATGACAATAGGAAAATATCTCATATTAAGTTAGTGTCTTCCACATACCACTCAAGCATAGATTGGGCGGAACCAAATATGTCTTTTAGCCAATCACCCCCATGCCATATCCCAAGCATGAGTGTGGGACCATAAGGGTTAAACCAAAACAAAATCAATCAGGTCTTCCAGAGTACAAACCATCTCAACCCTCAACCACAGTGATCCCACCTATATGGTTCATAAATAACTAGTATCAACAATATTGGTCTGTACGAAAAATTTTTAGGGCTCCAAGAACTAGTAACTCAAACCACAGCCCCCAAGGAGCCCAAGTTTTTTTAGGGCTCCAGAGCATTTTTCCCAACCCGTAGGCTCTAGGGACTAGTAACTCAACCCATAAACTATAGGGATCCCGAGTTGTTTACAGATCTAGAGAATTTTTTCTAAGCCACAACCATAGGAAACCTAAGAACCAATCAAAATAACCAAATTGTAAACCCACTACATCTTGGATATTATTATGAAACCAGCTCCAAAAATAGAAGAAAAGAGAGATGAAAGCCTTAGAAATCAGCCACTTCGAGGGGGCAACCTCGAATACAATACATAAATGAAAAATTCTTGGATGATACAAATGAAAAAACCTCCTTTTGTATATACGGGTCCATGGGGTCACAATATAACTTAGCCGACCTTACAATAATAATGTAAGGGAACAATAATAACAATATGGGGGTTACAGGGGTACACCAATAACAATAAGGGGGCTACACTAATAACAATAAGGGACTACACTAGTAATATGGGGACCTAACATGCCCCTCTCCTTCAAAAAGTGTTGTACACAATTCTTGAGTAGCTCTTGATGCTTTTGTATAAAATTTTCATCCTCCCATGTAGAATCTTTAGTGGGTAAGTTCTGCCAATTCATGAGACTCTCTAAAATTGATCGATTTCATAGCTATTGAGTTCTTGTTTCCATGACTGTTTTAGGTTCCAATATGATTTTTCCTTCTTCATCAAGTTCTAAAAATATTGTTTGAACTGGAATTTTGTCACCTATAACCTTCTTTAAGCATGAAACATGGAAAACTAGATGCACTAGCAAAGAAGCAAGAAGCTCCAATTTGTATGCCATCGTACCAATATTTTACAACACCTTGTAAGGACTGTAGTATTTTGGTGATAACTTATTATCCTTCTTAGCTTGCTTGAGGGACATTTTTTTGTATGGTTGTAGCCACAAAAATATCGAGTCTCCTACATCAAAAATTTTCTCGCTATGATGTTGATATGCTTGTTGTTTCATTCGATTTTGTGCCAAATTGAGGTTATCCTTTAAGAGTTGGAGAACTTGTTGTTGATGATCGATGTGATCTTCCATTGCTTGCATCTTATAATTTTATCTTAAAGATGATTTGATGGGTGGTGGATGATATCCATAAAGTGCCATAAATGGGGTCATTTTTACTGCAGTATAGAAGAAAGTGTTATACCACCATTCCGCCAGAGGTAACCACTTGACCCATTATGTTTGTTTATCATATACAAAACAACAAAGATATCCTTCGAAACATTTGTTCACTATCTCAGTTTTACCAAGAAATTGAGGATGATAAGATGAGCTATGAGCTAGTTGAGTACCCAAACAAGAAAATAATTCCGCCCAAAAATTTCCAATAAAAATGGGATCTATGTCGCTTACGATAATCTTTGGATTTTCATATAGCTTTCAAAATGTTTCCATAAATGGTGGTAGTTGATAGATAATTTAACAAACGTTTAGGCATATGTGGATGACATAATATTCGGTAGCAATGATGATCAACTACATGATAAATTTTCTACAAATATGAAAAGTGAGTTCGAGATGTCTTTACTTGGTGAGCTGGCATACTTCTTAGGGCTTCAAATATCTCAGCAAGAGAAAGGAATATTTATATGTCAAGCCAAGTACATCAAGGAAATGCTCAAGAAATTCAAAATCGAAGATTGCAAACCCGTCCTTACTCTGATGGTTACAGGTTTCAAATTGAGCATAGACGACTCATCTAAGGATGTGGATCAGAGGTTGCATAGATCTATGATTGGTAGTCTTCTATAGTAGTTTAACAGCAAGAAGGAGGTCATGGATCATACCAAGAATAATGTACCTCTATTCAATGAAAATAATTATGCACTCTAGAAACGAAGAATGGAGGTCTATCTCTTGGTGCAAGGTTATGAAGTATGGGACACTGTTCAAAATGAATTTACATCAACCGTGGATGAACAAGGTAAGAAGAATTTGGTAAATGATGAAAAATCAAAGAATATTATCATCAATGGACTTATTGAATCTTCTTATCATAAGGTGTTGGGTTGTAAAACTGCCAAAAATGTATGGGAAAAGCTTGAGAATATATATGCAAGTGACTCAAATGTCAAAGAATCAAAGCTTCAAATCTATAGAGAAAAATTTGAGCAACTTAGAATGAAATAAGATTGCAACATTGCTGCATACTTTCAATACGTTGATGAAATAACCAATACTCTAGAATGATTGGGAGAGCCAGTTGACGAGAAGACTATTATACCAAAGTTTCTTAGAACGTTACGAGGGAGATTCAACCGAAAGGTATCAATCTTAGAATACAGTGGAAATCTAGACAAACTCAACAAAGAGGAATTACAAGGAGTTCTCATAGCATATGAAATGAGACTTGATGAAGAAGAGGGTACTTCGCATCTATAAAATGTGTTCGTTCCATCTAAGAAAACCAATAAGGACAAGAAACCTTCAATTGAAATGACATGCACCTACAAGTGTGAAGAAAAGGGAGATGATGGAGAAGGTCTTTCAGATGAAGAATATGCTTACTTTACTAGAAAGCTAAAAATTGTTAAGGGAAAATTAAAAGGTACACTTCCATTGATATGTTTCAGCTATGGTGAGGTTGGGAATTTCGCAGAAAAATGTCCGAACAGAAGTGATGGAAACTCAAAAGGAAAGAAAGGCTTTAAGAAATTCGACAAGCAAGAAAAAAGGAAAGGATCCAAAAGGAACTTTCTCTCTAAAGAAGATAGCTCATCATCCGATGAAGACAGTAATAGTGAAGAAGAAGCCAATGAGAGAGTATTGTTTATGTCCAAGCACAATAAACAAGAGGTATCAAAAAATGAAGAAGAAGGGTTAACCATAGAAGAATTTTCTAATGAGGCAATCAAGCTTATAAAAGAGCTCAAGGCTGAGAAAATATGTTTTGATACTCTTGAAGAACAATTTCAAGGTCTCAAAATTGAAGTTGAAGAACAAAAATGTATTGAAGAGCCACTTCAAAAGAAGTTGAAAGAAAGAAACCAAGAAAGGGAAGCATTAGAAGCCGAAGTAGTCTCGCTGCGTAAAGAAGTGAAGAAGGGAAAAACTATCTAAAACTATCCCAACAACTCAAGGGCATTGGAAGAACTCATCAACAATCAACAATCTTACAATGACCGAAATGGCCTCAATTATAAAGAAGAAGAAGAAGTAATTTCTGCAACAAAATATAATGAACCTATGAGATATGACATGCATGTAGACTTCATTGGACAAAATTTGCAAGCACATCCTTGGAAGACGATTCTTCGACAAATATTTCCATCCAGGTACCAACATATTTTTTCATGTCTATTGTTATTCATGTGTAAAATTTGGTCATAAATATGTAGAATGTAACACGTACCCTAGGAACCAATATAATTCCAGGTGATCCTTCAAATATGAACCTCCCAAGGCTCAACGAAACATCAATAGATTTGAACATTTAAGAAATAATATGGAATGTTACAAATGTCACAACTTTGGACACATAGCCAGAGACTGCAGACTTGAAAATCATCAAGAAGAATCTTCGAAGCCACAGAATGAACGAACATGGAAGAAGAAGAAGACTGATAATTTTCCTCTCACTCTCAAGGCTCAAAACAACAAAGATGTGTGGTATGTTGACATTGGTTTCTCAACACATATGACTGGATATAGAAGGAAATTTGTATCACTGAAAGAGAAGAAGGATGGAACTATATCCTTTGGAAATGATGGATCTTCAAATGCTATAGGATCAGGTACCATCACTCTCGAAAGAAAATATGTTATAGCCAAGAATGTTCTATTGGTTGAAAACATGAATCACAATCTGCCCAGTGTTGGACAAATGTGTGATCAAGGAAACACAATGATATTCAACTCCACAAAATGTGAAATCAAGAAAGGAAGGTATGGTAAAATTGTGGCTACATTAAGTCGAGCTCCAAATGACATATATGTTCTGGATGAAGAAACTAAAGCATGTCTACTAGATAAAGAAGATGAAAGTTGGTTATGGTACAAACGAATGGGTCACATAAACTTTGACAATATTGTCAGGGTAAGAAAAAAGGAAGCAGTACAAGAAATTTCGAAAATCTCAAAACCTTCCAACTCACTATGTGAGGCCTGTCAGCACGGCAAGAAGAAAAAATTCCAATTTGAAAAAAAAGAGCACTTTGCATCACATCCATTGGAATTGACGCATATTTATCTATGTGGTCCTGTGAGAAAAAAAGGCTTAGATGGAGAATTATATTTCATGTTAATGATAGATGACTATACTAGGATGATAGCCGTCAGTTTCCTAAATAAAAAATATAAAGCATTTGAGTGCTTTAAGATCTACAAGGATTTGGTCGAAAATGAAACTGATTTTAAAATAAAGTGTCTAATATTAGATAATGCCAGAGAATTCACTTCCAAATTATTTCATCAATATTGTGACGAAAATGGAATAAAAAGACAATTTTCAACAACACAAACACCTCAGCAAAATGGAGTTGTTGAAAGAAAGAACATAACCATATAGGAAATGGGTAGAAAAATCTTGAAGGACTCAAAATTGGATGAAAAAATCTAGGTTCAAGAAATTGATATGATAGTCTTCATTATCAACTGAATTCTTCTCAGAAATAGTTGCGACAAGACCCCATATGAATTATGGAAAGGAAACCCAGCTAATTTAAAATATTTCAGAATCTTCGGAAGCGAATGCTATATCAAAAGAGAATATCAAAATTTGGGTAAGTTTGAATCACGTGTTGATGAAGGTATCTTTGTTGGTTACTCATGCAAAAGAAAGGCCTATAAATGTTATAATCTAAGACTAAAATATGTAGTGGAGATCATAAATTTTACATTTGATGAAGGTGGTTTTCTAACGAATAATGATGAGGATCTAGAATCTTTGAAACTTGAGATGGAGGCTGAAAAAGACATAGAGAAAATTATAGAACACGAAGCAACTATCAACCAGGAAGAAGTAAATAATGATCATCAAGATATACCAAAAAAACAACAAGAAGCTCCTCCAAAGAGAACAAAAGAATGGATTCAAAAGAATCATCCATCAAATCAAATCATTGGTGACATAAATGAAGGTCGACAAATCCGTTCATCACAACAAGCTCATGCTGCTTTTCTCAAAAACTTTGAGCCTAGTAGTTTTGAGGAAGCCAACCAGAATGAACATTGGGTAGTAGCTATGAATGAATAATTGGATCAAATCAAGAATAATAACACCTGGGAATTAGTTCCATGACCAAAAGATAAAAATGTTATTGGGACTAAATGGGTGTTCAGGAACAAATTGAATGAAGATGGACAACTTACCAGAAACAAAGAAATATTGGTTTGCAAAGGCTATGCATAAGGGGAAGGAATTGATTTCGATGAAAAATTTGTACCCATTTCCAGAATGGAAGCCATCTGAATGTTTCCCGCCTATGCATGTTCATGAAAAATAAAATTCTACCAAATGGATGTGATGTCAGCATTTCTGAATGGTGAATTAGAAGAAGAAGTTTACATGGAACAACCTGAAGGTTTTCTACTATTAGAAAAATAAGACTATGTTTGAAAGTTAAAGAAGGCCCTATATGGTTTCAAGCAGGCTCCCAAAGCATGGTATGTTCATCTTGATGGATATCTACGTCAACAAGGTTCAAGAAAGGTACTATTGCTAGAAATATTTATGTACAAATAGATAAAGATAATTTAACAATCGTTGAGATATATGTGGATGATATAATATTTGGTAGCAATGATGATCAAATAAGTAAGAACTTTTCTACAAATATGCAAAGTGAGTTCGAGAAGTCTTTACTTGGTGAGTTGACATAATTCTTAGGGATTCAAATATCTCAACAAGAGAAAGGAATATTTATATGTCAAGCCAAGTACATCAAGGAAATGCTCAAGAAATTCAAAATGGAGGATTGCAAACCTATCCTTACTCTGATGGTAACAGGTTGCAAATTGAGCATAGAAAACTCATCTAAGGATGTGGATCAGAGGTTGTACATATCTATGATTGGTAGTCTTCTATATGTAATAGCCTCCCGGCCAGATGTTATGCAAGCAGTTGGACAAGTAGAAAGTTTCCAAGCAGCACCAAAAGAATCACATATTATTGTCGTCAAAATAATTATTCGATATCTAAAGGGCACAAAAGAATATGGCTTGTGGTATCCCAAGGGTAACAATCTCATTATTCAAGCCTTTACAGATGCAAATTGGGCAGGAAGCGTTGATGATTGTAGGAGTACTAGTGGAGCAGCATTCTATGTAGGTGATTGTCTCGTATCATGGTTGAGGAAAAATCAAACCTCAATCTCGTTATCTATAGTGGAAGCAGAATATATTGCAGCAGCAACATGTTGTACTAAAGTCCTTTCGATGGAACAAACTTTGCAAGATCTGCAAGTACAATTCAGTGAGTCGATTCCCATATTCTGTGACAACACTAGTGCCATCAGCATCTCCAAGAATCTTGTCATGCATTCGAAAACAAAACACATTCCGATCAAATATCATTTTTTTATATAACAAGTCGCTGAAAAGAATATCAAACTTGAGTATGTTGGTACAAAAGAAGAAATCGCTAATATCTTTACTAGACCTTTACCTCATGAAGGATTTGAATATCTTCACCATAAGCTTGGGATTCTCCCAAGTTCTCATTAGATTTTCCTTATTCAAAATATAAAGGGGGATTGGAAGTGTGTACAGGTTTGCAATATGGTTGTGTGTCAGGAAGAATTACCCTTTTCCATTGATGTCAAAGGGGGAGAGAATGTTCTAGGAAGAGGTGTCCTGATCATAGGGGGAGTACTTGTGTTGCCATCAATGCCAAAGGGGGAGATTGTTGATCAGTGGTTGTCATTGATGTCAACCCAAGCAGCACCAGGGGCTACCACAATATTTCATGGGAATTTTTACCTACAAAATTATTATATTATATGTCAAGAATTCTTTTTATGGTTTCTACTTGTCGAGATGTTTCCGTTGATATTTGGCATGCCACATAATTCTTCACATTTTGAGAGATATTCATGTTTGAAGTTTGTAACCCCAGTTAGTGGATTAAAACCCCATGGGATTGTGGCATGGGTCATTGAAAAGTCACAATTAATATTTTTTTAATCTCCTAAAATCCCTCCTACGTTCACTTGTTGAAGCCCTTCTCAACCTAAGAATTTATATAAATTGTGATCCTCATATCCTCCTTATGTAGGGATTTCGCAATCTAAAACATGTCATCATGGAATTTTTGGTCTAAAATTTTTTCTACGAAGGTTCAGAAGGTGAAATTTTTATGAGGCAAAGTTGAAATCTGGAGGAAGCTCCTATAGAAATTTCATATCAAGTTGTGCAATATTGTCATCTATATGATTTGTGGAGGTCAATGTTTTTACAGGCTCCTGAAATTCATCTCAAAGAAGTGACCTTGGGAAAATCGTCATAAATCTCTCTCTCTCTGAGTATCGTATTGGAATTTTGTAAAAAGTGAAAGATATTTCACATACTTTATTTTTCCCTCTAACAATTTCAAAGCCAAATGAAGAAACAATGACACATGGAATGTCATACAATTTTGCTTTACTAAAACAGTCCATAATTAGGGCATTGTGAGAGATTGGGCATAACTCTCTCTAGAAGAATCCAAATTGGGTCAGATTTGTGGAAGTGGAAAGAAGACTCAAAGGACTACTACAGGACCGAAAATCACATATTGGGGATCTGAAATAACATAGATACACCTGATTCAATATCAAGCTCCTAGAAGGCAAGAAAAAAAACTAGATCATGTGTTGTCAACGGCTGCAAAGGACCAGACTTTCTAGGGATGAAAATCAAAGCAAGGTGCAGCAGAGGGTAGCATGACAAGAGCAGCCACTAAGGTGTATAAAAATAGCAAGAATTTCATCACATGAAGTCTTCAAGTGGGCAACACTTCATACAGTCACTGTAAAGGTATCATTGTACTAAGTCATTGTAAATAGGTTATTATAAAAATTGTACTAGTGTCTATTTGCCAAGAGTTGAGGATGCAGTTTCGAGAGGTATAGGATCATCATTAGGTGGTTGTGGCATACTTGGGGTTATGGTCTAGTGTGTCTTCTTCTTCTACATCATTCTATATCATTGTAAAGTGGACCATTTTCACTGGTATGGGAGTCCATTCTTCTTTTATTATTCTACAGGGTGGTAAGGTGGTGCTAGGGTGAGTTGTAGCTCATTGGGTGTTGGGGCATCCGTTCAATTGACTACTGAAGAATCTCAAGCATTGTACCATTCATTGAGCGGGATCTGGAGAAGAATGTTTTTTTAGATTCTAGGAAGTTGGAGCTTTATTTTCAATTGGAGTTGAATATTAAAGAATTACTAGAAAAGCATTAGGTGGTTTTTGTCTCGGAGTGGGTTTCCACCTTAAAAACTATGTGCATTTGTGTTCCTTTTGTTTGCTTCTATCGTTGTAAGAACAATGCTAATAATTGAATATTAACTAGCATTCTAATTGAAAGGAATATTGATTCACCCCCCCTTTCAGTATTTCCTTTTGGATCCTTTCCTTTTGTCTTGCTTGTTGATTTTCTTAAAGCCTTT
Source organism: Pinus albicaulis (assembly GCA_034641835.2). NCBI lineage: Eukaryota > Viridiplantae > Streptophyta > Pinopsida > Pinales > Pinaceae > Pinus > Pinus albicaulis. Next base: position 1,497,885,485 of record CM076581.1, read on the forward strand.
CTTTCCTTTTCACTTGCCGTCACTTCTAGTCTGGCATTTTGTTGTGAAATTTCAAACCTCACCCCAATCGAAACATATCAATGGAAGTTTACCTTTGAATTTTCCCTTACCAATTTTTATTTTTCTCGTAAAGTAACCATATTCTTCATCTGAAAAACCTTCTCCATCATCTCTGTTTTCTTCACACTTGTAGGTGCATGTATTTTCAATTGAAGGTTGTTTTTCCTTATTGGTTTTATTAGATGCAACGAATGCAATTTCTACATGCAAAGTACCCTATTCTTCATCAAGTCTCATTTCATATGCTATGAGAACTCCATGTAATTCCTCTTTGTTGTGTTTGTCCAGATTTGCACTGTATTCTAAGACTAATAACTTTGGGTTGAATCTCCCTGGTAACGTTCTAAGAATATTTTGTATAATAGTCTTCTCATCAACTGGCTCTCCCAATCCTTCTATAGTATTGGTTATTTCATTAACGTATTGGAAGTATGCAACAATGTTGCAATCTTCTTTCATTCTAAGTTGCTCAAATTTTTCTCTATATATTTTGAAGCTTTGCTTCTTTGACATTTGAGTCACCTGCATATATATTATCAAGCTTGTCCCATACTTTTTTGGCCATTTTACAACCCAACACCTTATGATAAGCAGATTCAATAAGTCCACTGATAATAATATTCTTTTCTTTTGCATCATTTACCAAATTCTTCTAACCTTGTTCATCCACGGTTGATGTAAATCCATTTTGAATAGTGTCCCATACTCCATAACCTTGCGCCAAGAGATATACCTCCATTCTTCCTTTCCAAAGTACATAATTATTTTCATTGAACAGAGGTACACCATTCTTGGTATGCTCCATGACCTCCTTCCAGTTGTTAAACTACTATTGAAGGAACCAAACTTCGATACCAACATTCTCAAGTTTGATATTCTTTTCAGCGACTTGTTCTCTAACAAAATGATATTTGATCGGAATGTGTTTTGTTTTTCAATGCATGATAGGATTCCTAGAGATGTTGATGGCATTGGTGTTGTCACTAAATATGGGAATAGGCTCACTGAATTGTACTTGAAGATCTTGAAAATTGTGTTTCATCTAAAGGACTTGAGTACAACATGTTGCAGCTCCAATTTATTCTTCTTCTTCTATAGATAACGAGATTGAGGTTTTCTTTTTGCTCAACCATGATATGAGAAAACCACCTAGATATAATGTTGCTCCACTAGTACTCTTAAAATAATGAATTCTTCCTGATCAATCTGCATCCATAAAGGCTTGAGTAATGAGATATTTACTCTTGGGATACCACAAGCCATATTCTTCTGTGCCCTTTAGATTTCGAAGAATTATTTTGATAGCAATAATATGTGATTTTTTTGTTGCTACTTGGAATCTTGCTACTTATCCAACTGCTTGCATAACATCTGGTCGGGAAGTTGTTACATATAGAAGACTACCAATAATAGATATGTACAACCTCTGATCCACATCCTTAGATGAGTTGTCTATGCTCAATTTGCAACCTGTTACCGTCAGAGTAAGGATGGGTTTTCAATCTTCCATTTTGAATTTCTTGAGCATTTCCTTGATGTACTTAGCTTGACATATAAATATTCCTTTCTCTTGCTGAGATATTTGAAGCCCAAATAAGTATGTCAGCTCACCAAGTAAAGATATGTCGAACTCACTTTGCATATTTGTATAAAATTTCTTACTTAGTTGATCATCATTGCTACCAAATATTATATCATCCACATATACCTCAACCATTGTTAAATTATCTATCAACTACCACCATGATGACACTCTTTCCTTTGGAATTAGGTAAACTTGTGAAAAAATCCATTGAAATCTCCTCCTAACATTGACTTGGAATTGATAAATGTTGTGGAAAACCTACAGTCTTAATTGTCTCAAATTTATTTTGCTAGAAAACAAAACATTCTACCAAAAAATTTTGAATATCAATTTTACGCCCATCCCAAAAAAAAAAATTCGCCATGGTAAGTTTTTAAAAATCCTGAGTGTCCTCCTAAAGGAGAAGTGTGCAATTCCAAAACAATATTTTGTTTTAGTTGGGAATTCTTACAAAGATATAAGCGATCTTTGTACCATAAGGAATCATTTTTCCAAGCAAATGTATCAGATGTACTAGGATCTTGCTTCAACTTTTGAATGAGTGTCCACACTTCTTCGTCCTTCTTCCATTCATCCCTTTCTTCGATTATCCAATCTGGTTGGATAATATAAATTGCACAAAGAAATGCTTCCACCTCTTCATCCTTTCTTGAGAGTGCATGTGCAATTAGCTTCCCTTTCTTGTAGATGATTTCAAAGTCATAACCCAAAATCTTTATGACCCATTTTTGCTGCTCTTCTAAAGATAGTCTTTGTTCCAAAAAAAATTTAAGACTATCATGATCAGTTTTTACCTTGAATTTCCTTCCCATTAGGTCAGGTCGCCATTTCTTTAGTGCATGTAGTATTGCCAACATTTCCTTCTCATAAATAGATTTCTATAAATACTTTCCTTTGATTGGATGACTTGCAAAAGCAATGGATCTTCCTTTTTGCATTAAAACAACACCAATTCCATTTCCTGAGGCATCACATTCTATAATAAAGGTTTTTGTTAAGTCTGGCATAGCTAAGCTCAGTGTTAGGCACATTGCCTCTTTAAGATGTTCAAAGGCCTTAGTTTCTTCAGGAGTCCATGAAAATGCATCTTTCTTCAATAATGTTGTTACAGGTGTTGTTATTCTCCCATAAGTCTTAACAAACTTGCAATAATACCATGTTAACATGATAAATCCTCGCACCTACTTTATGGTTGTGGGTACTTTCCATTCCTTAATGGATTTAATTTTTTTAGGGTCTACCTTAACACTATCGTGAGATACAATATGACCCAGATATTCCACTTCTTGTACTCCAAAGAAACATTTGGATGTTTTTTGTATATAATTGTTTCTCCTCCAATAGTTTGAACACCCTGTCAACATGTTGAACATGATCCTTCCAAGATCTATTGTATATTAGTATGTCATCTAAAGATACTAGCACAAATTCTCTAAGAAAGGGTTTGAAAATGGAATCTATAAACCCTTGAAATGTGGAAGGTGCATTGGTAAGGACAAAATATAAGACCAAAAATTCATAATAACCCTCATGAGTTTGAAATGTCATTTTCGAAATATCTTTAGTCTTAATTCTAAGTTGATGATATCTTGAATGAAGATCCAACTTGGTAAAATAAATCACACCATGTAATTCATCCAATAATTAATCAATCAAATGAATGAGAATTTTATCTTTAATAGTGAGCTTATTGAGCTCCCTATAATCCAGACACATGTTTCATTGTCCATCCTTCTTATGCACCAATACTACTGGAGCATAGAAATAACTTTGACTAGGTCTAATTATACCAGCCTCTAACATTTATTTAATCATACGTTCAATTTCACTCTTTTGGACATAAGGATATCTGTAAGGCCTGGTCTTTGGAGGAAAATTCCTGGAATCAAATGAATAGCATGATCATGATCACGAATAGGTGGGAATAATTTGGGGGTTTCAAACACCTTGGAATGATTATCCAAGACTTTTTGGAGATCTGGAGAAATAGATGATTTTAATGTTGGAACTTCTAGTGAGCATAATTGTGCAATTATGCCTCGTTGTTCTTTCTTCAGAAGCTTTCTCATGAAATTAGATTTTATTATCTTTCCCAGCTTCCCTGCGATACCCCGTAATTGTATTTCCTTTCCTTCCAAAAAAAAAATTCAAGAAAAGTTCTTGAAAATTAAAAGCTGCCATCCCCAAAGATTGTAAACATTATACTCCTAGTACAACATTTAGCAACTCCCTTGGAATGGAAAGCATTGGAATATTCAATACATATTCCCCCGTGGTTAGCTTGATATTATGCCATTTTCCAAAGCAATTTATAGTTCCTCCATTTGCAACCATCACTTGACATTATAGTGTTGGGTATAGGAAACAATTCAATTCGTTGTCTACCTTACAATGAATAAAATTATGGGTACTACCCGAATCAATCAACACTATTACCTTTTTCTTCTTGATATGTCCTTCTATCTTGAGAGTTTGAGGGGTGGTAATTCCTACCAATGCATTACATGATATGGTCAAACTGATTTCTTCTTCTTATAGTGTTGGTTCATGGTGTATATCCTCTTCTTTTGAATTTTCTTGTTCATTTTCTTCCTCCTCTTAAAAATCTATGTAAAATAATTTCTTCTCAGCACACTTATGACCTTTAGTGTATTTTATATCACAACTGTAGCAAAGCCCTTTTGCTCTTTTTTCTTCCAATTGTTGTGGTGTCAGCCTTGTAGGTTGTGGAACTCTAGGAGTAACAACACTTCCATCTTTATAGATTTGACAGGTAGGATTCCTTGTCGCCATAATTTTACATTCAATTTTTCTTCCCAACCTGAATGCCTTCTTCAATGAATTAGGTTCCCAAACATGAAATTCATGTTGTAAGGTATCCTTTAAATTCCTTATGAAGACATCAATCATGTTTTCTTCTGGAATATTAGTTACCCTTATATTCAGTTTTTGGAAGTCCTCAATGTGCTCCACCACTAAACCCTTTTGTTTGAGATTTATCAATTGGATAAAGAAGGTGTTTCTCTTTGTATCTTCATAATGTGCTATCATTTACTCTATAAAAATTGTCCAAGTGACAATTTTTTTACGGGAGAAAAGCCATCAATACCATACAAATGTATTTTGTTCTAAATGTAAAGTTGCAATGCGTACCTTTTATGTCTTCTGCACATTATTGAGATAAAAATATTTTTCCATCTATAGTATCCATGTTACGGGATCCTTGCCATCAAACTTCCTCATATCCATCCTTGGAATATGGTGATTCTTCCATCGAACATTAGAGTTTATGAAATCAAGATTAACACTTATTTTGTTCTCATCATGAGTTTCCTATACTATCTTTTCACCATTAGGAAACATTCCTTGTATCAACTTTATCAAACCTTCCATGTCTACTTTTAGGTCATTCTTCATGTTTTCCATGTTGTCTTTCATGTCATACATCTTAGCTTCCATGCCAGCTTCCATGCCATCCTCCATAGATTCCATGCTAGCTTCCATGCCATCCATCTTAGCTTCCATGCATTTCTTCAAACCATCCATCTTTGCTTCCACGCCTTTCTTTCAGGGAAAATTTTAGGGGCTAATATTCGCAAATGGGCTAATTTTCCAGGTTTTTTCAAAAAAAAGGATTCGCCAATTCCCATTTTTTCCTAAAAATTATTAGCCCAAATTTTATAAGGAAAAAACGTTTTACGTTAAAAATTGTCAAAATTTTATAGACACTACATAAAATCATTAGAAGTTTGAATATTTTTACTAAAATATCACCGAGAATTTTGATAGTTTGTATATTATGGATTAGTAAGGTTCGCCAAGGTTTCTAATCTTTAAGATAAATTTACATCCTTAAAATTTTCCCTGCTTTCTTTAAAACTTCCATTTCATTTTTTTTTTCTCTTTGCAAGAGAGAAATTTGGTGCACTTGCTCTTGTAATTTTGATAGATCATGTTGCAATTCTTCATATTCATGATTCATAGTAGAGTACTATGAGTGCATAATGGGTATTAAATTATTTTTAGGGGGTATTTTAGAACCCGATACTGATATCTATGCTCAATAGGCCCTTGGAATCACTTAAAATAGATTTTTCAAACAAGACTTATGCAATTTGAAAGAAATACACACCTTTTTCTTTCTTTTGAGGAGCTCGATATTGAAATTGAATTATCTTTGCGACTTTGGATTTTCAACATCTAAAATTTGACCCGATAGTAACACTCTGAATTTTCTTTCAAATGGCATAGGTCTAACCCGATTTGGATTCTTAATGTCAAAGTTATGCCCAATCTCCCACAATGACCTAATTTTGGACTGGTTCAGAAGAGTGAACTTATATGATGTTCCACGTGTCATTGTTTCCTCCTTCGGCTCTTAAATTGATACATAGGAAACCAAAATCTGTGTAATTGCGGCAAATTTTTACAAAATTAAAATCCTATGCTCAGAGAGAGAGTTATGACGATTTTCCCAAGGTCAACTCTTTGAGATGAAATTTGGTAGCTTGAAAAAACCCTAACTTCCATAGATCATATCTCCAAAAATATTGTGAACCAAGATCTGAATTTTTTACAGAAAGTGCTTCAAGATTTCGGCTGCACTCTCTAAATCTTTCAGATTCTGAAACTTCGTAGAAAAAACGTTATAGAAAAAATGCCACAATGACCTATTTAGGTGAAATTCAGGAGCCTGAAACAACCCTAACTTCCACATATCATATATCTAAAAATAATGTGAACCAAGATCTGAAATTTTCACAAGATGTTCCTCAGGATTTCGGCTTCGTTCTGTAAAAATTTCAGCTTCTGAACCTTCGTAGAAAAATGTTATAGAGAAAATTCCACGATGACCTGTTTGGAACAACAAAACCCTAGAATCCAAATCTCTAATACCAAATGTTATGAAACGAGCTCCAAAAATAGAAGAAAAGAGAGATCAATGCCTTAGAAATTAGCCACTTCAAGGGGGAAACCTCCAATATTTTACATAAATGAAAAAGTGTTGGATGATACAAATGACAAACCTCCTTCTATATATAGGGGTCCATGGGGTCACAATAGGATCCTAGCCGACCTAACAATAATAATGTAAGGAAAAAATAATAACAATATGGGGGTTACAGGGGTACAACAATAACAATAAGGGGGCTACACTAATAACAATAAGGGACTACACTCCCTGGATGCGGGTGACAAAATTGACACGCTTGACAATCACATCCCACTCTCCCCAAATAACGGAGATCTCCTACGTAGAGCCTCACTTGTCGTGGATCCAGATACTATTAGCCACTTGCACAAGACTCACTGAACCATAAATGATGATGAGAGGATGGGAACTGCATCACCATGCCCTGAGCATCACCTTGCATCTATCACCATTAATGTCTGTCATGATTAACCTGTATTGCAGCCATATCACTTCTCCTGAGCCTGCTCAAGGTTCTAAATCATACCATGCAGATATGTGTGAAGCCTACTCATTTCTATCGTCATCACACTCATCCCCTCCCCTTTAAAAATATGATCTATCTACCTCTCTCATTACTCAGCTTGTTATCTTGGCTTTTCACCCCCCTAACTCTACTCTGGCTTCTCACTGACTTCAAAAAGCTGCGAAGCTTGATTCTTAGCATAATTTTGCATAGTCTACTTTGGGTTGTCACAATCCTTCCCGTGCATCTACCCCCCAGATATTTCTCCCCCCTAAGCCCTAGTGCTACTCGCCCTTGTTTGTTACCTTTTATCCTCAACTACTCCCACTTGTCTCAGTGTGCAATGGCTCCAAGACTTCGCCAACGCACTATCTGTGAAGGTCAGAGAGGGGCTCTCCCTAGTCGATCTCATTGTGGCGAGGATAATCGTCTCGAGTTGATAGAAGGCTCCTCTTCCAGCACTTTTTCTCGTCGGAGTCTTGATCCCAAGTAGCATATAGAAGCCTCTGGGCTTGCTACACAGAGAGGAAGGTCGGGTTCAAGGAAGTCTACCATCTCTCCCCAAACGCACCCCCAGCAACACAAAATTGACCCATTGTTGGCTCCGGAGAAGAAATATGAGGACACAGACATCTGGGTGATGGAATCTAAGGGCATATGGATGCTTGTTCCTGACGGTGTCAACCCATACTCCCCCATCCTCTGCACAGCAGTGGCCAATACCAGGTGCACAGTGGCAGATGTGGAGGCATCTGTTGCGCAGGCTCCTTCTTGCCCCATGGAGGAGGAGGCCCCCAATAGTGATGGTGAAGATGATAAGTGAATTCTATGCAACTGCAGATTTATCCTATGTTTTTTGTCATGCTTTCCCACAGTTATTTTCTGCTACTGTTTACTTTGTGTTTCTTAGATATGTCATTGCTACTACGCATAATGTATTTCTCGATTTTAAGTTTTTTTGGGCTAGTTTCCTCCCCCGATGCAACCCAAAAATAGTGTAAAAAAGGCTAGGATGAGCTAAGCGTAGCTTGCAAACCCAGCCTATAGCATATGTAACTTTATGTTTTCGAAATTAATATAATAGCCCAACTTACCAAAAAAACAATAAGGGACTACACTAGTAATATGGGGACCTAACAAATATCTAGGAAATGGAAAGGTAAGGTTGAAACCATTGTCAATGCAAGAAAATATCCATGCAAATAATAGCACATAACCAAGGAACAACATGCATATACCATGCCTCCAAAACACCACCATGCTAAATATCACATGCACATAGTTACCTACGAAGTAATATTGTCGTAGTTGTTGATCCAAATGTGTCATTGCACTTTTGTGCTTTCCTTACTTGCTTTCTCCAAATCCAAATGAATGCTAGAGTGCTCCAAGAATGCTCTAAGTGTGTAAGAGTGTAAGATATAAAAATGCTAAACTGCCAAAATCCATCAACTGTTCATCTGATGCCTTTTTATTATTGATGTCTCTTTTTTTCTTCATTTTCCTACATTTTTCCTCTAATTTCCCTTACATGCAAATTTGTCTCTCTTCACCATCCTTTTATCATATTTTCCTTTATTTTCATTATTAAATTTCATGCATTTCCTCTTTGTCTTTGTCAATTCCTTTGCCAATTTCCATATCCATAATTAACCACAAGCGATGCCCACTATAATATTTATGCACTATTCAGCTTGGAATATGTGTCCCAAGAGCTTGGTCTTATTTTATTTACATGGAAAATATAGCAGGGGCTATTATACAGGATTACACATCACCTCGAACATTAATCAGGTAAAATCCTTAGGCCTTTGGAAAAGATTCAAAATCACATTTTCAAAGGGTATCCACCACATAAGTGTTTTTGGTGATTCATTGATTAACATAGAAAAATGTCACAAGATGAAGGATCATATGGATAATGATTTGCCTCCAATATATCATCGGATATATCTCCTTCTAGATAGGTTTGAAGAGTTTGACCTCTATCATGTAAAAAGAGAAAATAATAAATTAGTTTATGAGGAGGCTAATATTGGGGTAAATTTTCCCGAATGAATACTTATGGAATATCAAAATAAGCCAAAATAATGTCATATCCCATGAATGCACTCAATCAAAGGATGACCATTCCCATGGTTCTCATTAAGAGTTAATTATGGTCTCCCAACCCACTAGAACATGTTTTATTCCCATGATATGAACGAGCCTCAAGGAACACCAACTCTAGATGAAGGAGTCCACTAGTCATGTAATTAGATGGGAATACACAAGGTATTTCCAAGTATTAGGAAAGGTGGAGTAATACAACAAGGTATTAACTACCCACATAAGGATCAGACCTAGTAATGCAACTTATGAACTAGAACATTCATCCTTGTTCATGCGCACTCTCAAATTCAAAATTATAGCAATGGATCTCCAAGATCAATCTAAGCGAGAAATGGATGTAAAATTTCAATGCTATGTCAGATCCATTTAAGTTGTCTCGGATCTAATAAATAATTTAAAGGTTCGGATACTCATGCTAAAATTTCATTTGATTATCATTAGAGAGGAAGAGAATAAGACATGGCTTCCGCAAGAAAGAACAAAGCTAGTAAGTCCCTGCATAACCGTTAGATGCGATTAAAAAGGAGGTTTCAGAGCTGGTTTCTAAAATAGCATATCGGGTAGTGATTGAGGCTTGTTCCTACTTTGTTTGGTATCAAACCATCTCTGTGATCTAAAGAAATATGTGGAGTTCTTGCGAGCACCAATAGATTTTTTAATCACTAAAATGGAGAAGCTAGATTACAAGGTGGATAATGCAGAAGTGTTAGTGGAAATTATCATCATTAATGTGATGAAGGAGGTATTTTGTCTTAGCGAACATTAGAATGGAGTGAAAGATGAGCAGCAAGCAAAGTTGGGCAATACAACTTCAGAGAATCCACCATTCCATTTCGAACAGGACGCGCAGTAGATGGAAATGGGGCAGGAAATCACAAGGAATCCACCACTACAAATGGAAATCAATCACATTGGACCATAGGGACTCAATTGGAACCTTGAGGAGGGAAACTAGTAGCTTCTTCATCAGTTTTAAGTTACTCAATGTTTTGCAATTTTGTTATTTTAAATAGATTTTTTTTTGGGAGATTTTACAAAATAAAATATGTTATATATATATATATATATATATATATATATATATATATATATATATATATGGGAATTATTTTATACCTGTCTTGAGAAGTATCAGGAAGACAATGGAAGAAATTTATTTATTTTATTTATGTAAAGGTGTTGCCTTGGATCCATATAGATTAATATAAAGCTAACCCTTTCTTTAAAAAAAAATAAAAAAAATAGTGAATGATAAAATATATCTAAAAAAAAGGACCAAGAGAGGGACAAAAGGATTGGAATATTTTATTTAACATGAATGTTAGAATATTATATTTAACATGGAACTTGAAATATATTCTTTGTAATCCATATTGAACTTTTTATTATTCATAATATTTTCACAATTTTTTTCTAAAACTTAATTAAATTATTTACTCGTAATTTAATTATTGAAATTTAAATATTCCATTCATCAAGATAATGATAAAATTAGATTCTGCATATGCACACTCTAGGTGCAGTCATGATAAGAAAGAGAGATTATAGCTTATATGGGATCTCTAACCCACCTCAAAGAAGGAAAAAAAAAAAATCAAATAAGTACAGTCTGGTAAAGAAATAAAAACATGGAAAAGTATGCCTACAAAAAATGAAATACCAAAGTGTTGTAATCATTATAAAAGTTGTCAAAATTTTAAAAAAGGTGCTTGGAGTTTATTTATGCAAGCATTTACAAACGTTCTTTAGAAATTTTTTCCACATCCTAATTTATTTCTTTGTAGATATGAGAACAAGAGAAGGAGTTAAAAAAACTAATCAACCTTTCAGTTTCTTCAAATATGGGCATGAGCGAAATGATCCTACAAATATGAAGGCCATTTAACCAACTGGTGATCAACATGGAATCTTAAAAAACTTGGATATGGGTACAACCTTTAGTTGAGGAAAAGATAAGAAAATTCTCGTAGGCTATGAGTTTTGCCTTACTATTGGATCAACCCCATTTTTACTCTAAAAAAAATGAGCCATTAAAGTGAAGAGGATAAATCACCATTGATGTTCTACATCCCAGAGGGTACTAAAATAGCCATGACTTCAGTCAAAAAGTGCTAAAAAAAATGAACTCTTGTCTTAGAATAAGGATCTATTCTGAGCCAGCTACGCACCCCAACACATAATCAGGGGTAGAGATTTGAGGGCACAACTTGACAAATTTGAGATCCAATTCCGCTAAGCCCCCTCTATATTCTCTCAAACTGATACCCTAAGTGATGTGTATTCTATTTGTATATATTTCAAACCTACTGAAAGAAAAAGGGTAGGTCATTAAATGTACATGGTTGATTCTTCGACATTCTTACACAAGGAGCACCATGCAAACTTGACTAGATATATTGTGTTCTTTACTGAAGAACGTCCCAAGCTGGGGATTTATTTTCCATCAGGCATCACATGAAGAGCTTAGATTTTGCAGGGAATTTAGCTTTCCATGCTTCCTTCCACCACCATTTACTGATAATGTCATCTCTGATTTCCATAAATGAATATAACCAACCATAGGGATATAATCTCCAAATGGTCATATGCTTCAAACAAGTCCATCTTTCCTATCAGTCAACCAAATATACCCAATATATATAGATATTGAAGATTATTAGTTAATATGGATATTCAAATAGCTTTTTAAAATGTTGTATTGAAATATTTTTTTCAAGTATAAAGAATTATAAATCTCCCTCACACTCAAGTAAAAATACAAGATATTTGTTTTTTTCATCTTTTTTTAAAATATTTTTAATCAAAACTAACCAAAAATATATATTCATTTTCTCTTTTTTTATTATAATAGAGATTGCTTTTATTTAGAGAATGTTTTATCTTTATTATAAAAGGGAAAATTGTCAGGTTAAAGACATATGGAACTACCCATGTACTACATACCAAGCTACACAATAAGTAATCAATCTAACACAGTTGAGTGTGGAATTATTAATGTTTTATAATGCTTTTAATTAAACTAACCAAACATGTATAGTCATATTTTTTATGATAACGGACATTATTTTTTATTTAAATAATAATTTATTTTTATTTTAAAAAATATATGTGTCAATTCACAGTTAAGCACATAAGAAATTACACATCTCACTTAGGTTTTAGAATAAACCTCTCTCTAAAAATAATAAACTCAGAAAAATCCAAATACTTGTCATTTAAAATTCAAAAAATTCTAAACCTACAAGTACAATAATGTTGAAATTCCCTAACTCTAATGGGGGTGACAAACTATGGGACATTAAGAAGAGTGGCAAGGGCTGTGTATCTTGTACCCCATTCATGACTCGGGTAAAGGTATCACCTAGCAAGTGGATAACATGTGTTAATTCATGAGGCATCACTTTGAATGTACTATAACTTGATGGAATTAACAGTCACTTCAACAGATGTGCACCTAAGGTATGGATGGCAGCTCAAACAATGGCAATTGGGTACCTAGTGGTCTTTATGTTTTAGGATATTAGTTGGGATTATTTTGGATTCATTCACAAATTTGGTATCCTTGACGTTCAGCTCAATTCTAAGCATTGTAGAAGAGCTTGAATTTTCTGATGAGCTTAGTGGTTTAGGACTTGATTTGGCTTGAAATTCCAAACAATGGTTAGAAAAAATTTGGTTATCGTGCTCACAGTGGGGCGTGGGTTATGGAAAACTTGCACATGTGTTGGAACACGGTCTCCTAAAGCTGTGAATTTTGTCCATTTTTGTATACTTTCTATAATATTTTGTTTAACACAAGGGTTTTGGGGTGGGTCAAAGCCCCTAATGCATTGTAACGAGTCAAGGGTGTATCAAGAGTCCAAAAACCATGGTTTACAGACCATTGGATCTGTAGGCTAAATCGGTATAAATAGATTAACCCTTTTGAGTCATAGACGGAAAAAGAATAGAGATTGATGTTAAGCATGAATTGTTAGATCTGTTGTTGGGTTTTTTGGGGAAGGACTCCTTTTGGCTGTGTGCGTGGAGCTCCTCAGTCCTGCTATGTGCAGACCCTGCTGGTTGTGTGTGCAGGCGGCATTTTGGGATCGTAAGGATATTCTGGTATTAATATATATGTGAAGTACTACTGATATCTAATGATATTTGGATATGTTCTGTTATAGTTTATGCGAACTTGAGTTGTATGATTAAGCTGTGAGAATAACTGTTTTATAGCTGTGAAAGTATCCTTGTTTCTATTATCTGAATCTATGATCTATTAATTACTGTGATTATAGTTGACATACTGATATATTGGTATTATGCATGTGGATGCGAGGCTGGAAGGCTGACCAACGGTTAAAGAGGGTAATTAGAGAAGGAGGAATTTTGTATGGTGGCAGGTAGCACACAAAGTAGTTCATTCCTATGTTGTTGCCCCACCTATGCATACCTGATCCGGGTGGATTATTTAGGTACAAGTACAAGCAACTCAGCAAAAAAGGCTCAAAAATAAAAGTGTTTGAAAGATTCTCGAACCAGGTTCATGTTGTATATCTCATCTTTCTGATTCCAACAGCGCAAACGGCACTCAATTCCGAGTCCGTATGAGGAAGTTATAAGCGGTCAAAGTTCCAGGTTGACTTGGTGACTGGACAGCCTTAAGGAAGGCGCAAATTCGACTTTTTCTGGCCACTGGATTCTGACAAGCTCGGGCCAGATTCCGGGAAAATTTATGGCCTGTTTAAATTGTCTCCTTCGATCCAAAACCGAATTTTTCAAAAGGCATAATTTGTTTTATAAAAACAAAAATTATTTAAAAAAAGGGATGGCATGCCACCACCACCGCCACCCCGCCCGACTGCATGTCATACTAAACAAAAAATATATATATGTTTATGGGCCGGTGAGCCATGACCCCCGCCGGACCCCATGGAGCCTCCACCTTAAATGAGTGCATTTAACATATATCATATGTATGTTATAACGTATATATACTATATATGACGAAGCATATATCATTCATTGCGAGGAGTTGGGGCGGGTCGCCCAATGCGGGCCCAAGCCCCAAATAAACATTACAAAAACAATATAATATTGTTTGTTATAAAAGCAAGTGCAGATTTGGCAGAGGCGGGATTTGATCCCCCGACCTCATTTAACCAATTACTAAATCTTACCATTGCGCCCAACTGACAACTTGGGTAATTCCGCCCACGCGTTCTTATTTAAACCCAGAATTTCCACAGTGCGCCCAAGGCCAAGAGGACAAAGATGGAGCACGAATTTTCTGATTTTTAATGCTATTTTGCAGCCAAGAATGGGCACGGAATCCAAGGAGATGCACGGATTTCCAGACTTATGATTTTTTTTATTGCAGGTCATGTGGAACCATGAGTCAGAAAAGAGGCAGGCGGAACCTTGATTGAGCTCAATTTTCAGGAGGGTGAAATTTTGACTTTGTCCAAATGGGAAAATTTTTATGTCATTTCTACACTACTCGACACCACGAGTCTGATGGCGTGCTCAGTTTCTACATCTGAGTTTTTGATTCTTCAGCCACTTTGGAAGTGGGTTATGCAGGTGTCAGATTTCCACATGTGAGCAGTCGTTTTCACCTTTTTCGACGCCACAAGATTGATGGTGTTTTTAGATTCAGCCGTAAAGAAGCTCAGCCTTCAACAAATGGAAGCATGAGGTATATGATGTGGATTCCATGTACTTCTTTATTTATTTCTCGTTGAGATGCATTATGTCTTGCAGATCCCGGTTGATACATGAGTTGTGGGATCTTGCTTTGTGTTGTTATTGATGTACTTTCAGCTATGGATTTGTGTCATGTATGAGTCCCTTTCATGCCACATTGGCGGGATGCTCTTATTTTCTATGTGTATTGTTGAGATCCCTTGTTTTCCAGGATTGGCGGGATACTCTTATTTGCTACATGTCAGCTATGGTCACTCACAGTAAAGGTCTTTCACTTAACGTTGGAAGTTGTACGGTGGAACATATGGTAAAGGGTCGAAAGCCACTCCTTCCGTGAGAAATTTTCCTTGTGTACGCAAGAGCACATCCATGCTTGTCTTCTTCATCGACCGTAATACGCCTACACCATCTTGACACCGAGGCCCGGAGATGTAGCCCCTCCTGGACGAACTTCGTCATCAAACAACGTGTTCTTATGATTGCTGATCTTGTTCATTTATGTTCCTCTTATTTGAAGCTACCATTGTTCATTTCAGTTCTTTAACGTCTTAATTAAATGAAATTCTAATTATCAGCCGAAGTAAAAGGTATTGGATAAGGGTATCAAGATTTTACCCTGGATCAAGTGGTATCAGAGTAGGTATTCTTATTGATTGGATTGCAGCCGTGAACATTGGACGTTTGCTGAGTTGAGCCATGGAAAGTGTCAAGGACATGTACAAAACCATGCTCAGGGTGTCTGAGAAATCAGACATACTGTACGAGGCTTACGAAAAACAAGCAGCAGAGAACGAAGAATTGAAGGCCCTCCTACACAAAGAGAAGGAGGACAAACAACAGTTGCAGCTTCAGTTGCAAGCCACAACAGAAGCATGGGAAGATTGGAAGCACAACAATGAAATTCTTTAAGTAGATCATGATGCCTTGAAGGCATTCCTACATGAAGAGAAGGAGGAGAAGCAGTAGTTGCAGCTTCAGTTGCAAGCCACGACAAAGGCGTGGGAAGATTTGAAACGCAACAACGAAAATATTTAGAGAGATCATGATGCCTTAAAAGAATTCCTACAAAAAGAGAAGGAGGAGATGCAGCAGATGCAGCTTTAGCTACAAGCCATGTCAGAGGCAGTGATGGAATTGAAGCGCAATGAAGGCTTACAACAGCTTTCTTCATCTGTTTCACAATCAACACCTAAGGTAAACAGTGTTGATTTTTCTTCAGTTTCTTCACATGATGTCACTTCAGTTGGAAGTGTGGAGATACCCATCACAAGTACCGGCATGAGACTCCTCACCAAAATGGGGTATAGAGGAGGAGGACTTGGTATTCATGGCCAAGGCATAACCGAACCATTGGAGGTTGTTCAACGACCTCGTTATGCAGGTTTGGGGTACACTGGTGAAGGATGTTTGAAGGACATCAAGGGAAAATAGATAATGATGAACTCTCCAAGGAAGAGGAATGATAGGGACACTTCTCCATCTTCCCACGGAAGTGCACGTTGCAGTGAAGGAACTGAGGTGAGATCCCATCATCATGATCGCACCAGAGACCACCCCAAAAGGTATACTAAGTCTCATTATTCCAGAGTGCATTTTAATTACAAGAATGTTGATAACCACGGTCGTAAAATATGGCATCGTAAAACTTGTTATTTTTGTGGTTTAAATAACCGTGTGATTTCTGAGTGCTGGAAGAGGATGGCAGCACAAAGGAGGAAGAGGCATGAAAATCCTTCTCCCCAACAGGAAAAGAAATTGATTAAGCAGGTTTGGAGGAAAAAGAAATTTTGCACCCATTGTGACCGAAGTGGCCACCAAAGAGCCACATGCTGGAAACTTCATCCAGAACAGTGTTGTAAAGCCAAAGCGCCCATGCATACACCAGTCAAAAGAGCTGATTGACAAGCAAGTTCGCCACAGGGAAATGATCCACTCGTTTTAATAAATGAGAAGTGGTTCTTCTAGATTGTTTTTCCTAGAGATGTTAAGCTTGTCATGGCCATGCTTGTAAGTCATTTGTCACATTTTTATTATGAAAGTGATGATGTGTTTCCATCACTCGTTTAAGCGACCATGACAATTTTTTATTTTTTTTTGGCCTTGTTTTATAAGCTGTATGTTAGATCTCTTTCATGTAAAAGTGATGATGTGTTGCCATCACTTTGAGATGCGATGATTATGTTTGGTCATGTTGTATGAGTCGTCTGATGCATTTCTTTCATGTAAAAGTGATGAGGAGTTTTTCCATCACTTCGAAATGTGACGATGAGGTCTGGTCTTGTAATTTTGTTGAGGTATGATTTCCATTTTGCTATAAGCTTGACCACAGAGTATATGTTATAAACTCGTGGCAAGTATGGAAATATCTGGGTCATTGTTGGTGACATTAAGAATGTAATGTTCATTGCAACTCTAGGCAGGTGTTGGCTTTACATCTTGATTCGGAAGTATGTGAGGTCTTCAAGGGATGTGCCTTTTCAGACATCTCATTGTAGCAGTTGCAGGTGTTGGCTTTACATCTTGATTCCGAAGTACGTGAGGTCTTCAAGGGATGTGTCTTTTCAGACATCTCATTGTAGCAGTTGCAGGTGTTGGCTTTACATCTTGATTTTGAAGTACGTGAGGTGAAGGAGTCTTCAAGGGATGTACCTTTAGCTGCATTTTAGCGATTACGGTGTGATTTGTCTGGTTCAGTAAGTGAAGGTCTGAGGATGTCTGCTTTTCAAACATCGCATTGAAACAATTTGTGAATAGTGATTTTATAGGGATTCAAGAAGTACGTGAGGTGAAGGAGTCTTCAAGGGATGTACCTTTTCAGAAATTTGCATTTTAGCAGTTGCAGGTGTTGGATTTACATCTTGATTCCGAAGTACGAGAAGTGAAGGAGTCTTCAAGGGATGTGCCTTTTCAAACATCGCATTGCAGTAGTTGTAGATGATGGTTTTGCATCTTGATTCCGAAGTACGTGAGGTGAAGGAGTCTTCAAGGGATGTGCCTTTTAACAATAATTGCAAGGCAAAATGATGACTAAGTAAAGCTGATACTTTTAGAGGACAGCTTTCCTTAGTGATTATTAGGTGAATTGTTGGTGATACAAGCAACTCAGCAAAAAAGGCTCAAAAATAAAAGTGTTCAAAGGATTCTTGAACCAGGTTCATGTTTTAGATATCATCTTTCTGATTCCAATGGCGTAGACGGCACTCGATTCCGAGTCTGTATGAGGAAGTTATAAGCATTCAAAGTTCCAGGTTGACTTGGTCACTGGACAGCCTTAAGGAAGGCGCAAATTCGACTTTTTCTGGCCACTGGATTTCGGCAAGCTCAGGCCAGATTCTGAGAAAATTTGTGGCCTGTTTAAATTGGCTCCTTCAGTCCAAAACCAAATTTTTCAAAAGGCATAATTTGTTTTATAAAAACAAAAATTATTTAAAAAAAGGGATGGCAGGCCACCACCACCGCCACCCCACCGAACCGCATGTCATACTAAACAAAAAATATATATATGTTTATGGGCCAGTGGGCCATGACCTCCGCTAGACCCCATGGAGCCTCCACCTTAAATGAGTGTGTTTAACATATATCATATGTATGTTATAACGTATATATACTATATATGATGAAGCATATATCATTCATTGTGGGGAGTTGGGGCGGGCTGCCCGATGCGGGCCCAAGCCCCAAATAAACATTACAAAAACAATATAATATTGTTTTTTATAAAAGAAAGTGCAGATTTGGTAGAGGCAGGATTTGATCCCCCGACCTCATTTAACCAATTACTAAATCTTACCATTGCGCCCAACTGACAACTTGGGTAATTCCGCCCACGCGTTCTTATTTAAACCCAGAATTTGCACAGTGCGCCCAAGGCCAAGAGGACGAAGATGGAGCACGATTTTTCTGAGTTTTAATGCTATTTTGCAGCCAAGCATGGGCATGGAATCCAAGGAGATGCACATATTTCCAGACTTATGATTTTTTTTATTGCAAGTCATGTGGAACCATGAGCCAGAAAAGAGGCAGGCGGAACCTTGATTGAGCTCAACTTTCAAGAGGGTGAAATTTTGACTTTGTCCAAATGGGATGCATTTTATTTCATTTCTGCACTACTCGACGCCACGAGTCTGATGGCGTGCTCAGTTTCTAAATCTGAGTTTTTGATTTTTCAGCCACTTTTGGAAGTGGGTTATGCAGGTGTCATATTTACACATGTGAGCAGTCGTTTTCACCTTTTTCGACGCCACAAGATTGATGGTGTTTTCAGATTCAGCCGCAAATAAGCTCAGCCTTCAGCAAATGGAAGCATGAGGTATATGATGTGGATTCCATGTACTTCTTTATTTATTTCTCGTTGAGATGCATTATGTCTTGCAGATCCCGGTTCATACACGAGTTGTGGGATCTTGCTTTGTGTTGTTATTGATGTACTTTGAACTATGGATTTGTGTCATGTATGAGTCCCTTTTATGCCAGATTGGTGGGATGCTCCTTTTCACATGTGTATTGTTGAGATCCCTTATTTTCCAGGATTGGTGGGATACTCTTATTTGCTACATGTCAGCTATGGTCATACTGATAGGAGTCTTTCTTTATGTATGAGAGTTCTGCAGTGGAACATCTCTTAAATAATTCAAGCCACTCCTGCGTGAGGGAAATTTTTCCTTGTATGTCATAGGAAAGCACATCCATGTACATCTTCTTCATACAACACATAATGCAGCGGCCTACACCATCTTGACACCGAGGCCCGGAGATGTAGTCCCTCCTGGACGAACTCCGTCATCAAACAATGTGTTCTTGTGATTGCTGATCTTGTTCATTTATGTTCCTCTTATTTACAGCTTCCATTGTTCATTTCATTTCTTTAACGTATTAATTAAATGCAATTCTAATTATCAGCCGAAGTAAAAGGTATTGGATAAGGGTATCAAGATTTTACCCTGGATCAATACCAATGGGACATCAAGCCATTGAATCACAGGAAAAGCCCTTATAAATTGTGATGAATCTAGAAGCTGTGCTAAGAGAGGATACCTAATTAGGAGTGTAGAAGATACAAGGCCAGCTAGAAGCAATGCATATGGAGATCTAGAATCTGTAAAAGGAGAGAGGAGCGGAGGCCAGCTTTGAAAGATGGTGCATATGATGCAGGTTTAATGGACACACTAAGGATAACTGTCCTCTACTAGGAGAATACATATAGCCCGGGGGACCCAATCCTTTGTGTCCTAGGGAAGCTACAGGACAAAGTGGATCGGTGCTTTGGTGCAATGATTGTCGCATTGCTGGGTTGTACGATACCAACCACTACCCCTACAGCAACTGCATATGTCCCATAAATAAACCAACAATGGTTCAGGTTCTGAAGATCTGTAGGCCATGATGAACATAACTACAGGACATACGACTTAATGATAGATGGAGGAGATATATATAGGGTATAGTTGGATCCGTCATCGCCAAGATCCCCCTCGAGCATAGGTGGCTCCCTAGCTAGGGGAAGGGGAGGAGGCCAAGGTGGAAGCGTCAGTTGGGGGAGGGGACAACTGATTTACTATAACTATGGGGAAATATGGTGCTTTGAAAAGGATTTCACAAACCCTATGAGACAATCCTGCAAATATTGTAGACAGTTGGATCATGTGATTGAATATTGCCTGATTTTGATAGCCAAGATGCAGGAGAAGTAGCAGACGCCTACGCAGAATGTACAAAGGGTCAAGGAAGAACCTAAGATTAAGGAACAATTATTAATGATATAACACACAGTGGCATGGCCACTAGAGGAGCTGCGGAGAAAGCTAAGGTATAGCCTCTTATCTGTAAAGCAACCATTAAACTAGAAGGGTTGGACTTACAGAAGGAAAAGCAAACCTTTGTCGCAGCTCGCCAAGACTTTTCTACGGCTGAGGCACCTACTCCTACGAACCCCAAAGTAGATGACGAGGTCAAAAAATTTCTGCAGACATGTATGAAGCTGTTACGCAACCAAAGGGCTATAGAAAACCTCCAAGCATTGATAGACAACTACGCAGAAAAGACGACCCCAGCTATGGAAGTTAAGGACATACAAAAAATATATAAGCATAAGAGATGCACTGGTTGGGAGATGCAGTTTACCGCACGGATTGGCGATTACGAGATGGATCAAGTTATTCTAGACTTGGGATCAAATGCGAACATACTACCTAAACAGAATTGGTAGCAAATGGGAGAACCTAAGTTGGAATGGTCCACTAACCAACGAAGCATGGCCAACCAGCAAAATATCATCCCGTTAGGAAGACTATCAAATATCGTGGTAGATATCGTAGGAGTTAATGTCTGTGCCCACTTTGAAGTCATTCATATTGTAGAATATGTTAACCCTTACCTGGCACTCCTAAGATTGGACTGCGCCATTGATATGGGCGGTATTATCAATTTGAGGAAAAGAAGCATGGTGTTTTAAAGTGAAGGAACACAGGTGATCGTACCACCAGACCTCATAGAAGAAGAAAGGTATACAGAGCTAGTACGCGAGGAAGAAGAGGTGGATCACATCTATAAGTTAAATGCGAGGGACGAAGACTGGATCAATCATACGGCAGATGATGTGCTATGCCGGGAAAGAGCTAGCGAATGTTTTTCCGACTCCAACGAAGAAATGGAAAATTGGCAAAACTGGCTACATGATGTCTCTACGTTGCACTACCTGCGAATAACCAGGGACTTCCGTTACATATCCTATGAGGTAAGAGAACTACCCTTCTTTGATTGTTCTGGTAGCATAAAATAATTTTTGTGAACATTTGAAGCTGAGGTACCCAGAGAACGGAGGCTATGGGCCCTTAATCTAGCTATGCATGCAACTCCTTAAAGATGGTGAGACACACATAGGGAGGCATTCTAGGACTAGGAGGAGTGTTGGGACATGATGATCCTAAGATTCAAGCCTTCGGTTGAGGTGCTCGTCAAGATGTTCCTTGGCCTAGGGGACCCGCGTGAACACTTGTTCGCTTGGATGGAAAAGTGGTATGACCTAACTACGGAGGAATGGGTTCACTTGTTTATTCATGTATTGGGACCAATGTTCTTGCAATGTGGATATTGAGCTGCATTAGAGCACACCATACACTAAAACTTTAAAGGATGAGTTCATGGGTGTTTGGACTAACGAGGGCTCAGAACGCCGACAAGCTACCTTGGGATAGATACGATGCGTGTTTAGTGAATCAACTCTCTTTTTTATAATTTGAGTCAAACGTAGGAAACACGGATACGGATATTGTCATTTAATACGATATATATATATATATATATATATATATATATATTATATATATATATATATATATATATATATATATATATATATATATATATATATATAATAATAATAATGCGATGAGGATTCGCGCAATGTCTCGATCCCATAATCAGAGGGAGAACGCGCAGTTTCAGGACCTCTGTTACACATGGTGGATGTTACGAAACCTCTGAAGCTATGAGAATTTAACATTGGAATGGAATAGTAACCCAAGTTGGCTAAAATAGGGGACTAATAGAATGGTGAGATAGTAGGAAAGATTGCGGAACTACTCCAGAATATCAAGACTTATTTTTCAAAAAAAATTCAGAGCTTAAGGGTATCAAGAGGGACTTAGGGGTTATGCACATCACTCTGAAACCAAATGGCGGCCAGTAAAGCAACGCCCTTATTGACTGAACCCTAAGTATAAGCAGAAGGTTAAGGAGGAAATTGATAAAATGCTCACTGCAGGTATCATCGAATCAGTCAAATAGTCGGACTGGGTGAGTCCTATGGTGGTTCAAGAAAATAAAATGAAGGGGGGAATCTGCATGTGCATATATTTGCACAAGTTGAATGACGCATGTGTACATGATCCATTTCCTACACCGTTCTCCGATGATATCCTACATAGCATGGGAGGCCAAGAGGTGTATTCCTTCACTGATGGGTTCTCAAGATACCATCAGATTAGAATCACAACAGAAGATCGCAGCAAGACTACATGTGCCACAGAATGGGGATCCTTCCAGTATACAGTCATGCTGTTTGGATTCAAGAATGCTCCTGATATCTTCTCATGGGTACTTTTTGCAGTGTTCAAGGAATTCATCCACAAATTTCTAGAGGTGTATTTCGATGATTGGAATATCTTTGACCTATTAAAAATGCACGTTTAGAACCTTCACATAACGTTGGATGCCTACCGGAAACACCATATTTCACTGAATATCAAGAACTGTATCTTCTGCGTACCCTTCGTAATCTTTCTCGGGCATATCGTTTGCCAACAATGGTTGATGGTGGACCCTGCAAAAGTTGAATTTATCATCAATTTGGTAGTTCCTACGACTAAGAAATAGATGCGTTTGATCCTTGGACATACGAGCTACTATAGAAAATTCATTCAGGGATACACACTGATCACAACCCCTTTCGAAAAGATGTTTAAGAAGGATGTTTCATTTTTTTGGGATGATGAGTGCCAAAAGAGCTTTGAGATAATCAAGGAAAAGATGGTATCTGCACCTATTCTTATTTTTCCCGATTGGGCAAAGGTATTTCATGTTCATGTCGATGCTTCAGAAATTTCCCTTGGGGCAGTCCTTACGGAGCCTAGAGCTGGAGACATTGATCACCCAATCACATTTGCTAGTCGGAAACTCTCGGGTGTGGAGCGCAATTATGCCACCACAGAAAGGGAAGGGTTGGCCATGTTCTATGCACTACAGAAGTATCGACACTATCTGATAGGAGGGCACTTCAAAATGTTCATAGATCATTTGGCTTTGAAGTACCTAGTGAATAATCCTGTGTTGTGGGGGGGGTATCTTCCGATGGCTTTTGCTCTTCTAGGAATACGACTTAGAGATCACTGTCAAGCCATGAAAATTGAATGTCAGGCCAGATCACTTGTCTCGCATTTAGAGTGGTGAGGAACCCACCAACCTGGAGGAAGGATTGCCTGATGCCTAGCTATTTTCTATTAAGGTGGTTGATGCACACTTCGCTGACATCGTTCAGTTCCTAACTATGGGCATGGCACCTATGGAATATTCGGTGCACCAAAAGAAGGAACTGGTAGCCCACATTGAGGATTTTACCATCATCACAGAACATCTTTATAAGATGGGCGTAGATGAGGTGCTGTGCAGGTACATCCTAGAGCACGAATGGCATGATATCTTGGCAGAAGCCCACAACGGGTTAGCAGGAGGTCACTACGCAAGGAAATCAACGATGCAGAAGATCTTAAGAGCTGGCCTATGGTGGCCTACCCTACATATTGACTCTCATAATTATTGTAAAGCCTTCAATACATGCCAACGGACAAGAAGGCCATCATGTAGGGATGAAATGCCCCTTCAACCGCAGATGGCCCTAAAAGCCTTTAACAAATGGGCCATCGATTTTGTGGGAAATATTAACCCACCCGGAAAGAAAACAGGTGCACGCTACATCCTCACTACCACTGACTATGTAAGCAGATGGGCAGAAGCACAAGTGGTGAAAGATTGCACTGTAGATACCACTGTGCACTTCATTTTTTAGCAGATTTTGACCAGATTTGGGTGTCCAAAAATTTTGATGATCGATAGGGGTACACACTTTGTTAATGAGACTATACAGGCTTTAACAGAGGAGTTTTGGATCCATCATGCCAAGAGCACTCCATATCATTCTTAGGCAAATGGAGTAGTCGAGGTATTCAATAATTTTTTGGAGAACACACTAACTAAGGTATGTAACACCGATCGCAGCAACTGGGACATATGCATCCCATTTGTCCTTTGGGCATATCACACCACCTGCAAAAAATTGACACGGAAAACACCGTTTAGGATGGTTTATGGCAAGGAGGCCATTATTCCCATGGAATATATTATTCCTAGTATGTGCCTCGCAGCCTTTAAGCATATGGCGGAGCTTGATATCATGGAGGAGCGTTTAGCACAACTTGTGGCTTTGGAGGAAGACCAATTTATTGCTAACTTCAACCAATAGGTTCAGAAGGCATGGGATAAGGCATGGAATGACCGACATATCCGAAAAAAGTCCTTTGCAGAGGGTGATTTAGTGGTATTGTATGATATCCAGTTTGCGAGACATCCGAGGAAGTTTCGATGGCACTGACATGGGCCCTATACAGTTAAGGAAATCACAGATGGCGGAGTTGTGCGATTAACCACCCTGTGCAGCGATATGCTACCCAGCTACATCAATGGTATTCGGCTCAAACCGTATCAAATCAGATAAATATATGGCCTAAGTAGTTGTATGAAGTGGGCGATCCCCACCAAGGAAGGTAAGTGCAGCAGGTACCATGCTCCGCATAGAAGGAAGCTGCAGGATTGGGAGCTCGGGGAACTGCGTTGGTGACGTGGAAATAAATTTAGAAGGAATAGACTCAGAATGCCACAGATGTGCTGGGAGTGCAAGAGGTATGCTCATAGCATAGGGGCACGCTAGAAGCGCAGGGATGCACTGAGCGCACCCAAAGTGTGAAAACTAGCCATTGGAACAGTAAAATTGGGTAAAAATAAAAAATTACCACTGGAATGAGTGGGCGGTAGGCATTTAATAAGGTAGTATCTGGAGATTTTTTACCTTTTTCCTGATGGTAAGTTCCAAGTAGCATTTACTCTACCGTTGGGCGCTCGTCGAAGCTATAAAATTTGGAGGATAGGTCAGACAAGGGTTTTGTATCGATTGAATAGCTCGCACTTCGCATTTTTGTCCTAGACGAATTTGTGTTGTAAGAATTTTTGTGCCTATAACGTCTCTTTCATGTCTGAGCAACCTGCTCCCTCTGATAGTAGCAATCCCGAGTTTGTCTTTCACGCTAGGATGATGGCTATGAATCCAGCTGGACCTTTGGAAATAGTAGTCTCGGTGGAACAAGGCACTGAGGAAGTCGTGGAGATTGAGTCTGAGGCTGAAGAAGTTTTCTCCACCTCTGTCACGAAGAAGGGGAAGGAAAAAGCACAGGGCTTAGGAAAGCCCCCGAAACCCACAAAATGGGCTGGAGGGAAGCCTCGTACTTCTCCGCGAAATTTAAAATGCCCGTGAGCGACACCCCAGGCAAGGGTTTCACAGGAAGAGGTTCAGGCCGCAGAGCCCATCAATTGGTTACCTCCTTTTGTTCGACTGCGTTGGCCCTCTAAATGCACGCTGATGAACCTCAATGGTCTGATCACCTACTTTCAGATGCAGCTGAACCCGGGCGAGGTCCCTGTTATTAGTGAGCCTTTTTGAAAGCTTCATGAAATCAAATTTGATGATCATGACTTGGACAATTTGGAGGCCTTCCCAAAATTGGTTCTCGAGTTATATCTGGAACGAGTTCAGGAGGATGAGGGGATCAAAATTCTCCATGTAAGCTGGGTACGTGGCGTGGCAGGGTCCAGACTCCTAAACCTACTTAGAATGCCACATTTCGGCCATTACAATGTCACAGACCATCTAGTGCATCAGTTGCTTCCACTGGTCCATGATGGGTGTTTATGGATCAAGGATCGAATCCCTATTGATGTTGTACTCATCCATAGAATCATTGGTCTGCCTATTGAGGGGCCGAACCCTCTCGAGTGCGTTGGCAAGAAGTATGAAGGGGAAATTGTTGAGCATGTGCGATAAAAGTACCATGTGTGGCAGAATACTCGCAGCTTCATGATAAAAACTATCAGTGATCCCGCTACACAGCTGGGTACCATGTAATTGGTGTGTAAGATGATGCAGAAATTTTAGGTGGCCTCCATCCCCACCTACGTAATTCATCACATAGGTCAGTGTGAGAAAGGGGTCTATTTCAACTTGTCACAATATTTGTGTAATGAGTTTTTGACCAATGTCCACGAATCCCAGGAGCAGGGACAGGCATTTTTTTTTTCATGGCTGCTACTTCTCATCGCATTGATAGCTCGAGAAGCCCTAGAGGAACCGGTCCTGCCAGAGCTCACCCCTGACATGCGTGAAGGTGCCCGATATACAAATTTATGGGACTGAAAGGATGAGGAGCATCTTGAGGACAACCAAGTCTTCTGGGTCCTCTTTCAGAGTAGCTTGGTCGCAGCCATTAATTCCTTACCACAATTGTCTCCACTGGTATATGACAGATACAAAGGCATTGTGGCATTCTATGTCACCATGCACAATTTCCAGATCCGAGCACACAAGGACATATCTTGGACCTCGCTCCCTTATATGGTGGCAGAAAAATAAAACGACAATGTCATTGTGCTTTGGCCTCATAACTGGAAGATCGGTTTCAAAACTGGCACGAAGAGCTCTGCGGGAACCAGTATACCAAAAGTAATCCTGCCTATTGTCCTTAAGGATACTGGAGGCCCAACCAAGAGAACCAAACAAGATACAGGCATGGAAAAAAAGGGTGTGAAGCAGAAGCAGAATCTTGAGAAGGACGTCGACGCAGAGAATCAGGTAGATTCGCATCAAGACCTGGGTACAGATGGACTGGACATAGGAGGACATGCCTCCCCATGCAGCACGAAGCGAACAAGTGAGCCGGTCAAAAGGGCTCTTAGCAGATGGAACGAGACGAGACAGTCACATTGACGAACGAATACCTTGAACAAATCACTGATGCGATCACTCTGGCCATGGAGGAGAGATTGGTGGCCTTAGAGGAGTAGCAGAAAGCTGCGATCAATACAATTCATGCTTAGCTCCGTGCTCTAAAGTTGAAGACAGACACATTGAAAACTACTGTGACTCAGGTACGCATACCCTCAACCACAAGTAGCGCAGAATTAGTTACAGATGAAAGACGCCTCTGCTCTCTACCTAGAGCAGCCCTTATGGTTAGTCCACTCGACCTGGGAAACCAAGTCTAGGCCAGTACAAAAGTCCCATTGAATTTAGCTAGGCTACCTCATGAGGCCTTGTAGGGTCTCCACACCTCTGTATTTTAGGAAATTATCCATCGAGATCAGCAAGTGCACCAATATCTCGAAGTGGCCGAACATAAAATTGATGTGAAGGACACTGAAGTATGCCTCACCACCGTGAAGCAAACGAAGCTCGAAAACATGATTCACCAACTTTGCACAGAGGTTACCATAGAAATCCCGACTAGAACCACCCCTCAAGCTAAGGTTGAAAGTTTGGTTGCAGCACTGAAGGCCTCTAGGCAAGAAGTTCAAGTGGTCAAGGCATGGATGGAGTAGTAGATTGTTGACCTGCAGGCTAAGCTGCGACCCAAAACACCTCCGGAGGTACGCACCCAGCGAACTACGCTGGTCACCGCGACTATGAATGCTATTACAAGGAAAATCACATAGGGTTCCCAATTACTAGAAATAGCCATACAACTATGGACCAAGTTCCAGTGCGACCCGATCCTGTGAGGCATCAACCAGGACCTGCGGCATAAATAAGAAGAGTTCATGACGTTAGAATCCACCTTGCCCACTTTAGTTCCTACACAGCGTTTGACACGGGTGCACACTATTCATGCCCTCCAAGCTGATATTGATGAACTTCGGCAGAAGAAGAAGGTCCTCGGTGACCGCCTGAAGCCTTGGACTGTTGAGGCCCTCAAACTTTCACAAGATGTTGATGTCACGGTTAAGAAGCTAAACTAGACTCTGGAGGGTGTCACAACCATGATGGAAGGCCTGATTTCAGAAAATTTGGTCAATATTGCACATAATGCTACTGCTCAGAGTGAAGGCATGCTACCCCCATTAGCTGAGGCGATCATATTATTGTAGGCACAGGTGGAGACCCCACCATCACAGTGACTCGGAGGAGTCACAAGATTGTGTTAGGGGACTGTTGAAACAGGGTCTCCTAAAGCTGCGAATTTTGTCCATTTTTGTATATTTTTTGTAATATTTAGTCTAACACCAAGGTTTTGGGGTGGGTCAAAGCCCCTAATGCATTGTAATGGGTCAAGGGTAGATCAAGAGTCCGCAAACCATGGTTTGTGAACCATTGGATGCGTACGCTAAATCAGTGTAAATAGATGAACATTTTTTAGTCATAGGAAGAAAAGTAATAGAGATTGATGTTAAGCACGAATTGTTAGATCTTTTGTTAGGGTTTTTGGGGAAGGACTCCTGCTAGCTGTGTGCGCAGAGGTCCTAAGTCTTGCTATGTGAGGACCTTGTTGGCTATGTGCGTAGGAGGTATTTTGGGATTGTAAGGGGATTCTCGTATTAATATATATGCGAAGTACTGTTGTTATCTAATGAGATCTAGATCTGTTCTATTATAGTTTATGTGAACTTGGGTTGTATGATTAAACTACAAGAATAATTGTTTGATAACTGCAAAAGTATCCTTGTTTCTGTTATATGAATTTATGATCTGTTAATTAATGCAATTATAGTTTTTGTACTGATAGATTGGTATTATGCACGTGGATGCGAAGGTAATCATTAGATCTGAGCTCTGTGATATAAGCCTGCAACTAGATCTAAATCTTGATAAGTTGGAAACACAACTCTCCTTGACTTACCTACTCTCTCTCAGGGTGTTGAAACTTGGTTCCAGCACCCTCCTATACTACTTCAGGTGAGACTTTGTCCTGCACAAGCAGGTCACTACCGAAAGGGCCAGTAGTATAGGGGTTTGTTGGCAAAACTTAAACCTCCAAACCTGGGTCAGGACCCCTCGAGCCAACAACATGCTTCTTCATATGAGTGTAAGTGTGATCACTTAGGTGTGGTCAAAGCATGTTAATAATAGGAAAAATTGATCTCAATAGGACCCTAGGGAAAGGCTAAGATGGAATTCATCATATCATAGGAGGTGTTATGGGATGAATATATAAAGAGTTCAATACCTAGTATTAAGGACATGACAAGATAGTGGATTCATTGTTTCCCTTCTTCCAATTGGAAATCCCCCCTCCTAGGATGAGATTGCTCATATACTCTAACAACTCCACAATTCATTGGTATAGGTGAATTGGGTACACCATGATGACCATTATGACATCCTTGACCACCTACAATGAAATTTGTGGGAAATGCATGACAAATTGATGAGATTTTGGCATGGGAAAAAGGGGTTTTCAAAGCAATTGGACCTATTGGAAACCAAAATCACTCACGTGGAAGGTCAAGCCCATTGCTTTTTCAAACCCCCATCTTCTCCAAGTTTATCTCTAGAACATCCAATCCCATTAAATTTAGATGACAATTAATGTGTGTCCATTTTTTCTGGTGTTTTTTGTTTTTTAGAAATGGTTGTGAATTAGTGTTTATAGATCATTGTCTCTATAACAATATATCATGTATTAATAGTTTATCTTTATTATAAAAGGGAAAAGTGTAGGTTTAAACACAAATGGAACTGCACATCTACTACATACCAAGCTACACAATAAGTAATCAAGCTAACACAATTGAATGTGGAATTATTGATTTTTTATAATGCTTTTAATTAAAATTAACCAAATATCTATAGTTAAAATTATTTTCTATTTATATAATAATTTATTTTTATTTTAAAAATGCATGTCTCAATTCACAGTTAAGCACAAAAAGTATTACACATCTCCCTCTTGTTGAGTTTTAGAATAAACCTCTTCGTACAAATAATAAGCTCAAAAAAATCTAAGTAATTGTCATTTAAAATTCAAAAAATTCAAAACCTACAAGTACAATAATGTTGAAACACCCTAACCCCTGATGGGGGTGACAAAATGTGGGACATTAAGAATCATGGAAAGGTCTATCAATCTTGTGCCCCTTCATGATTATGGTAAAGGTATCACCTAGTAAGTGGATAACATGTGTTAATTCATGAGGCATCACTTTGAATATACTGTAACTTGATGGCATTAATAGTAACTTCAACAGTTGTGCACCTAAGGTATGGATGGTGGCTGAAATGATGGAAATTAGGTACCTAGTGTAATTTCTGTGTAACGATATTAGTTGGGATTATTTTGGATTCATCCACAAAGTTGATCTCCTTGACATTGAGCTCAAGTCTAAGCATTGTAGAAGAGTGGGAATTTTAGTGATGTAGACATGCACAAGCCAAAAATTATGAGTGAGGAAGGCAAGGTGGTGAGGTAAATCACTAACCTTGTCACACAAGTATCTTTCATGAATTTCTATGGGTAATTCACACTAGACTCAAATACCCTAATTATTTTTTGGTTGTTTGGATTATGTGGAAAATTTCGAAAATTAGGTGTTTCATAACTAAGGCTTGTTGGAGCGTGTTGTAGCATCCCCTGACTCATGAAATTAAGGAACTTCGGTTGCTTTTCATGTATATGGAAGATATTTAGACTTATATTGGGAAGGTTGACTTGTAATCATGGCCAAAAGGTCATATACTCAATTAATAGCAAGGTCATTCTAGGTGTGACACCTTAATTTTTCACCATGAGGGGGATGGAGGCCTCCTTTTGTCTGGGTTCAAAGTGGCATATGGTTACAAGGCAATGGATCTGATTTGGTTTAAATTTCCCAACAATGGTTAGAAAAAATTTGGTTAGCCTGTGCAGTGTGGGTTGTGGGTTGTGGAAAACTTGCACATGCTTCTTCCTATGGGTGTAACTTCGACTCCTTCGGTAGGGTCAAATCATGCTAAAAAAAGGAATACTTAGGCCTTAAAAGGCCTTCTAAAATAAAAATATGTATTTCGCTTGGATGTGATTGTTGATATTTATTTTAATGATTGAATTGGAATGGTTATTCATATTATTTATCAACTCTATAGATTACATAATTACATAGTTCGAAAGCCATAAACAACTATAGCTAAGTGATGGCCATATTCCCTTATTTCAAACATGTACGTGTGAGTACTTAATTACACAATTCGAAAGCCATAAACAAATATAGCAAAATGATGGCCATATTCCCTTATTTCAAGCATTTGTGTGTTGAATCTCTTCTCAAAATAAATTGAATAATAAGAATCAAAATTTTCAAAATTACACTTTTTTACATTTTTTTTAGAATATTAATAATTTTTCACATTATTAGATTTTTTCATGTCACTTTGACTCATGTTTACAAAGAGCACAACTAAAACATTGATAAATTCTCCGAATATGGAAAATGTTTGAAAAAAAAGGGTTAAAGGCTTCTAATATTTTCATACAATAGAGCTCCAAGTTTAATTAAAAATATATTATGGACATTTTTTTACATTTTTTATTAATATTTCAACAATTTTTTATTTATAGACAATACTACTAATTAAAAACAGATTATGGAGATTTTTTTACATTTGTTATTAATATTTTAACAATTTTCTACTTATAGACAATACTACATGAAAATAAAATTTCAGGATATTCACACAACTTATCATGTATGCAAAATTTTGGAGATATCTTCTTTAGAATATTATGACTTAGCTTTTGCATTCTTTCAAAAACAGTCCATGTGGTTTTTGATTTTTTTTTTTCTAAAAGAAAAATTTTGGATAGATTCACTTCACAGTATTATGACTTAGTTTTTGCATGCTTAAAAAAATCTCTATGCTTTTTGATGTATTTTTTTCTTGAAAAAACTTTATGTTTTTTTTGGGGGACACTGGGGAAGTGAGACTACAAGCCATGGGAATGATACAAACTATCTAATTTTGTTTTCAATATAATAAAATTACTTCCTTTTTTCTTTTGAAAAAAATAATTACACAATTTTTTAGTATTTTTAGGGTCAATAAAAAAATCAAGTATTTACAAATAAATAACTATTGTTAAACTATACTAAGATACATGACATAAAAATATGGCAGAAAAAGTTTCATTCATTCCCATAATAATATTCATTCCAATGATACAAATTGATAGTACATAGATCAAAATACCTCATAAACTACATTTACTATCACGCCAACACCTCATCAAGATATAAGGCTAGGAGGAGGAAAAATTGGATCCAATACATGTTTAGAATGCAAACCATTTAAAATACATAAAAGTGATGTAGGAATTTATTATTTTACTAACAGGACAACAATAACTCCCTCAATTATAATTTCAAACAATTATGCTAGCAATGTAGTAAAAACTATTACAGAAGTTCGTATCAATTCAAAGTATTCAATATATAACTTTTAGAATGAGCCTTGATAAATATCTTCCTATAAAACCACCAAAAGTTGATCCTAAAAACCCCGTTGCATAAACATGTGATCCAAAATTCCTATAATTATTCACTAATCTCAACTCCAATATTTGAGAAGAGGTAACCATAAGAGGTGAGCCTGCTAGTCAAAGACATCAATGAAAATTCCTAGCAATCCAATCAAATTTCATGTAACAATGCAATTGGATATAGCTATATTCTACTAGGTCAAATAACTATCCAAGTGAAAAAAAAAATATCCACAAAATTCCTCTTAGAAAATGACACAAATATTATCAATAAAACTCTCAATCATATATAATGTATAATCCAATTAAGGATATTGATAATAATTCTAACCAACAATTGTTGAGTAATAAACCAAATTTCCTACTAAAAGTGCTCAAATCCTAAATAAGTGATATCAAGGATAATTTGATTGCATCAATGCATTTCATATAAAAATACAAGTGACATAAATCTCAAAGTGCCCAAATTGGAAATTTATCACAAGTGATGAAATCTTTGCAACTCTCTTATTTTTATTGTTGTTCTCCATTCGGTACATATTGTTAGTGACCTTTTGGCATTTTAAAAGTGGTGTAGCTATTTATTATTATAGACTTGTATCAAATTTGATTATTTTTCTTCTACAATTTATTTACTTCATAGAAAATAAATAAACCATAGGAAATAAGAAAATATTGCACACACACAAATAATGAACAATAGTATTTTATACAAATGTCTCTAGAAAACCCCACTATGGGGAAAACCATTTCCAGATATAAGTATTTTATTTGTGATTGAAAAATTACAATGGTTTTCCATAAATTAGCAAACCTCTAGAAAAAAATTTCTTTCACTTTTGCAAGTGAGTCTATTTGGCTTCATTCAAACAACACTCTTCCCCTCTGATCCAATTTATCCCTCCTCTAGAGCCTTGAATTGGTCCACTCTTGTAGACCTCACAACTCGTCCCTCATTCCAAAACATACATTGGCTCGGAGATAAACTTGGCTTCCTCTGGAATTAGACTTCTCCTTGAAAACTCATATTTTCTTATGCAAATTGTTCACTCTTGCAAATATCTCTTTCCTCCTGCAACTGAGCCTCTGAATAAACTCGCATCATTGGGAAATTCAACCTCAACTATAGATAAAATTGAACTCCCTCTCAAAATATTTGAGAACAATTATCATGTTTGGATCAAGTTATATATATATATATATATATATAAGTTGTGCAATTTATTTTTTCTTGTTTTATTATAGCTTAAAATTGAAATTCCCCAAAAAAAAATGGATTTTAGTTAAAATTCATGTAGAAATGTATCGGAAAGAGGACCAACTTTTCTCCAATTGTTTTATTAAAGAATAAAATTGTTCTAGTTGTATTATGGTTGGGTTTTAGACAAAATTGACTTTAAAATATATCTAAACAAGGACCAAGTGAGAAAGAGATTGGAATATTTTATTTAAGCCTGAACTATTTTTCACAATATCCTAATTATTCATTAAGTAATTAAATTAATTATTTTCTATTGTTTTTTTATTTTTTATTCATTAAATATTGAAATTGAAATATTTTATTACCTAATTAAAAAAAAAAGTAATGTATGCCAAAATAGATTTTAAAAAGGTTGCTAGGGGTTGATTTGTACAACCCATGTGTGAAGATCATGAATGAGCCTCTGAAATATAATAGAAGTGGTAATGTCATCATGTTATTTTGTGACTACTCAAGGCCCCATAGCCATTGATTGACTTTCTTTGGAAAGGTTGTATTTGTCCAGATTCTTTTTTCTATAGAAATAGTTAAAATAAATTATCTACCTCTTATTTCCTTCAAGGATGGGAATGAGAGAAATGTTCCTACAAATTTGAATTTCATTTAACCAACTGATGATTAAAATGGAATCCAAAAAAACTTGGATGTGAGTACAACATTTAGCTAAGATAATGAGGAGAAAATTCTTACAAATTAGGATTTCAACCTTTTTATTGGATCTTGGGTCTAACCCCATTTTTACTCTAAAAAGGAGAGAGCCTAAAATGAAGGGGATAAAACCCTCACTAACTAAAGTTACTCGATACACCATCAAAAAATTCCCAAAGGAAAGAATGCTTAGTATTTTCTGCAATTACGATTTTCATAGGGGTGACCCATTTTTCCTAAGGGAAATGAGCTAAAATAGATATGGATTCAAGTGCACAATGCTAAGGAATTTAAGGCTTGTCTTGGAATATGATGCTGGACAATTTACTTCTTCCTGCAATTGTCCACTTCCATGAACTTACAACCTTAAGAATACCAAGAACCCTGAGAAATATGATTACTCAACAAGTTAACTATTACAATCATATATAGACATTCATTAACATGTACATGTACATGTTTTTCCATATTATACATTCACTTGGTCATTTAATCATACTCCACACCTCTTCCACACTCACATCCTTATCATTATATTTCATGATTAATATATACATATTACATTCAATGAACCTTGTCCTTTCAAATCCAGTAAGTTAAGATGTATTGGACTTGTATAAGGGAAAAATTAACAAAGATGGATTTTTATGAAACTTCCATATTTCCAAAACTAATCCTATCCTAAATACCAAGCTTTTCTCATGCTTTTACACAATTTAGAAATCCTAGAGATTTTTCCAACTTTTGTAAGTTCTAGACTTTTGTGCAAGACTTTAGGAAATTTCATTTTTGAAGACAGAGCTAGATTCTCCTTCATCATAAACAAAAGGTAGAAAATTATTCATAGAACCATTTCTATGAGGTTTTTCACGTTTCTCTAACAGAGAAAATCCTCCCAGATCCCAAACTTTAAATTGTAACTCATAATTTCTGAGGAAAAAAATTCCTTTACTCATTCTTCCTTTGTCCAATACTTATTTTGATGTTTTCCATTTAATTTTCTAACATAATTTCTCTCAGTTGACTGTGTTCTCTCGTTGAATATTTTCTTCTCCATTTTGTACATTCTCTTGGAATGTTGCTTCATAAGTTTCAATATCTCATCAATATTTTTGTCAAATTTGTTTCTTGACCGAAGCTTATTATCAACTTCTGTTGGTTGCATCTTCTTTCATGCATGATACTACTATATGAAACACTAATATTTTTCCCCAAACCAACTTACTTTGATAAATTTATGCAACCCTCATCTCTTACCAACCATCTTTCCAAAAATAACATCTCTTCCTTAAAATCTCTAAAAAATTGTTTTGAATGTTTAAAGCGAGGCTAGATTTCATCTTTAGGAAACAACATAGATTTTATCTCTCTAATCACGCCTTCATGTTTATCATTCCTATTTGTACCTCCTTTCACAAGCATTTCATTTAAGTGTTTCTCTTCATTCTTGCTAAGAACAAATTAAGAGTTATGTCCTCCTTCACCTTCATTACTTGTAATGAAATTTGCATTATGATGTTCCTCTAATTTTGTGAAAATTGGAAGTAACTTCCCACCATAATCCATAATTGCATCGGAAAAAAAATTATTAGTTTTAAATATATGAGAATCATGGATCTCACCCACTGCTTCGTCCTCATTCTCTCGAGGAAATTACACTTTATTTGGGTCACAATAGTGCACTTTTTTGTCTTGTACTCAACTACTTTGAGTTCTTATTCTTTCAATAGGTTTCTTATCATATGCCTCATCTTCTTCCGCAAATTTCTTGCAAACAATTCTTTAATTGGCCATTTAACTTTCTTCTTAAAAATCCATCTGCATTTTTGGTCTTCCTCATGTTTATGTAGCTTCTTCATAGTACATTCAGTTGTACTTGAATCTGAACAAGTTCCCTATCAAACTCCTCATCACTCAACTTTCTCTTTATGTCATTTTCCCTGACATATTCTTTCCTTCTCTTGTAGTTTTTACCTGAACCTTTGTAATGACCCTATGTAATCATCCTTTTCTCTAATTTTGTGAGTTTTTCCATGCTCAACAGTGAACTACAACCAAGCCTCTCATATTCTTGCTACTCAATACCTCATCAAGCTTTCTTCATTAGGTTGAACTTTTGGTATTTTCTCTCGTTCTCTCCTTAGAAATTTCTCTTTCAAGCACTTTACCTGCCACTCTCTTAATATCGTTGTATTTTTTCTCCATATTGTTGCAAAAAATTATTGTTCTATCTCCTCGAAACTACATGTGGGAATATTCTGTTCTCTGATACCACTTGATGCAGGACAATTTACTTTTTCTCGCAATTGCCCTCTTCTATGGAACTACAATCTTAAGAATACCAATAACTCTACACAGTTAAATATTACAATCATATAAAGACATTCATTAACATATCTAAATAGACATTACACAATCAATAAGCATGTAAAAATTCCATTCTGAAAATCTAATTCATATGTACATGTTTTGCCTCATTATACATTCACTTGGCCATTTACTCATACTCCACACCTCTGGCACACTCCCACACTCAAACACACTCACATCCTTATCATTAGATTTCATGATTAATATATACATATTACATTCAATGAACCTCGTCCTTTCAAATCCACTTAGTTAAGATCTAGTGGAGTTGTATAAGGGAAAAATCAACAAAGCTTGATGTTTATGACACTTCCATAATTCCAAAACTAATCCTATCCTAAATACCAAGATTTTCTGGAGATTTTACACAATTTAGAAATCCTAGATATTTTTCCAGCTTTTATATGTTCTTGACTTTTGTGCAAGACTTTAGGAAATTTCCTTTTTGAAGATACCCCTAGATGCTCCTTCATCAAAATAAGTCTCTGTTTCGAGCAAGAGATAGTGAGCACGGCTAGAGATTTGAAGGCACAACAGGACCAATTTGAGAGCCAATTCCTCCAAGTCCCCTTTAGATTCTCCTTAGCCAAATCCCCTAAGTGAGCTACATATTCCAAAATATGCCAAACCTGCTAAAAAAAATGGCATGTCATGAAAATGTGCATGGTTGATTCTTGAGAATTTTTACACAAGGAGCATCAATTCCCCCCTATAATATACATTTTTTGAAGAGCATCCCAAGTTGGGGCTTTGTTTTTTATCAAGCACCACATGAAGAGCTTAGAGTTTGCATGTCATTTGACATTCGAAAGTGCCTTTCACCACCTTTTAGTGACAACATCATTTCTAATTTCCATAAGTTAATTATAACCAAGCTTTACTAGTATAAGCACCAAAAGGGGAAATGCTCCAAACAAATTCATTTTCCATATTTGTGAAAGCAGTCCATGTATCATGATAACCCTCATTTGTGAAAGTAGTCCACGTATCACAATAACCCTCATTCAAATTCAAATTCAAGTTGGAGAAAAAAGTCATCCTTACAGATTGAAGTGGTGATTATGGTGTGTGTCTATATATATATATGAAGTTGTTATTGAAATAAATTAGTTAACATGGATAATCAAATAATTATTTTTTAATCTTATTATATATATCCCTCACTCATGTAAAAATATAATATATTTGTTTTTTATTATTTTATTTGTTTTTTATAATATTTTTAACCAAAACTAAGCATATATCCATTTTTGTTTTTTTATTATAGTGTACATTATTTTTATTCAAAAAAGATTTCATTTTAACTATAAAAGAGAAAAGTGTCAGCTCCAAGTACATACCAAACTATGCAATAACTAATAGAACTAACAATTGAGAATGAAATTATTGATGTTTTGTAATGCTTTTAATTAAAACTAACCAAATATACAATATTTTTTATGATAAATAATATTATTGATATACTGTTAAAAACACAAAAATAACACATATCTCTAGTGTTGAATTGTAGAAAAGACCTCTGACAAAAATAATAAACTTAAAAAAATTCAAATACTTGTGAATCACAAACTACATTATATACAAATTTCAGAAAATTCAAAACCTACCAGTGCAATAATGCCCACACCCTAAACTTGCCCATATTTCTACGCAGGACCAAGAAGCCTATCAGACAAACTAATCCTTGCAGTCAATACTTACACCCCAAATCTCTTACATGTATGGTGATGGATCACCAAATTTTCTTGAAATCATTTCATTCCATGCACAATCTGCATAAATACCCTTTAGGCTCCAGTCCAGTGAATCTCTCGACCTTGCCTATCACAGTTCTCTAATCCCTTCATGACTTTCTATTACTTTGTGATTGCTCACAGGCTGTGGGAAAATTTTAAAATATAATATTATTTAAATAATAAACATCCATAAACATTAAATTATATTTTAAAAATAAATAAATTACATCAACTTTAAAATAAAGTTTTATAAAGACATGCACTTTTACTTTAAAATAAGAATTTATTATCTCAAATAAATTTAAACAAAAATTTCATTTCATAAACATAACTTAGAAGCCACTAAAAGTAGTTCCCGATGATATACAAATTAAACAGAGTAGACTTCCTAATCAGTCTTTCAGTTTTGACGTTGATCTTGATGCGCATCTGAGGGCAGCTGATATCGACATAGCGGACAAAAATTTCTAATGCCGAGCCACTTAATGATGCATACACCGTGATAAAAGTGATTGCATGGCAGAATTTTGGCTTCATCACCAACAGATATCGGGTCTGTGCAGATACAGCAACATTCATCTCCACTCTCAACGGAGATTACGTGCGTAGGCAAACTTTCAATTGCAGATTTCGATGCGGGAGGAGGCACACTGTTGAAATTATCATCATCATCGAGAACAATGATTCCATATTCTTCTGCTGCATTCAACTCATACATAATATCGTCATATCCATCAAAACTAATCCTGTCGCCAAATTCATCTCCATTCAACGCAAACTCGTACTCAATATCGTCATATCCATCAATAAAACTAATCCCGTCCCCATATTCATCTGCATTCGACCCCAGCACATAGTCGTCGTCCTCTACGTGAATTTCACTGAAATCAATGTCCTCAAATCCATTAAAAATCACATAGTCGTCCTCTACCGAAATTTCACTATAATCAGGGTGGTCATATCCATCAAAAATACAATCAATTCTGTAAAACCGCCATCCTAACTCTAATGTATCGGACTCCACATGTTGGAGAATTTGTTGCCAATCAAGATGTTGCCCCAATATATCGACTATCACAGCGCTTTTTCCAGACATAAACTTTACAGTTGTTAATCGGAGTTGAAGGTAATTTAATTTTTCATTTCCCTCCATGTTCTCTCCACTTCGATTACTAATCAGGCTTTGCTCAATATTCTGGGAACTCTGATTTAGATTTTGTTGATTGCCTGGAGTGCCTAGTTCAGAAACGGAATTAGGATCAGCAGCGCCCGGGTTCGAGGAAATACTACGTTCTTGATCTTGAGTTTCCTGCGAATCATCCTCCTCTGAATCCCATGGGCCGAATTCAACTTTCAAACCATTTGCTGCATAATAGAAAGTCTCCCTTCCACCATTATTTTCATTTCTGAAATCAATATTTTCATCTAAAGGAGAAAGGTTTGGAACCCCGATTCTTATGAAATGTTTAATAATGCAAAGGAAGTATTTGCGATAAAGCTCCATCGTGTTTTTATCTTCTCTGCCTGGAATAAACAATTCATGGCACTCACACTCGCCAGAAGTAGTTATGCATTTCAAACATTTACCGCATGCTAAGACTCTGTTTATCCTCTCTGATCTGATTTCAGTTTGAATCTGTACGTGGGGTTGCTCCATTTTCGCTTATTAAAACAACGAGTCTCACACTCACTCACACCAATATTGTGCTTTATTCAAAATATGCATGGAACTTTGCGGCTTATTCAAATAATCACAACGAATTTCTACTTTCCAAAGGGATCATGTGTTAAATATATCGTAACTGTGTCACAGGCCGACATCGTGTTCGTTAAGGATCACGATGGGTAACTCAACGTCCACGTCGACCGTCGACGTAGATAGATCGTTTACCCTTTTTTTTGGTTTTTAAGTTAATGTGGTGGTTAGTTAGGTGGTTAATGTGGTGGTTAGTTAAGAGTTTTTCTCTATTATCTACAATATTTATCTATGAATATTTCTAAATACTAAATACTATGGATAATTCAGGAAGTTCTTTAATATTATTAAATTTAATAATCAGTGTAAAAAGCTTTCTAAAATAAAAATATGTATTTTGTGCAGAGTTGATTGTTAATATTTATTTGTTTTTTAATTTAATGATTATATGAGAATGACTATTAATATTAATATTAATTATCAACTCTATAGAGTACATAATTACACAATTCGAAAGCCATAAACAACTATGGCTAAATGATTGCCATATTTCCTTATTTCAAACATTTATGTGTGTGATGACTTTCTTTTCACAATATGAAAATTTTCAAAATTATACTTTCAACTCTATAGAGTACATAATTACACAATTCGAAAGCCATAAACAGCTATGGCTAAATGATT
The DNA here is from genome assembly GCA_034641835.2 of Pinus albicaulis. Taxonomy (NCBI): domain Eukaryota; kingdom Viridiplantae; phylum Streptophyta; class Pinopsida; order Pinales; family Pinaceae; genus Pinus; species Pinus albicaulis. The sequence goes on from CM076581.1 coordinate 1,497,926,867, forward strand.
GCCATATTTCCTTATTTCAAACATTTATGTGTGTGATGACTTTCTTTTCACAATATGAAAATTTTCAAAATTATACTTTCTTATATTTTTGTTCTAGAATATTAATAAATTCATAGAATTTATAGTGAAAATGTTGAAAGGAATATGAAAAATGTTTGAAAAAAAATCAAAGGCCCCTAACATTTTCACATAACATGGCTTCAAGTTTGATGAAAAACATATTATGGAGATTTTTTTATTTTTTATTTTTTTTTACAAGAACGGTTATGAATTTATATTAGATCTTGGCCAAATGCCATCCAAGATTACAATATGTCGGGCCTAGCCCTTAGTCTTTCTGCCTTTGTCTGAGCGTAGATCCCAAGTTTTGGGAATCCACCAATTTTACACATGGCTAGAAATTCTATATTTGTTATTTTTCCTAGCTTATATAAACACACAAACTGTTGTAAAATAAGACGAAAAAACATTGCAGCTTTATGGGATGGAGTCCCACTCCTCAGTTTCGTCTATCAAAAGGGAGCCTTCTGAAAGCAACACCGCCTTGTTGGCTTCCGAATCTGCCTCTTTATTGTTTTCTCTCAAAACATGGAGAAAGCTTGCAGTTCGAAAAGCTTTCAGCATGCTTCGAATTCTTAAGATCGTTCTAGCTAGTCGAAGATCTGTAGGAAAGGAGTTCTCCACTAGAACTTTGATGATAGACTGAGAATCTCCTATGACACTTAAATCTGAAATACCGGTGGCCTTTGCTTGCTTAATCCCCTGCAGAAGTGCCAAGGATTCAGCTTGGATGCTTGTTGAATGCCCGAGGCCCCAAGCATACTTAATCTCTGTTCTGCCCTCCTTGTTCTTTATAATTCCTCCTGCCCCAGCGAGACCGGGATTTCCTTTCGCAGCCCCATCGAAGAATAAGCAGTGTCTGTCTTGTCTGGTGAGCAAGTCTGAAAGTTCTTGCTTGTTTCCTCTGAATTGCCACTCTTTTATGTTCTTTTGCTGCCTTGTTTCATCAGAGAAATGAAGACCCATTGAGGCACCCCAATCTAGGTCCTTTTGATTTAAATTGGCTTCCGATAACTGTTCACCCAAGTTTTCTTTCCAAAGGTTTTTTACTTTGATGATGATGAGCTGAGGATTTATTTTTTCATCTCTAAAAACTCTTCTGTTTCTCTCGAGCCAAATTTGCCAGCATATGAATTTTGGCAAGGAAAACCATGCTGCTTTAAATCTTTCGTTTTTTGGAAGAGTTCCTAGATAACAACTGTGCCAATTAGCAAATAAGTCTGAGATAGAGACAGGAAGATTAAACTCTGTTTTCCAATAATTCAAAAGGATCTGCCAAATTGCTCTAGAAAATTTACATTCCAGAATGATGTGCTGGGCACTCTCTTCCGTTTCGCAGCATAGGTGGCATCTGGATGGGCCTTGAAAGCCTTTTTTCTTAAGTTTGTCTTCTATTAAGATCGCTTTATGGCAAAGTAGCCAGCAAAAGAAGTCGACCTTTGGCAAAGATTTATGCTGCCACAGCGCCTTCCAAACAGTTGGATCTGGGGCGACGTAGGGACGCTCATGTAAACACTTATACCCCTGCGCTACTGTGTAAAAACCTGGACCGGATCCCCAGCCCCTAGCATCGAGTTTGCCTGAGTGTAAGGGCGATTTTCCATGAAGCAGTGATAACAGGTGATGTCTAGCCTGCGCAAGCTCTGGAGGCACAGGAGGTAGGCGCCAGCGCTGCCAGATTCTGTCAGAAAACTGTGAGATGTCCCACAGTGTATTAAACCCAGCGCGATCCATCCACTGTCTCAGTGCTTGCAATGAGGTATTCGATGCTAAGGGTGGATGCATCATTATACTGTCATCCCAGATCTTGACGTTTTTACCATTGCCCGGTATCCAAAACGATTTGTCTTTGATGAGAGCCACTATTTTGTGACAACGCTTAACCAAGTGCGTTCCTGTTGTGGGCAGAGGATTATCCAAAGATCTTTTTTTGTTTCCCATGAGATATTTTTTCCAGAGGGCTCTTTGCGCCCAGCCTGGGTGTGGAGCGATGATTTGCTAGTAGATCTTGGCCCCCATGGCAATATTTTGAGAGCAGAGATCTTTGATGTTCAGTCCTCCTTCCATCGAAGGCATACAGATTTTCTCCCATCTGATCAGCGGAATTTTTCTGTCATTTAGTTTGCCACCTTTCCAAAAAAACTTGCGGATGTAGGCTTCCATTTTCTTTATGATGCGAGAGGGTGCTAGGAGCACAAAAAATTGGAATATGGGGAGACTGCTTAAAATTGATTTGATTAGAACAATTTTGCCTGCAAGGTTTAGCCAGGAGAAGCCCCAGGCTTGAAGTTTTGTCTTGAATTTGTCCAAAAGAGGGGCCCAATCTCTGCTATAAACCAGGTTGCGAAAGATGGGAAGTCCCAAGTATATAAAGGAGGACCAGCTGAGGGTGGCAGCAAAGTCCAGAATTCTGGATATGGCAGAGAGAGTGTGAGCAGAAATGTTCCAGCAGTAGGCTTTACATTTTCCTTTGTTTAGGCTGCTTCCTGTAGCATCACTGAAATCATCTAGAACTTCCTTAAACCTTATGGCAGATCGAGCTGTGGCAGCCCCCAACAGAAGGGTATCATCTGCGAAAAGAGTATGGTTTACATTTTTCACACCTCTGGCTATATTAAGCCCCAAAATCTCCTGATCTTCCAATTTCTGGTCTAGGAAGAAGCTTAGGGCAGAGACTTGGAGAACGAAAAACAGCGGTGAGAGGGGGCAGCCTTGCCTGAGCCCTCTTGATGCTTTGAAGAAGCCAGCTGCTCTCCCATTCACCAAGGGGGCAATCCATGGGTCGGAAATACTAGCTCGAATCCAATTTACAAAACCTAGTCCAAAGCCAAACCTTTTCAAAACTTCCCAAAGGAAACTTTGCCTGACACGGTCGAAGGCATTTACCAGGTCTAATTTAATTACCATACCCTTTTCTTTGCGAAGTTGACTCAAATGGATCGCCTCTTGCACCAGGATGTAGTTATCGACAATCTGTCTCCCCTGAATAAATCCTCCTTGATTCTCAGGTATGATCATTGGAAGGATGTCTGCTAGCCTGTTTGCTATTACCTTTGTGATTAATTTGTATCCAATGTTGCAGAGAGAGATTGGGCGAAACCAATTGAATTCTTTTGCACCCTTTTCCTTGGGGATAAGGGCCAGAAAGGCAGAATTAGTGCTGCCCCCAATTTTTTGGCAATTTTGTGATTTCAGGATCATCTTGAAGAGATCTTTCTCCACAATCTGCCAGCAAGTTTGAAGGAATCTGGCCGTGAAGCCATCCGGGCCTGGGGCTTTGTCAGGCTCCATACTGTCCAGGGCCTCTTTTATTTCTTGGATGGAGATCTTTACTTCGAGCTGCTGATTAATAAAGGGGGAGATCCTTGAAGGTATCGCCTCCAAAAATTTGGAATTTGGATCAGTCTCTCCCTCTTCTTTGTAGAGATTTTGGAAGTGGTTGAAGGCTGCCTTCTTTATGCTCTCATTGTCTTTGTGAATCAAATTGCCATCTTTAATTTCTGCTATAGAATTAAAACTTTTCCTTGCTTGAGCTTGTTTATGGAAGAAGGCAGAATTTCTATCACCCGCTTTGAGCCATAAACTCCTGGATTTTTGTCTCCAATGCTCTTCCTCTGAGAGGCAGGCTTTGTGGTAGATTTGTTGAAGCACCTCCTCCTTGTCTAAAACTTCAGCGGTTATTTCTACATCCTCACTTTGGGCTTGATGCTGAATAAGATTGTCTTGGGCCTGCTTTCTCTCTTGAGCAGGGGTGGGAAGAGCTTTGGCCCATGTTTTGAGGGCAGCTTTTAACCTTCTAAGCTTTTCTTCCCATATGAAGAAGGGAGAACCCTTCACTGGCATTTTCCAACTGTCTTGAACCAAGTTAATAAACTCGGGCTCCTTAACCCAAAGAGCGTTGAACCTGAAAGGGATGGGACCCAGATCCTTGGGTCCTGACATCTCTAACATAATGGGTTTATGATCTGAGACACTGCAAGGAAGGATGTGTAACCTGGATTCTAATCCAAGCAAAAGAAAAGAACTCTGCACCAAACATCTATCAAGTCTAGCAGCAATATGACTAGGGCCTATTCTTTTATTGGTCCAGGTGTACTTACCGTTATCTGGAGGGATATCGAGCAGGTCCCAGTCCTGCATGAGGTCTTCCACCCACTCCCTTGCTGGGTCCCTAATGATTGTGCCTCCTCGCTTTTCCACCGAGCGTAAGGTAATGTTTAGGTCACCTGCAATAATGAGGTTTCCCAGGTTCTCAGTCTCCGCCAGTTGTCTAATAGAGTCCCAGCACTCCCTTTTCTCCCCTATATTATTAGGAACATAGACATTGAATAGGCAGATAGCCTCCCTTGTTTCTACAGAGTGTAGCTTCAAGAATAGCCAATGGCTTTTGTGCACCTCTGAGACCAATCTGAACTTGAGGGGGTTCCAGAGAGAGCCCAAACCCCCAGAGGCTCCCCTTGATGATACTTCTAGTCCGCTGCTTCCCTTCCAAAACTTTTTGCTGATTTGGAGGAACTCCTTGTCCTCCATTTTAGTCTCCTGAATCAGAAGAATGTCCGGGGTTTCTCTTCTTATTAGACTTCTTATTGCTTCTTCTTTTACTTTACTCCCCATTCCTCTGCAGTTCCAGGAGATGGTCTTCATCATTTATTTCTTTGATGGGAGGCTCCCCTGGAGCCATGAGCTTGATTTTTAACCGTTTTCGTATTCTTGCTGAGGAGTTTTTCCAGCGTGGGCTGACTACCCTGGAGTTTGTCTTTGTAGGTTTCCTGATCTCTCTTTTCTCTTGCAGATTTGCGGCCCCTTGTAGATCTTCTGACCGAAGTCTGCGTGTCTCCGATTTCTCCATCTTCCTCGGACTCTTCTGAGTCATGTTCCTCCTCAGAGGCTTCTGTTTGCTTTTCTTTGTCCCTTACCATGATGCTCTCTTCAGGTCTTGTTCCTGCTGAGGTCGATTTTTCTGCTGGTTTGACGGGTCTCTCCTCTTCCCTGGGGGCTTCTTCCGCAGAGCTTAGGATCTCGTACCTATTTTCTTGACTTCTTGATGAGGATACATTTTGGGCAGCAGCAGGTTGAGATCTTTGTGCCCCGGATTTCTTGTGGTTTGTCTTTTGCCTTTTGACTTGGTTCCATCCTTCCTCCTTTCCTTTTTCTGGATCGCTTTTATTTGGGCATCCTCTAGCAAAATGGCCGTAGATGTGATATTTGCGACATTTGAAAGGGATTTGTTCGTAGTCCAGGACTTGAACATGCGTCCAACTTCCAACCTTTAGTTTGATGGCCTCCGGGAGACCCACCTCGAGATCTACCTCGACACAGATCCGGGCGCAATCATATTGATCGTTGTTGTTGGCTCTATCTATGAATTTTCCCAATGAGTTGCCAATATGTTTGAGAGAGTCCCAATTCCAACAGTGTACTGGAAGGTTGGGGAGCCTAACCCAAACGGGGACAGCCGACGGTATGCCCACAGCCGGATCAAAGTCTGGGGTCCATTTGTTGAGGTAGAGACCCTGAGGTCCCATGAAATAGGGTCCATTCCTGAAGATCAGGTCTTTATCCTCCTTGGTGTTGAATTCGAACAGGAAGTAGCCTCTTCCAAGAAAGTACGAGGTGACTTTATTCTTGATCAGCGGAATCTAATTCCTGACGACCCAGTTTTCGGTTGATTTAGGAGAGGGCTAGAGACCCGTAAATTGACCCACCAGGGCACGATCTGCTAGAGACAAGGCAACCTGGATCGGTCCCTCAGGAGGTAGGTTTACCTCTGGTACATCATCGAGCTTCTTAACGAACTTTGATGTGTCAGGCTTCTTCTTCTTAGGCAACGAAGCAATCAAGGAAGAGAAAGCGGCAGAGTCATCCGGAGGAGAAGATTGAGAGGGCCTGAGAGGCGAGCCTTGGGTCTCCATATTCTAGATCAGAAACTCACTTTTCCTGCTCCAGACAAGAGAGGCATTTCCGAGACCGAGCAGAGTCAAATCCAAGGCGCAGCTAAGGATCTGGGCAGCAGATCCAGCAAATGTCGAGCCACAGATCAGAAGGCGCAGCTCTGGAGAGGCCAGAGGCGGGATCGGGTGCCTGGAGGACGGATCCAATCTAGTCTTGGCTGGATCGGGCGCTCCAAAGGCCGTGAGGGCCGAAGCTGCAGCACGGAGGGCCGTGGGCAGCGCTCATGCAGTGGCTGCGCAGGCCAACAGAGCAGCGCAGAAATTTTCCAACTCAAACTTCTTTTATATTTTTTATTAATGTTTTAATTAACCATTTTTTATTTATATAGTTTTTGTATGCTTAAAAAAAAACCATATGCATTTTGATGTATTTCTTTCTAAAAGAACTTTATGTTTGTTTTGGTGGAGAAATGAGACTATAAGCCATGAGAATGCTACTAATTATTTAATTTTGTTTTCAATATAATAAAATTATTTGTTTTTTTCTTTGGAAAAAAAATAATTACATAACTTTTTAAGTATATTTAGGCCCAATAAAGAAGCATGTATTCACAAATAAACAATTATTGTTAACTATACTAAGATACATGGCATAAAAAGATGGTAGAAATGGATTCATTCATTCCCATACTAATATTCATTTCAATGATACAAATTGATAGTACATAGATCAAAATACCTCATAAACTACATTTATTATCACACCAACACCTCATCAAGAAAGAAGGGTAGAAGGAGGAAAAATTGGATCTAATACATGATTAGAATATAAACCATATCCTATAATGCAAAATTCATAAAGTCTATGTAAAAATTTATGATTGTATAGAGAGTAAAAGGCCAACAATAACCCCCCTCAATCATAATTCCAAACAATTATACTAGCTAGTATAATTGTTAGTATAATTGTTAGTATCGTGTGTATAACCCAATTGAAAATATTGAACCATAATTCTACCCAACAATTGTTGAGTAATAAACCAAATGGCCTACTAAAACTGCTCAAATCCTAACTCAGTGATATCAAGGACAATTTGATTGCATCAATGCATGTCATATAAAATTACAAGTGACATAAATATCAATGTGCCCAAAATGGAAATTTATCACAAGTGATGAAATCTTTGCAACTCTCTTGTTTTTATTGTTGTTCTCCATTTGGTGTTTTATTTGTCTATGTTCGTCATCTAAATATTGTTAGTAAGTATTTGGTGTTTTCTTTGTTTTTATTGAAACTTGAATTCTAACAATCATCATCCATATTCCCTTCTTTGTCTACCAAAAGATGAGCCATCATGTGAAATTTTAATACTGGTGTAGTCACTTGTTATTAATTACCTATCATATTTGATTATTTATCTTCTGCGATTTATTTGCGGAAACTTCACATAAAATAAATAGACTGATGGAACTGAGAAAATATTGCACATGCGCATAAATAATGAACACCAATATTTTAGAAAAATGTCCGTGGAAAAACCCTATGTGGGGAATACCACCAGTTTTACAGATGAGTATTATATTTATTCTTCAAAAAAAAAATGTGATTGAAAAAATACAATTTTTTTCCATAAATTAGAAAGCCTCCTGAAAATTGTTTCTTTCACTTATGCAAGTCAATTTGGATTCCTAGAGACAACTCGTCCCCTTTGATCCAATTCGACCCTTCTCTAGAATCTTGAACTAGTCCACACATGTGCACCTAGCAACTAGGCCCTTATTGGAAAACATGCATTGGCTGGGAATTAAACTTGACCTCCTCTATAATTTGACTTCTCCTAAAAAACTCAGCTTTTCCTGTGCAATTTTTTCACTCCTGCAAATTTCTCTTTCCTCTGGCAACTAATTCTCTCTAAAGAAACTCGCACCATTGAGAAACTCGGCCTCTACTATAGATAAAATTGACCTCCATATATCTGTGAGAAACTGGAAATCATTGTGAAGAATCTGTTGATCTCAATCTGTTGGTGCCCTCATGCTATCACTACAAATTTGTGTCTCTGATGTGTTCTCCAAATGCTTATTTATTTCCTCTTATAAATTATTGTTGAGAAACGAGTGGTCATGATCTATTATCTCATTTACCAACCAATGGTCATGATCTATTATCTCGTTGAGCACTAGCTTTAGCTACATAAAATAACACTCCCTCTTAGCGAGTAATATGTTATGCATAACACCCCTCTTGTCTCTATGTAACAACCCTGGGTTAAAAAGAATGAAATAAATATTAATAAAGGAAAAATAATACCAAGGTCATGGGACATGTATTCCAAGTTCAATGTTGAGAAAATATAGTGGGCATCACTTTTGGTTTATTAATGACTATGGAAATTGTCAAAGGTAAAGAGGAAATAATTAGCATTTATTTATGAAAATAAAGGAAAATAGGAGAAAAAGAAGGTGAAGAGACATATTTTCATGCTAATTAAATTAGAGGGAAAATGAGGGCAAATGAAGAAAAATGAGACATAAATAATAAAAAAGGCATTAGAGAACAAGTTCACATCTTTGTTGTTTTTCTTTGGAATTAGTTTCAAAGGGAGAGAGAGAGAGAGCTCCAAGAGGAAAAAGAAAGAAAGCAAGCAAGAAAATGAGAGAAAAGGAAAGCAAGGAAAAGGTTGGATTAATAGCTTCAGTAGGAAGATTTTGTAGGTAACAAATTGCATGTGTGATTCCTAGTTCAGGTGTGAATGCATGGTACATACATTTGTTTATTTGGTTCATTTGTTTTCATTGGCATAGTTTTTTCCTAGTTTTTCAGTGGTTTCATCCTTGCCTTTCCATTTCCAGGATATCCATGGTGTGATGGGATTCATTTCTTGGTTGAGATTTGGATTGCTGAAAGGTTTTGAAACCAGGTGAGGTGGTCTCAGGAAAATTCACAAGGATCTGGGGTGGAAATGGTTTTCTTTGAGAAGCCCTTGAAGGGTTTGGGGTGGACAGGTGTGTGGAGACAGGAAAATTCATTAAGGTATGGTGAAGGAATTCTAAGGCATCCAAGCTTGGTTTATTTTTGTGATCTTGGGACCGGTTTAGGTGGGATCATGGTCGTTTGAGGGTAGAGGCATTTTAATCTTTGAATTCCTTGTTTTTTTATGTATTGGTTTATTCCATGACATCCCACATTCATTCTTGGAATATGGAATGGGGGAGATTAGCTAAAATAATAATAATAATAAATAAATAAATAAATAAAATTTGGTTCATCCTAATCTATGGTCAGGTGGTATGTGGAAGTCCCTAACTTGGTTGGCTTTTGCATAAGTTAATAAGAGTTATTTTCCTATTGTCATTTATGAGCACTTTTAGTTGTCATTATGTTGATTTGATGATTGTTCTGACATGTTTAATATTATGGTTATATGTTGGTTATAAGAATGGTTTATGATGTGCTCTAGTTATGAATCTTGTTATGCTTTGATAAGTTATTGAATGGTTGATGAATGCATGGACTAACTAGTGTTGTTGCAACTACCAGAGAGAACATTAGACCTTATCAATGATTTCGATATGAAGTTCAAATATTTATACTCATATATGCATTCATGACCTGTATCTTACATGTTTACCATATGTTTGACGAAATGTCTAATGTGTTCTAGGTAATCTAAGTCAATTTATAGCTTCAAGTTTGAATGTTTGGCTTTTTTTTCATGTAAATTATGGTGTTGGAAAGTTACAAGAAATTTTGAGCAATGGTCCAGAGGCTGGCATGAAAAAGTGGCACCTATCATGGAATCACATACTCATAACTAAAGAATTTATGCCATAATCGCATGGAAGCAGACTTCTGTGTGTGTTTTAGGCCTATAATTGCACTCTTGCCTTGTTATGTGTGTGTTTTGGCTGTTAGGTTAGTGAAAATCGTGTCCAGCTCAGGGATGGACCACCTGGGGTGGTTTGCAGCCTTATGAGTGGTATGTGGTCTTTGATATTTTTTAGTAAATTTGTCATTTTGTCATCCCCACTTCCATAACTAGAAGTTGGAGGTTGGGTCATGTCATATTGGAAAATAAGTTCACATTTACCTAAGAGGGATTGTAAAAATGGATAAATATGGGGAGGGGCGTCTTATAGATTGGTATCAAAGTAGGTTTCATTCCCTTTGGGTAATGTCTAATACCACACATTAGTATAAATATTCCAGGTTCATACACTTGGACTGGATGGACGGGATATGATCGTTATGCATGCATTCTAGTGGTTATGGTTGTCATGTATATAGTTGGTGTTACAATGCATGATGTTTATAGGTTCATATGTTGGTGCCATTATGTGTGTATACATGTATATTGTGATAATATGGAGCTATTTGTGCAGATAAGATAGCCTCTCCCGAAACACATTAAGGTATGTTTGATTATGTTTGTATTTGGTTTATTAGGCATGGTATGTTTATAGGAAGAAGAATGTTAGAGATGATGAGCATAATGGTGGATTATAGTTCAGGTGACTCTCCTTATAGATCAGTTGAGAAGCAAGGAGAAAATTACTCTCCTAACATAGTAGATACATTGACAAGCATGAAGACATAAATCAGAAGTTGCAAGGTAGATAATGACAGGATAATTCAATCACGGGAAGGGCTTTCCAAGGCTTAGGAAAAGAAATCTAAGATCAATGTAGTTATCCTTCAAAAAATTTCATATTTTCATAGACAGAGACAACCATTGATCAGTTATGGATAGGATGAAAGTAAAAATGGGGCATATGGTAGCAGGTCTCAATCAGGGAACAGGTTGGACAGGGAGGGCATGGTCAGAGGTGGTAGATGGATGGATACACCTGATAGGAGAGGAAGTGGTTAAAATAGACATCATGGTCACCATGGCTATCATCCTTATAGAAGGAGTGAGAGGGGTTACTTATCATATGAGTTTAAGAAAGCCAAGATTCTTGCATTTGATGGAGAGTTGAATAAACTGAAAGATTCAGAACCATGGCTACTTGGAATGAAGAATTTCTTCAAGTTACATTATTATATAGAGAACATGAAAGCTAGGATAGTTATTTTTAGTCTCAAAGGGAAATAATATATATGGTGGGAATATTTGAAGTGTGTCAAAGTTATTAGGATAGAGGAGTTGAGTTTCCATGAGTTTAAAATACTCTTAAGAAAGAAGTACTTATCTGAGAGATATTAAGATGGAAAGGATAAGGATTTTTGAGCTGAAGATGGTGTCTATGACATATTAAGAGTACACAACTAATTTTTTGGAGTTGTTGAGGTAGGTTCCCTACCTCAAGGATGAGAATAAAAAGGCTCAAAAATTCATCAGTGGGTTTCCTTTAGCATTCAAGGATCAGATTGAGTATGATGAGCCTTGGTCATTGGAGAAAGTCGTTGGGAAGTTGAATCATTTTTATGAGTAGTTGAAGGGTAAGTCTGAGCTTAAGTGTGATTGGAAAGGTAATGACAATACCAAGGGAAAATGGTCTCTGAAGCAGGAAGAACCTTAATATGCAGGTGAGAAATAAAATGTGACTCCTTACAAGAAGTTTAATGCAACTGAGAAGGGACATGGGTCTCATCCTAGAAGGCAGAAGAATAAAGGTAGTGGAAGAGAACCATTATAGTGTTGTATTTATGGAAAATATCATTTGAAGAAGGATTTTCAATTGTACCAGGGTGGTAGACCTCAAATCTTCAGTTTGGGATGTTGGGCAAAGAATTAATCAGATTTATGCATTATTTGATAACAATCATATGGAGCACAAAGAATATATTATTGATATGGAAGGTAGGCTTTGTGATCAAGTTTTTTTCATTTTGATTGAGCTTGGATCTAATTATAGTTATGTTATTCCTAACCTGGTGGATAAGTGTCTCTTGAGTAAATAAGTGCACACAAAGTCTTGGTTGGTGCAGCTGGCTATAGGGACCAAGAAAATATTTCATCATTGGGTGAGAGCTTGTGAATTTGATATTGATGGTATGCATATATTAGTATATATAAATGCACTTCCATTGTTTTCATACAGTATGTTTCTGGGTATGGACTAGTTTTACCTTCACAAGACTAAAGTATATTGTTACGATAAGTTTTTTGACTACTTGGATGATGATGGAGAGAAGAGAATATTACAGGGAAAGAAAAATCCTACATCAGTAAGAATGGTTACAACTATGCAAGAAAAGTGCAGTTGCAAGAAAGGGTGTGTTTTATTTGTAGTGCATATTTTCAGTGATAAAGGGAAGGAGCTTGAGGATGTTGAAGTCTTGAAGAGGTATCCGGCTTTGCAACAGTTTCAGGATGTATTTCTGGTATAGATTTTAGAGTTACTGCATCATAGGGAAGTGGAATTTTTTATTGAGTCGATACCAAGAGTAGCACTAACATCAAAGGCACCTTACAGGATGATCACTCTAGAGTTAGTGGAATTGAAGTTGTATCTTAAGGAAATTCTTGATAAAGGATACATAAGGCCAATTGTGTCACCTTGGGGTGCACTAGTGTTGTTTGTGCAAAATAAGAATGGTAATCTCAAGTTGTGTATTGATTACAATAATTTGAACAAGGTGACGATCAAGAACATGTCTCCCTTGTCACAGATTGATAACTTGTTTGATAAGCTGAAGGGAATAGTATTGTTCTCAAATATTGACTTGAGATCAAGATATCATCGAGTACACATCAAAGAAGAGTACATCTACAAGACCACATTCTGTAATAGGTATGGGCATTATGAGTTTGTAGTGGTTCCATTTTTTCTTACTAATTCTCTAGCTACTTTCATGTGTTTGATTAATAGTGTGTTGCATCCTTATATGGAAAATTTTATGATAGAGTTGACTGATGATATATTTATATATTCAAAGAATCAAGAAGAGCATGCAGAGCACCTGGTAGCAGTGTTAATATTGCTGAGATAACATTATTTGTATGCCAAGATTATCAAGCGTAGTTTCTTTTATACTGAATTTCATTACTTGTGACATGTTGTTTCCAAGGAAGGTATAGCAATGGAGCCGGAAAAGATTAAATTTATCATGGAATGGCCATCTCCTAGGAATTTGGATGAAGTTAGAACATTCATGGGACTAGCAGGTTACTAGAGGCAGTTCATCAGGAAAGTCTCACTGATTTCCTATCCTATTACATCATTGCAGAGAAAAGGGAGCAAGTTTGAATAGATAGAGGAGTGTGAAGGTAATTTCAAGTAGTTGAAGCATTTTCTTAGAAATTCTCTGGTGATGAATATTGCAAATCCTGAAAAATACTTTTTGGAATGTACAGATGCTTGCAAGAGAGGACTTGGTGGTGTCTTGATTCAGGAAGGACAAGTGATGTGCTATGAGTCAAGGAATTTAAATGAGAATGAGAAGAACTATGTGAATCGTGATCTTGAGTTTGTAGCTATCATTCATGCATTGAAGATGTGGAGACATTATCTTCTTGGAAGGAGATTTATTTTGATGAGTGATCATAGTAGACTAAGGTACTTGTTTGACCTACCTAATATGAATGTGAGGAAAGATAGATGGTTGTATACTCTCAGTGAGTTTGACTTCGAGATAAGACACATTAAGTGCAAGTAGAATAGGGTTTCATATACTCTTAGTAGGTGAATGCATGTGAATAATATTATAGTTGTGATTTCTTATGGGAAATATTTGCAGGAAGGAAAACATGATGACAGTTATCAGTAGTTGAGGCACAGGTTACAGCAGAAGGGTGAAGGCGATAGGGATGAGTAGTATCACCTCATAGTAGATGTCTTGGTCAAATTCGGGAATAGGATTTATGTGTCATATAGTAGTAATATCAAGAATCTTATCTTGAGGGAGTTTCATGTCAAGTTGTATCTGGTCACCTGGCATATTATAAGACATTGACAATAGTTAAGAAGTTATATCATTTTTTGACCTTGAAGAAATAGGTGGTTTAGTTTTTTGCTAAATGTTTGGATCGTCAGTAGGTAAAAGTAGAGTGCAAGCATCCAGGTTGTTTATTTCAGCCAATTTCGATTCCATAATGGAAATGGGAGGTCATTCCATGGAATTAATTACAAGCTTGTTGAGGGCATCAAAGTAGCATGATTCCATAATGGTTATGGTTGAGAGGTTGAGTAAGGTGGCTCACTTCATTGCAGTGAATTATACGAATTCAACTATCAAGGTGGCTCATATATCTATCCGGGAGATAGTGAGGTTGCAAGGTGTTCTCTAGAAGATCATATTAGATAGAGATTCCAAGTTCAGTTCTAGGTTTTGGAAGGAGTTGCTTGCACATTTGGGGATAGAGTTAGGTTTCAGTACAACTTATAATCCATAGACATATTGTAAGGTCCCACCTTACCAACCATCAATATTATAAAGAAGTAAAGGTCACATTAAACACTATTACTCAATTTTTCATTTTTATTTTAAACTCATAATATTACTAACTTAGTTATCATGTGATCATGTTCCTTCATCTATTTCAATATAATAATATAACATAAGAAGTCAGGGATGAATTTCCATTAAAACAAATTCCAAAACACATTTCTCCTCAAGTTTAAAAGAACCATGTTCTCTTCTCATACTTATATGTGAGCTAAGTAAGGATGGAAATAAATGGCACCATAATTCCATGTGCGAGCGTTAAGCTAAATCAACCTATTTGATCCTAGATTATGCTAAATAAGTTCAACTTATTGACTCTTGACATCATAACCATAAAAGTATGCCATGAGAACCTAAAATATTATGCTTCTATCACTAAATGCACATATAAGGGTATGAGTATTAACCTTCTTGTAACAAGATAATTGAGGGAGGAATATGCCTCTCTTTATCAGTAAATCTAATAAATATGTTTTTTTTATTGATTCATCAATTAAAAATTCCCCAATGGAATTTCTTCAATTATGAAACTTGTATAATGAATGTTGCAACAAGAGCATCCACTGTTACAAATTCAAAAGCATATTATTCTTCAAAAAGGGCCAAATTAAACAATGGATTTGCCAAAATTGGGAACAATAGTTTTTAGCTACAGCCATTAAAGCACAAGCATGTACCCATGAATACATGGAGCTTAGGCGAAACTTATTATGCTCACTTGCACAAAATCCTACAAAATTAGCCACTGCAAAATTGTTTCCAACAACAACCCCCCGCTTTTTTTTACGAACACTTTATATAATAAAAGCAACAACTGACCTATTCTCTATTCACACTTAAGAAAATTATTAAATTTGTTTTCACATTCAAAATCTTTTAGAAATAGTAAGCTACATCCATTAAATAATCTATTCATAAATTTATAGTACATAAAAGCTACAGTAAGTAAGACATTTACTCTTAACAATTTATATGCACAAAAGATATAGCCATTGAGACATTTTGACAAACACTTTGCAAGCATGAAATCTATATTCATTGAGACATTTTTAAAAACACTTTGCAAGCATGAAATCAACAGCAATTGAGGCCTTTTGAAAAACACTTTGCAAGCATGCAATCTACAAAAATTAAGGCCTTTTGACAAACACTTTGAAAGCATGCAATCTAAGATTATTACTCAACCTATTTAACTAATAAAATTAACAAATTAATAATTCAAATTTTTTCATATTAAAATGGGTACTAATTCATCTTAATCCTTCACCAAAATCTTGACAGCATGCACACATAGTTGGTAGTAACAATCTGCAAAATCGCCCAAATTTACGATTGACGTTCTGAAAAGATTTTTTTTGGAATCATATGGGGGCTTACAAGCCCTAATGGAATGGATACACCCTCATGTTTTTCTAAATAAAATCCAATACGCCCAAGGGTGCAATTATTTAAAACAAAAAATAAACGGATCCATAATTTCTCATTTACCACTAATTTTTCAAACACATGGATTGCAAACTTTCATCTACAAATCTACATGAGGAAAGACAGCCCAGAATTATTATACCAATATTTTTTCATTGAATTTTCACATTTCTAAATCCACTATATGAGTTCTTGAAACATTTTACAACCCGCGAGCTACTTCTTTTGACATAATTTGACAAGCTTATTGCAATCACTGTTACAATTTGACAAAGACATAGCAACCCTGAATGTTATAGCCATTAAGGCTTTATGTCAAAATTATAACAATACTATACCTAAAATGTGACTCAAAAAACATTGAATTATTAATAAGAATAAGACATAAGCCAAAACTGAAAATTGCCTCAAACATACCTCAAGCATTTAATCTTCCAAACCATGTTTTAGTTGCCATTATTTTTGCATTTTCTTTTAAGGGTTGATTCTACAATTCCTCTATGTATATTTTGGGTACATGTACATTTTATTTCTTCTCTTGTAAGCTACAAGTCAACATTTATTCATGCATAAATATATAAATTGATAGCATTACTCATTCAGAGATTTTGTAAAACACTTTGCTAACATACCCTGGAACCTTTCTCATAAAATACCTACAAATAAATTGACCTTGAGCATGAAACCCATGCTACAAAAATAATAATAACTTTTTTTCTTTCTTTTTACAATATAAAAGAATCAAGAGTACATTTTATATTTATGAAGACCAAGCCTAGTTACACATTTCAACACTTCCTCTTAACTAGGGAGGTAGTCATAATACATACATGGTAATTATACATTCTCATACTAAATAATTCTCATAAGAAGGGTCAGAATGGTCATCCATCTCATAAGATATTATTTTGTCTAATCACATTGCATCTCATCATACCAACCAACATTTTCACATAGAAATGCCTTGACTAATATCTCTATCTCTCCATAATATCAGAGCACAATGTTGGCAAGAAAATGATTGATAAAAATCATCGTCATTGTATCTTAAGGCACATACCCCACCTGGGTGTTCAAAGGGCATGTCCTTTTTGGAAAATTCCTGCCTTGGAATAACACATCCCTAAGGAATTTCCTCTTTGATTACTCTTAGCTATTGGATTTCCTACCACATCCTCAAAGAGTATCAAAATCAATCTCTGATGCTTACCAATCCTCCATTCTTTCTTCATAACATTAAGATAAGAATGATGCATCCATCTCTCCCTCATGGCCTTCACTAAGACTTACAGTTGTTATTCTTGGTCTATTTCATGACACATGAAGTAGAGAACCATATTCGTCACTTCTTCTTAATTGGGGAGGATCCAATCATTCATATACAAGGAATATACCCAAGCTCTCTCTTTCCTAGGGACTTTCCCAAGCTCCGTCTTAACTAAGGACTTGTTTCCAATATAAATTCTTAGCGCTTTGGTGGATATCATGGTGCTATCAACTACTTATAGGGATCCTCTTTCTGATGTCATGAAATTCAACTTCTTCATCATGGGGACTTCATATTCTAGATCTTCTTCATAGGTAATCGACCATATTCTCCATCACCTTCCTTCAACAAAATATAATATTCATGTCATCCTTCTCTTTCATCAAAAAGTCATCTTCTATTTCACATCTGGTTAGCCTTCATATAGTTACCCTTTCCAAGTCATGTTTCTTTTAGGATCTTCCATATAATCTCATGATTACTAGTTGTAGGTGACATCTACAACTCTCTTTTGATATCCCTGTTTCAATCTAACCAGATGATTTCAAAAATAAAAATGAACATAAAATCAAATTTACCTTTTTATGTTGGCCTTTTTTCATGGCATCAACTTCTTACAACATCAAAATCCTACACATGTATGACTCCATCTCCAAGTCGTTCAATATCAATGTTATTCTTCTTTTTCAGACTTTATTAGGGTCTTCATGCCTTCTCCATGGAGATGGCATCGAATGTCCTTTTAGTTATCAAATGTTGACCACTTATCTTATCTTACGCAAAAATAGTTTCATATTTCATGAACTCTTATTCATTTCTTCACATATTGCTTCATTAGGATTAAGACTATACATAGTTCCTTCATCATAGGAACCATGATTTTAAACCACCTCATATTCCATATGAGGTCATATTATGTTGATTTCATATTATACATATGTAAAATAGTTCAAGGCATATTATCTACATGCCTTCAGCTTCATTCTAATGGAAGAGATACTTATTCTTTTATGATGCTCATGAGATGGATCATTCAACCATTATATCTACAACCATATGATGGCATGAATTTATCTATCAAGTTTATACACATACTTGTTCCATTTGGTCATCTAGACTTCCTTCGGCATCTTCCTTTCCTTGTTTGAAGATGAAAGTACTTCAACCAAATTTTCATGTTTTGCATATTTGTCATCATATCATCATCCTTTTAACTTGTAGATTCCACATAAGGTGTAATGTATACCACCTATGAGACACTTGATTTTTCTTAAGTGAATATTCTAACAAAGATTCCAATGGAGGATCTTAATTATCCTCATTTTGCAAATGCTCCTTTCTAATGATGATGATATATTTATCTTATATTTTTCTCGATGAGTTTATCGAACCATATAGATTACTACCTTGGTTTTCCTTCTATGATTCTAATGATTATGCCATGACCTACTTCCTTTCTATCATGATGATTGTTACAACCATGTATGATTTCTATTTCAACGACCATTTCATGCTTATATGATGATGGCATCTATGTTTCAGCTCTAATGCATCATATCATTATTTTATGTTTTTAATCATGACTTGTATCTTTTTTAAACTTGAAATGAACTAAATGTAGGAGATTATCTCAGTCATAGTAGAGATATTTCACTTCCTCCTACTTTTTTTCTTCTTTTCAGGATCTTCTAATTCTTTGGCGATATGGGCCTCATTTCTTTCCTTTCTCTTCTTGTTATCCTTCTTGATTTTAGGACAATTAATTTTAAAGTTCCCATATTCATTACACTCGTAAATTTGTATCTTTGACATATCGATCTTCTTCATTTTCCTAGGATCAAACTTTCCAAAATTTCCTTTTCTCCTGTCCATGGCAGCATATGCTTGAAATTGTTCATTTGATCCAACATCACTCTTTTCCTTCAACCTAGTTTCTTCAATATTACATAATGACCAAATTTCACTGAATGGAGTGGCTTCCTTCTTTCCATAGGTACTTAATACAAAGTTGCCCCATTCATCAATTAGTGCATTGAGCACAACAATAGTCATTTCTTCGTCAGACATTATTTCCCCTAGATATTGTAATTGATCTCTTACTTGAGATACCCTCATAATGATTGAGGTAATCCCTTCTTCCCTTGATACCTTCATCTAGTAGATTTCAGTTCTCAGTGATATAACTTCACCTACAGTTCTTACGGAAAACAATTCTACCAACTTTTCATAGATATATTTTGATTTCTCCAACTTTTCTACATAAGGGATAAGGGAATCCTTGATTAATTCTATGAGAATTATTTGATCCCTTATTTCCAATTTCATATAATTTGATAGTGCTTTATCTTTATCTTGATATGGTTTTGATATTGAACCCTTAACATATTTAATGACTTCATTTTCTATGAGGATCAAATATATCCTCTTTTTCCATGCAAGGTAGTTTGATTACCCAACCAATTTTTTGCTCTCCTTACAAAATGAATTCATTTTGATACTAGATTCAGATATAGATGTAAATATACTTACTTTTCAAGTGAAGATACTCCTTGTTGATAATATCTTCTACTTGATGCCTTCTTGATGATGTTGACAATAGAAGATGTCTCCTTGATGAAGATGGTGTTTCTTCAATGAGAGGGAGATCACATTGATCTCTTTGATGATGATAGAAATGATTCTTATTTCTTCCTTTGGATGTAGAATGTGGACACTTCAAAATAATTCAAATGGTAATTCCTTCTTGAATGGAGGTAGGGTCTTTTTCTTTTCAAAAGTTCTGATGATGTGATCCTTGTGATGTGATGGGAACTCCTCCTTGATGTTTCTTGAATTCCTTCATGATTTTATGTCCTTGATGCTTACTAGCCCTCCTTGATGGTCTCCTTGTGCTTAGTCCTTTTGTAAATTATTTCAATTGGATGATAATCAAGTTTCCTCTTCTTGTTGATGTTACCTTAGCTCTGATACCATGTTGAGAAATCTAGGGCAGCTATATTAGTGTGATTTCTCTTACTTTGATAATTGCTTGTGATTTTATTTTACTTAACTTGATGTACTTGTATTTATATTTTTCTTTCACTTTATTATTTTTGTTTTATTATCATCAAACAGCCACAAAAATATGAAGATAAATGAGGCAAGAGGACATAAAATATAGCATGCTAGTTAGGGCTAAAACCTCTCCTCTTGAGAGAAAAACCCACAAGAATTATTATCTTCTTATAGAATCTTAAAATGAATAATTCCAAGATCTAAGACCGTTGAGAAAGAGTACCCCTCCAAGACCAAGTTGACTTTCCTTCTTGATGATATTTTATTCACACAAATTCCAGCAACAAACTTCAACCCCCGACAACAATTTTTACAACTTCAAACAAGGAGCTTCAAAAACTTCGTCCTAGAAGATTCACAACCTCTACCTTGATTCAACTTCGTCCTAGATGCAACTTCACAACTTCAACCCAGGTGGATCTTCACATTTTCTTCCTAGATGCAGCTTCATAGCTTTAACATAGATGCAACTTCGTAACTTTGACCTTGATGCAGATTCATAGCTTCGACCTAGATGCAACTTCATAATTGCAATCTAGTAGCTTCAGAATTTCATTGCACATGAAAGGGGGAGACACGCACAACAAATTTGGTTCCATATTCATTCTAGAACTTCACTTTCTTTTTTGGACTGCTTCTTCTTAATATCAAACTTATTCTCTTACTCGTTCGTATGTCTTGTATGTGTTCTTCAAATGAGGTCGAATTCCTTTTATATATAGGCTTCCTAGGGGTAAGTATTGCTTTCATGATTCTGACATGATCTCTTGAAGTCTAACTTGATCTTGAATAGTATTTTGACACAATTTTGACTCTAATACATTTTTTTGACTTGTTACAAGTTTCCCAACGGGGTCCTTCATATATGAAAATGACTCAATTGACTTCTTGACTCTACGAAAAACCCTAGAAGCACTCAATGGGTTCTTGAACTACAAATAAATTGACCTTGAACATGAAACCCGTGCTACAAAATTAACAATTATATTTTTTCTTTATTTTTACAATATACAAGAATCAAGAGTACATTTCATATTTATGAAGATTGAACCTAGTTACACATTTCAACACCCCTAAGGGGGGGGGGGGGGGGGGGGGTTTGTAATAACCTCGGGTTAAATTTCACGTAATAATGGTTAATAAATGAAAAATAAGACCAAGGTCACGAGACATGTATTCCAAGTTGAATGTTTGGAAAAAACTATAGTGGGAAGCACTTTTGGTTTATTAAGGCAATGAAAATTGGAAAAGGTATTGGAAAAGGAAAAGAGGCAATAATTGTCATTTATTTATGAAAATAAATGAAAATAGGATAAAATGAAGGCGAAGAGACACATATTTTCATGCTAAGGAAATTAGAGGAAAAATGAGGGAATTGAAGAAAATGAAAACATCAATAATAAAAAGGCATTAGAGAACCAATTCACAACTTTTGTCAATTTTTCTTTGGAATTAGTTTCAGAGAGAGAGAGAGCTCCAAGAAGATAAATCAAACAAGAAAAGGAAAGGAAATGAGAGCAAAGGAAAGCAAGGAGAAGTTTGGATCAGTAGCTTCAGGAGGAAAATTTTCGAGGTAACAGGTTGCATGTGTGATTTCCTAGCTGAGGTTTGAATGTATGGTACATGAATTTGTTTATTTGGTTCATTTGTGTCATTTGCATGGGTTTTTTTTCGTTTAATAGTGGTTTCAGCCTTTCCTTTCCATTTCCTGGATATCCATGGTGTGATGGGATTCATTTCTTAGTTGAGCTTTGGATTGATGGAATTTTTTAGAACTGAGTGAAGTGGTCTCAGGAAAATTCCCAAGGGTTGGGGTGGAAATGGTTTTCTCTGAGAATCCCTGAAAATTTGGGTGGAGACAAGAAAATTCCTTAAGGTATGGTGAAGGAATTCTGAAGCATCCAATCTTGGTTTGGTTTTGTGATCTAGGGATCAAATTAGGTGAGATCATGTTAGTTTGAGGGTGGATGTGTTTTAACCTATGGATTCCCTTGGTTTTTTATGTCTTGTTTTATCCCATTAGATTCCAAATTCATGCTTGGAATATGGTATGGGGGTGACTGGCTAAAAGAAATATTTGGTTCAACTCAATCTATGGTTGGGTGGTACGTGGAAGTCCATAACTTGGTTGTATTTTGCATAAGTTAATGAGAGATATTTTCCTATTGTGATTTATGAGAACTTGTACTCATTATTATTTTGATTTGATGGTTGTTCTTTCATGGTTAACGTTTTGGTTATAAGTTGGTAATCAACATGGTTCTATGATGTGCTCTAGCTATGGCTCTTGTTATTCTTTGATAATTTATCGAATAGTTGATGACTGCATGGACTAACTAGTGTTTTTGTAGCTACTTGAGAGGGAATTAGATATTCTCAATGTTTTTTAGATGAAGTTAACATATTTATACTCATATATGAATTCATGACTTGTAGCTTACATGTTTACCATATGTTTGACTAAATTTATGGTGGGTTTTATGAAACCTAAGTCAAGTTCATGTTGCATGTTTGAATGTTTGGATTTATTTTCACATAAATTATGATGTTGAAAAGTTATAGAATATTTTGGATAGTATTCTGGAGGCCATCCTGAAAAGGTGGCACAGATCCCAGAACTATGCGCTCATAACTGAATATTTCATACCATACTTGCATGGAAGTAGGCTTATGTGTGCATTCAGAGGTCTATAACCACACTATTTCCTTGTTATGTGTTCGTTTTGGGTGTCAGGTCAATGAATATGGTATCTATCTCAGGGATTGACCACCTAGGATGGCTTGCATCCTTCTAAGTGGTTTGTGGTCTCTGAGGGTTTTCAATAAGGTTTTTGGTTTTTCTTCCCCACTTCCATAACTGGAACTTGGAGGTCAGGTCATCTCATAGTGGCAAGTCATATCACATTTACCCAAGAGGTATTGTAAAAGCGGGTAAATATGGGGTGGCATCTTACACTTTGAATAAGATGAATCTCACCTTCCCAGAAGTATTTATCAGAATATATTCTACCTACTCATTTGTGGTTATATATTATAGTTGAAAAATCCTGCGATGTACACTATCCCTGATTAAGTGGTACTTGATGTCTATATGCTTAGAGCTATCATGAAACTTCAGATTTTCAGGCAACCTAATGCAACTCTTTTTGTCACAATTGTTGGCATCCAGATGTGAAAAATATTCAAACCCTTTTTACACATAAATTACCAACCCGAGGGCATTAGTTATTTCAAGAATAACGTGCACATTATATGCAAGAGAAATAACACAACCTATTATTGGATCACAGGATTAAATCAATGAATAGAAAAACTACTATAACAACAATTAAAATGGATTGCATAGTTAAAAATGTATTCACAGCAATTGCAGAGTTATACTGAACAATAGTTATAAAATGAAACTAACATATGAAATCAATAGAAAGAAAGATAAAATAGCACCTGATCAGAAGAGTAGTCCAAACTCTCTGATCAGGGCTAGGAAAACCCACAATGTTACAAGTAAAACAATAGAGTGTTGTGTAATTAATTGGAAAATACTTTTGTTACAAAATTTGTATATGCTTTCTTAACCCTGATTCATAGCCTGTAGGCCCTCTTTATACAACTATTCAGGGAATCAAATATTTCCTTTAACAACTACATATATACAATTACACAATTCGTTACAACAGCAAACTATTTGCCAAAAGGAAACCATGAAAAAGCCCGAAATATCATTGGGGTGAAACATAGTCTATTGCGTTGTAGTATCAAGTGAAGATAGCATTGGAAATTAGGAGTTTCTCCATGACTCACAGCTGTAATCTTCCTGATTTTTCCAAATCTATAAAAATATCGGAGTTAATGTTTGCAAAGGTAGAACCTCCATGACTATTACTTCATTAATCAAATATTCCATGTAAGATAAAATAAAGGGGTTTACCTCGTGTGTTTAAGAACAATAATGATACAAATAGATAGATAGGTGGGTGAAAATGGGAGAGAAAAGTATACAAATCTCGTACCCAACATCTCCCCCCAATTGGTCTATCTGCATGTCCTCATGCAGCTTGTCGTCTCCTCAGATCTAGGTTGGACTGACTGTGATTGGCATGAAGCTGTGTGACATCATATTCTTTGGCCATTTCTGTCCCAGGGGGTTTATAACCTTCCGTCAGAATAACATCCTTCCACCAGTCTAGGTCAACATTATATGCAAGAGTATATTACTCAACTGACAAGTAAATAAGGGGAAGTTGAAACCTCAACCCCATCCATCTGACCCCATAGGTTTGAATGCATGCTACAAAACGTGGCATCCTCTCTAGAGCCCATGAAAATTTAGGTGCTCCAAATGGTTCTCGTCCTCTGACGGTTGAAGATGACAACATCCACCTCCTCTAACAACTGTCCAATGCATCCTTACGTAACATTGTAATCTACTTGACACAGAGGTCAGCACACCATTTCTGTGTTGCCAACATGTGCTTTCTATGCCCCTCAATCTGTAGAAAGGTAAAATGCTTGTTATAAATATTTGCTAACTGGTCATGCTCTTTCCTCATCATCAGTGGCCTTGTGACTTGGTTTTCCTCAAATGTATCATAGGCCTTTCTCCATTTAATCTGATTGATGGTGTGGGAGGAAAAAGCTCTTAAATGAATATCCCCCACGAATAAAATGAGGTTAAAATCCTGATCATGCCTCATGATGTAACCATGCATGTAGAGCTTGCACATTAAGTGTTGTCCTATGATATCATGAATTTTCAAGATATGGATAAATTGAATGGGGTCCTCAATATTGTGCCAAATTTCCTTATATACACTCTCAAGATAAAAGAAAAGAAATTTTTCATTAAGGAATAAGGTATAGCTATGTGCAGGAGGTCTGCAGGCCATTACCTGATGTACCAAGGATAACATCTTCTCCTTATCTGATTGCAGCAACTGCACTTGTTCTTCCAATTCTTCTATTCTAGCCTTTTGTTTATCTTGCCTCAGTTGCGCCTTATCTAACTAGTATATGTATCCTGTAATGATCCCGACAGCCTATTCTCGAACCCGCATTGTCTCTTCCTTATGTCCATTCGTAGCAGACTGCCACCTCTGGATCTCAGCGGCCAAGAAAAATTACCAGCCTTCAAACAACTGTTCAATCGGACCAATCTGTGTAGCTATGGAGGAGACCTCAATTTTTGCTTTATTGCCCTACATTTGTAGAATTTTACCTTGTTTTTCAACCGGGAAACTTTCCTTTTCAACTCCCGAACCTCCCTCTTAAATCTCATGGTTTCATTGAACTGCAACTAATACCTTTTCTTGAGAGGTAATATTATTTTCTCACACTGTTCAATCCATTCCTGTTTGACAATAAATTCATTTTCTAGGCCTATAACAAGCTCAAGAGGTGATGGAATGTTGTTGGTATTATCAAGTGGTTCTTCTGTTACGTCTATCTAGCTAGGCTCCCTATCTTCAGGGACATCCTCCTCAATATTTCCCTCAGGGTATCCTGTCATTTGGTCAGTATTTCCATCGACCACCCTGTGTTCCGGTGTTTCCATAGGAGTTCCATCTCCCTTGTGAGCCTCTGGGTGTTCAAGCTGGGATTCAGCAATCACTGGGCCAATATTGGACATGTCCTTTCTGGGGTTGACAAACTTAAGCACTGGTGGGACAGCTATTTCCTCCATTAATCGTTGGGACGAGCGGAATCCCCTTACCCCTCTAGGAATCATAGATTAGAACGGAGATCGGGGAATAGCTTCATCATCCTCATTTCCAGCTTGGGTTAGAGTTTCATGCATTACTACCTCAGTCAGGGTTGATGTTAATTCCTGTGGAACAGCATCAATTCTGAAGAGCATTTCCCTTTTGTCCTCCTGCCCTTTGTACATCATTTCCTCCTCTGCGGTTAATACTAGTCTTTGTGGGATAGTATCGACTTCGTAGGCTAACTCTTCCCTATTTCCCCATTCTAGCTTAATTGAGGGTGGTTCTTGTGTAGCACCCCCACTTGTTTCAATATCAATATCTACTTGGAAAGGTGATGATGTTTCTTGCAAAACAACATCAATTTCCATCCCTCTATCTGGTATTCCATTTTCCCGTTCTTCATTAAAAAAAGATAATGATTGTATGACAGTCTCAACTTCATGCACTATATCCATAATTCCTTCATTTGTGGGTTCTTCAGGAGAGGTTGGTTCTTGTGTGGTAGCCTCGGCTATGTCGCCAATTGTCTCCTCTAATTATATTTCTTCAGGTTATTCCTCATCAATATCCATTTCCACTTCTTTAGGTTCCTCCTGATCAACCTCAATTTCCATTTCTTCAGTTTCTTCCTGATCAATTTCCTCTGAATGTTCTTCTTCTTCCAAACTAGCCAGAGAGGCTGGTTCCTCTTCTCTAGCATCAATAACAGTTGCTATCTCTTCTTCTGAGGATCCATAGAGTTCCACCCAAGACACTCGAAATCTGGTTGTTGCATGTATGACCAGTAAATGCACCAATCCATGATTGGAGAGCACTGCTGGCATCCAGCATGAACGTCAAGCAGACTGTTCCATGTGCTACAATTGTTTTAATAAAAAGAAGGGAATGTTTAAGGAATGCATGAGAGCCTGTGGAAATCGAAGGTGAGTTAAAATTTTAAAATGATATTTAAACAAAGTTGTGGCCCAACCCTCACAAGTTATGTATTGCATTACAAAACTAGTGACTTCATTCCATGGATACGGTACATACTTGTGCTCATATCCTTTTCCCAATTGGACGATGCTTTATCTTGCCTTCAAGAAAAATTTGGGAAACTCTGGGAGAGGAAATCTCAAATAAAACCATTGTTTCCCTTGTTGTCTCAGCCTACTAACTTTTGTAATTATTTATTTTGTGACATGAATTTCCAATCCTCTGACCTGCGAGAAATTCTCGTCCAAATTAAGCGCAGACTGCATTGTAATTCCCATGTCAAACCCTTGCAATATATCGAAGTAGGTATCCCATCCTGCATTGAAAAATATTTTCCATACCTCTGGATTACTATGGACTGAAACTGTATTTTCAGGTTCATGCCGCACAGCTAGTTTGCCCATACTGTGGGGACTGTAACAAAACTTTGGAATAGTAGACCGTTGGGAAAAATGGTGGATACCAAATTTGGAAAAACAACATGGTGAAAATTAAGGGTGGTAACGGTAAATACGGATGGTAATTCTCAGAAACTGATGAAAATCATGAAAAAGTATGGTAAGTGCAATGAATAGAATAGTAACTATTTCATATAAAGTGGAAAGTATGTGTTTCTGATCCTAATTTGTATTTAATGATTATACGGAGTGTTGATAAGGATTGTAGGGTGTACCACACACTGAATTGTAATGACTTACGAAATAATTATTACGTCATCGTTAAATTATGACGGCACCCCCCCAACTTAAAATTTGTCGTCCACAGAATTAATGTCTTCACACGGGATATTTAATTAAATCAGTAAAAGTCAAGTGGAGGCGTACCTGGCGTCCTACCTAGACAAAGTAACGGTTGGTAGGATGACGGCGCAATAATGATGCGAGTGGAGTAACAACAGTGCGAGTAAAAGCATCTGTAGTAACAGCACCTTGTAGTAACAACAGTGCGAGTAGCAGCATTCAGAGTAACAACATCTAGAGTAACATTAGTGTGAGTAGTAGCATCTAGAGTAACAACTGTTAGTATGAATCTTAATCACAAGCGTACAAAAAAAGGTTCACTTTAGACGAGCATAAAAAACATCCTAACAGCAAAGATGGCTACCAATATCTTTATATCTGCAATTTACCAAGATAAATTCTTCAAAAATCTAGATCTATGCATTAAAAGACATTAAGTAGTAAATAAAAGCAAGAGTTTCTCCATGCATACAATAGACAAGACAAGATTTTTTTTAAATAATTTTTTGTATTTATGACACTTGGGAGGAGAACATAGAAATATGTTGCCAGTCCTCCTCAATGGGATGGGTTCTTGTAAGTCCTCAGCACTTCAGATCTAAAATCCCTCTCTCTTGATGGTGTAGAAAACCCAAAAAAAAAATGGAACTCAAAGGGAGCTCACAAGAAAAATGGTAGCAAAATATGACAATGATGGTGGATCAAATTCTGCAATGTTCCAAATTTCGCTTTCACTAAATTGGAACATTAGATTTTGATAATTTCACTTATAAGTTGAATAATTGGGTAAGGAGGCCAATTGACAATAAAAACATGGATAAAATCCCTCTACTATGAAAGGGAATCAGCCTTGGAACTAGATTTCACACCCTCATGCGTGAAAGGAGACATTTGCAAAGAGGCTTGGTTAAGTTTGACCAAGTCAAACAACACAGGGTATGAGGTGGAAAGCACTACATGGGACAGCACAAAGATAGAGGAGGGAATATTCCTTGAAGGAGGAAACCCTAATAGAGTGGGACCCATGGAGAGGGAGCTCTCATGTGTTTAAAAGGAGGAAAAGGCAACCATTGTTTCTCATGCTTGTATTATTCATCTCAATTGTCTATTGAGACAATAGTGAATTCTATGTTGTTTAGCAAGAATTTCTAGGGAATTCCTGTTTAGGATTCCTTCTCCTTCTTGAGAGGCCTCTTGAGCGATTGATCTGATTTTCCTCACATCCAGGCTTGAGGCCAAGCATCCTCCATCAAGACAATGTTATTTCTGCAGCAGAGTAATGTTGCGTTACTGGGTGTTGCAGTGAGGGTTCACTACACCACCTTCATTATCTATTTTCAAAGGAGGAGTCCCTCTTTATTTTTAAATATCAAATTGGAGGCATTTTGGAGCTTATTGTAGACTTTGGCATCAAGGCCAAGCATTTCTCTTCACCAACAGCGCAGTCCCTTCTCTAGACTGCATTATTTCTGAGTGTGTTTACAGTGGAGACTTGCTCCACATGTTTGGAGGGTTAGATCTCAAGCTATAGGATCAGCGTTTTATTCTAGAGATCCATTGGAGGAGATCTTGTCATTGATTGCAGCATCTACATTCTTCTCCATTTATTTCCAGTTCTTGAGTTGCTGCAGCTACCCAGCAACTCCGACATTTCTGCATATTTTCCATTTTGTGTATATTTCAGCCAATCCCTTTGAGGATTGTGTATTGTATGTTTTCAAGGGTTGACATCTCGCTCCCCCTTCTTTATTTGAGCTATTATTGTCATATCCATGTATTATTGACATTTTGCTGTAGTTCATCCTCATGGATTGCGCAGTCATAGCGAGGGCTTTCCTTGTATAGCAGTATTTCTCCATTTTCATGTATA
Source organism: Pinus albicaulis (assembly GCA_034641835.2). Lineage (NCBI taxonomy): Eukaryota > Viridiplantae > Streptophyta > Pinopsida > Pinales > Pinaceae > Pinus > Pinus albicaulis. The sequence continues at coordinate 1,497,956,243 of CM076581.1, forward strand.
TGTTTCATTGATGCTGCATTGCCTAGCTTGAGAGATCATTTCCTCAAGAACTTGTATAAATTTGTTGTTGTTATCATCTAATGTAATGGTTATGTAGATCTTTCAGCATTCTTGGTATTAATGTATTCACTGCTATTTTCTAGCTCAGGTTTATGTATTGTTGATCTCCACATTGGTAATATCTTGAGATATTCCCAATAGTGTAGTTGTTCCTAATTTGGGAACATTATAGTGGTATCAAAGCAGCCTTCTTGGCTCAGCCTGTGAGTCTAAGCCCAAGAAGATCAGAATGTTGAAGAGGATGAGATTTCTCTCATCAGTATTCAGATCCAGAGAAAACCTCTCTAAGGAGGTCAAGAAGATTTAAGAAATAGAAGAGGAACGACCATGCACTTCCTATTCTCATCAAGAAGAAGACATTGAGCATGGAAGACACTTGGATTATGAGATCCTAAGTGATTACCTTGTTGAGTATAGATCTCAACCTAGAGCCTTGAAGGAGACTCTAGATATCCCTCATTTCATCCAGTTGAAGGAAGAAAGGAGACCCTGTAACAGAAGAGAAATCAAAGGCAATAGATTTCTATTGTCTACTTTTGATGGGTTATCTACAGCAAAATATTGGGTGAGAAAGTTAGAGGCATTTTTCCTACTACATCCTGTAGCAGGGAAGGAAGCTGTTGAAATCTCAGCGCTGCACTTGGAGGGTGAAGCCTATGTTTGGTGGTACAGCCACTTGAGCCATGCAAGGGTGAAAAAAATTGTAGAGTTCACTCAAAGGTTGATCCAAACCTTTGAAGGAGAAAGAACAAAGGAGGGAAAGCTCGCATCATTTGAGGGGCTTTGTCCTAACGCTTTCACACTCATGGAGGAGCAACCACATGCATCAACATTTGGGGTAGCCAACACTTTGGAGGAAGGAACTCTTGCATCCCTACAAGAAGTTCCACAATATCATCAAAGTGTGAAAATATTTCCACAGTCTATTCTTGCAGCAAATTCTTTTGATCGATGTGGAGATTTACTTTTGCATGACCAAGGGTCAAATCCCTTTGCTACCATAGAGCAGCTTGGTTGCACTGCATTGTGCAACATGGAAAAATTCAAGAAAGAAGCAAACCATCATTCTCATGAGCCATTCTTGGATTGTACATCATATTTGAGGATGGGGTTTGAAGACTTGAAGGAAGATGGTAGACAGCTTGGAGTGAGAAACCCTTTCTCCTTTCAAGATGACACTTTCTCAGTGAGCTCCTCTCAGCTCAAAGAGGAACTTCTACTTTTAGCAGATCCAAGACCTCATTGGTTTTGGAGGAATATTGTTGAGAGGGAGGTCTCATGGAGAGATCTCATTGGAGGTTCACTTCAACACACCATGGAGTGCAAAGATTTTATTATTTTCTCACAGGAGCAGATATAATATGGAGGACATCTTAGGATGGATAACATCTCTCATGCTTGTGTTGGACATCCCTTGAGCCATACACATCATTATGGGAGGTTTTTTCCTACCACCTATTTGGGTCCTTATAGGGTCTCATTGATCTTTGAGAAGCTTGCATTTCAAAATCCCATGAAGTTCAAAGACAAGAACCTGATTTGGGAGGATGAAACAAACCATGACACTCCTTTGAAAACTCATGAAACCATCCTTAAGCTGGAGTATGAGACAACCATTTCATCTTTAGAGGGATTAAAAACATTTTCAAACTATGATGGAGAGGAGATGATACCTTCATCACATTTGTATCCTTATGGATTCAACATAGTCATGGGTGAGAGATCTTCTCTAGGAGGTCTCCAAGGAGCTGCATTTCAATCTTCCATGAAATACAAGGAAAGATATTTGGTTTGGAAGGATGGTAGCCCTGATGGGAGGAGTACCAAAATGAATAGAAGGAGAAAGCATCCACAAGTGATTGAGTAGATGTGGTTGATGAGCAAAGATATGGGAGGCTACTTGCAAATATATGACACCAGGCAGCAGGAGGCTTGGCTGCGCTGGTTACTCTTGAAAGAGTTTGGCCATCACTTGGAAAACACTCTTCCTAAGAGTATGAGGATGGAGAAGAGATGGCAGGATACTTGCATCATTGAGCAGCATAGAGTGTGGATGCATGGTGTTGATGTGATACTCATATCATTCATTGTGTCTTCATCACATGAGTTGTATAATGGAAGTATGGGGAGGTAGCGAAATCTTTTGTTGTTTTGCTTGTTCTTGGGAGAGAAAGAGCAGATTTGCTCTCACACTTTGCATGATGTTACAGGTTGAGGAGATGGTATTATCTCCTTAATCTTTGATGATGATTTGGAAGCACTTCCATTTTGGGAATTATTCCATATTTGTTGCAGCATTATTAAAGGAGTCTTTGACAAGGAGCATGTCAAAGAACAGAGCTTTGTATTGACACGAGCTTATTTGCATGAGCTCACAGCGTTGTCACTTTGGAGAAGAAGTTTATGGATGGAGTGTCCCCAGGATCACTTCATTTTGGATGCACTTGGTGAAAAAGGAGGAGGTAATGATGATAGAGTGGTGGGTAGAGGCATCTATCACTATGACATATTCTTCTTGACTTGGGTTTCCAAGCATGAGGAGGATTATCTTCTTGCAGTACATGGTTCATTCTTATTCATAGCATGCCACAACACTATGGAGGAATCACTCATGAATCCATGTACCATATTACTTCCAGCATATAGTGAGAATTTCTTTTATACATTCATTGATTTGCACACTCTTACCATTATTATGCAGTGCATTGCTTCACAACAGGGCAAGCTTGTCACATTGCTCCATGACCATTATTAGGCCAATCTATATGATGGAGGAAACCATCTCTTATGTGGCCTTGGGAAAATGTTTTATCATCACATTTATGTTCATTTTTTTCACTCTAACATGTACCATATGAGGACATGCATGATTAACCATGTAAAAAGAAACATTTTACCATGTACTTTTCTGAAGCAGCAGTTTGGAAAATTGCGTTGTCACTATTAGGAAAATTGTTGGTACCTTCTTGCACCACATGAAAACTTCTGCATTTTCCTCATTTTTTTGTTGATCATGACTTCACTTGCTGATATGGATCAGATTTGTATAGGAAGCATGATTATGAGATTGACACATGAGTTGGATGTGTCCTTGAGGGGAGAAAATTCCCACATTTTCTGCACTACATGTTCTAATGGGAGCATGGGAGGAGATATGGCCACCACAACTACATATGTGTTCTCTTTTTAGGTGGACCATGGACTTGATAGTCATCCATTGTATAACCATGGGCAAGTACTTGATCATGTATTGTTGTTACATTCATCCATTTACTATTCCTTAGTAGATGTGATGAATTTTGTATGTCACTTGCCATGTTCCTTTCTGAGATTGCAGTGGATGAAACTGCATTGTGTCCTCTTGAGATATTGTTTGTATCATGCATCATCATGTAAAAATCACATCAAACTTCTCATTGGGATACTCTATGATGACCATGTCCTATTCATCATGGATGGATTGTTTTGGGCCAACTTGTTCTTCAATGTTGGAGGAGCACTCTTTGGAGGTTTTTTCTTCAATTTGCCATTTGAGGGCAATAATTTTGTAGCCCAGGACCAAAAAACACTCTACACTTATCATGAGTGGAGATAAGGATAGCATGGGGTGAGCTATGATGCTTTCCAAGTTCAAATTTTTAGCCCACCTTCATTTCCGGAGCTTGAGGTGGAAGGAGATTTTCAAGAGTTGCCATGTTGGGAGGTAACTCATTTTGTTTGGATGATTGCTTGGGGATGGAGAATCGAGGAGGATGTTCTCCCAACACTTTTTAGTCTCCATGCCTTGGGGGAAAATTCTCAGTTCTATCCTTTCAGTTGCTTGAGGACAAGCAACATTTGGGAGGGGAGGACTGTAATGTTCCAAATTTTTCCTTCAATAAATTGGAACATTAGATTTTGATAATTTCACTTATATGTTGAATAATTGGGTAAGGAGGCCCAATGAAAATAAAAAAATGGATAAAATCCCTCTATTATGAAAGGGGATCAGCCTTGGAACTATATTTCACACCCTCATGTGTGAAAGGAGACATTTGTAAAGAGGCTTGGTTAAGTTTGACCAAGTCAAACAGCACAGGGTATGAGGTGGAAAGCACTACATGGGACAGTGCAGAGATAGAGGAGGGAATATTCCTTTAAGGAGGAAACCCTAATAGAGTGGGACCCATGGAGAGGGAGCTCTCATGTGTTTAAAAGGAGGACAAGGCAACCATTGTTTCTCATGCTTGTATTATTCATCTCAATTGTCTATTGAGACAATTGTGCATTCTCTGTTGTTTAGCAAGAATTGCCAGGGAATTCCTGTTTAGGATTCCTTCTCCTTCTTGAGAGGCCTCTTGAGGGATTGCTATAATTTTCCTCACATCTAGGCTTGAGGCCAAGCATCCTCCATCAAGACAGTGTTATTTCTGTAGCAGAGTAATTTTGTGTTGTTGGGTGTTGTAGTGAGGGTTCACTACACCACCTTCATCAGCTATTTTCAAAGGAGGTGTTGATCATAATCGGCTTCCTATTAAATTTTCACAGGAAATCTGACTTAAACCTCACAAATCCCCTCTTGGAGCCTTAAAAAAATCCTTTTTCTGACTATAGTTGTCATTTCCTGCCCCCAAATCACATTAGAAAAGGCTGCAAAACCCATATCTGAAATCTATCAGTCCCAGCCCCTTCGGCCAGCCTCTGCTCCTTTTCCTCCACGTAACCGAAAGCTAGAACCGAGTGCTAGCCTTGAAGGCACTTATCGCGTATGAATATTGGGCACGCCCACAACCGTCGATCTTTGCAGATCGAACAACATTCGCAATGCTCCACCGCGCCTGTGGCCCACTCCATTCATCACCCGAACTGCATCTCAGCCTTCCGTTCACCCGCAAATCTGACGGTTCGTATCTCACTTGCCTCGGTGGTCCCCGCCGTGCACTACTCCAAAACCCAATGGTATCTATCGCACTGCCTTTCAGCGGTGGGCGGTAATTCTCATTTAGCCAATGATTCCATTCATCGCTCAACATGTGGCTCAACGCACTATTGCAAAACTGCCCTCCATCGCACGTTATTGTTTGACCAAGGATACAGAGCGATATGCATATCAGTCTTCTAATCCAGGGCGATCCATCCGATGGTCATTGTGCTCTGAAGATGCACGAGATTTAACGCAAGGAAATCATACCCCTGGCCCACTGTCAATTGTCCCCGACGCCATATCAACCGTCGATCTCCTCCTGAGATCGAACGGTCCAGATTTAATAAACACCCGCCATTAACCTGGTTCTACCACATCATCATTTCATGTGTTTTGTCGTGATTTCATATGTTCCCCTATATGTTTCGTTCAAAGGTCAAGTGTCCATGTTTTACGTTTAAAACTCACCACAGTCTGCCAACTTTCACCATGGCCACCTTCCGTTGTGACGCTGCATTTTCCACCATCGCCCTGCATTTTCCCACCAGTCCACCAGGCTACACTGTCACACCATTATCCCCACTGTGTTTTCATTCCCGTGCATAGTTTTCCTAACATGTTTTAGGGTTTTGCAAGGTTACAGCGACGAAAAATTTCCATTACTCATAGACTCCATTACAAAAGCCGAGAACGCATCAAAGGACCATTTTTCAGAGGAAAAATTTATGGGGCAGGGCTTAGGAAGCGATTACGACACGACTTTCATTAAAGAAGCAGGGGTAAAATCTATCAAACCCTCCAAGTTTCATTTCAGTAGGATTTTCTTTCAAGAAAGGACAGAATGTTCATATGGTTCTATCTCTATACCGTGTTCCTGAAGAGACTTTCACCCAGTGCATTTATTTTAGAAAGCAAGCTACAGAGAACGTACAGCACCATGAAGTCATCAAGCAATATGGGTGTGCACATCTCCGCCATTTTTTTTTATTGAGACAATTAAATTTTCATCACTAACTCCCTTTTTGGAGATTTCATGTTCTCCTATAAAGCTCCCAAAGAATGGATAATTCAAGGGTTCCAGATTTTATCAGAAAATTATGCAGTGAAAGGCTTTTTGTATACATTTTGTAGAACTCTTGTATGGAGGCTCAGAGCCCATATGATTTTAGTAAGGAGGAGTTCCAACTGTTAAAGAGGATTCTGGTCTTTGGTATTTCAAAGTTTGTAACTCTCTCTTATGTGTTATTTTAATATATCATTTCATTTCATCCATCTTTCCTGTATCATGTTTTGGAATGAGAGTGGCTCACTAATTTTTGGTATGGATTTATCCTAGTTGATACCCATGCTTGTGCTTTAAATATGGCTCATGCATGATATTCTGTTCCATTATTCATCTAAACCATATTTCTACTATATTAATTTCTTTGGGAGGGTGTTTTTAAAACGTTATTGTCATGTATGGATTCTTAGATTGGTAAGCCCATGCATGGTGGTATTGTGTATCTGGATATCAGCTCAATGTTAACTAATATCTTCTCAATATTTCATTCACTACATACACCTTCTGATAACTTATTTCTGTGAGGCATCTCTAAATCGGCCCGCTTTACAGTAAGCTATCTCTGAATTGTATGTTGCTTTTATATTGGAGTTTTGCATGTTGCCTCTGCAATATCCCTATTTCTGTGTCAGTTTCTGAAGGTCTTGGTCCCATCCAGATGAATTTTCCTTGTTTTACAAGAGATAGCATGAGAGCTTGTTATTTATAACTCCCTCTGTTATACCATATGCTCCTTGCTATATAAGATGTCCTAGGCACTGGTCTATCACAACTCTAGGCTGTCTCTAGGAGCGACAACAGGAGGAGTCCCTCTTTCTTTTGAGATATCAGATTGGAGGAATTCCGGAGCTTATTGCAGACTTTGGCATCAAGGCCAAGCATTTCTCTTCACCAACAGCGCAGTCCCTTCTCTAGACTGCGTTATTTCTGAGTGTGTTTGCAGTGGATACTTGTTCCACATGTTTGGAGGGTTGGATATCAGGTGAGAGGATCAGCCTTTCATTCTAGAGATCCATTGGAGGAGATCTTATCATTGATTGCAGCATCTTCAATCTTCTCCATTTGTTTCCAGTTCTTGAGTTGCTGCAACTACCCAGCAACTAGGGCATTTCTGCATATTTTCCATTTTATTTATATTTCAGCCAACCCCTTTGAGGATTGTGTATTGTATGCTTTCAGTGGTTGAGATCCTGCTTCCCCTTCTTTATTTGAGTTATTATTATCATATCCATGTATTATTGACATTTTGTAGCAGTTTCTCCTCATGGATTGAGCAGCCATAGCCAAGGCTTTCCTTGTATAGCAGTATTTCTCCATTTTCATGTATATGTTTCATTGAGGCTGCATTGCCTAGATTGAGAGATCATTTCCTCAAGAACTTGTATACATTTGTTGCTGCTATCATCTAATATAATGGTTATGTAGATCTTTTGGAATTCTTGGTATTAATGTATTCACTTCTATTTTCCAACTCATGTTTATGTATTGTTGATCTCCACATTCGTAATATCTTGAGATATTCCCAATAGTGTAGTTGTTCCTAATTTGGGAACATTACAAATTCGGACCAAAGTATAGATTGAGAGTGATCTTTAGGCAACAAAATGTAGTGAGTGAATGGAAAATCCCTTCTATTTATAAAAAAATATTAAGTTAGTCTAGGTATTGGTGCATAGTTAAAATATATTAACCAAATCTAGATCCAGCTTTTATGGAATATTTTATTATATTTGTTGGAGGGAAAAAGAATTTGACTTGGGTCAAATCCCTTTATTTGTAAATAATAAATAAATAAATTATTTATTTAGTATTTTAAGGATGTGGTTGAGTAATAATCAAATAAATAATGATTTATTCAATTACTTATAAATGATTTAGTCAAATTTAAGAAGGAATATTATTTAAATACGGCTTAAATGATTATTCCTAGAAAATAATAAGATAAATAATGATTTATCTAATTAATTTTCCTATTTTGGGTTAAATATGACCAGGAATATTAATTAAACTATTGTTTAACTAATTATTCCTTGAGGAAAATCAAACAAGTGTGGATTTATTTAATATTTCCTCATGGGGTTTCCTGTTTATACCATAAACAACTTAATAAAGGCGGTTTACTAAGTTATTTTTCATAGTGAAAGAAATATTACTTAGGGTAGAATTGGTCTTACATGGTGTACTTAGGTCCATCTAATAATAACAGGTTAGATGACCAAAAAATGGTGTAACATTGCCCCCCAGCGTGTGAGCGTTAGGAGATAATCGTATGACCGAAGTATGTTGTAAGAACTCAATCACTAGACACCAAAGGGGAAGTCAGAGAGAGAGAAATATAAGGTAGACCGAAGCGCTAAAGGACTAGGCCCTAAGGAGGAAAGACTTACAGGTGCGACAAGTCTCTTTTATGAGTGATTACCTATGCTATAGGTGGTAGGGGTGGCATACCTATGCCCGTCGAGACAAAGTACAAAGAATAATGTGTCCAATAAACAAGGGACTGAACAATATAGTACATGCTGGCATAAACTTAAGCCAGATAAAAACATGATAATGAATCCCACATACATACTGTGCCTGGGATAACAATCAGGACTTATACAATAATAGCTGAGTACATGAGATATAAATACAACCAAAGTGCCCCTGTAAACAGGAAAGGGCTCTGAAAATCTGACTGATAAATGAAATCTAAAAGGCGCTGCAAGTGGCTAAGGCTGACTTCATCAAATCTATGGACCTACATCAAAGGTTGTACTGAAGAGGTCATCCGGGCATGTGGGGGGCTACCTGAAGGGCCACCCCCTCATGAGGTCCGAAAATGTCTCACACACACCCAAGAATCACCAGTATCATCTGCTACATCACTGAACCATCAAGTATACTAATCTCAATCATGCCATAAGGAGCTGGAGCTGAGAAACAATCAAGTCAAAGGGTAATAAGGAGTCCCTTTTCCTGATCTGAGGCACCAAACATGAGTGGAAGCTGGAACCAAGGTACATCGCCCTCTAAACCTGTCTTCTGGAATGAATGATCTGATGTCGACAGAAGGAGGTCCATCAGAGGTGAGGTAATAAGGGATCCTCAACTAATGCATGAGAGAAAAAAGTAGAGCGACTGATAGACTATCACCAGGGAAAATGATGAAATGGGGGGTACTAAGTAGCAAACGAATGACTTCCCTCATTAGAGAATAAAGGGAAAGGATGACCTGGCAGCAGCTGACACAATATCAAAAGGGGATAGGGGATAGTAGGACTGAAGGCCATAATGTGTGACATGAGAAAGGAATCAAGCAATGAAGGATGGAGGACTATAGCGAGATACAAAGGTACTTGGGATAGACTTTATGGATGCGATGATGACTCAAATCGGATGCTCTAAACAAGGGCTACTTAATGATATTGCCACACAGAAAAGGTCCAATGGGGGCCATAAAAACATGAGTACAAGATGGTTACTCACAACGAAAATTAACACAAACATGGACAAGTATGGAGGTAAAGTGACGCCCTAAGTACAAGTGTTGCAAGTGAAGAAATTCGGTTTGGAGGAGTGATGAAGTGACCCTTCTTGGACAAAATGTGTCCTGGTGAAGTATCAAATCACAAAAAACTAACAGATACTCATTTTAGCGCTCGATGAGAGCTTTCCAACGGTATGGGTGGTTTATCAAACTAAGCTACGGTTTGGCCGCAGTAGGCGAAAGAAAAAATAGGGGTTTCTCTTTTAATAAGGCATTTTCCCTCCAAATTCACTCATTTGCAAGTGGAACTATGGTGAATGTAGAGAGGAGATAAGGCCATAAATATTGTGGTGATCGTAGCAGATAAACCGACCATTAGAATCGAGATCTGTTAGTTGCAGGTAAGAGGCCTAACCCTAATCTTTCATTTCAGTGGATTGAAAGTTCACTTTAGGTCCCTAGAGCTCAATAACAAACCCATGCTTGTCTTCATGGACAGGTCACACTTTTTTTGGTAGAAACTATGACCTGGGTAGCAGGTTTTGGGCAGAAAACTGCGACCTATCCCAGCATTGGGCCTGTAGAGTGCGACCTGACAGGGAGGGGTTTTTATGTGATGTTTTCTGGCTGATAAATGGGTTTTTATGTTTGGATACAATATTTCCTGTCTATACACTGAAAAATATGATGGTTTTTGTGCAGATATGGTAGAATTATGGATTAAATGGAAAGAGAGAGACCTGGGCACATTACGGTCAAAGATCCGAGAGGATCAGGGTGTCCGTAGTGCATTGGCCAGATTTGGGGTTCTGAAGTTTGCGGAGAACCCTTTGATGAGAGCTGGAGAGCCCTTGTTGGCCCGGATTTTTAGTTATTGGGATCCAAACCATGAGGTATTTATAGTGCAGGGGCACCGGATCGAGTTGACGGTCCAAGATATATATTTTCTAACTGGTCTCCCACCACTTGGGATGGTTGGGAATACTCAGCCAGTGTTACTGCGAGGGCAGAATATCATAGAGTTTGTAAAGCACCATTGTTGACCAGGTCTCCATGTCAAAGGGACATAGATACCCGTCGAGGATCTAGAGAGGTTAGAGACCCCTGTTGTGGCCACAGTGGTGCTATGGATCCTAGGAAACCAGGCACTCCACCACATCACTGTAGGGAAAATGATGCTTGTGGAGAGTGTGTTGAGTGGGACCTACTATGGGTGGGCCCAGATGATGTTGTCGTCATTTAAATGAGAGTTTTCGCTATGAAAGTGGCAAGTGAACCATGACTGTGCATATGGTACAGATTTCTGCTCGCTCTTCTTCAAGAAGATCCTGACACTTCAACCTCACATACAGCTCCAAGATGGGGGTTCAAGGGAGCCTATGATGCACTGGTGGGGGAGACTACTATGTAGAGGAGGAGGTGGGGCGGTCGGACGGGTGTTCCGCCCCGAGTTCTTTTCTCATTGGGATCATATGCCATTGTACATAGACGACTATCCCTATAGTGGGATGAGTTATCGTGGAGACCCAAACTTGCCACTGCCGCCTAGTCAAGTATGGGGGCTTGATGGTAAGTGAAAAATTGCTAATATTTTATGTGCATGTAAAGTTTCAGAATATTCTCTATGGTACAGATTCTTCTACTTTTGGTATGCAGATACAACACCGGTAAAACGGACCGGGTATATGGGACGACCTGCAGTATCAGGAACTGTCAACCTAGTGGATCGAGAGTGCCACAAAATGAGGATGTAGCAGCCCTCCTGGAGGACATCCACCGTAGATGTGAGAGGCTTATGACCATTGTTTCATAGTGTGTCTAGCAACAATTAGACGACCAGTATATAGAGCCATGTATTGGTCTACCCTCAGAGTGGCGAGGGGTCATGCGGCGCATGGCTATGGTCAGGTAGGGGATGCATGATCTACAAGCTCCAGGAGCATATTCATTGGCTCAGGATCCTCCAGATAGTAATTAGTGTGTAGGGGCAGGTGGTGCCCCCAGTTCTGAGTTTTTGTAACATGTTATGGGCATGTCAGATGTATCAGAGTTGATGGAATCTAAAACATGTTATACGACACATATTATGGATATGCATCGTTTTGATGGTTTTATCTTATTGTCTTGTGTTAAATGCATGTGCTAAATAACAATATAGAATATTGTTTGCAATGTTATCTACATAGTGATTTTTTGCTCTAGGTACATGACTAAATGTAATGATTTCAAATTCACGCATCAAAAGCTTCACTTGTAAATATCTTCTAAAAAAGATAGGATTATGCACACGATATACACCATTTAATTGCATGACAAGAAGCAGGGAATCTAAATGAACATGATGTGGAGGATGCGATGGGAAAGGGCGTTGGCTAATAAACCTCGCACTGTATCATATTCGGCCTAATTATTGGTGGCAGTACCAATGCATACACCGTTCGAGAGAACAAGAGAATGTAAGGGGGTAAAAATGGCCCAGCCTGCTGAGGCTAGATTCCGAGAGTAGCGAATTGTACCATCAGCATAACTGATACAAGGTGTAGATGAGAGGTCCATATGAAAGGTGCCACAAGACAATAAATGGGAGGGTGATGAACAATGATGGCAACCTGAGCACAAAGTAGAAATCGAACAAACACTACGAAAGGGAGTGATCTGGATAAGATTTCTATGATGCACACACCGGCGGTTAGGTGGTGTGTGGGAGCTACTAGAGGTGTAACTTGTGCTCAGGCTGTGATAGTCACCATATACATGGATGGTGCCATCCCGCTTATGGGAAAGAAAGAAGAATTCAAGGGTGGACAAGGCTACCATGATGTCAGCATCACAATAGAAGATGGAGTGACTAGAGGAAGGGATACCACATGACACGGCAAAGCTACCCAAATCATCATCATGATAATAAAGATTCACATGCGCATCATCACGGGGGATGAAAAAAGAACAAGAAGATAATGGATCCACCGATGTTGAGCCTAGGGTGATCACTGAAGGGAGGTCGAGCGAAATAGATGGGGAAGTCTCAAAGGGAGTTTCCACCGAGGGTCTCATGGATGATGATAGGTAGAGGATGGTGGCTTCAGGCTCTGTCATCTCGACATCAGGAGGGGGAATGTCAATGGGAGATGGTAAATCCTCAAGCTGGCCCAAATCATACTGCGCAAGAATGGGAGAGGTGGACTGGTTCTATTCAATCTCGTACTCCTGAAATACCTCTAAAGAGGAGCGGTAATGCGTAAGGTGGGGACAATGGTGAGAATAATGGCCATGGAGATAACACAGAGCACAAATTTGGTTGGTGTGAATAGTCTTAGGGTTCTTGGCTACAGTTGAGGAAGAAATAGAGGCTTCAGGGACCATAGACTTAGGGAACACAACATTAACCATGGGCTTGATATGGGGCAACTCAGGACAGGTATGGGTGGCATGACCGATGAAATCACACAAAGCACAAGGATTTGGAAGGAAAGGAGGAGCAGGGTCAATCGAGGCAGCCTTTTCCTTTGATTCCTTCTTGTGAGCTTTTCCCTTTTTATCTGAAGTTGTTGCAATAGGAGGAGGTTCCTGTTGAGGTGGCTGAGGCACTGGAGCAGTGGGAGAATTCATGGGGACCATTTGAACTGGGCTCAAAACAAGATAAGTTTTGGGTTGAGCAGGCAGGGTAGCGGCTGGGGGATCAAGGTACCAAAAGTGAATCCCCAGGGTCAGGTTGGGAAGAAATAGGGTAGCCATGACAGGTACTGAGAACACTCCAGGAGGGGGAGCTAGGAGCAGTATCTAAGCAGAGGGGTAATGGCCAGGCGGGACGGCTCTGAGATGCTTAAGCCTTGGATGAATCATTCCAGGAGGGTAGAGAGGCTCATGGATACCAGTTGTAGGTGAAGGGACAGGAGGAGGAGGCCCAAAAGGCTGAATCCAAGGGCTTGAAGTAGGCTATGGAGGGCGAGGTTGCTGACTAGCCGAAGCAGGCCACTTGAGGGAAGCCCGAGACAATTGCATCATGCAAACATTCGATGAGTTGGGATTAGATACAAGAGGAGGAAGACCAGGGAATGTACCAATCAAAGAGGAGTCTTTGTAGACTCCGGGTGAGACATTGGTCAAGGGATCGACGGTTTACTTATTAGCCACCGAAGATATGATGGACTCAGTGGAGGTCTGAGACTTCGGTTTGTAATATGTCAACTGGTCAATGGTGACTATATTTCCATTATGGGGAAAGGAAATCTTGCGGTGGAATGCAGATGGTACAGTAGACATTGCATAGGTTTAGCTACGACCCAATAGAATGTTGTAATCTAAGGGGGCATCAATGACTTCTACGTCAACGCAAATAGTCTTGCCCGCAAGAGTAATAGGACAATTGCGGAACTGGCCAATGGGCTGGGAGGTGTGGCCATCCCATGCTCTGAGAGCGATCATGGAAGGGGCCAACTCAGGTGATCCTAGTTGCTTCCAAACCGAAGCGGACATCATACAGGTGGACACCCCCTCATCAATGATACAACGAGAAATGTTGGCGTTTCAGATCTTGACTGGGATTTGGAAGGCGACAAAAGCAGGAAGAGGAGGATGTTCTGACCAGTCAACATCGAAGATGATCAATCGATCATCTGAAGGATCTACAATGCCCATGGCAGATAGTAGAGATTTTTTTTGTGAAGGGCATGATTGAAGGAGTTCTAGCATTGAGATGGTAGCTGGAGATTGCGCCAAATCATCTACTATACTATAAAAATGGGAAGCTTTGCCAAAAGTAGTGTTTCGGTGTAATGGTCCCTTAGGGATCTTAGTATTAACCTCCATCTTAGGCTGAGGGATCTGAAAATTACCATTAGGTGTCGAAAGAGGCTCTGTAGAACCTAAAGAAGGAGGCTCAGGGACAAACGTAGCAGGAGGCTTGTTGTACTGACGGGACCGAGTCTGAAGGTTGAGGTCTATGGTTATAGGTTGGTCAGAGTTCATCATGAGAATCTGGTAATCGGAGGTACCAGATGGAGGAGTTTGAGTGGCCGCCTGACCTTCAGGTGGTTGGGTAGCCACAAATCCTTGCTGAGGGAAAGGATTAGTAAACACAACCAGCTGACTAGGCGTAGGATTGGGAGGGACGGAAGGGGAGGCTTTTTTTCCTCGCAATGTTTCTTGAGTCTCCCAAATCTACTGCATCTATGGTAAAAGAGGACAATCGTGAGTGTAATTACCATAAAAACCACAACATGAAAAAGTCTTATTCATGCGAACAGGCCTATCCTGCTTGGGTTGAATGCCCTGTTGCTGGTTAGCAGTGTTAGGTGCATTATTTTGAGGATCAAGTCCAGGATTATCGGGGGCAGATTGATTTTGAGTGCCTTTCATCTTCTTTTTGGAAGGAGGAGGATTAGTCATGCCCTGTTGTGCATATACCTACCCCTAAGGTGGCGGTGGTTGTTGTTACAGGGGTTGAGAAGGCAAGGGAGGCAAAGGTGCTAATGCTTGAGGCACTGGAGCACCAGGCTATGGATACAGATAATAAGGAGATTTGGTAACATTGTGGTAAATAGGATTTTGGGAAAAATGAGGAGGCATGCCGTATCCTGGATACATGCTACCGAGAAGGGGAAAAGCGCAGGAGGAGCTGGCCCCTCCCTGAGGGAAACCATACCCCATGGGAGGTTGAGCGTATGGATGAGAAATAGCTCCAATGATACCGTCGGTGGCATGAGATGCCCCCAGTGCGTTGGAACCACCAGGTCTAGGAAAATCAGGTAGAATGGTATAAAAATAACCTGACTAACCGTAGATCAGGTCATATTTTAACTAAATCTTGAGAGTGGCTTCTTCGGTTTGAGGGAAATGTGATGCAAAATCTTTGCCTATAGCAGGAAAAATGGATCTATGGAACTAGTCCATGTAGACATGGTCTTAAAAGGTAGGGGCTTGACATATTCTCTTTCTTCTCTACCATTCCTGGACATGATCGGATAAGCGGGTCACAGACGATTGACAGAAAGAAATCAAAAGTTCGGTACTAGTGTCATAACGAAGGGGAAGCTGGAAATAAGATAGTAAATCTTAGGCAAGAGTTGCAAAGGTGGTATGAGAGGATGAGGCTTGATCAACATACCACTTAGAAGTTTTTCTAGTAAGCATATGTTGGAACAACCAAAGACGGACAGAGTCATCGATAATGGAGTTAAACGAACATCACATGTGGAAAGATCGAACATGATTTGTAGGATCTTCTCCAGCAAGGCCTTAAAACTTGGGGATGTCGGAGGGGAGCTTGGTAGGCATAGAAGGCCAACTATCATCATGGTGTATAGGGTCATTTATCAACTGGTTAAAATCGGGAAGACTAAGGTCTTCCATATAGGGGAGCAAGGGAGCAGCCAAGGTAGTTCCTATTGTGGTCCCACTAGTAGTATTCCCAGCATTAGGGACGGGGTTACCACTAGCATTAGGTCCTGAACTAGACATGGTGAAGGTGACAGGGGGAGAACCGTGGGTGAAACCAGAAGGGGAACCCAATGAACCAGAAGAGGAGTTAGAGCGCAGACTCGGTGGAGGACTAACTCGAATCCTACGCGGAGGAGTAATTCTTCCTACCGAAAACTAAGGATGAAGGCCAAGAAGTCTCTGGCATAAACGCCTTGGTGGTGCAATGGTGAATGCACAAACATGGCACAAAGAGAAGAGAGACCAACAAGGGCGAAGAGGTACCGGATCAACTGATTACAATGTCAAAACAAGGGAAGAGAGGTGTAGGATCAATTGATTTCAATGTTAAAGTCTTTGCTTGGCGGTGTTAACCAAGCTCTTCTTCACTTAGGGTGTGTGTGTAAAGTGTGTAAATTTTAATTTTTAAACCCAGACATTTGTAGAGAAAAAGAAAAAGTGTTTTGTATAACTATAAATAAACCTGCAGATAATAGTATATGAAACTAAAATAACATAAAATAAATAGCTAATTATGCATTAATCTAAACCCAAGGAGGCGGGCCTCTCAACAACTAGTCTGTAGGTGGGCAAAAATCTACTCAAAACACACCAAAATATCCAATAGATCTAAGGTCGGGAGGGAAAAATATCTAAAGGTCAAATCTACTGGAAATATGTGCAGAAAGATAGCAAGAAATCAGAGGAAAAGTTTTGTAAATGAGGTGGCGAAAGGCTATAACCTAGAGGGAAATGTAGGGGACCCTAGAGGAAAACCCAAAAAAAACTAAAAGGAGGTATTTTTGATGGATAAATAGCCAATCTGAAGTGGATTTGAAGGTAAGGTATCATATCTGAAAAATGGCTGAAAACTCTGAAATTTCAGACAACTTGCAACAGCTAAAACTCTTCCATAAAAGGTGGAGGGTACTGAAGCGCTAGGGGGCTAGGTTCCCACTTTTTTGAGAAAAAATGAACAAGTACAGGTCCAAAACAGGAAGAGACTGAGGTCAGACAACCCTGAATAGAGGCCCAGACAAACCCAGAAAATTCTCAGAAAAATTCCTGCAAAAAGTCCAGGTTGTAGTTTCTGAACTGTTTTCTACAGAGGTCGCAAGTTTTGGCCTGTTTTTTGTGCCCTGGAGGTTCAAGTCGTAGGTTTTGGCCCAAAAAGTGCGACATGCACTTCCAGCACTCTCGGGAGTAGGTTTCAGAAAATTTTGTTGTCTCAACTGTGACTGATGCCTGTCACCTGCACAATAGGTCCGAAAACACATAGAAGTTATATTTTTCAATGTTTTAGGGTTTTATGGGTTAAAAAAAACATCAAGAAAAGAAAAATAAGAAGCTAAAGAGAAATCCTAGGGTTTGAAGTAGTTGGAAATGCAAGGATCTAAAAAATGACAAAGGTCACAATCATAAACCCTTGTGGAGTCGCTAGTTGTTAGTATGAATCTTAATCGCAAGTGTACGAAAAATGATCACTTTAGCCATGCATAAAAAACAACCCTAACAACAAATATGGTTGTCAATATCTTTAGATCTGCAATTAGTTGACCAAGATAAATGATGCAAAAATCTATATCTATGCATTAAAAGATATTAAGCAATAAATAAAAGCAAGATTTTCTCCATGTATCCAATAGACAAGACAAGATTGTTTTAAAGAATTTTTTGTATTTATGACACTTGGGAGGAGAACATAGAAAGATGTTACCAGTCCTCCTCAATGGGATGGGTTCTTGTAATTCCTCAGCACTTCAGATCTAAAATCCCTCTCTCTTGATGGTGTAGAAAACCCAAACAAAAAATGGAACTCAAAGGGAGCTCACAAGAAAAATGGTAGCAAAATATGACAATGATGGTGGATGAAAGTCAGACCAAAAGTATAGATCCAGAGTGATATTTAGGCAACAAAAGGTAGTGAGTGAATGGAAAAACCCTTCTATTTATAACAAAATATTGAGTTAGTCTAGATATTGGTGTATAATTAAAATATTATTAACCAATTATAGATCCAACTTTTATGAAATATTTTATTATATTTGTTGGAAGGAAAAAGAATTTGACTTGGGTCAAATCCCTTTATTTGTAAATAATAAATAAATAAATGATTTATTTATTATTTTAAGGATATGGTTGAGTAATAATCAAATAAACAATGATTTATTTAAATATTTATAAATGATTTAGTCAAATTTAACAAGGAATATTATTTAAATAAGGTTTAAATGATTATTCCTAGAAAATAATAAGATAAATAATGCTTTATCTAATTAATTTTCCTGTTTTGGGTTAAACATGACCAGGAATATTAATTAAACTATTGTTTAACAAATTATGCCTTGAGGAAAATCAAAAAAATGTGGATTTATTTAATAATTCCCATGGGGTTTCCTGTTTAGACCATAAAAAAAATTAATAAAGGTGGTTTACTAAGTTATTTTTCATAGTGAAAGCAATTTTACTTAGGGTAAAATTTTTCTTACATGGTGTACTTAGGTCCATCTAATAATAACAGGTTAGATGACCAAAAAATGGTGTAACAACAACAGTGTGAGTAACAACATCTGAAGTAACAGCATCTAGAGTAACAACATTACGAGTAGCATCATCCGAAGTAACAACATCTGGAGTAACAGTAGTGCGAGTAGCAGCATCCGGAGTAACAACATCTGCAGTGCAAGTAGCAGCATCCCGAGTAACAACAGTTTGAGTAACAGCATCCGAAGTAACAACAATGCAAGTAACAGCATCCAGAGTGACAACATCTAGCTAGCAGCAACCAAGGAGTAAAAGCATCGAGTAGCAGCAACTGAGTAACAACATCATGAGTAGCAGCAACCAAGTAATAACATCATGAGTAGCGGCAACCGATACTTAGAAGAAATTTTTTATCTTTAAAACATTAATCCTTAGTAGTAACTCCTGCAAAAAGACAACAAAATAAATAGTAACAGTGTTTATATATATTAAACAAGGATGCAAAGGAAGAGTTCTATGCGTTGATAACCTTCAAAATAGATTTCTTAGAGAGATTTTTGATGAAAGCATCCTTAGAGGCTGGGCAATGGTATAATCTCACGCAATGTCCATTTGCTATGAATGCAGCACATGTATCATCAATTGTGACTAGCCTAACTGTTCCATTATCAAATACAGTGTCCACTTCGTACAGTCCCATCCAGCGAGTGTAAAGCTTTCCCTTAAAATCCTTAAAACAGGAGTCATAAAGTAATGCCCAGTCTCCCCTCTAAAACACCTTTTTCTTGATAAATTATCATGCCATTTCATTCTCTGTTGCTGAATAGCAGGAGTTATCTAGATATCCATTGAACGGATTTCATCTAGTTCATTGAGCTACGCTAGTCAGTGTTTTTGGGCATCTGACAAATCCAAACCAACTTCAAGAGCTGTTATCAGTGTACTGATTTCAAATTCTATTGGAAATAATGGGGATTTCCCATAAACCAACTCAAATGGTGAAAAACCAATTGTGTTCTGCCATGTTGTTCTATACGCCTAGAGGGCTTCAAGAAGCTTCTGGGCCCAATCCCGATGATGGTATGCCACAGTTTTTTTCAAGATATTTTCCAATGTCTTATTTGTGCTTTCTACTTTTCCATTCACCTGGGGATGGTATGGAGATGTCACCCTATGTTTGACCCCATATTTATGCATAAGCTTTGCTATCATGTGTGATGTAAGTTGTGCTCCTCCATTTGAAACAATCTCTCTTGGGGTACCGTAACGAGCAAAAATTTATTCAAATAGAAAATCTGAAACCACCTACTCTGTTGCTTTTGCAACATCTTTGGCTTCTACCCACTTAGTCATGTAATCTGTGCAAACCAAAATGTGGACCTTTTGCTGGGAGGATGGGTTAAAGGGCCCAACGAAGTCGATAGCCCATTTCTCAAAAGGTTCGAGGACTACCTGTGCCTACAAAGGAATTTCATCAGCTCGACCTAGCTGCCCCATACACTGGAAACTATCACACCTCATAACATAGTTATGTGCATCTCGAAAGATAGAAGGCCAGTAATATCCCATTTGTATCACCTTATGGCCTGTTCTTTTGTCTGCAAAATTTCCTCCACAAGGGCCATCATGGGCATCCTTAAATACTTCATAAATATCATCCTCAGATACACAGCGTCGAATCTTCTTATCAGCTCCTGTATGAAAAAGGTACCCTGCCATCTAAGAATATCGGGCATTGTGATGACTAATTTTTCATTGTTCCCTATATGACAAATGATGAGGCACTTTCCCTGTAGCAATATAGTTAGCAATATCTTCATACCACGGAGGTTTAGTAGAAACTGCAAAAATATGCTCATTGGGAAAAATATCTTCTATAGGTGTGCATTCGTCATTGTTATCCATTCTAGACAAGAAATCAACAACTACATTATATTTTCTTAGTTTGTCTATTATTGTAATATCAAATTATTGAAGCAATAGCAACCATATTGTAATACAGCTAGGAGTGATAGGTTTATTCATCAAATACCTTATTATTGCATGATCAGTGTGTACAAAAGGAGGACACTTGGTGATGTAGTGTCAGAACTTGTTTATAGCATAAATGATAGCTAGGAATTATTTCTATGTCACTGTGTAATTCAATTCAAGAGGAATTAAATTCTTGTTGACATGATAAATTTCATATGGTGTTTTGTCTACCTGTTGTCCTAAAACAACTCCTACTGCCGTTTGAGAATCATCAGCATGTATGTGAAATGGTAATGCCCAATCAGGTCCTCGAAGGATTGGAGCCTTGCAAATCAGTCCCTTAATTTTCGTGAAAGTTGCTTCACAATCTTCAATCCACAAGAATTATGCATCTTTTGTTAGCAATTGAAAAAGTGGATGTGCTATTTTAGAAAAAATTTCTATAAAGTGTCTGTAATAACCAGCAAAACTAATAAAGCTACGTACATGTGTGGATGTCTTTGGTACCAGGAAGTGTAATATTACCTCTACTTTGGCCAGATCAACTCGAATTTTGATAGCTAAGAGAAAATGTCCCAATACTATCCCTTCATTCCACAACATATGCCATTTGACTGTACTCAGAGATACATGGGTCTGCTTACATATTTTGAGTACTTTCTCCAGATTTTCCAATCCCTCTTCAAATGAGTTTCCATATGGAGTAAAATCATCCATATATATTTCAACACTATCGTCGACCAAATCAGAAAAGATTCCCAGAATTTCCCTCTAGAAGGTATCAGGAGCATTACACAGGCCAAATGGGAGGACCTTGTATGTAAATGTCCCCCATGGGCATGTGAAATTTGTTTTATCCTGGTCTTTCGGGGCTATATGGATTTGGTTATATCCACTGAATCCGTCTAGGAAGGAAAAGAACTTCTTCCAAGCCAAGGTGTCCAGGACTTGGTCAATGAATGGCACAGGGAAATGGTCTTTTTGGGTTGCCTTGTTTAACTCCCTATAATCTACACAGATCTGCCACTTAACATTCTTTTTAGGAACAATAACTAGTGGAGATAACCATTGGCTATCTGAAATGGGGTAAATGAAACCTACATCCAATATTTTTTTTAATTATTCTTTGACAATGTTCTTTAAAGTAGGATTCATTCTCCATTGGGGTTGTCTCACAGGGCAGAAATATTCCTTAATATAAATATGATGAGTACATAAGTTAGCAGCGATTCCCTTCATGTCAGTATAATCCCAGGCAAAACCTTCCTAATTATTTTGAAGGACTTTTAAAAGTTCTTTTGTCTAGGATTCAGACAGATTGGGGTTGATATTGAGTGTTTTCCCTGGTTATATTTCAATTGGAATACTATCATGGGATAAAGTTATAGGAATGTCTTCAATTTCATCCTCTGGTTCAATATTTTCCTATGTCTCATAGCTCATAGAAGATTATAAAATCTAGCAAATAGAACTGGGATCATTAATAATAGTGTTAATAGTATCATCCACGGTTTCTGTCTTGAATTGCAGGGCCTGCCCAATAGTGAGAATTGGTCTAACTTCTTCATTTTCAGGTTCAAGCTCTTCTATTGGTAGAGTTTTCTA
Source organism: Pinus albicaulis (assembly GCA_034641835.2). Taxonomy (NCBI): domain Eukaryota; kingdom Viridiplantae; phylum Streptophyta; class Pinopsida; order Pinales; family Pinaceae; genus Pinus; species Pinus albicaulis. The sequence goes on from CM076581.1 coordinate 1,497,978,218, forward strand.
ACTGGTTAATAGTTTTTTAGATGGGCTATGTTCTGCAGGAGGGTAGAGAGTAAGATTCTTTGTAACCATCCCATTTGATATGATCATATGCCCAGATCGGCACCCTATGTAAGCATCTCTAGTTGCAAGCCAAGGTCCTCCCAAAATCAATGGGTGACCACCAACTGAGGATCTTGTCTGTAATATAAGGAGGTCCATAGGGTAGTGCCATGAATCCACCAAAATAGTCACATCTTCCAATTTCCCTATTGGTTGAACTGTAGACATATCTGCTAGTTCCAAGATAGTAGGGGTTGGCTTAACATTTCTGACCTAATGTGTTCATTTTTTTGGAGGTAATGATATTGATGGCAACACCCAAATCCACCAGTACATTTGGGATTTTAACCCCATTGATTTGTACTGTTAGAATTGGGTTTCCTGGGTTTCCATATTTCATAGGCATAGTCTTTCCTAGCATAATGTCGGACAGTCTACCCATCACATGAATGGTTAATGAATTCCTTGGTTTCTTCCCAGGTTTATTAGAGCAGTAATATTTGAGAGTTTTTGCATATATAGGTACATCCCTCATAGCCTGTAGCAGGGGTATTTTGACAAAGAGATTTTTCAATTCCCCCAGGAAATCAAAATCTACTTGAGAGTTTGGTTTATTCAAGGTCACTCTTTTAAGATATGGTGGAGAAGTTGGATGACTTTGATTAAGAACAGATTGGGTAGGTGTCTAATTTTTTATGTTTTGGTCTGGTTTATCCCCAACTTTCCTATGTTCTGGTTCTGTAACTTCATTTTCAATCTGTTCTATAATAGTATGTGAAGTGGGAGCATTTACTACCCACACAGATCGTAAGTTTATTTCGTTAAGTCTTGCGGTAGAAATGTTATAAGATGGAAGGTTAAGAGTATCTATTTGTTGGACCTCTTTCTTATTAGGATTCGAATTGGGATGGATACGAAGTTGGGGTCAAAGGGCTGGACTTATAGGAGGTAAATTGGAGGGAAAATGAAGTTGTTGTTGAGGCATAAATTGGGGAAATTACATAGTAGGAGAGGTTCCAAGCCAGTTATGATTCCACGAAGGATTCAAACTGGTCTGGGGAACCCATTTTTTCCAAGGGAGGTATTGATATTGAGACCACATAGATGAGAAAGGTGCACACTGGGGACCCATATTAAAATTATTAAAATACTGGGATGGGTCTTGAAACATACCTGGATTCATAGCTGGTGGTCGAGGATGCCATGGATTTTTCGGCCTCATAAAGTACAACTGGTCTACCATATTTTCTTCACTTTCCCCTTGAAAAAATGCCTTTAGTCTGGGCAAGGTAGGACATGAGATATTTTCATGAGTCTATTCATTGATTGCATAGGCTTCCACTGTGTTTAATGGGAATTCTTTCAAAGGATGCTTCTTTCTACAATGTGGGTAGAATATAGCCATAGTCTTCTCCAACTCTATCTGTTTCTTTTTTTCTTTCATACTATCCATTTGGGTGGATAATGTGCTCATGATATCAGTCCTTAGGTTATCCAGTAGGTTTCCAATTTATTCCTTTGTAACCCCTCCACCAAAAGTCTTTAATGACTGAATTCCTTGTCCACTCCTTGTAGCCTCCTGTGAACACTGAATGCAATAGTCACAGATGGTATTGAAGTCTTCTTTTGAAATGTCCCCCTTTCCTACTATGTTCAGAAGTTGCAGGGAATCTTCCCTAAGTACCTAGAGAAGAATGATCTTCAGAATATCCTTATCCAGGTCATTATGGCCCAATCTCTATAATATATATTTGAATCATTCTACACAGTTTTCCATGTTCTCACCCTCTTTTTGTACAAACTTAAATATTTCCTCCTTAATGTCACGGGATTTATAGTAATCTTGGTATTTCAAAAAAGGATTCTTTCATCCCATCCCATGAGGAAATAGTTCTCCCTCCTAAACCCATGAACCAGTGCAGGGCTGTTCCTTTTAAGGTAGCATGAAATATTTTTAGTTTCTGAGCATCAGAGATATAATCATACCCTCGACAGACAATGTCAAATTCGAAGAGGAATGTATCAGGGTATTCCGAAGAAAGCACATGAAAATTAGGTAGATTTGTTAAAGGAATGGGCTTCATTGGTGCATCACCTATAACGTTTCCAATTGGAAAATCAATAGAAGAACTTGCAGGTGCCATAAATATTCTCCAATACTCACCTAGGATTTCAACCAGTTCTGTGGCTAGTACTTGGGTTGATTCAACTGTAGAAGGTTTCGCATCACTTCGATAGTCCCTTGGTGACGCAAAATTCTTCAGGAACTCTCTTTCCAAATCAGAATTGCTTAATTCAACTGCAAGAGGCTTCACAACACTCCCTTGGTCTCGTGGTAACGCAAACCCTTTCCGAGGTTCTTCTTCCCAATTGGAATTACTCAGTTCTTCTGACCCTCTACCTACTATTTCTTCCCCTTCTGTTGACAGCAGGGATGTCTCCTCCACTGATACCTTATTTATTACTTCTTCCACCATATAAATAACTTCCTCTGGTACCGTGGATGGCACTGGTTGTTTAACTGAGTGCCATTATAACTTTGTCTAAACCCTTACCTTGACAGCAGCACGAGAGGATGCTTCAGATTTAGCCCTTTCAATGATCCCCTAGATATAGGTCTTCCTTCCCAGATCCTTTCCTTTCTTTGGGGGTCTTCCTTTTCCCCTCTTATTCAGATCTTTTTTCATACAATTGGTGAGAATAATTCACCAAAATATAAAAAGCGCTCAAGACTCGAAGCAGGACAGATAGCTTCCTCTCTAGGATGAGAGAGTAGGTTCAAAACATAAAATCGAATAAACTAAAAAGAAAATCAAGGTTCAAGACCCGAAGTATGGTAATAAAATACCCTCCCTAGGACGAGAAGTTGGCCCTTTTTAGAAAAATAATCAAAAGAAAAAAAATTGAAAACTATGCTCAGGACTTAGAGTAGGATAACAAATACCTTCCCTAAGACGATAGATCGGTCTTAATGAAAAAGAAAAACAAGGAAAAATAGCACACTATGCTTGGGACTTGGAGCAAGGTAATGGATTCCCTCCCCAAGACGAGAGATGAATTCTAAAGAAAACAATAAAAATCAGAAAACAATAGAAAACTATGCTCAGGACTTGAAGCAGGGCAATAAATTCCCTCCCCAAGACAAGAGATCGAACCTTAGATCAATTGCAGATCGTGTTCTTGCACCTTGTTAGCCTTCCCCAGCAACAATGCCAAAATGTTGGTATCCAGATGTGAACAATATTCAAACCCCTTTTCCACATTAAATATCAACCCGAGGGCATTATATATTTCAAGACTAACGCGCATAGTATATGCAAGAGCAATCACACAACCTGCTATTGGATCGCAGGATTAAATAAATAAACAGACAAACTACTGTAACAACAATTAAAATGGATTGCAAAATTAAAAAGGTATTCATATCAATTGCAGATTTATACTGAATAATAGTTATAAAACCAAACTAACATATGAAATCAACAGAAAGAAAGATAACACAACACCTGATCAGAAGAGTGGGCCCAACTCTTTGATCAGGGCTGCGGCAAACTCACAATGTTACAGGTAAAACAATAGAGTGTTGTGCATTCAATTAATTGGAAAGTACTTTTGTTACAAAATCTGTATATGTTTTCTTAACCCCGATTCACAGCCTGCATGCCCTCTTTATACAACTATTCAGGAAATCACAGATTTCCTTTAACAACTACATATCTACAATTATACAATTCATTACAACAACAACCTAGTTGCCAAAAGGAAACCATGAAAAAGCATGAAATATCGCTACGGAGTCTGTTGCGCTGTAGCAGCAAGTAAAGATAGAGCTAGAAATTAGGATCTTCTACATGACTCACAACTGTAATCTTCCTACTTTTTCCAAATCTGTAAAAATATCGGAGTTAATTTTTGCAAAGGTAGAACCTCCATGACTATTACTTCATTAATCAAATATTCCATGTAAGATAAAAGAAAGGGGTTTACCTCAAGTGTTTAAGAACAATAATGATACAAAGAGATAGAAATGTGGGCAAAAATGGGAGAGAAAAGTATATAAATCCGGTACCCAACAACAGTGTAAAACTGTTGTCTCTATATTCTAACCAAATAAAGCTACTAGCAGCTTTCGAAGCCATATGACCTCACATGTATCCATGTTATTTTCTATGTAATTTTATTTTGTAGAACTCAGTGCCATGGACTAATACTTCTTGTTGTACCAAGAAATAACTCATGATCTCACACTAAAGCAACACCTTGAAGTTCTTTTCTGATCCACTGTATTACCTGCCCAGTTTGCGTCACTATAGCCCACCAATTTGATGACATACTTGATATTACTACACAAATATATCAACAAATATTTTTTTTTCATCCAATTCACTCTCTTTGGTTCGACCATGAAATAACTAAGAGAGTTTACTACATAGGATACATAGGTACTGGTGTTGATCAAATACATGAGAGAGAATATCAATTTGTTGGACAAGATGAAGTCTGCATCCTTCTCCCTTGATGCATCTACCTTCCTCCAACTTTTTATCATGGGTGTAGACATGGCTCTACAATCCTCCATCCCTAACCTCCTAAAGATCTCAATGCAGTATTTTACCTACCCAAGGAAAATCTATCCATTTTTCTGCCACACCTACAAGCCTAGAAAGTAGTACATAATCCCCAAATCCTTCATCTCAAATTTAGCTGCAAGATCCCTTCTACACTTCTCAACGAGCCACAGTGAACCTATAAGAAACAAGGAATCCATATATATATAAATAATAAGAAGCTCACCCTCAACCACCAAGTAGTAGAGGTTGGCATCCGCCTCACTCTTCACGAAACTCATTCCCTACAAGTATCTATCGATGTGCTCACACCATGCCCTAGGAGCTTGATTGAGCTTGTACAAAGCTCTCTTCAACTTGCACACATGGGTATCTCTATTGTGTGCTAAAAATCCCTTCTGTTGTTCAATGTACACTTCCTCCTCCAACTCACCATTGAGGAATGTCATTTTAATATCCATATAATTGATATACCATCCCATCTATGTTTCTAATGATATCATGTCCCCAATAGAAGTATGCATGGCCACAAGAGAAATGTCTCTTCATAGTATACCCCTCCTTCTAAGAGAACCCCTTAGCCACAAACCTCTCCTTGTATTTTGTTATTCTTCCATCTGCCCCATGCTTGATATTCAATATCCAACATGATCCAACTAGTACCCTTTCCGTTGGTCTAGGCACAACCTCCCATACATCATTCTACATGATTGAGGTGTTCTCCTCAACCATCACATATTTCCACACCTATTGCTAGGAAGCCTCCTAATAGATGGAAGGATCACTATCTACTATCTGAATAACCAATGCCATGTAGCTAGTGTACCTATTTTTGAGTATCTATGAGTGTATGTTTAACCTCATGGTTTCTTCTACCAAATGTAGATGATGAAATATCCATCTCTATATCCTCTTGATGCATCACCCTGATATGTTGCAACTGTTACTCCATACTCTATGAAGTCTTAAGTGACACCTGCACCTGATCTAGTGCTCGTACTCATGACAACACTTATTCTCTACTTCTCCCAATCTTGTTACTCAACTTTAGGAGCTATTGTGGGCTACTCACTCTAATCATGAGTTGTTGGAAAATATATACGCCTATTGTATTCCTTGTCCTCTAATAACTTGACATATCTCTTAAATATAATCTCCAAAACCCCTAGAATGAAAACATAATATGCCTTAGAGGTCTTGTTGTACCCAAGAAAGTATCCCCTCTCTACAATCTGATCTAACTTCGAACATGTGTCTCCTAGAATGTGACAATATGTTAGGCTGCCAAATATCCTAAAATGACTGGCATCTAGCCTCTTCCCTGTGAAGGTCTCCTCTCGAGTTAACTTTCTTAATTCCTTATGTGGGTCCCTATTATGTATATAAATTTTTCTAATGCATGCCTCTACCCATAGGCAGCATGGAATATCCTGATCATACAACATTGATCTCACTGCCTCCAAAATGGGATGGTTCTTTGTCTTTGGAACCCCATTCTTTTGTGGGTTGTAAGGGACCATCCAATCTCTCTTGATTCCTACCTTCGTACAGAACCCTCTATTATTTGATCAAAGAACCTTAATATTCCTACATATCACATTCTCCACTAGAGCTTTAAACTCCTAAAATCGACTAAAGACCTCATCCTTGGTCTCCATGAAGTATATTCAGGTCTTCATGGAGAAATCATCAATAAAAGTCACAAAGTATTGATACCACTGAGAGACTTTGTAGAAATTCGCCCACATATATTTGAATTCACTAAGTCAAGAATATTTTACGATCTTATATCACTCCTTAGTAAAATTTCTTTCACAAACTTCCCCAACACTCATCCTCTGCAAATTTCATTATGCGTTGTGCTCACTTTTGGAACACCTATCATCGTATCACGAAGAAATATAAGTGTTCCATGATGTATATGGCCCGTCCTAATAAGTCATATATACCGTTGATCCATTAGATCATTTTTTCTAACTAGTACCTTAGGAGTATCCATCTGCAACATATACAACCAGTCGCTCCTAACTCCAATAGTTATAGGTTATCTCCAATCCTTGCATCTAATCAACACCTGTAGCCCTCTGAAGAGTACATCATATGCCTTATTCTGAAGGATAGATATAAAATTCAATTTCATACCCAATCATGGCACATGTATCACGTCATGAATCGGAATTGGCTTGTCATTCTCCCTCTGAAGCATAACAGTCCCTCTTGCAACTGGGTTTCACTTGGACTTATCCTCCATCTTGATCTGAAATATGATTTCTTCCTCCTTATATATGGAGAAGTACTCTCTAACTATTTTCATGTGGAATTATTCCCCACTGTCTATATACCATACACCCTTTGAGTTCGAGTTATATAGGAAAGCAATAAGTGTGAATTCTTGATCCATTCTACTCGAGAGATCATCGGCACTTGTTGAAGATGTTGTATGCTTCTTGCCCTTTTTCTCAATCTTCTTCCTCTTTGTACAATTATTGACATAGTGTCCAAAGTTGTGATAGCCATAGCTATTGACTTCTGAAAGGTCCTTCTTATTCTTATCACCTTTTTGGTTTGGTCCCTTGCTGGACCCCTTCTTCTCTTTTCCTTTCCCTGCTAGGGCCACGTTCTCCTACTGCTCCTCACTATTTTGAGTCCTACTACCTGTGCCGCTGACAATACTGAGTCTCAACTCCTCCTATGTGAAATCAATCCATAAGTGATCCTAACCCGGTAATGTATCTCGTCCATTAATCACTTGGATGAATACATGAAGTTTCTTCATAAATCCATTTAATGTTAAACGTACCATTCGTCACAATATTGTTAATTTGGTAGCTCGGGGAAAAATTTCCTCCTTTGGATATTCTTCCTCATCAAAATATACTCCTCCTAGCCCTTGGAAGAATTTAATTTGATAATTAAGGAAAAATATATTTTTAATATGAAAACCCACATGTGCACAAAAAAGGATAGGTCGTCCCGAAAGAGAAATTGAAAACCCTTGGATGGTTATAGATGCAAGTAAAGTGACCCTAATTTGAACATCATCAATCATTATTATTTCTTTGTTTTGGCTCACATAGGTCTGAAGTTGTTTCTTGGAAGTTGGTTAGTATAGGTCAAAAATTGCAGGGTTTGAAGCTTGCACGTGTCATTAGGGTTTTTGGTTCTCAACCGCAAGGTTTCCATGGGGAATTTTCAGTTGCAATCACACATACCCAAGCTTATGCCTACGATTGGTTGATTTCAACCACACACATGTACACTCTCTCCATGAGGCTAGAGACTAGGATTTTATTTTTACAGTTGACCAAATCATGACAGTTGACCACAGATGATGACAGTAGACCGCAAGCTTCTGAATCATGATATTGATTAGTATTATTGTTTGGTTCATATTTGAGATATTGTTTGGGTTTTTTTTGTTAGGTATTCTTGTGGATAAAGAATTGGATTATTGTACTCTCTCTTTGTTGAAACATTCAATGAAAATATAATAAGAAGAATAATTTTAAATGGTTTTTCCCCTTGTGGGTTTTTTCCTTGGTCTCTAACCAATCCTGGTATCTCTATGTGTGAATGAGCTACTTCTATTTTTCCTTTTATGTTTCACTCCATTTATGATGATATTGTTATTTCTATATAATTGCATATATTTTTGAATAATGTTATGATGTTGTGAGGTGAATTCAATATGGAAATAATGAAATGAAATTATCTAAAGGAAAGAACAACATAGCCCTAAAGAAAACTAACACATATGTTTTATCTCTCACTACAGATAACTTGTCCTTTACCAATCTAATTCTGGTTAGGTATCTTATAACACATTCTCCCTTATTCATCTTTGTATTCCTTAAATTATTTCTAAGAAGTAGCTTCCTATTATTTTTCGCATCCTATAATAGATATAAAATGGTGTCCCACATTTTATTTCTTGTATCCAAATTAGCAATATGCAGATTTATATGGTCCTTGACTCCATCAAGGATTATCCTCCATGTTTTGGCATCTTGCTTCTTGTATGTTGAAAGTTGTGATGGATTTGTTGGTATGACTATTACACTGGTTGCATACTTCTTGAGACCATTTTCTTCCAATAATAAGGAAATTTTGGTTTTCTAGACTCCAAAATTTGAGGCTCCATTCAATCTACCCTGATCTCTCAATCATGTTGAGGCCATTTATAAACCGTTGAAAATATAGTGAAACCCAAATAAATTTGAATAATATGAATTGGATTTTAAACCCTTGTATTTTCTCTCCTTCTGTCTGCACAAAGCCATCTTATTCCCTCGGATATGCTCTAATACCATGTAAAATTTTAATATTATTTTAGCTAATGGTTATTATTCACCTATAAAAATTTATTATTTATCTTCTGCAATTTATTTCTGACAAATACTAAATAAAACACTACTACAACTTCACATAAAATAAATAACCATAGAAACTGAGAAAATATGGCACACACAAACAAATAATAAACACCAATATGTTTGGACAAATGTCCCTAGAAAAACCTTGGTGTGGGGAAAACCATTTCTCTATATGAGTATTTTATTTATTCTTTAGAAAAATTATTGGATTGAAAAACTACAATTATTTTTCATAAATTAGAAAACCTTTGGAACTTTTCATATAAAAATAATAAATATAATAATAATAAATAATAAATAATTAAATAATGGTTATTTAGTTAGTAATGAAGAGGTTGAATTGTTTCTTTCACCTATGTAAGTTGATTTGCCTTCTTGGACACAACTTGGTCCCTCTCATCCAATTTGGCCTTCCTTTAGAGCCTCGAACTAGTCCACACATGCGGCACTCACAACTCAACCCTCACTGGAAAACTTGCACTAGTTGGGAAATAAACTTGGCCTCTTCTCAAATTTGACTTCTCCTGATAAACTTAGCATTTCCTATTCAAATTATTTACACTAGTAAATTTATATTTTCTTTGGCAATTCAGCCTCTCTAAATCAGCTCACACCACTAGGAAAATCAGCCCCTATTGCAGATAAAATCGACCTCCCTCTATCTCTGAGAAATTGGAAATCATTGTGAAGAATTATATTTGGCTCTTTTTCCTTCAATCATTGTTTATCTCATTTTTTCGGTGCCCTCACACTATCACTATGCCCTTTCTATCACTACAAACTTTGTGGCTTTGTTGTGTTCTCTAAATTCCCATCGATTTCCTCTTATGATATCTTGTTGACCAACCAATGGCCACAATCTAATATCAATCAATGGCTAAGATTATCTTGACCCCATCAAATGCATTTTCTAGAAGCCGCTAGAGGAAAATCAGTTTACCTCAATTAATCCCTATTAATTAAGCCATCCCCTTAAGTTAGACTAAGGAAAATTAATAAATTGGTTGTGATATCTCCATACTTGATGTGTTTATGTAATTAAATGTGCATATTTGTATTTACAGTTAAATTATGTTGGTCTGAAAAACATTTTAAATTTTAATTATCAGTAATTTATTACTGATAATAACTGGTTGTAAATTTGTGATTAAGATGGTTTATTTTTGGTAAATAAATAAATCTAGAAAATTAATTATTGAGTACAAATGGCGGAAGGAGAAAAATACTACAATTTAGTGTGGAAGTGTTATTTCCCATCAATAAGTTGTAGGCATATAATATGGATTATTATATTTAATTGGGGAATTACGATATGGCCAGTTAATTGTTTCCTATAATACAATTAGTTTCCTTTAAGAGTGGGAAATTGGAGCTCATTAATGAGTAGATAACTACCTACCACCTATTGGTGAGGTGGAGATAGTTATTAACCACCAAAAGAGTAGTAGATGGGAGAATATATGTTGTTTTTACTTGCTTTTGTCTCATTATTATGAGAGAAGAAGAGACAAAAGAGAAGCAAGATATAGCATATAGAGGAAGAATTGCAGGCCTAGTTTGCTCGGGGGACACTAGTACGTTGTTGTGTCAAGTTTCGAAGGAGACAATTGTTAAGAAACCAACTCCAAAAGCAGAATAAAAGGGAGATCAACACCTTAGAAATCAGCCACTTCAAGGGGGAAACCTCCTTTACATTACATAAATGAACAATTATTGGATGATACAAATGACAAAACCTCCTTTCTATATACAGGAGTCCATGGGGTCACAATATAATCCTAGCCGACCTAACAATAATAATGTAAAGGCACAATAAAAACAATATGGGGGTTACAGGGGTACAACAATAAGAATAAGGGAGCTACACTAACAACAATAAGGGACTACACTAGTAATATAGGGACCTAACATGCCCCTCTCCTTCAAAAAATCGTTCTCCTCAACGCTTGAGTAGCTTTCTTTGCTTCTGTATAAAATTCTCATCCTCCCATGTAGAATATTCAGTGGGTAAGTTCTTCCACTTGATGAGATACTCTGAAATTGATTGATTTCGTAGTTTTCGAGTTCTTGTTTCCGTGACTACTTCAAGTTCCAATATGATTTTTCCTTCCTCGTCAAGTTCTAGAGATATTATTTGAACTAGAATTTTGTCACCTATAACCTTATTTAACCATGAAACATGGAAAACTGTATGCACTCGAGAAGTAGGAAGCTAAAATTTGTATGCCATAGTACCAATATTTTGCAACACCTTGTAAGGACCATAATACTTTGGCGATAATTTATTATCCTTCTTAGCTTGTTTGAGGGAAATTTGTTTGTATGGTTGTAGCTGTAAAAATACCCAGTCTCCTACATCAAAAATTCTCTCACTACAATGTTGAAATGCCTGTTGTTTCATTCGATTTTGTGCCAAATTTAGGTTATCCTTTAATAATTAGAGAACTTGTTGTTGATGCTCGATGTGATCTTCCAGTGCTTTAACCTTATAATTTTCTCTTAAATATGATGTGATGGATGGTGGATGATATCCATAAAGTGCCATAAATTGGGTCATTTTTGCTGCAGTATGGAAGGAAGCGTTATACCACCATTCAACTAGAGGTAACCACTTGACCCATTGTGTTTGTTTATCAGATACAAAACAACGAAGATATTCTTCCAAACATTTTTTCACTATCTCTGTTTTCTCATCGGATTGAGGATGATAAGATGAGCTATGATTTAGTTGAGTACCCAAACAAGAAAATAATTTCGTCCAAAAAAATCCAGTAAAAATGGGATCTCTGTCGCTTACAATAATCCTTGGGTTTCCATGTAGCTTTTGAATTGTTTTCATAAATGCAGTAGAAATTGTACTTGCTTTAAATGGATGAGATACTGCACAAAATTATGCATAGTTGGTAAGCATATCAACTACCACCATGATGACACTCTTTCCTCCGGACTTAGGTAAACCTATGATAAAATCCATTGAAATATCCTCCCAACGTTGACATGGAATGGAGAAAGGTTGTAGAAGACCCGTGGTCTTAATTATCTCAAATTTATTTTGCTGGAAAACCAAACATTTCGCCACAAAATTTTGAATATCAGATTTAAGGTCATCCCAAAAAAAATCTTTCTTCACCCTGTGGTAAGTTTTTAAAAATCTTGAGTGTCCTTCTAAGGTAGAAGTGTGCAATTCCAAAAGAATATTTTGTTTTAGTTAGGAATTCTTACAAAGATATAAGCGATATTTGTACCATAAGGAATCATTTTTCCAAATAAATGTATCAAATGTAGTAGGATTTTGCTACAACTTTTGAATGAGTATCCACACTTCTTCATCTGTTTTCCATTCATCCCTCACTTCAGTTATCCAATCTTGTTAGATAATAGAAATGGCACAAAGCAATGCTTCCACATCTTCATCTTTTCTTGAGAGTGCATCTACAACAACATTTAGCTTCCCTTTTTTTATATGATTTCAAAGTCATAACCCAACATCTTTGTGACCCATTTTTTCTGCTCTTCTGAAGATAGTCTTTGTTCCAAGAAATATTTAAGACTATCATGATCAATTTTTACCTTGACGTGTCTTCCCATTAGGTAAGGTCACCATTTCTTTAGTGCATGTAGTATTGCCAACATTTCCTTCTCATAAATATATTTTTGTAAATACTTTCCTTTGATTGGATGAATTTCAAAATAAATGGGTCTTCCTTCTTGCATTAAAACAACACCAATTCCATTTCTTGAGGCATCACATTACACAATAAAGGTTTTTGTGAATTCTAGTGTATCTAATACTGATGCTAGGCACAATGCCTTAGATGTTCAAAGGCCTTAGTTTCTTCAGGAATCCATGAAAATGCATATTTCCTCAATAATGTTGTTAGAGGTGCTTCTATTCTCCCATAATTCTTAACAAACTTGCAATAATACCCTGTTAACTCGAGAAATCCTTGAAATTGCTTTATGGTTGTGGGGAATTTCCATTCCTTAATGGATTTAATTTTGTTACGGTCTACCTTAACACCCTCGTGAGATACAATATGACCCAGATACTCCACCTCTTGTACTCCAAAGAAACATTTGGAGGTTTTTGCATATAATTGTTTCTCCTCTAATAGTTTGAGCACCCCCTCAACATGTTGAACATGATCCTTCAAAGACCTATTGTAGATTATTATATCCTCAAAAAATACTAACAAAAAATTTCAAAGGAAGGGTTTGAAAAAGGAATTCATCAACCCTTGTAATGTAGAAGGTGCATTGGTAAGGCCAAAAGGCATGACCAAAAATTCATAATGACCCTCATGAGTTCGAAATGTTGTTTTCGGAATATCTTCAATCTTCATTCTAATTTGATGATATCCTAAATGAAGATCCATCTTGGTAAAATAAATTTCTTAATGTAATTCATCCAATAATTCAGCAATCACATGAATGGGAAATTTATCTTTAACAGTGAGCTTATTGAGCTCCCTATAATTCGGACACATGCGCCATAATTCATCCTTCTTGTGCAGAATACTACTAGAGAGAAGAAACAAATTTGGCTCGGTTGAATTATACCAACCTCTAACATTTATGCAATCATACGTTCAATTTTTCTCTTTTGGACATAAGGATATCTATAAGGCCTGATGTTTGGAGGAACACTTCCTAGAATCAAATGAATAGCATGATCATGATCATGAATATGCGGGAGTCCTTTGGGAGTTTCAAACACCTTTGGATGTGTTGGGCCTCATATATGCCCATGTTTTCATCATGAAATATCATTGTTTATACCCTAAAACACTAATTTTTTTGCCCGTTCCATACCTTAATTCCATCACTTTCCGCCAAATACTCTCTATGGTTAATTATCATTAGTATTTTTCACTTTTCTACGATTATGGATGATTATGCCATGTTTTACTGATGACAGTGTTGCTAAGTACATTTATCACAAGGATCCATTACCGAAATCCTCCACAAGCCAGTTAAGTATGGGAATGCCTAATTTAGGGCTTTGACACTTACAGCGTGATTCCGAAGAAACAAAGAGAGCTTATTATAAAAAATGATATTATAATACCTCGCCATAACTTGGATTCCACCCATCTCCCTCATATGGGTCTCTAGAAGGAAATGAGCCAATTTGTCCAAATCTGTAATAAATTCTAAACTACCAACTTCTGCCTCGATTTAACTGCATCTGAAGGAAAATGAATAAATTCTGGGACATGGGTTTTGGTCCGAATATATCATTTTTTGTACATCTAATTTTTTTTTTGTAAAATCCCTTATGGTTTGGGAGATATTCAGGGTTATTTGAGGCTAATGTATGTAAAATTTGGAATTTCCAGATTTGTTAAAATCTCCCAAACAACCCTATTTTGGTCAATTATGAACTTTTTTATTCCTTTTTTTGTCCTTACTATGGCCTAAATCAGATCAGCTGCTAACCTAAGGACTCATTTACCTAAAGGAAGCATGAACACTAGCACCTAAGCTTGATTTGGAAGAACTGTACTACGCAAATCATACTCAAGGCTCAATGTTCTACTAGCTCTCTATGGGTTAGATGGGATGTCAAGTGGCCATTTTGTAGAAATTGGGCTCAGATCAATGACTTCTAGGAAGCACTCTTCCAGATCATTACGCAGTTATGCCAGAGATAGGCATAGTTTAAGAATTAGTTATCTTAGGTAGAGCATAATAATAATTGTGAATAGATCGTAGGATCTCTACATCAATTGGTTTCGACGTTTTCCATGAACATAACTTCTGTTATTTTATGAATGTAACTATGTCTATAAAGTTTTATGTATGTAATAAATTTAGCTAGTAATGTTTTTCCATTCCATTTCGCTATCAAACCTAGAGATTATAAACTCTGTTATTCAGCAATTAAGGTCAGTTTTGTGATCCATCATGACATGTTGTTGATCCAATTTTGGATTGTTATGAACTTAATGAGGTTCTGAATTATATGCTTTGAAGTGTAGTTCATCTCTATAAGTTTCCAAGCTGTCTCCAGTTGTGGCAAGGGCCCACCACAATCTGGATCTGACTTCCTGTAATTATATGCGTAGGTACATCTCGTTACATTTGCTATAGAATTCCTTTTTCTTTGCAATTTCTGAATTTTTTCGATTTCATAACTTTGTTTTCATTTCAAATCCATCGTTATTGTCATTAAATTGTTTGCAGATAGTTCAATTTCTCTAGACATAGACATGTTTCCTGTTTGTATGAAGTATTCCTTTTTTCTCCTAAAAGTGTGTGATCCTTACCGGAGCTATCTAAACTATAATTCGATTGTTGTTCCATTCAAAACATTTTCTATTTTTATCATAATTGAACTGTTATTCGATTGTTGTTCAATTAAAACATTTTCCATCTAACATCACAGTAAATCGACTTTCCATTTAATTAGAGAGTTTTTGTCCCAGCGTATAAGCAACATTGCGATTCGAATTAGTAACCACATCGATTTCGACGTTTGAAGGAATGAGGATTTTCCGTTGTTCTCGTTTTAGACATAATCCATCAAACGAAGTCGAATTGAGTTATAACATTGAACGATTTTGGAAAAATGATTATAAACCATAAGGTGAATGCTCTATTGACATTGAACCCAGATCAAATTGAATTGCACCACTTTGTGTTAGAAATCTCATTTGTGCCAATCAAAATACAAATTCAGAGAAAACAATTACCAGAATTTCCAAGTAATCACAGGAATCATTTTCCTTTTTGAAACAAATTCTGAATGCTTTATCATTTTAAATTTCATCTTGTTGCATCAAGTGAAATTATTCTTGAAACCCTGGAGTAAAGATGAGTTATTGTTATATTGTGTGTCTTGAGCTAATTTCAAAGTACAAGGATCTTATGCATATGTATGCTTGTTTTTTTTAGAAAGCTTACGAGTCAGTAAGAATAATTCTTAATCGTTCTGAATATAGAGTGAGAGTGAATCAAGAGTATAATTGATAGATTAAATGAATTTTTATTCTATTCAATGAGTGTGAGTTAAAATTGAATGCCCATAGTTACTGTTTGAACTAGATCTCAGAGTTTCTACGTTAATTTGATAGTTTTCTGAAGTTTTCATTGGAAGTGTGATTTATTTCCACTTGATAAACAGAGTGTCAATTTATAGATTGCTCAAGCATAGAAGTAATTTACATGCCATTTTAAGTAGAAGTGTAGTCTTTCCATCACATTGCTTTGAGTGATCTAGTGTAGAGTTGAATAGATTATGTCTTTATGTTATTAAAACCAGAATTAGGATTGAATGAGTTTCTTTGATTTCAGTGAAATCTAGTGTTAAGAGTGAGATACCTAAGAGCTTGTAAGAATATTTCCAAAGTGTATTCTCAGAACTTATCAAGTTTATTTGATTAAGTAAGGTAGAATATCAAGGTTAATTCTCAGTGTAAACATCCATTTTTTATAATCATCAAAAGCATTGAGTCATTGTGAAGATTACGCTAGGATTTTCGTTTGAGTTGAAGATTCGAATGCAATATTGGTTGAATTGTGCTTATGAATAAACTAGATCTTTAGCTCTTTCATAAATTGTAAAAGAAAATTATGGTTTTTAGTTTCGAATGCAATCTTGATTTCTTTACTAACGAGTGAAGTTTGCTGAGTGTTTATTTATGGTTTGGTCATAGCAATAATTGTAGTGAATAATTTTTTCCATTTAACGATAGTTCTTCATGAAGTAAGATAGGTTGAGTTGGTAGAAACTTCAAGTTTTTCAATTATATTTGATTATTAATTCTTCTAGCATTTGATTTGATTTCCTTTTCGAAGTTTTTTATTCACAAGCATTTATGTGTTTTTACTTAGTTGATCATTATAAAGGAAACATTAAAGCTCTGACCTGTAAACTGAATCAAGAAGTGCAGTGTGGATCGTGTTTACGAGCCCATATTGACAATTATATATTAGCAAGATTAGTATAGCAATTATTTCTCCCAAAATTTTGGCGTCGTTGTCGAGGAGTTGTAATTTTTTATTCAGGTAACTATTATCATAGTTTTAGGATCTTGCAGGGTTGTCAGAGGGTATAAAGTGTACGGTAATACATGAGTGAAGAGCTATGCATCCACTTTTGTGGGGTTGCTCCAAAGTATGACCGATTGCTACTTTCTCTTGAGTTTTATTTCCTTTTTATTTATGCGTAGAAGTAAAGGCATACCTAGGGACAGTAAAGGTAGATTCATTTCCAGTGCTAGTTTTCTTGCAATTAGCATTTTTTAATTCATTTAGATCAAAAATTCAATATTTGAACGAAAACACATTTTTGGGGTATTGTAAAAACCATCCTTTTGTAATAATTCATGTTACAGATAGGAATCATCAACCAGAAAAGTAAATTCAAGAATGACCAAGAGCTTGAAGAATTTCCCTTGAAATACTTTCTCAAACTTATGCAGTAGTTGGGATATCTGCCTCTTAGGAAGAGTTCATCTTCACCACATTCAAGAAATTATCTGTCTCTCCAATGCCAAAAAAAGGATTTTTAAGTCCCCCTTGACTCCTCTTTCCTATCTACCAAGGAGATCGATGAATCATATACCAAATCTGATGGGGAGCATCTAGCTGAACCTGAGATCAAAAATATTTCACTATGCCCAGCAACAAACCTTGTGTGCATTCCAGAGACCAATTATCCAAGTTTTTTTGGCATGACCAAGGAGGACATTCAGAGTGGTCCAAATGAATAAATGAGCCAATACCACCAGTATTACATCGAGCATTGGTTCCAGGCCACAATCCAGTAAAAATACCACTCTCATCTTCAAATACTCTTGGTGTCATATCAATCGATGCAACTTGTTTCTCATACTCTAGTATGTGTTGAAGTTTACTCTTTCAAATTGAGTGTGAGTATATTTAGCATGTTGTTACGAACATGGTTGCATTGGAAGTACTCTTACACTTGAAGGAGACCTTCCTCTCTCTAGATTAGGGTTGGGTAGAAATGAATAAAATTGTTGTTACAAAATCATTCTTGAAATTACAATTCCTAAGGCATAACCATTGAAATTTTTTTCATTATGCACTCTTCTGGTAAGACTTGTCAAAATAAATTCACTCTTAAATGCCTCATATTTTATAAAGTGACTCTAATTATTGGCCAAGATTATTAATTGAGTCAGTTAGGGGAATCGTTATTGTTATACTTTCCATTCATAAGCTTAACATACTATCATCCAAGAAACCTTTTCAAGTTTCTCTTTGAAGGTATTGATGAAAAGCCTCCTATGGTGGACCACTCCTAAAAAATCATCATGAGCTCTCATAAGAACCCTAAAATGACCTACTCAAGGAATATTTCAGTCATTATCTAAGTTATTTTATTTTCTTGAGTCTTTACGGTAGTAGGATCAACCAGTAAAGATTAGTAATTAAAAAAAATTCAGGCCATCCTGCGCTTTTAAGGAGTAGATCTGTCTCCACACTTATTAAGTAGCCTCTAAGGTTAATCATATTAAGAGTCTAAAAAAATATTTAGGGGAGGATAGGAGTTATCGTAATGAGTCGACCTACCATGATCATGAGACCTAACTTGTATGACATTACTTATCCTGGTCACCAAGCCAGAGTAATGGCTTTCAGCCCAAAAAGCTAGAAGATAGGAGGTCTCATCACGATCCAGCCTGTTCATCCATGTTACTTCTTGTGAGTGGCACTGACATCAGCTAGTTACCAAGCCAAGACAGTAGCCTTTATCTAAATTTCAAATAAGCTAACTCTGAATCTATAACTAGTAAGTGGGACACAAACATTTCGTTAGGTTAAAAGGCATCCCTATCAAGGTTGTAGACGCCTGCTGGCAGTAGGGCCATTAGGGAAATCTTGAGGTCTAAAATGGGTCTCCTAAGGAAATTATAAAATAATAGTGGAATAATAAAATAAGATTTGATCACATCATCAAATTTTAGAGGGAAAAAAAGAAAAAACTACTTTTTCAACTCGTATTTTCAACTTATCTCCCAAAGTTTTTACTCAAATTTTGAGCAGGAGTACTTGTTGGATGAAAAATATAATTCATCATCCAATGAGTACCCATTTTTCATACATTTGATGGATCCTACTACACTAAAAATGAGAAATACATGAAAAACGTGATTGCAATCACATTTTTTCATGTATTTCTCATTTTTCGTGTAGCAGGGTCGCTCAAAAGTATGCAACATGGGTACTCCTTAGATGAGGCATTAAATTTCGCATCCAAAGAATACTCCCACTCAAAATTTGAGTGAAAACTTTGGGAGATAAGTTAAAAATACGACTTGAAAAAGTAGTTTTATTATTTTATTATTTTTTAATGTTTTTACTATTTTAATTGAAAAATCATGAGTCATCCCCAATGGTTGACATCATCATCTTGAATCATATTGATTCTTATAAAGTTTATTTTTTTTGTACATTTTTCTTAGGAGGCCCATTTTAGACTTGAAAATTCCCCTAATGCATGCCTATGGTATTAAAGTTAATTTTACACTATGATTTACTTGATTGTTTTTTCCTTTCCCTGAACTCATTATCATATCTCTCTAATAATGGCTTTAATATCCTCTAGTAGTGTGCTTTGGAGTTCTATATTTCAGAAATAATTTGGTTTTTATGGATGTGAGACCCTTAGTGCAAGTGATTCACTTTTCTTGAATAAGATAAGCTTCAACTATATGCTTGGGTAATGGTAAAACAATCAACCTCGGAAGGTGTCATTTTGTAATATTTATTTTTCCCTATTTCCCATCCATTTTAATGCTTTGGTTTTTAAAATAAAGTCACTTCTATTTATAATAATGAGGCAATTGAAAGTGAAGACCTACTGCTTTGGATTAATCTTGAGATGCTTTTAGGAGATTATTATGGTTAATCATTTTAGGATGACATTATCCCTGCAGTAACAACATTGTTAAGCATGCCTTTAGTAGCCCTAGCATTAGTTACTTTTTCTTTGGGAATAATAAAGCTCAGTGTTGACGTCAGTGGATCCCTAGTCACTACTTTTTCTTATTTTATTGATGCGAAGGAAGATGACATTCGATGAAACTTACTTACATGCTCTCATAATTATCCCTATGGTTTAAGTCAATGAAGCAAGACTTTAATATAGAAACCCTAGCCCTTCATTCTTTGGTCTATGTCTAAGGTTTTGCTTGCATGAGGTCATGCAAGATGATAGGCATGGGGGGCAGAGATGATTGGAATTTTCATGTTTAACTCACATTTTCACCCTATGCTTACTCATGGTTTTCATTATCATTGTTGGGATACTATCTTAAACTTGGAGCATGATCAGGTAATTGTTCATTATTTAACCTATTTCCTTTATTTTGATAAGATTTGCATGAAGAGAAATATTTATGATGGTGATTGTGTTTTTTTCATGAAGTCATATCAAATCACACATGCATCAACATTTTTTGGATAATGTGGATATTGAGACATTTTTTTTCTTCTTCGGCAGATCATATCAGTAGTCACATTAGCTCAAGCCATTACATCATTTAGTTCAGCACCAAGGACATCAAGAACAAGGTTGAAACTTGAGGTAGAGGTGGCTTAAGATTCTTTAATTGATTATATATTTAAGAAAGCTTTGATGATTAACTACCACATATTCCATATATTTGGTTTTACATATACCCTCCATTTTCATGCTACTCTAGGTCATTATTATAATGGTTCATGTAAACAAAAGATGTAGTTATAGTACCTTCCCCTCCTACATTCACACATATTGTTAGTTGAATCCAATAGAGGATGAAGTCATTCTTTCCTTTCACAAAGGGACCATCCCTAAGCATTGGCCTTGCAAAAATAGAGCATGCAAGAACATGTCTTCCCATATCCATAATCTCATCTACCATTTCCATTGTAACATATCATCATATTCATCATTCTCCTCCTACCATATCTATTGTTTTTTTTTTTACTTTATTGGTATCGATCTCAAAATCAAATCTTCATATAGTGTTGTTCCACAAGAAATAACCTTGCCTAAAATCCATGATGCCATAAAAACCTAGATATGAGCAAAGTCTTTATTTGCATGAGGACATGCAAAACCTCAGGCATGGGGGGATTTTGGGCCTTATATATGCCCATGTTTTCATCATGAAATATCATTGTTTATACCTTAAAACCATAGGTTTTTAGCCTGTTCCATACCCTAATTCCATCACTTGCCGCCAAATAATATCTATGTTTGATTATCATTAGTTTTATTCACTTCTCTATGACTAAATATGATTATGTCATTTTTTACTAATGACAGTGTTGTTAAGTACATTTATCACAATGTTCCATTGTCAAAATCCTCCACAAGCCAGTTAAGTATAGGAATTCCTAAATTAGGGCTTTGACACTTTCAGCGTGCTTCCAAAGAAACCAAGGGTTGTTACTATAAAAAATGATATTATAATACCTCTCCATAACTTGGATTCCACCCAGCTTTCTCATATGGGTCTCTAGAAGGAAATTAGACAATTTGTCCAAATCTATAATAAATTCTAAGCTGCCAAATTTTGCCTCAATTTGTGTGTAGCTGAAGGAAAATGAAGAAATTTTGGGACATTGGTTTTGGTCCTAGCATAGCATATTTAGTACACCTAAAATAGTTTTGCAAAATACCTTATGGTTTGGGAGATATTCAGGGTTCTTTGAGGATAATTTATGTAAAATTTGAAATTTTCCAAATTTGTCAAAATCTCCCAAACAACCTTGTTTTGGTCAATTATGAACTCCTTTATTCCTTTTTTTCTCCTTCCTATGGCCTAAACAACATCAACTACCAATCTAAGGACTCTTTTAGCTTAAGGAAGCATGAATGTTGGCACCTAAGCTCAATTTGGAAAATTTGTACTACCCAAATCATACTCAAGGCTCAACGTTCCAGCAACTCTCCATGGGTTCGTTGGGATGTCCAGCTGGCCATTTTCCAAAAAATGGTCTCAACTCGATGACTTATATGAAGCACCCTTCCATATCATTACGTAGTTATGCAAGAGATAGGCATAGTTTAAGAATTGGTTATCTCAGGTACAACATAATGCTAATTGTGAACATATCATAGGATCTCCACATCAGTCGGTTTCAATGTTTTCAATGAACATAACTTCTACTATTTTATAAATGTAACTATGCCTATAAATGCTGATGTATGTAATAATTTTAGCTAGCAATGTTTTTCCATTCCATTTCGCTATCAAACCGGGAGATTGTAAACTCTATTATTCAGTAATTAAACTCAGTTTTGTGATCCATCTTGACGTTTTGTTGATCCAATTTTTGATTTTTATGAACTTAATGAGGTTCTGAATTATATGAGTTGAAGTCTAGTTCATCTCTGTAACTTTCCAAGTCGTCTATGGGTGTGGCAAGGTCCCACCACGCTTCCTGTAATTATATGTGTAGGTAGATCTCATTTCGTTTGTTGTAGAATTCATTTTTCTTTATAATTTTGAATTTTTCGATTTCATAACTTCGTTTTCATTTCAAATATAATGTTATTTTTGTTCAATTGTTTACATATAGTTCAATTTCTCTAGACATAGATGTGTTTCCTATTTCTATGAAGTATTCCTTTTTACTCTAAAAAGCGTGTGATCCTTACCGGAGGTATCTAAACTATAATTCGGTTGTTGTTCCATTCAAAACGTTTTCTATTCTTTATTATAATTGACTTTCCATTTAATCATAGTGTTTTCGTCTTGTTGTAGAAGCAACATCATGATTCGAATTAGTAACCACTACGATTTTGGCGTTTGAAGGTGTTGAGCCCTAGAATTGCCTTCCCTTTTACAAACCTTCACTTCATTTCATCATTCTTTTATCACTTCATAAGCCTAAAATCAATGAAGAATGATTAGGATTACTTAAAGGTTACATGAAATTGATTAACATATTGTATTTTCATGGTTTTTTGCCGTTTTAATAATTTTATGCAAAATATATACAGAATACAGACGTTCCGTAGCCGATCACGCGTTTCGCAGCTATTTTAGTGTTTAAATGGGTCACAGGTGTCGTCTGAAGGAAAAGCGCATATGGTTGAATTCTTGACTTCATCCACATCACTCCTTGCTCTCTACAAAGTCTGAGAAGAATTCTACAGGTGGTTATGCACGTGGAAGAGATCAAAACTAAGAGGTAGACTCCTACCGGGACAAAAACTCTACAGATGTCTTCAGCAAAAGAACGAGGCCTCCACTAGAGTTCTAATTTGATTTTAATTGGGAAAGACATTATTCCTATTTTATCTCAAAGAAATTTATGTAATTTTCTTATAAGAATGACTCGGGAGACCGACAAACGGCTAGCTAGATTTGTTTTTGTTGCTAGATCTCAGAAGACTGTAATACTCTATTTTTAAAGTATTTCTCCTTTAATGAAAGAAGCACTGCTTTATTGCAAGATCTGAGGAAATCTTGAGGAGATTTGTATGCTAATCTGGTGGTAGAGGGCCCCTACTACCCGAGAAGCTTTGTTCATATGGTTTAGATAAGTAACTTAGCCTTGTTTCATTCTTAGTTTAAGCAATTTTCTGAACTTTACATTTTTATACTCACTTGCAGTGGATGCTACAGTCAGTCTTATTCTTACGAAACTGTTCCAAAATACCACTAACATTGGATGAGATATAACTGTAGTATTTTAGGAATTAGTTGTATTTTTTTTTCTGAAACTTTATATTTTATGCTCATTTCCATTGAATGATACAACTAGACTTGTTTTTACAAACTGTTCCAAAATATCACTCATATTGAACGAGATAGGGCTGTAGTATTTCAGAGATTAGTTGCATTTTAGTTTAGTTGTAATACTCCGAAGGTAGATGGCACTTTAGTTCAATTCTGTCACTGTATTTCAAGTTTAATAATGGCACTTTAGTTCAATTCTGTTCACTGTATTTCAAGTTTGATCGATTGCATTCTTGTTTAGTTTTGTTTAAATGTATTTCAAGTTTCATTAGTTAGTTCTATTCTAGTTTTGTTCTATTGGACATCAAGGCCTTCATTATTTACAAACTACTCTTGTTATGAACCTCTTCCAACATATCATAATATGGACAAGAGTTAGTGATGTTAGTCCAAGGCCTTGACTATTCTGCAATCTCTTGTAACTTCACAAATAGCCTTCTTCCCAAAACTTTTCCAAAATATTTCTAACTTCCGAATGAGGCTTAGTACTGACAATTTGAGTTGTAGAATGGATTAATCTCAGTGTCATAGGTTAATTTAGAGTAGAGGTCCTCACTCTGTCAGCAGACTATCTTTTCCAAATGTGTTCCAACAAATTTCTAGCCATGGATAAGATTTTATCTGTGATATTGTAGGATGTTGTTTTCTTAGAAGAACCTCATTTGCATTAAACTTGTCCTTTTCTCAAGCTCTTCCAACATATTTCTAATGAATTAATTGGATTAAGTTCATGTTGTGAGTTATTTTCTTGATATGGATTATTTTCTTTGTCAAGTTTAGCATTCTCTGTTCTTAGGTGCTATACATAGTCTAGGGTATATTTTGCTCTGTTTTTCATCATTTTCCTAATTAGGGACATAATTTACAATTACACTCTGTTTTGAGTCTAAGGTTTCCTTTTCTTTTCTTTTTGACATAGATTTGATTTCATCTTTTGAACATAGAATAGCATATTAAGTACTAAAAAGACAAAACCCCCCAAAAAAATAAGAAAAACACATACAACGAAGTAAGGAAGAGGTCACTTAGGCACATATAGTGCACCACACTTCATCAAAGTTACAAGCCCTGGTTGACAATTAATGAAAGAAATTTAGGAACACTAAATTGACTAGACATTTTGGCGCCGTTGCTGGGGAAGTGTAACTAGGTAACCTTATTTCTTACATCCAAAAAAAACAAAAAAAATAAAAACTTCAGTCACCTTCCACACCCACTATATCATGTGGTGCAGTAAGAGCCACACATCCACATCATGAATTCATATTTTTGCAGGTAGAAGAAGAGGTGACAAAGGAGGTTGAAGAAATGGATGGAGATGATGACAATGAGGAAGATCCTTTTGGATTTCCCATTCAAGAAACTGATATCAACGTTCAAATGAATAATATCCATCCATATGTACTTCCTAACTTCAAAGGTATGAGATCAGAAGACCCGAAAACCTTTCTTTTTGAATTTGAAATAATTTGTAGATCTTATGGCTACTCATTGCACATACAAAAATTGAACTTGTTTCCGGCAACATTGAAGGATAGAGCTCTTAGATGGTTCATGACTTTAGGAACAAATTCTATAAGGACATGGGATGATATGAAAAGAGTATTTTTGGAAAAATATAAAGGTTATTGCATGCACCATGACCTTAGAAATGAAGTCTTTAAGATGAACCAAAAAGAGGATGAAATCCTAGAAGATTTAGTGGAGAGATTTACTTGTAATATCAAAAGATCTAAATTGCATAATTTAGGATCAAATGTATTAAAAAATCTCCTACTAAATGCTATAAAGGATGAATGGATTGATCTTCTTAATCTTGTGGGAAAAGGAGATGTCTATCGATTTTCATTTCAAGAAATTTGTGAACTATGCAAGAACATATCAAGAGGAAAAGCAAAGTGTGTAAGATCCCCTCAAGATCCATTTATGGCAAGAGTAAGTAAGTCAGCATCAAGATTGGTAAGTCAAACTAAACCTAACAATTTGCTAAACATTCTTGGTAATTTAAATGAACAAACTGACATGCTAAGAATGAAAAACAAGCAAAAAGTTGCTTCATTTATATTTTTCCCTAATGTAGAAAGAAACATGCGTTGCATGAATGTCCACGTGATAACATTAAAATGTGTAAAATTTGTGCAGGATCACATACTACTGAAGATTGCCCATCATTACCAGGGTTGAAGGAAATTTACCAGAAGGATAATGGAGCAAATCAAGCACAAGAGAAACTTTGTTATGTAGCTCCAAGAGGACTATGGCAGCCTCATCAACCCAATATGATGCAATATCCTTATGCACAGTATCAAGGTTATGCACAAAAATCTCAAGGTAATTGGAAAACACCCTTGCCTTGGCAACCTTGGGCATCTCAATCCCAACCTCAAAACCAACCTTGGAAACCTTGGCCATCTCAATCCCAACCTCAAAACCAATCTTGGCAACAAAATTGGCAAAGGCCCTATAAAGGAAATCCATCATATCCTCAATCTTTCCCTCTCTATCCTCAATACCATCATCAATGTTATTCATACCATTCGCCTCCACTACAACATCAAAATCACCCTCATTTGACCTCAATTCAACCTTTCCCATTATCATCCACACAAGCACCCCAAAAATTCATTCCCACTCCACTACCTCCACAACCATTTCATATCCCCAACAATAAAACACCTCAATCAACTTAAAATTTTGAGGTATTAAAAAATGATTCACCAGCTATCATTGAAGAACAAAAACGAGAAGAAGAAGACTCAGATAAGGTACAAGAATCATGGATGTCTATTGATAAAGAGAAGATATTGGAACCAGATATTGAAAAGTCTCATGTATGCCTATCACCAGATTCTATGAATGAAGATCACATCTCTGAAGACTTGCATTTCATGATAGAGGAAAGACAAGGAAGACAAGATTACATTGAATCTTGGTTCAAGTCAGTCATCGGATCCAAATGCTCAATTATTCAATATCTTCTGACATCATCTAAATCAAGACAGTTGGCATCTCATATACTGGTACATATCAAAGAGTATCTTTCAAACCTGCATATGAGTTTATCTATCATCTTGTTACAGAAATGGTTCCATTGGAAGTATTCATATACTTGAACACGATTTTCTTTTTCAAGTAGAGTAGGACATAAAAAAATTTAAAAAATTAAAAAAAGTAAAGAGAAAAATAAGTCCTATTGTGCAAACCAGATTGCTGGCGCAATTGGACATGACCTTTGCTTGAAAACCAGGCAACTGGCGAGAAAATTTCACAATAAGTTCTGCAATTTCATGATTGCTTCAATCTTTCATGGTTCTACAAATCGTTTTTGGTTCTATGCTCGAGTTGGATGATGTGGAATTCCTTAAGGTCCACCTTCCGACAGATCTTGTCCCATCGACCTCAACACTTTATCTAGGATAAATATTAGAGATTATTTGGAGTGCCTTGGAGCTTGCATTCTTCAATGGCAAGCCTCCTCATTAATAACAATCGGAATACAACAATGTCTCTTGATTGTCAAATCTTGCAGGCGACTCGACTTCGACACATTCATTCGTCCCTGTCAAGATGCACTGAGGTACCTTGACACTCATTTACATTATCGGTGAGTTGTCTCGCATTGGTTAATGATTTTCATTATTTATCGATAATCCAATGATTTCTTCCCATGCTCGACTTCGACACATTTATTCGCATGGTAAGAATTGTACCATGAATGTTGGCTTTGATGAAGAATAATGGTTTTGTGGAATCAACAACAACTTGCAACAGTACATTTTATTAGTTTCTTGTAGCAGCATGTTCATCTTTTTTTCAATTCAACAACAGCTGCGGAAAGTGGCAGTTTCTGCGGTTATTGCTGTAGCACATTGTTTTTTTTTTTGCAACTTTTTCCAGAGGCAGTTTTGACGCAAACATTACAAGAGACTGGAGCAGAAATAAAAAATTCTAAACTTCTAGGTTTTCTCAGAATATGATAAATTGAGTAAGACGCGAATAGAATTTGAAAAAAAGCAATTTTTAAGGGCATTTCAAATGGGTTTTTAAGGCAGATTTTCATTTTTCAGCATTATGGACAGATTAGGACAGATTTCAGTATTTTTGCACAGCATCACCTTTTCTTCATCAAAATGAAATTATAAAAGCATTTGGCAGTAGAAAAGGTAAAAATACACAGTCTCCCTTTTGAATCACTCAATTTGGCCTTAAAATGACTTCTTGGCATACTTTTTTTGTTGCAACATTGGGCAGAATGAAGGGTGAAACAGGGCAGAAATTGATTTTATCATAACTTTCAAACCGTGCATCCATTGGTCCTGAAATTTTTATGGTAAATGCATTGAGGTAGGGTGAATAAACACAGAATATTTCATAAAATTTCAGTGTGTATTCTTCAATAAATTGGCCACTTTCACCTACAACCATTTCTCATTTTTCGGGAGATCCATGCAACCACTGGCTGAGATTTTTTTTCGGAAGATGCATAATAATACTGGTAACAACCTCAGAAAATTTCAGGGAATTCTGATGTACAATTTGAGAGAAATTGCAAAATTCATTTCATTTTACAATTCCACTCCATCTCACTCCACTTTCACTCCATTACATTTCACATCCATATTCCATAGCCATACTTCATTTCTTTTTACAGATTGCATGTTGCAGCCACATATTATTCAGCAGATCTGACACAATTGTACAACCCACAAAGAGATGATGATTACAGGAAATTGAAGGATTCTGTTTTGAAGACCAACATGCCAAAAGAGGACCAAAGGAACAACATCAAGCACAACAATTAACAAGGTCAAAATTCTGAGGTAAATTGTGAAAATTATTTTAATAGAAAAAAGTTGAAACATGAAATAGATACAATGTGTATAATCATATGTTTCCTAAAACAACCTATCATTCGAATTGATTAACATATCTTGGCCATATGCCTTATCCAACATTCCATAACGATCCTCATTAAAACCTTGATTAATGACTAATGGTCATAATCACAAACGTAACCTACTAGTCCACATCTCCTTAAGATTGTATCATTCACTTATTTCACCACAAGTTAATCATAAATTCTCCATTAGATCCATAGCCACTTCATTTTCCCTTATAGCTTAATTACCTCCATCCATTCACCTCCATTACACTTTGCAGCCAATCCATCTCTAAGTGCAGAAAGGTAATTCTAAGGGTGAAGCAACATTATACAACTAATCCATCTTTAGACACAGAGATATAGTTTCAAAAATAAAGCATTAGACTCTGTAGTCAATCTAGCTTCAAGCATAAAAAAATAATTTTGAAAGGAAGATAATCTGCACAGAGGAGGAATGTGGCTAATTGTCAGGACAAAACCAATTGGAGTCAAGTATTTGGAAAGATATCCACAAGTAAAGGAGCTACTACAACAAGCAGGGAGGCTAAATTTTTAGAGAAATTTGATGGCTTCCATAAGGAGATTATAAAATAATTTGCCAAATCTTTTGATGGAGCAGAAGAAGAAAAACTGACATGGTTATTGAAAATAAACTTGGCACTCCACTACAGGAGGAAGATGAAGAACCAATTTCTGAAAAGTTAACAGAGATTAGAAAATAGATTAGGGCCAAAAGAAGAAAAAATATAAGTTTGGATATTCTAACAAAGGTTTCAGAGCACATGGAATAAGTTTTGATGAAATTGCATGAGGACATGCAATAGTTTTGCAGTGGGGATATGTTGAGCCCTAGAATTGCCTTCCCTTTTACAAACCTTCACTGCATTTCATCATTCTTTTATCACTTCATAAGCCTAAAATAAATGAAGAATGATTAGGATTGCTTAAAGGTTACATGCAATTGATTAACATATTGTATTTTCATGGTTTTTTTCTGTTTTAATAATTTTGTGCAAAATAGCTATAGAATACAGACGTTCCGTAGCCGATCACACGTTCCACAGCTATTTTAGTGTTTAAATGGGTTACAGGTGTCGTCTAAAGGAAAAGAGCATATGGTTGAATTCCTGACTTCATCCACATCATTCCTTGCTCTCTACAAAGTCTGAGCAGAATTCTACAGGTGGTTATGCACGTGGAAGAGATCAAAACTAAGAGGTAGACTCCTATCGAGACAAAAACTCTACAGATGTCTTCATCAAAAGAACGAGGCCTCCACCAGAGTTCTAATTTGATTTTAATTGGGAAAGACCTTATTCCTATTTTATCTCAAGGGCAGTTATGTAATTTTCTTATAAGAATGACTTGGGAGACTGAGAAATGGCTAGCTAGATTTTGTTTTGTTTCTAGATCTCAGAAGACCGTAATACTATGTTTTTAAAGTATTTCTCCTTTAATGAAAGAAGCACTACTTTATTGCAAGATCTGAGGAAATCTTGAGGAGATTTGTATGCTAATTCGGTGGTAGAGGGCCCCTACTACCCAAGAAGCTTTGTTCATATGGTTTAGATAAGTAACTTAGCCTTGTTTCATTCTTAGTTTAAGCAATTTTCTGAACTTTACATTTTTATACTCACTTGCAGTGGATGCTACAGTCAGTCTTATTCTTACGAAACTGTTCCAAAATACCACTAACATTGGATGAGATATAACTGTAGTATTTTAGGACTTAGTTGTATTTTTTCCGAAACTTTATGTTTTATGCTCATTTCCATTGAATGATACAGCTAGACTTGTTTTTACAAACTGTTCCAAAATATCACTCATATTGAATGAGATAGGGCTATAATATTTCAGATATTAGTTGCATTTTACTTTAGTTGTAATACTCCGAAGGTAGATGGCACTTTAGTTCAATTCTTTCGCTGTATTTCAAGTTTGATAATGGCACTTTAGTTCAATTCTTTTCACTGTATTTCAAGTTTGATTGATTGCATTCTTGTTTAGTTTTGTTTAAATGTATTTCAAGTTTCATTAGTTAGTTGTATGCTAGTTTTGTTCTATTGGACTTCAAGGCCTTCATTATTTACAAACTACTCTTGTTATGAACCTCTTCCAACATATCATAATATGGACAAGAGTTAGTGATGTTAGTCCAAGGCCTTGATTGTTCTGCAATCTCTTGTAACTTCACAAACAACCTTCTTCCCATAACTTTTCCAAAATATTTCTAACTTTTGAATGAGGCTTAGTAGTGACAATTTGAGTTGTATAATGGATTAATCTCAGTGTCATAGGTTAATTTAGAGTAGATTTCCTCACTCTTTCAGCAGACTATCTTTTCCAAATGTGTTCCAACAAATTTATAGCCATGGATAAGATTTTATCTGTGATATTGTAGGATGTTGTTTGCTTAGAAGAACCTTATTTGCATTAAACTTGTCCTTTTCTCAAGCTCTTCCAACATATTTCTAATGAATGAATTGGATTAAGTTCATGTTGTGAGTTATTTTCTTGATATGGATTATTTTCTTTGTCAAGTTTAGCATTCTCTGTTCTTATGTGCTATACATAGTCTAGGGTAGATTTTGCTATGTTTTTCATCATTTTCCTAATTAGGGACATAATGTACAATTACACTCTATTTTGAGTCTAAGGTTTCCTTTTCTTTTCTTTTTGACATAGATTTGATTTCATCTTTTGAACATAGAATAGCATATTAAGTACTAAAAAGATAAAACCCCCCAAAAAATAAGAAAAACACATACAACGAAGTAAGGAAGAGGTCACTTAGGCACATATAGTGCACCACACTTCATCAAAGTTACAAGCCCTGGTTGATAATTAATGGAAGCAATTTAGGAACACTAAATTGACTAGACAGAAGGATTGAGGATTATCCTCTATTCTCGTTTTACAAATCATCCATCAAACCAAGTCGAATTGAGTTATAACACTGAATGATTTGGGAAAAAAGATTATAGAGCATAAGGTGAATGTTCTATTTACATTGAAATTAGATCAAATTGAATTGCACCACTGTGTGTTAGCAATATCATTTGTGCCAATCAAAATACAAATTCAGAGAAAAAAATTGCTAGAATTGCCAAGTAATCACAGAAATTGTTTTCCCTTTTGAAAAAAATTATGAATTATTTATCATTTTAAATGTCACCTTGCTGCATCAACAAAAATTATTCTTGAAACCCTGGAGTAAAGCTGAGTGATTGTTATATTTCGTGTCTTGAGCTAATTTCGAAGTACAAGGATCTTATGCATAGGTATGCTTGTTTTTTTTAGAAATCTTACGAGTCAATAAGAATAGTTCTGAATATAAAGTGAGAGTGCATCAGAAGTAGAATTGATAGATTAAATTAATTTTGATTCGATTCAATGAGTGTGAGTTACAATTGAATGCCCATAGTTGCTGTTTGAACTAGATCACACAGTTGCTGGGTTAATTTGATATTTTTCTGAAGTTTGAATTGGTAGTGTGATTTATTTCCACTTGAGAAATATAGTGTTAGTTTATAGATTGCTCAAGCATAGAATTAATTTACATGCCATTTGAAGTAGAAATGTATTCTTTCCATCACATTTCTTTGAGTGATCTAGTGTAGAGTTGAATAGATTCGATCATTCTGTTATTAAAACCAGAATTAGGATTGAATGATTTTCTTTGATTTCAGTGAGATTTAGTGTTAAGAGTGAGATACCTAAGAGCTTGTAAGAATATTTCCAGAGTGTATTCTTAGCAATTATCAAGTTTATTTGATTAAGGTAGAATATCTAAGTTAATTCTCAGTGTCAACATCCATTTTTTATTATCATCAAAATCATTGAGTCAGTCTAAAGATTACCCTAGGATTTAATTTTGAGTTTAATATTTGAATGCAAGATTGGTTGAATTGTGCTTATGAATAAAATAGGTCTTTAGCTCTTTCATAAATTGTAAAAGAAAATTATGGTTCTTAGTTTCGAATGCAATCTTGAATTGTTGAATAACAAGTGAAGTTTGCTTAGTGTTTATTTATGGTTTGGTCATAGTGAATAATTTGATCTACATTTAACGACAGGTCTCTGTTAAGTAAGATAGATTGAGTTGGTAGAAAATTCAAGTTTTTCAATTATATTTTATTATTAATTATGCTAGCATTTGATTTGATTACATTTTCGAAGTTTTTTATTCATAATAATTTGAGTTTTTTTACTTAGTTGATCATTATAAAGAAAAAATTAAAGCTTTAAACTCCAAACTGAATCAAGAAGTGCAGTGCATATCGTGTTTACGAGCTGAGATTGATGATTAAATATTGCAAGGATTAATATAGCAATTATTTCTCCCAAAATTTTGGCGTTATTGTTGGGGAGTTGTAATTTTTTATTCAGGTAACTATTATTAGAGTTTCAGGATCTTGCAACTTTTTCAGAGGGCGGAGTGTGTGGTAAGATATGAGTGAAGAGCCATGCATCCACTTTTGTGGGGTTGCTCCAAAGTCGGACCGATTGCTACCTGTTCTTGAGTTTTTATTTCCTTTTTCTCTATGTGTAAAAGTAAAGGTATAACTAGGGACAGTAAATGTAAATTCATTTCTAGTGCTATTTTTCTTGTAATTACAAATTTTTAATTCATTTAGATAAAAAATTCAAGATTTAAACGACAAAACATTTTTGGGGTGTTGTAAGAACCTTCATTTTGTAATAATCCATTTTGTGGACAGTGATCATCAACCAGCAAGAGAAATTAAAGAATGACCAAGAGCTTGAAGAATGTCCCTCGAAATACTTTCTCAAATCCTAGCAATAGCTGGGATATCTGCCTCTCAGGAAAAGTTCATATTCACCACATTCAAGAACTTATATATCTCTCCACAACCAGAAAAGGATTTGGATGTATCCCTTGATTCCTCTTTCCTATCTACCAAGGAGATTGATGGATCATATACAAAATCTGATGGGGATCATCCATTTGCACCTGAGATCGAAAATATTTCACCATGCCCAGCAACAAGCCTTGTGTGCATTCCAAAGACCAACTATCCAAGTTTTTCTGGCATGGCCAAGGAGGAAATTCAGAATCGTTCGAATGAATAAATGATCCAACATCAACAGGATTACATTGATCATTGGTTCCGGGTCACAATCTAGTAAAAATACCACTCTAATCTTCAAATACTCTTGGTATCATATCAATCGACGCAAATGGTTTCTCATACTTTGGTATGTGTTGAAGTTTATTCTTTCAACCTTTGTGTGAGTATATTTATCATGTTATTACGAATATGGTTGCATTGGAAGTACTCCTACACTTGAAGGAGACCTTCCTCTCTCTAGATTAGGGTAGGGTAGAAATGAATAAAATTATTGTTACAACATCATTCTTGAAATTACAATTCCTAAGGCATAACCATTGAATTTTTTTTCATTATGCACTCTTGTGGTAAGACTTGTTAGAATTAATTCACTCTTAAATGCCTCAAATATTATAAATTGACTCTCATTATTGGTCGAGATTATCCATTGGGTCAGCTAGGGGAATATTTATTATTATACTTTCCATTCATAAGCTTAACATACTATCATCCAAGAAAGATTTTCAAGTTTATCTTTGAAGGTATTGATGAAAAGCCTCCTATGGTGGACCAATCCTATAAAACCATCATGAGCTCTCATAAGAACCCTAGCATGACCTACTCAAGGAATCATTCAGTCATTATCTGAGTTATTTTCTTTTCTTGATTCTTTAGGGTAGCAGGATCAACCAGTAAAGATTAGTAATTAAAACGTTTTCACGCCATCCTGCGCTCTTGAGTAGATCTAACTCCCCGCTTATTAAGTAACCTCTAAGGTTAATCATAATTAGGTTCTACAAAAATATTTAGGGGAGGATAGGAAGTCTCGTAATGATCTGACCTACCACGAACATGAGAACGAACATGCATGATATTACTTCTCTCGGTCACCAAGCCAGAGTAATGGCTTTCAACCCAAAACGTTGGAAGACAGGAGGTCTCATCACGAGCCAGCCTATTCATTCATGTTACTTCTTGTGAGTTGCACTGCCATCAGTTGGTTACCAAGCTAGGACAGTGGCCTTTATCTAAAATTAAAATAAGCTAACTTTGAATCTATATCTAGTAAGTGGGGCACAAAAATTTTCTTAGGTTAAAAGGAACCCCTGTCGAGGCTATAGATGCTTGCTAGCAGTAGGGCCATGCCTGTGGTATTAAAGTTAATTTTACACTATGATTTACTTGGTTTCTTTTGCATTTCCCTGAACTCATTATCATATCTCTCTTAGAATGGCTTTAATATCCTTCAATAGTGTGCTTTGGAATTCTATATTTTAGAAATAATTTGGTTTTTATGGATGTGAGACCCTTAGTGCAGGTGATTCACTTTTCTTGAATAAGAGAAGCTTCAACTATATGCTTGGGTAATGGTAAGACAATCAACCTCAGAAGGTATCATTTTGTAATATTTATTTTTCCCTATTTCCCATCCATTTTAATGCTTTGGTTTTTAAAATAAATTCACTTATATTTATAATAATGAGGCAATTGAAAGTGAAGACCTGTTGCTTTGGATTACTCTTGAGATTCTTTGTGGAAATTCTTATGGTTAATCATCTTAGGATGACATTATCCCTGTATTAACAACATTTTTAAGCATTCCTTTAGTAGCCCTAGCATTAGTTACTTTCTTTTTTTAATAATAAAGCTCAGTCTTGATGTCACTAGATCCCTGGTCACTACTTTTTCTTATCTTATTGATGCAAAGGAGGATGACATCTGATGAAACTTACTTACATGCTCTCACAATTAGCCCTATGGTTTAAGTCATTGAAGCATTAATTTAATATAGAAACCCTAGTCCTTCATTCTTTGGTCTCTATCTGAGGATTTTCTTACATGAGGTCATGCAAGATGATAGGCATGGGGGGAGAGATGATTGGAATTTTCATGTTTAACTCACATTTTCACCCTATGCTTACTCATGGTTTTCATTATCATTGTTGGGATACCATCTTAAAATTGGAGCATGATCAAGTAATTAATCATTATTTAACCTATTTCCTTTATTTCGATAAGATTTTCATGAAAATAAATATTGATGATGGTGTTTGTGTTTTTTTCAGGAAGTCATATGAAATCACACATGCGTCAACAATTTTGGGATAATGTGGATATTGAGACCTTTTTTTTCTTCTTCAGTAGATCATATCAACAATCACATCAGTTGGCGCTAGTCCATCATTTACTTAAGCACCAAGGACATCAACAACAAGGGTAAAACTTGAGGTAGAGGTGGCTTAATATTCTTTAATTGATTAGATATTTAAGAAATATGTGATAATTAACCACCACATATTCTGTATATTTGGTTTTCCATATACCCTCCATTTTCATGCTACTCTAGGTCTGGTCCGGATTTATGCAGGAATGCAACAGAATAAACATATAACCATAAATACATAGATGCAGTGGAAATAACACTTCATTTCATTAATATCAAAGACCTGAAATTTGCTTACAGACAGAATGGAAATAAAACTAGCTAGGGTGCTGGTAGATATCTCTGAGAAGAGATGTGGCGGCTACAGGCCTCTGAACTGAGTTACAATGAGGTTCGAGGGCCTATTTATTATTGAGAAACAATGGAGAACCCTAAACATCCAAAAACCTAACCCTAGGAGATGAAGCGCCAAAACTATGGGCCCCGTTTGGGTAAATTGGTGTTTCAACTTCCCAGGGACGTAACTTTGGCATACTATCTCCGTTTGACGCACATAATACATCATTAGAAAGCTATATCCGAGGACTAAAACTTTCGCCATGAATTCCCATTGGAGGCGCGATGCCCAAAAAACGTTGTTTAGGGCCTCAAAACGGCTCCGGAAGTTCAAGACCCGAAAAACTGCTAAAAATAGTAAGTTATGCCAAAACTGAAAAACTGAAAGAGAAAATGGTGGGGGCCCAAGTGGAATAGGCAGGTGGCCACCAATATCCACCTGGATCAAGGTCATAATCATAATGGTTCATGTAAACAAAATATGTAACTATAGTACCTTCCCCTCTTACATTCACACATATTGTCAGTTTAATCCAATAGAGGATGAAGTCATTATTGTCTTTAACAAAGGGGTCATCCATAAGCATTGGCCTCACAAAAATAGAGTATATAAGAACATGTCTTCCCATCTCCATCATCTCATCTACCATTTCCATTGTCACTTATCATCATATTCATGATTTTCCTCCTACCATATATATATATTTTTTCTCAATTGGTAGCACTCTCAAAATCAAATCTTCATATAGTGTTGCTCCACAAGAACTAACCCTCCCTAAAATCCATGATGCCATAAAAACCTAGATATGAAGAAAGACTTTGTTTGCATGAGGACATGCAAAACCTCAGGCATGGGGGGATGTTGGGCCTTATATATGATCATGTTTTCATCATGAAATATCACTGTTTATACCCTAAAACCCTAGGTTTTTAGCCCGTTCCAGACCCTAATTCCATCACTTGCCACCAAATACTCTCTATGGTTGATTATCATTAATTTATTCACTTCTCTATGAATAAATATGATTATTCCATGTTTTAATGATGACAATGTTGCTAAGTACATTTATCACAGGGCTCCATTGCCGAAATCCTCCACAAGCTAGTAAAGTATGGGAATGCCTAATTTAGGGCTTTGACACTTTCGGCGTGCTTCCGGAGAACCCGAGAGAGGTTATTCTCAAAATTGATATTATGATACCTCTCCATAACTTTGATTCCACACAACTCACTACCTAGTCCAATTGAGTTATAAAATTGAACGATTTAGGAAAAATGATAATAAACCATACGGTGAATGCTTTTGTTTACATTGAACCTAGATCAAATTGAAGTGCACCACTATGTGTTAGAAATCTCATTTGCACCAATCAAAATACAAATTCAAAGAAAACAATTTCCATAATTACCAAGTAATCGCAGAAATCGTTTTCCCTTTTGAAACAAATTCTGAATGCTTTATCATTTTAAATGTCATCATGTTGCATCAAGTGAAATTATCCTTGAAACCCTGGAGTAAAGCTAAGTGACTATTATATTGTGTGTTTTGAGCTAATTCTAAAGTACAAGCATCTTATGCATAGGTATGCTTGTTTTTTTAGAAAGCTTACGAGTCAGTGAGAATAGTTCTGAATAGTTTTGAATACAGAGTGAGAGTGCGTCAAGAGTAGAATTGATAGATTAAATGAATTTTGATTCCATTCAATGAGTGAGAGTTAAAATTAAATGCCCATAGTTACTGTTTGAACTAGATCTGAGAGTTTCTAGGTTAATTTGATTGTTTTCTGAAGCTTGCATTGGTAGTGTTATTTATTTCTAGTTGAGAAACTGAGTGTTAGTTGATAGATTGCTTGAGCATAGAAGTAATTTACATGTAATTTGAAGTAGAAGTGTATTATTTCCATCACATTTATTTGAGTGATCTAGTGTAGAGTTGAATATATTATGTCTTTCTGTTATTAAAACTAGAATTAGGATTGAATGAGTTTCTTTGATTTCAATGAGATCTATTGTTAAGAGTGGGATACCTAAGAGCTTTTAAGAATATTTCCAAATTGTATTCTTAGAACCTATCAAGTTTATTTGATTAAGTAAGGTATAATATATAGGTTAGTTCTCAGTGTTAACATCCATTTTTGTTATCATCAAAAGCATTAAGTCAGTGTGAAGATTACCCTAGTATTTCATTTTGAGTTTAAGTTTCAAATGCAAGATTGGTTGAATTGTTCTTATAAATAAACTAGGTCTTTAGCTCTTTCATAAATTGTAAAAGAAAATTAGGGCTTTTAGTTTTGAATGCAATCTTTAACTCTTGACTAACAAGTGAATTTTTTTGAGTGTTTATTTATGGTTTGGTCTTAGAAAGAATTGTAGTGAAGAATTTTATTTCATTTAATGATAGGTCTCCGTGAAGTAAGATAGATTGAGTTCGTAGAAAATTCAAGTTTGTCAATTAGATTTGATTATTAATTCTGCTAGAATTTGATTTTATTGCATTTTCGAAGTTGTTTATTCACAATAATTTTTGTTTTTCTTACTTATTTGATCATTATAAAGGAAACATTAAATCTCTGACCTGCAAACAGAATCAATAAGTGCAGTGCAGCTTGTGTTTACGAGCCTGGATTGACAATTAAATATTAGTAGAATTAATATAGCAATTATTTCTCACAACATTTTGGCGTCATTGCCTGGGAGTTGTAATTTTTTATTCAGGTGACTATTATCAGATTTTCAGGATTTTGTAGGGTTTTTAGAGGGCAGAGAGTGTACGGTAAGACGTGAGTGAAGATCCACGCATCCATGTTTGTGGGGTTGCTCCTAAGTCTGACTGATTGTTGCTTGTTCTTAAGTTTTTATTTCCTTTTTATTTATGCGTAGAAGTAAAGGTATACCTAGGGACAATAAAGGTAGTTTCATTTCCAGTACTACTTTTCTTGCAATTAGCAATTTTTAATTCATTTAGATAAAAAATTCAAGCTTTGAACAACAAAAATTTTTTGGGGCGCTGTAAGAACCCTCTTTTTCTAATAATCCATGTTGCAGACAGGGATCATCAACCAACAAGATAAATTCAAGAATGACCGAGAGCTTGAAGAATGTCCCTCAAAATACTTTCTCAAATCCTAGCAATAGTTGGGATATCTGCCTCTTAGATAGAGCTCATCTTCACCACATTCAAAAAATTATTTTGTCTCTCCACAGCCAAAAAAGGGTTTGGAAGTCTCCCTTGATTCCTCTTGCCTATTTAACAAGGAGATTGATGAATCACATACCAAATATGATGGGGAGCATCCAACTAAACCTAAGATCGAAGAGATTTCACCATGGTGAGCAAACAACCTTGTGTGCATTCCAGAGACCAATTATTCAAGTTTCTATGACATGACCAAGGAGGACATTCAGAGAGGTCCAAATGAATAAATGAGCCAATACCACTAGGATTTCATCGAGCATTGGTTCCAGGTCACAATTCAGTCAAAATACCACTCTCATATTCAAATACTCTTGGTATCATATCAATCGACGCAACTGGTCTCTCATACTCTGGTATGTGTTGAATTTTATTCTTTCAAACTAAGTGTGAGTATATTTACCCTGTTGTTATGAACATGGCTGCATTGGAAGTACTCATACACTTGAAGTAGACCTTCCCCTCCCTATGTTAGGGTAGGGTAGAAATTAATAAAATTATTGTTACAGCATCATTCTTGAAATTGCAATTTCTAAGGCATAACCATTGAAATTTTTGTCATTATGCACTCTTGTGGGAAGACTTGTCAGAATAAATTCACTCTTAAATGCCTCATATTTTTTAAAGTGACTCTGATTATTGGCCAATATTATTCATTGGGTCAATTAGGGGAATCTTTATTGTTATACTTTCCATTCATAATCTTAACATACTATCATCCAAGAAACCTTGTCAAGTTTCTCTTTGAAGATATTGATGAAAAGCCTCCTATGGTGGACCACTCCTATAAAATCATCATGAGCTCTCATAATAACCCTAACATGACCTACTCGAGGAATATTTGAGTCATTATCTAAGTTATTTTATTTTCTTGAGTCTTTAGGGTAGGAGGATCAATGAGTAAAGATTAGTAATTAAAAAATTTTCACTCCATCTTGGGCTCTTAAGGAGTAGATTTGTCTCCCCACTTATTAAGTAACCTCTAAGATTAATCATAATCAGAGTCTACAAAAAGATTTAAGGGAGGATAGGAGGTCTTGTAATGAGCCAACCTACCATGATAATGAGACCTAACATGCATGACATTACTTCTCTTGGTCACCAAGCCAGAGTAATGGATTTTAGCCAAAAAAACTGGAAGACAGGAGGTCTCATCATGAGTCGACCTGTTCATCCATGTTACTTCTTGTGAGTGGCACTACCATCAGTTGGTTATGAATCTAGGATAGTGGCCTTAATCTAAAATTTAAATAAGCTAACTTTGAATCTATATCTAGTAAGTGGGGTACAACAATTTCATTAGGTTAAAAGTAATCCTTGTCAAGGCTATAGATGCCTGCCGACAGAAGGGCCATGCCTGTGGTATTAAGGTTAATTTTACACTATGATTTACTTTGTTGTTTTTTCCTTTCCTTGAAATCATTATCATATCTCTCTGAGAAGGAATTTAATATCCTTTAGTACTGTGCTATGGAGTTCTATATTTTAGAAATAATTTTGTTTTTATGGATGTGAGACCCTTAGTGCAGGTGATTCACTTTTCTTGAATAAGAGAAGCTTCATCTATATGCTTGGGTAATGGTAATAAAATCATCTTCGGAAGGTATAATTTTGTAATATTTATTT
Organism: Pinus albicaulis; assembly: GCA_034641835.2. Taxonomy (NCBI): domain Eukaryota; kingdom Viridiplantae; phylum Streptophyta; class Pinopsida; order Pinales; family Pinaceae; genus Pinus; species Pinus albicaulis. The sequence goes on from CM076581.1 coordinate 1,498,019,182, forward strand.
TTCCCTATTTCCCATCCATTTTAATGCTTTGGTTTTTAAAATAAAGTTACTTCTATTTATAATAATGAGGCAGTTGAAAGGAAAGATCTGCTGCTTTGGATTACCCTTGAGATGATTTGTGGAAATTATTATGGTTAATCATTTTAGAATGACATCATCCCTGCAGTAACAACATTTTTAAGCATTCCTTTAGTAGCCCTAGAATTAGTTAATTTTTTTTTGGAATAATAAATCTCAGTCTTGACATCACAGGATCCCTGGTCACTACTTTTTTTTATCTTATTGCTACAAAGGAAGATGACATCCAATGAAACATACTTTCATGCTCTCATAATTAGCCCTATGGTTTAATTCAATGAAGCATGACTTTAATATAGAAACCCTAGCCCTTTAGTCTTTGGTCTCTGTCTGAGGTTTTGCTTGCATCAGGCAATGCAAGATGATAGGAATGGGGGAGAGAGATGATTAGAATTTTCATGTTTAACTCACATTTTCACCTTATGCTTACTCATGGTTTTCATTATTATTGTTGGGATATTATCTTAAACTTGGAGCATGATCAGGTAATTATTCATTATTTAACCGATTTCCTTTCTTTCGATAATATTTTTATGAAAATAAATATTGATGATGGTGCTTGTGTTTTTTTCAAGAAATCGTATGAAATTACACATGCATCAAAATTTTCAGGATAATGTGTATATTGAGACCTTTTTCTTCTTCTTCAGCAGATCATATCAACAGTCACATCAACTTGATCCAATCCATCATTTACTTCAGCACCAAGGACCTCAAAAACAAGGGTAAAACTTGAGGTATAGGTGGCTTAATATTATTTAATTGATTAGAGATTTAAGAAAGGTTTTATGCTTAACCACAACATATTCCATATATTTGGTTTTCCATATACCCTCCATTTTCATTCTACTCTAGGTCATAATCATAATGGTTCATGTAAACAAAATTTGTAACTATAGTACCTTCCCCTCCTACATTCACACATATTGTCAATTGAATCCAATAGAGGATGAAGTCATTGTTGCCTTTCAAAAAGGGACCATCCATAAGGATTGGCCTCACAAAAATAGATCATGCAAGAACATGTCTTCCCATATCCATCATCTCATCTACCATTTCCATTGTCACATATCATCCTATTCATCATTATCCTCCTACCATAAATATTTATTTTTTTCTCGATTGGTATCGCTCTCAAAATCAAATCTTCATATAGTGTTTCTCCACAATAATTGATTCTCCCTAAAAGCCATGATGCCATAAAAACCTAGCTATGAGCAAAGTATTTGTTTACATGAAGACATGAAAAACCTCAGGCATGGGAGGATGTTGGGCCTCATATATTCTCATGTTTTGGGCCTCATATATTCCCAAGTTTTCATCATGAAATATCATTGTTTATAGCCTAAAACCCTAGGTTTTCAGCCCATTCCATACCCCAATTCCATCACTTTCCGCCAAATATTCTCTATGGTTTATTATCATTAGTTTTCTTCACTTATATATGTTTAAAGATGATTATGCCATGTTTTAATAATGATAGTGTTGCTAAGTACATTTATCACAGGGTTCCATTGTTGAAATCCTCCACAAGCCAGTTAAGTATGGGAATGCCTAATTTAGGGCTTTGACACTTTCAGCGTGCTTCCGGAGAAACCAAGGGAGAATATTATCAAAAATGATATTATAATACCTCTCCATAAATTGGATTCCACCTATCTCACTCATATGGGTCTCTAGAAGGAAATTGGCTAATTTTGTCGAAATTTGTAATAAATTCTAAATTGCCAATGTCCCCCTTGATTTCTCCGCAGCTGAAGGAAAATGAAGAAATTATGTGACATGGGTTTTGGTACCAATACAACATATTTAGTACGCCTAAAATAGTTTTGCAAAATACCTTATGGTTAGGGAGATATTCAGGGTTCTTTGAGGATAATTCATGTAAAATTCAGAATTTCCATATTTGTCGAAATCTCCCAAATGACCCTATTTTGGTCAATTATGTACTCCTTTATTCTTTTTTTTTTTCTTTCCTATGGCCTAAATCACATCAGCTACCAACCTAAGAACTCATTCAGCTAAATGAAGCATGGACGTTGGCACCTAAGCTCGATTTGGAAGAACTGTTCTACCCAAATCATACTCAAGGCTGAATGTTCCAGCAGCTCTCCATGGGTTCAATGGGATGTCCAGCTGACGATGTTTTAGAAACCGAGCTCATCTCGATAACTTGTATGAAGCACCCTTCTAGATCATTACGCAATTATGTGAGAGATAGGCATATTTTAAGAATTAGTTATCTTAAGTAGAGCATAATTCTAATTGTGAAAAGATCTTATGATCTCCACATCAGTTGATTTCAACGTTTTCAATGAACATAACTTCTGCTATTTTATGAATGTAACTATGCCTATAAAGGCTGATGTATGTAATAATTTTAGCTAGAAAAATTGTTCCATTCCATTTCACTATCAAACTTGGAGATTGTAAACTCCGTTATTCAGTAACTAAACTCAGTTTTTTTATCAATCATGACATGTTGTTGATATAATTTTGAATTTTTATGAACTTAATGAGGTTCTAAATTATATGCATTGAAGTTTAGTTCATCTATGTAAGTTTCCAAGCTGTCTTCGAGTGTGGCAAGGTCCCACCATGCTTCCTGTAATTATATGCGTAGGTAGATCTCGTTACTTTTCCTGTAAAATTCATTTTTCTTTGCAATTTATAAATTTTTTGATTTCATAACTTCATTTTCATTTCAAATCCATTGTTATTTCCATTCAATTATTTTCATATTTTTCAATTTCTCTATACATAGATGTGTTTCCTATTTGTATGAAGTATTACTTTTTACTCTAAAAAGTGTGTGATCGTTAGCGCGGCAATATACTTTGTAATTCGATTGTTGTTCCATTCAAAACATTTTCTATTTTTTATTATAATCGAACTGTAATTCGATTGTTATTCAACCAAAACATTTTCCATCTAAACTCATATTAAATCGACTTTCCATTTAATAATAGTGTTTTCGTCCCGACATAGAATTAACATCGTGATTCGAATTAGTAACCACTGCGATTTCAACGTTTAAAGGATTTAAGATTATCCTCTATTCTTGTTTTACACATAATCCATCAAACCAATTCGAATTGAGTTATAACACTGAATGATTTGGGAAAAACAATTATAAACCATAAGGTGAATGCTTTGTTTACATTGAACCCAGATCAAATTGAATTTTAGCACTGTGTGTTGGCAATCTCATTTGTGCCTATCAAAATACAAATTTAGACAAAACTATTGCCAGAATTTCCAAGTAATCGCAGAAACCATTTTCCCTTTTGAAACAAATTTTGAATGCTTTATCATTTTAAATGTCATATTGTTGAATCAAGTGAAATTATTCTTGAACCCCTTGAGTAAAGATGATTCATTTTCATATTCCATGTCTTGAGCTAATTTTAAAGTATAAGGATCTTATGCATAGGTATGCTTGTTTCTTTTAGAAAGCTTACGAGTCAGTAAGAATAGTTCTGAAAAGTCCTGAATACAGAGTGACAGTGCATCAGGATTAGAATTGATAGATTAAATTAATTTTGATTTGAATCGATGAGTGTGAGTTAGAATTGAATGCCGATAGTTACTGTTTGAACTAGATCTCAGAGTTGCTAGGTTAATTTTATTGTTTTCTAAAGTTTGCATTGGTAGTGTGATTTATTTCCACTTAAGAAACAGAGTGTTAGTATATAGATTTCTCGAGCATAGAAGTAATTTACATGCCATTTTAAGTAGAAGTGTAGTCTTTCCATCGCATTGATTTGAGTGATCTAGTGTAAAGTTGAATAGATTCTATCTTTTTGTTATTAAAACCAGAATTAGGATTGAATGAGTTTCTTTGATTTCAGTGAGATCTAGTGTTAAGAGTGAGATACCTAAGAGCTTGTAAAAAGATTTCCAGAGTGTATTCTCAGAACTTATCAAGTTGTTTCATTAAGTAAGGTAGAATATCTAGGTTAATTCTCAGTGTCAACATCCATTTTTTATTATCATAAAAATAATTGAGTCAATGTGAATATTACCCTAGGATTTCATTTTGAGTTTAAGATTTGAATGCAAGATTGGTTGAATTGTGCTTATGAATAAACTTGGTCTTTAGCTCTTTTATAAATTGTAAAATAAAATTAGGGTTTTTAGTTTCGAATGTAATCTTGAATTCTTCACTAACAAGTGAAGTTTGCTGAGTGTTTATTTATGGTTTTCTCATAGCAAGAATTGTAGTGAAATTTTTAATTTCCATTTAATGATAAGTCTCTGTGAAGTAAGATAGATTGAGTTGGTAGAAACTTTGAGTTTGTGAATTAGATTTGATTATTAATTCTGCTAGCATTTGATTTGATTTCCTTTTTGAAGTTGTTTATTCACAAGCATTTGTGTGTTTTTACTTATTTGATCATTATAAAGGAAAAAATAAAGCTCTGACCTGCAAACTAATTCAAGAAGTGAAGTGCAGCTCGTGTTTACAAGCCCAGATTGAAAATTAAATATTAGGAGGATTAATCTAGAAATTATTTCTCCCAACATTTTGGCGTCGTTTCCAGGGAGTTGTAATTTTTTATTCAAGTAACTATTATTAGAGCTCTAGGATCTTACAGGGTTGTCAGAGGGCGGAGAGTGTATGGTAAGACATGATTGAAGAGCCATGCATCCACTTTTGCGGGGTTGCTCCAAAGTATGACCGATTGCTGCTTGTTCTTGAGTTTTTATTTACTTTTTCTTTATTTGTAGAAGTAAAGGTATACCTAGGGACAATAAAGGTAGATTCATTTCCAGTGCTAGTTTTCTTGAAATTAACAGTTTTTAATTCATTTAGATCTAAAATTCAAGCTTTGAACAATTTATTTTTTTTGGGGTGCTGTAAGAATCATCTTTTTGTATTAATCCATGTTGCGGACAGGGATCATCAACCAACAAGAGAAATTCAAAAATGACCGAGAGCTTGAAGAATGTCGCTCGAAGTAATTTCTAAAATCCTAGCAGTATCTTGGATATCTACCTCTTACTAAAAGTTCATCTTCGCCGCATTTAGAAAAGGATTTGTAAATCTCCCTTGATTCCTCTTGCCTATCTACCAAGGAGATCGATGAATCATATACCAAATCATATGAGGAGCATCCAACTAAACCTAAGGTTGAAGAGATTTCACCATGCCCAGCAACAAGCCTTGTGTGCATTCTAGAGACCAATTATCCAAGTTTTTCTGGCATGACCAAGGATGACATTCAGAGTGGTCTAAATGAAGAAATTAGTCAATACCACCATGATTACACTAATCATTGGTTCCAGGTCACAATCCAATCAAAATACCACTCTCATCTTCAAATAGTCTTGGTATCATATCAATCAACACAACTGGTTTCTCATACTCTCATATGTGTTGAAGTTTATTCTTTCAAACTGAGTATGACTATATTTAGCATGTTGTTACGAACATGGCTGCATTGGATGTACTCATACACTTTAAGGAGACCTTCCTCTCTCTAGATTAGAGTAGGGTAGAAATGAATAAAATTGTTGTTACAACATCATTCTTGAAATTGCAATTCCTATGGCATAACCATTGAAATTTTAATCACTATGCACTCTTGTGGTAAGACTTGTTAGAAGAAATTCACTCTTAAATGCCTCATATTTTATAAATTGACTCTGATTATTGGCTGAGATTATTCATTAGGTTAGTTAGGGGAATTGTTATTGTTATACTTTCCATTCATAATTTTAACATACTATCATCCAAGAAACCTTTTCAAGAGTCTCTTTGAAGGTATTGATGAAAAGCCTCCTATGGTGGACCACTCCTATAAAACCATCATGATCTCTCATAATAACCCTACCATGACCTACTCGAAGAATCTTTTAGTCATTATCTGAGTTTTTTTATTTTCTTGAGTCTTTAGGGTAGCAGGATCAACCAGTAAAGATTAGTAATTAAAACATTTTCACGCCATCCTCGCTCTTAAAGAGTATATATGTCTCCCCACTTATTAAGTAACCGCTAAGGTTAGTCATAATCAGAGTCTACAAAAAGATTTAGGGGAGGATAGGAGGTATCGTAATGAGCTGACCTACCATGATCATGAGACCTAACATGCGTGACATTACTTCTCCTGGTCACCAAGCCAGAGTAATGGCTTTCAGATGAAAAATCTGGAAGACAGGAAGTCTCATCACAAACCAGCCTATTCATCCATGTTACTTCTTATGAGTGTCACTACCATTAGCTGGTTACCAAGTCAGGACAGTGGCCTTTATCTAAAATTCAAATATGCTAACTCTGAATTTATATCTAGTAAGTGGGACATGGATATTTTGTTAGGTTAAAAGGCATCCCTGTCGAGGTTATAAACGCATGCTGGCAGCAAGGCCATGCCTATAGTATAAAAGCTAATTTTACACTATGATTTACTTGGTTGTTTTTGCCTTTCCCTGAACTCATTATCATATCTCTGAGAATGGCTTTAATATCCTTCAGTAGTGTGCTTTGGAGTTCTATATTTTAAATATAATTTGGTTTTTATGGATGTGAGACCCTTAGTGCAGGTGATTCACTTTGCTTTAATAAGAGAATCTTCAACTATATGTTTGGGTAACAGTAAGACAATCATCCTCGGAAGGTATCATTTTGTAATATTTACTTTTCCCTATTTCCCATCCATTTTAATGCTTTGGTTTTTAAAATAAAGTCACTTCTATTTATAATAATGAGGCAATTGAAATTGAAGACCTGCTGCTTTGGATTACTCTTGAGATTCTTTTCGGAAATTCTTATGGTTAAACATTTTCGGATGACATTATCCCTACAGTAAAAACATTGTTAGGAATTCCTTTAGTAGCCCTAGCATCAGTTCCTTTCTTTTGGAATAATAAAGCTTAGTCTTGAAGTCACTGGATCCCTCATCACTATGTTTTCTTATCTTATTGATGCAAAGGAAGATAACATCTGATGAAAGTTACTTACATGCTCTCACAATTAGCCCTATGGATTAAGTCAATGAAGCATGAATTTAATATATAAACCCTAGCCCTTCAGTCTTTGGTCTCTATATGAGGTTTTTCTTCCATCAAATCATGCGAGATGATAGGCATGGGGGAGAGAGATGATTGGAATTTTCATGTTTAACTCACATTTTCACCTGATTCTTACTCATGGTTTTCATTATCATTGTTAGGCTAGTATCTTAAACTTGGAGCCTGATCAGGTAATTGTTCATTATTTAACCTATTTCCTTCATTTCGATAAGATTTTCATAAAAATAAATATTGATGATGGTGCTTGTATTTTTTTCAGGAAGCCGTATGAAACCACACATGCATCAACATTTTCAGGATAATGTGGGTATTGAGACCTTTTTTTCTTCTTTAGTAAATTATATCAGCAATCACACCGGCTCGAGCCATTCCATCATTTACTTCAGCACCAAGGACATCAACAAGGGTAAAACTTGAGGTATAGGTGGCTTAAGATTCTTTAATTGATTAGAGATTTAAGAAAGCTTTGATTATTAACCACCACATATTTTGCATATTTGGTTTTCCATATACCCTTTGTATGCTACTCTACGTCATAATCATAATGTTTAATGTAAACAAAATATGTAACTACAGTACATTCCCCTCCTATATTCACACATATTGTTAGTTGAATCCAATAGAGGATGAAATGATTGTTGTCTTTCACAAAGGAACCATCCATAAGCATTGGCCTCAAAACAATAGAGCATGCAACAACATGGCTTCCCATCTCCATCATAACATCTACCATTTCCATTGTCATGCATCATCCAATTCATCATTTTCCTCCTACCATATCTATCGTTTTTTTTTTCTCGATTGGTATCGCTCTCAAAATCAAATCTTCATATAGTGTTGCCCCACAAGAACTAACCCTGCCTAAAAGCCATGATGCCATAAAAACATAGATATGAGAAAAGTATTTGTTTGCATGAGGACATGCAAAAAATCAAGCATGGGGGGATGTTGGACCTCATATATGCCCATGTTTTCATCATGAAATATCACTATTTATACCCTAAAACCCTAGGTTTTTAGCCTGTTCCATACCCTAATTTCATCACTTGCCACCAAATACTCTTTATGGTTGATTATCATTAGTTTTCTTCACTTATATATGATTAAATATGATTATTCCATATTTTACTAATGATATTTTTTCTAAGCACATTTATCATAGGGTTCCAATGCCGAAATCCTTCACAAGCCTGTTAAGTATGGGAATGCCTAATTTAGGGCTTTGACACTTTCGGTGTGCTTCCGGAGAAACAAAGAGAGGTTATTATAATAAATTATATTATAATACCTCTCCATAACTTGGATTCCACCCATCTCACTCATATGGGTCTCTAGAAGGAAATTAGCCAATTTGTCCAAATCTGTAATAAATTCTTAACTTCCAACTTTCGCCTCGATTTATGTGCAACTGAAGGAAAATGAATAAATTATGAGACATGGGTTTTGTTTCCAGTATAGAATATTTAGTACACCTAGAATATTTTTTTAAAATACCTTACATTTTGGGATATATTTAGGGCTCTTTGAGGCTAATTTATGTAAAATTTGGAATTTCCAGATTTGTCAAAATCTCCCAAAAAACCTTTTTTTGGTCAACTATCAATTCCATTATTCCTTTTTTGGTCCTTCCTATGGCCTAAATGACATCATCTACCAGCCTAATGACTCACTGAGCTAAAGGAAGCATGAATGTCGGCACCTAAGCTTGATTTGGAAGAACTGTACAACCCAAATCATACTCAAGGATCATCGTTCCAGCAGTTCTTCATGGGTTCGATGGGATGTCTAGCTGGCCATTTTCCAGAAACTAGGCTCATCTCGATGACTTCTACGAAGAACCCTTCTAGATAATTAGGCAGTTATGCCATAGATAGGAATAGTTAAAGAATTGGTTATCTCGGGTAGAGCATAATGCTAATTATGAACAGATCATAGGATCTCCACATCAGTCCGTTTCAATGTTTTCCATGAACATAAATTCTACTATTTTATGAATGTAAATATGCCTATAAAGGTTGATGTATGTAATAATTTTAGCTAGAAATGTTTTTCCATTCCATTTCGCTATCAAACCTGGAGATTGTAAACTATGTTATTCAGTAATTAAGCTCAGTTTTGTGATCCATCATGACGTGTTACTGATCCAATTTTGGATTGTTATGAACTTACTAAGGTTCTAAATTATATGCATTGAAGTGTAGTATGTCTTTGTAAGTTTCCAAGCCATCTCCAGATGTGGCAAGGGCCCACCACAATCTGGATCTGGCTTCTTGTGATTATATACGTAGGTATATCTCGTTACGTTTGTTGTAGAATTCATTTTTCTTTGCAATTTCTAAATTTTTTGATTTCATAACTTCGTTTTCATTTCAAATCCATTGTTATTGTCATTCAATTGTTTGCATATAGTTCAATTGCTCTATACATAGATGTGTATCCTATTTGTATGAAGTATTCCTTTTTACTCTAAAAATCATGTGATCCTTATCGGAGCTATATAAACTGTAATTCGATTGTTGTTTTATTCAAAACTTTTTCTATTTTTTATTATAATCGAACTGCAATTCGATTGTTGCTCAATCAAAAAAAAATCCATCTAACCTCATAGTAAATCAACTTTCCATTTAATCAGATCATTTTTTTCCTAGCGTAGAAGCAACATCGTGATTCAAAATAGTAACTACTGTGGTTTCGGCGTTTGAAGGATTGAGAATTATCCTCTATTCTCATTTTTCACATAATCCATCAAACCAAGTTGAATTTAGTTATAACACTGAACAGTTTGGGAAAAACGATTATAAACCATAAGGTGAATGCTCTATTTACATTGAACCCAGTTCGAGTTGAATTGCACCACTGTGTGTTAGCAATATCATTTGTGCCAATTAAAATACAAATTCAGATAAAACAACTGCCAGAATCGCCAAGTAATCGCAAAAATCGTTTTCCCTTTTGAAACAAATTCTGAATGCTTTATCATTTTAAATGTCATCTTGTTGCATTAAGTGAAATTATTCTTGAAACCTTGGAGTAAAGATGAGTGTTTTTTATATTGCGTGTCTTGAGCTAATTTTGAAGTACAAGGATCTTATGCATAGGTATGCTTGTTTTTTTTAGAAAGCTTACAAGTGAGTAAGAATAATTCTTAATAGTTATGATACAGAGTGAGAGTGCATCAGGAGTAGAATTGATAGATTAAATTAATTTTGATTCAATTCAATGAGTGTGAGTTAAGATTGAATGCCCATAGTTACTGTTTGAACTAGATCTCAAAGTTTCTAGGTTAATTTGATTGTTTTCTAAAGTTTGCATTGGTAGTGTGATTTAGTTCCACTTGAGAAACAGAGTGTTAGTTTATATGTTGCTCGATCATGGAAGTAATTTACATGTCATTTGAAGTAGAAGTGTATTCTTTCCATTGCATTGATTTGAGTGATCTAGTGTAGAGTTGAATAGATTATGCCTTTGTGTTATTAAAACCAGAATTAGGATTGTACGGGTTTCTTTGATTTGAGTGAGATCTAGTGTTAAGAGTGAGATACCTAAGAGCTTGTAAGAATATTTCTAGAGTGTATTCTCAGAACTTATCAATTTTATTTGATTAAGTAAGGTAGAATATCTAGGTTAATTCTCAGTGTCAACATCCATTTTTTATTATCATCAAAAGAATTGAGTCAGTGTGAATATTACCTTAGGATTTCATTTTGAGTTTAAGATTCGAGTGCAAGATTGGTTGAATTGTGCTTATGAATAAACTAGGTCTTTAGCTCTTTCATAAATTGTAAAATAAAATTAGGATTTTTATTTTCAAATTTAATCTTTGACTCTGGACTAACGAGTGAAGTTTGTTGAGTGTTTATTTATGGTTTGGTCATAGCAAGAATTGTAGTGAAGAATATGATTTCCATTTAAGGGTAGGTCTCCATGAAGTAAGATAGATTGAGCTGGGAGAAAGTTCAAGTTTGTCAATTAAATTTTATTATTAATTCTGCTATAATTTTATTTGATTTCATTTTCGAAGTTGTTTATTCACAAGAATTTGTGTGTTTTTACTTAGCTGATCATTATAAAGGAAACATTAAATCTCTGACATGCAAACTGATTTAAGAAGTGTTGTGCAACTTGTGTTTATGAGCTCGAATTGACAATTAAATATTAGGAAGATTAATCTATCAATTATTTCTCCCAACATTTTGGTGCTATTGCCGTGGAGTTGTAATTTTTTATTCAGGTAACTATTATCAAAGTTTTAGGATCTTGTAGGGCTGTCAGAGGGAGGAGAGTGTGCGGTAAGACATGAGTGAAGAGCCACACATCCACTTTTGTGGGTTTTCTCAAAATTATGGCCAATTTCTGCTTGTTCTTGAGTTTTCATTTTCTTTTTTTCTTTTTCTTTTTCTTGAGTTTTCATTTCTAGTGCGATTTTTCTTACAATTAGCAATGTTTAATTCATTTAGATAAAAAATTCAAGCTTCAAATGAAAAAACATTTTTGGGGTGCTGTAAGAACCCTCTTTTTGTAATAATCCATGTTGCAGACAGGGATCATCAACCAAAAATAGAAATTTAAGAATGATCAAGAGCTTGAATAATGTCCCTCAAAATACTTCATCAAATCCTAGCAGTAGCTAGGATATCTGCCTTCTTAGGAAGAGTTCATCTTCACCACATTCATGAAATTATATGTCTCTCCATAGCTAGAAAAGGATTTGGAAGTATCCCTTCATTCCTCTTGCCTATCTACCAAGTACATCGATGAATCATATACCAAATTTGATGGGGAACATCCATTTGAACCTAAGATCAAAGAGATTTCACCATGTCCAGCAACAAACCTTGTGTGCATTCCAGAGACAAAATATCCAAGTTTTTTTGGCATGTCCAAGGAGGAAATTTAGAGTGGTACAAATGAAAAAATGAGTCAATACCACCAGGATTACATCGATCATTGGTTCCAAGTCACAATCCAGTCAAAATACCACTCTCATCCTTAAATACACTTGGTATCATATCAATCGACATAACTAGTTTCTCATACTTTGGTATGTGTTGACGTTTAGTGTTAGTATATTTAGCATGTTTTTATGATCATGGCTACATTCGAAGTACTCCTACACTTGAAGGAGACCTTCCTCTCCCTAGATTAGGGTAGGGTAGAAATGAATAAAAAAAAATTTACATCATCATTCTTGAAATTTCAATTCCTAAGGCATAACCAATTAAATTTATGGCATTATGCACTCTTGTGGTAAGACTTGTTAGAAGAAATTAACTCTTAAAATCCTTATATTTTATAAATTGAATCTGATTATTGGCTGATATTGTTCATTGGGTCTCTTACGGGAATCGTTATTGTTATACTTTCCATTCATAATCTTAACATACTATCATCCAAGAAACCTTTTCAATTTTCTCTTTGAAGGTATTGATGAAAAACCTCCTATGGTGGACCACTCCTATAAAACCATCATGAGCTCTCATAAGAACCCTAACATGACCTACTCGAGGAATATTTTAGTCATTATCTGAGTTATTTTCTTTCATAAGTCTTTAGGGTAGCAGGATCAACCAATAAATATTAGTAATTAAAAATTTATCATGCCATGTTGCGCTCTTAAGTAGTAGATCTGTCTCCCCACTTATTAAGTAACCTCTAAGGTTAATCATAATCAAAGTCTAAAAAAATATTTAGGGGAGCATAGGAGGTCTCGAAATGAGTCGACCTACCATGATCACGAGACCTAACATGCATGACATTACTTCTTCTAGCCACCAAGCCAGAGTAATGGCTTTTAGCCCAAAAAGCTGGAAGATAAGAGGTCTCACCATGAGCCAGCCTTTTCATCCAGGTTACTTCTTGTGAGTGGCACTACCATCAGCTGGTTACCTAGCCAGGATAGTGGCCTTTATCTAAAATTAAAATAAGCTAACTCTAAAAATATATCTAGTATGTGGGACACAGACATTTCCTTAGGTTAAAAGGCATCCCTGTCAAGGCTATAGATGCTTGTTGGTAGCAGGGCCATGCATCTGGTATTAAAGTTAATTTTACACTATGATTTACTTTGTTGTTTTTTCCTTTACCTGAACTCATTATCATATCTCTCTAAGAATGGATTTAATATCCTTCAGTACTGTGCTTTGGAGTTCTATATTTCAGAAATAATTTGGTTTTTGTGGATGTGAAACCCTTAGTGCAAGTGATTCACTTTGCTTGAATAAGAGAAGCTTCAACTATATGATTGGGTAACAGTAAGACAATCATCCTCGGAAGGTATCATTTTGTAATATTTATTTTTCCATATTTCCCATCCATTTTAATGCTTTGGTTTTTAAAATAAAGTCACTTCTATTTATAATAATGAGGTAATTTAACGGTGAAGACCTGTTGCTTTGGATTACTCTTGAGAAGCTTTGTGGAAATTCTTATGGTTCATCATTTTAGGATGACATTATCCCTGTAGTAACAACATGTTGTTAGGCATTCCTTTAGTAACCCTGGCATTAGTTACATTTTTTTTGGAATAATAAAGCTCAGTATTGATGTCACTGGATCCCTCGTCACTACTTTTTCTTATCTTATTGATGCAAAGGAAGATGACATCCGATGAAACTTACTTACATGCTCTCACAATTAACCCTATGGTTTAAGTCAATGAAGCATGAATTTAATATAGAAACCCTAGCCCTTCAGTCTTTTGTCTTTGTCTGATGTTTTGCTTGCATGAGGTCACGCAAGATGATAGGCATGGGGGGAGAGATGATTGAAATTTTCATGTTTAACACACATTTTCACCCTATGCTTACTCATGGTTTTCAATATCATTTTTTGGGCTAGTATATTAAACTTGGAGCATGATCAGGTAATTGTTCATTATTTAACCTATTTCCTTTATTTCTATAAGATTTGTATGAAAAGAAATATTGATGATGGTGCTTGTGTTTTTTTCAGGAAGCCGTATGAAATCACACATGCATCAACATTTTTGGGATAATATGGATATTGAGACCATTATTTTATTCTTCAACATATCATATTAGTAGTAACATCAGCTTGAGCCATTACATCATTTACTTCAGCACCAAGGACATCAACAACAAGGGTAAAGCTTGAGGTAGAGGTGGCTTAAGATTATTTAATTGATTAGAGATTTAAGAAAGCTTTGATGATTAACCACCACATATTTTGTATATTTGGTTTTCCATATACCCTCCATTTGCATGCTACTCTAGGTCATAATCATAATGGTTCATGTAAAAAAATAAATCACTATAGTACCTTGCCCTCCTACATTCACACATATTGTCAGTTGAATCCAATAGAGGATGAAGTCATTGCTTCCTTTCACAAAGAAACCATCCATAAGCATTGGCCTCGCAAAAATAGAGCATGCAAGAACATGTATTCCCATATCCATCATCTCATCTGTTATTTTTAGCAATACCGACACTAATTCCGATGTCCACAATTTTCCTACCATATCTATTTTTCCGTAGCACAAGCTCAAAATCTTCACCTTCATATAGTGTTGCCGACATTAAGAGAGAATCAACCAATGATGCCATAAAAACTTCGATATGAGAAAATTATTTATTTGCAGGAGGACATGCAAAACCTCATGCATGGGGATACCGTCTGCCTATTGTTTTTAGGCCATCAATGTTTATATTCTAAATCGCTATATACTACGGCATTTATTACTGGTTGATTATCATTAGTTTTCTTAACTTATATATGATTAAAAAATATTATTCCATGTTTTACTGAAGAATTTTTTTTTAAGCACATTTATCATAGGGTTCCAATGCCGAAATCCTCCACAAGCCTATTAAGTATGAAAATGCCTAATTTAGGGCTTTGACACTTTCGGTGTGCTTTCGGAGAAACCAAGAGAGGTTATTATCATAAATGATATTATAATACCTCTCCATAACTTGGATTCCACCCAGCTCACTCATATGGGTCTCTAGAATGAAATTAGCCAATTTTTCCAAATCTTTAATAAAGTCTAAACTACCAAATTCCACCTTGATTTACGTGAATCTGAAGGAAATTGATTTATGGGACTTCGTTTTCATTTCAAATCCATTGTTATCATAATTCAATTGTTTGCAGATAGTTCAATTTCTCTAGACATAGATGTGTTTCATGTTTGTATGAAGTATTCATTTTTTCTCTAAAAATCGTGTGATCCTTATCTAAACTGTAATTCAATTATTTTTCCATTCAAAACGTTTTGTATTTTTTATTATAATCGAAATGTAATTCAATTGTTGTTCAATGAAAACGTTTTCCATCTAAAATCACAGTAAACCGACTTTCCATTTAATCTGAGCATTTTCATCCCGGCATAGAGGCAACCTCATGATTCGAATTAGTAAACACTACGATTTTAGCATTTGAAGGATTGGGGATTATCCTATGTTCTCGTTTTACACATAATTCATCAAACCAAGTTGAATTGAGTTACAACACTGAACAATTTGGTAAAAAAAATTATAAACCTAACGTGAATGATCTGTTTACATTGAACCCAGATCGAATTGAATTGCACCATTGTGTGTTAGCAATCTCATTTGTGCCAATCAAAATACAAATTCAAAGGAAAAAAATGCCAAAATTTCCAAGTAATCATAGAAATCGTTTTCCCTTTTGAAAAAAATTCTAAATGCTTTATCATTTTAAATGTCATCTTGTTGCATCAAGTGAAATTATTCTTGAAGCCTTGTAGTAAAGTTGAGTGATTGTTATATTGTGCGTCTCGAGCTAATTTGGAAGTACAAGGATCTTATGCATAGAAATGCTTGTTTTTTTAGAAATATTACAAGTCAGTAAGAATATTTTTGAATACAGAGTGAGAGTGCACCAGGAGTAGAATTGATAGATTAAATGAATTTTGATTCCAGTCAATGAGTGTGAGTTAAAATTGAATGCCCATAGTTACTCTTCTGAAGTTTGCATTGGTAGTGTGATTTATTTCTACTTGAGAAACAGAGTGTTATTTTATAGATTGCTCGAGCATAGAAGTAATTTACATGTAATTTGAAGTAGAAGTGTATTCTTTCCATCGCATTTCTTTGAGTGATCTAGTGTACAGTTGAATAGATTATGTCTTTCTATTATTAAAATCAGAATTAGGATTGAATGAGTTTCTTTGATTTTAGTGATATCTAGTGTTAAGAGTGAGATACCTAAGAGCTTGTAAGAATATTTCCAGAGTGTATTCTGAGAACTTATAAAGTTTATTTGATAAAGTAAGGTAGAATATCTAGGTTAATTCTTAGTGTCAACATCCATTTTTTATTATCATCAAAATAGTTGAGTCAGTGTGAATATTACCTTAGGATTTCATTTTGATTTTAAGATTCGAATGCAAGATTGGTTGAATTGTGCTTATGAATAAACTAGGTCTTTATATCTTTCATAGATTGTAAAAGAAAATTAGGGTTTTTAGTTTCGAATGCAACCTTTAATTCTTGACTAACGAGTGGAGTTTGTTGAGTGTTTATTTATGGTTTTGTCATAGAAAGAATTGTAGTGAATAATTTTCTTTCCATTTAATGATATGTCTCCGTGAAGTAAGATAGATTGAGTTGGTAGAAACTTCAAGTTTTTCAATTAAATTTGATTATTAATTCTGCTAGAATTTGATTTTTTTTCCTTTTCGAAGTTGTTTATTCACAAGAATTTGTGTTTTTTTACTTAGATGATCACTATAAAGGAAACATTAAATCTATGACCTGCAAACTAAATCAAGAAGTGAAGTGTAGCTCATGTTTACGAGCCCAGATTGACAATTAAATATTAGGAGGATTAATCTAGCAATTATTTCTCCCAACAGAATGATTCTCTAAGACGTTTGGAGATCTGGAGAAATAGATACTTTTGATGTTGGAACTTCTAGTGAGAATAAATGTGCAATCACGCCTCATTGTTCTATTTTCAGAATATTTTTCATGACATTAGAACTTATTATATTTCTTGGCTTCCATGTGATACTCCATAATTCAACTTCCTTTCCTTCTAAAAAAAAATTCAAGAAAAGTTCTTCAAAATTAGAAGCTATCATCCCCAAAGATTGTAATGATTGTACTCCTAGTACAACATCAGAACCTCCCATTGAAATGGAAATAATTGGACTATTCAATATATATTCCCCCATGGTTAGCTTGATAGTATGGAATTTTCCAGAAAAATTTATAGTTCCTCCATTTGCAACCATCACTTGACATTCTGGTGCTGGGTATAGGAATTAATTAAATTCCTTAGCTACCTTACAATGAATAAAATTATGGGTACTACCTGAGTCAATCAACACTATTACCTTTTTCTTCTTGATATGTTCTTATATCTTGAGAGTTTGAGGAGTGGTAATTCATGCCAATGTATTACAAGATATGGTCGGACTCATTTCTTCTTTCTCTAGGGTTGGTTCCTAGTGTATATCCTCTTCTTTTGAAGTTTCTTATTCATTTTCTTCCTCCTCTTCACAATCTATGTAAAATAATTTCTTCTCGGAACACTTATGACCTTTAGTGTATTTTCTATCACAACTGTAGCAAGGCCCTTTTTCTCTTTTTTCTTCCAATTGTTGTGGTGTCAACCTTGTAGGTTGTGGAAGTTTAGGAGTAGCAACACTTCCATATTTATAGATGTGAGTGGTAGGCTTCCTTGTCGCCATAATTTTACATTCAATTTTTCTTTCCAACCTAAATTCCTTCTCCAATGAATTAGGTTCCCAAAGGCGAGCCTCATGTTGGATGTTATCCTTTAAATTCCCTATGAAGACATCAATATTGTGTTCCTTTGGAATATCAGCTACCCTTATATTCAATTTTTGGAAGTCCTCAATGTGCTCCACCATTGAACCCTTTTGTTTGAGATTTATCAATTGGCTAAAGAATGTGTTTCTCTTTGTATCCTCATAATGTGCTATCATTTCCTTCGTACAAATTGACCAAGTGAAAAAAAATACAAGAGAAAATCCATCGATATGATAAAAATGTATTTTGTTCTAAATGTAAAGTTTCAATGTGTACCTTTTGTGTTTTTTGAACATTATGGAGATCAAAATATTTCTCCATATGTAGTATCCATGTTACGGGATCCTTGCCATCAAACTTCCTCATATCCATATTTAGAATATGGTGGGTCTTCCATCCAACATTAGAGTTTATGAAATCGCGATTAACAACTATTTTTTCTCATCATGAGTTTCCTATACTATCTTTTCTCTATTAGGAATCATTTCTTGTATAAACTTTGTCAAACATTCCTTCAAACCTTCTATGTATGATTTTAGATCATTCTTCATGTCTTCCATTTTGTCTTTCATTTTTTCGTCGATGTCATCCATCTTAGCTTCCATGCCATTCATCTAAGCTTTTATGCCTTTCTTAAAACCATCCATCTTAGCTTCCATGCTTTTCTTCAAAAAATCCATTTCTTTTTTTGATGCTCTTTGTGAAAGTGAAATTTGGTGCACTTGCTCTTGTAAGTTTGATATATCATTTTTCACTTCTTCCTCTTCATGAGTCATAGTAGAGTATTATGAGGGCTAAATGGGTGTTGAATTCTTTTTAGGGGGTATTTTAGAACCCAATACTAATATCTATGCTTCAATATGCCCTTGGAATCACTTCAAACTGATTTTTCAAACAAGACTTATGTAATTTGAAAACAAAATACACACCTTTTTCTTGCTTTTAAGGAGCTCAATATTGAAACTGAAGCATCTCTGTGATTTTGGATCTCCAATATCTGAAATTAGGTATTTTAGTAACCCTCTGGATCTTCTTTCGAATGCCACGGGTCTAACTTGATTTAGATCCTTCAAGGCAAGTTATTCCCAATCTCCCACAATCACCTAATTATGGACTGGTTTAGTAGAGAAAACTTCTACGGCATGCCACATGTCACTATTTCCTCCTTCAGCTCTAAAATTGATACACATGAAACTAAAGTCTATGTAATTTCTACCACATTTTACATAATTCCAATCTTAAGCTAAGATACAGAGTTATGATGATTTTCCCAAGGTAACCTATTTTAGATGAATTTCGGGAGCCTGCAAAAACCTTAACTTCCATAGATCATATCTCCGAAAATATTGCGATCCAAGATCTGAAATTTTTACATGAAGTTCCTACGGATTTCGGCTTCGCGTGGTAACAATTTCAGCTTCAGAACCTTTGCATAAGAAAAAATTATAGCGCAAATTCCATGATGACCTCTTTGGAGCAATGAAACCCTAAAATCCAAAGCTCTGATACCAAATGTTATGAAAACAACTCCAAAAATAGAAGAAAAGAGAGATCAATGCCTTAGAAATCAGCCACTTTGAGGGGGAAACCTTCTTTATATTACATAAATGAACAATTCTTGGATGATACAAATGATAAAACCTCCTTTCTATATATAGGAGTCCATGGGGTCATGATATAATCCTAGACGACCTAACATTAATAATGTAAGGGCACAATAATAACAATATGGGTGTTACAGGGGTACAACAATAACGATAAGGGGGTTACACTAACAACAATATGAGACTACACTAGTAATATAGGGACCTAACAACAATTTCTTGACTCTTAATTTCCCATAAAGATTGTTTTCAAGTCGATATCTCTAACCTTTGTAATTATTTATTTGATAAGAGAATAGAAATTGGTTATTTGTTTTATTTAACTTCCATATAATGAAAGAAAAATTATTGTTGATTAAAGACTCTAAAAAATACAATTTTATTTTTTTGTTCTAATGTAGTCAAAAGGAATGAACCCTATTATAAATTGTTTGAGAATTTATACACGAACAGAAAAATAAAAGTGAAAGATTATAGTTCATGTTGTGGAGTATTAACCATAGAAGAGAAACATTTATTCGTAAGTGTTAGAGAGAGAAACAATTTTTTTTAACAGAATGTAAAACATTAAATTAGATATATATGTGGGCATATGTTCATATTGGATAGACTTGGTATAGGTTTTTAGATAATTATTTTTATGATAAATATATTTTTTAAATGTTTAAAAATGTCTTTTATGAAATACAAAAGACTATTTAGGTATGCATAAATGTATTAGACTTAGTTGATAGTGCACAAATTTAAAATAATACAAGAATAGAATGGTTCAAAATAGAATTCTAGTAATTCCGAAGTAATTCCTATAAACTAAAAAAACTATACAAAAGTACAGTCTAACCCGGTAAATAATACACGACATAATAGAATTGAACAAAAAGGATTTACAAAGATATTATGCCAAGAAATATATATTAATAACTATTTAAAAAACAACTACATAATAGTTTCTTAGAGTTATGTAATATAATTGTAAATAAGCCAAGCATAGAAAGAGAAATTACAACCTTCTAAGAACCATACTAAGTATATGCAAGTTTCAAATAGAAAAGATTCTATTTATTAAGAAATTTCACAATATAATACAATGTAGGCTCGTGAAATTTATAAAAAAATTAGTTCTGAAGGAACTAAATGCCATGCAAGGAATTAAGTACTTAATACGTAAATCTAGTAATAAACAATTTGGAATTTGGTCTTAAAACTTAATTAATTCTCATCCATGCAAAACAATATACCAAGATATGGTATGCATGTGACCTGTTAAATGAGATGAGTAAGTTGGAAGCAGAACCTCACCCAACTCAATTATAATTATATGAATATACTCTGGATAAAATGAATTATGTGTGTACCAACAAAAGAAACTAGCCATAATAAATTAGTACACTATGTTATAAACGAGAATTTGGAAATTAAAGGAATGAGTATCCATAATGTTGAATGAAATTCACCTAAGAATAATGGGAGAAAGATCAAATTGATCCTCTACCCTTATAAAGAGAAAAAGAACCTGAGTAACACGAATGAAAATATTTTAAAAAAGGATAAATAAGAAACTTTGGAAAATAATGTAT
Source organism: Pinus albicaulis (assembly GCA_034641835.2). Lineage (NCBI taxonomy): Eukaryota > Viridiplantae > Streptophyta > Pinopsida > Pinales > Pinaceae > Pinus > Pinus albicaulis. The sequence continues at coordinate 1,498,040,236 of CM076581.1, forward strand.
TGAAATATATTTAGATAATATCAAAGAAATTCTCACAGGGGTTTCTTGTATAATATGGAATTCGAATAAACATAGGAAGTCATAACCCTTATCATAAATTGACATTTAGGGTTACGACTTCCTGTAATTCCACATTCAACATGGGTCTACACTTGGCATATGAGTAAGCCTATAAGGAGATAAACATAAAACATAATAAAAAATGTAGCTTTCTTCTTTGCCCTCCTAAATATTTTCCCTTAGGGATGACATCATCATCTTGAATCTTGTTTTTTCTTTTAAATTTAATTTTGTTAATACATTTTTTTCTTTGAGGCCCATTTTTTATCTAAAATTCCCTGTAAATCCACATGGCCAAGAAAGCTAACTCATCAAAACTCCTATAACAAACTTGATTCCCTTATAGAACTAGGGAACTTGTATTTACATGAAAATTCCTAATTTATACATAATTTTAACTAATAGTGTTCACTCCAATTTGGAATTTCTCAAACCTTTTAGGTCTAGGAAATAATGATATACTTGGGTTTTATGCTCTTGCATCAAAATTCCCAAGCTAAAAAAATCATGACCTCCTATTCATGTTCCTTTTATTGATGAATCCTATAGGATCCCAAACTAATTTTTTCACTGTCCACTTGCTTGGTTGATTTCTTGTCCTACTACTGCTACATTTTTCCACCTTCCAGCATGCCAAATTTTGTATTTTGTGGTTCACTTGCCTTAGTGTGAACATATTCGACCATATTTATTCCAAGGATGAACTTCCTCCTTAACTATGTCTCTTCCACTTCCTATAGTTGCTAATTGGATTGTTGTTTTCCTCGATTGTCTAGGTTTCCATACTTTCATTTGCATCGCTCCACTTTCCCATCTAGTGTATTCTCTTAAAAAAAGATAGTCTATCCTCATCACCTTAGTAAGCCTCTCAATAGGAATTTTCTTAATCAGCATGCATATCTCCCTAATATTAGTATCCAACGTAATTTTCTACTAACCCATGTTCATGACATTGTCCCATCGTAGCTTGGCTTAAAATTTAACATTTTATGATATCCATTTACATTGCACCAAGAATTTTTTTAAGGATGTTTAAGGAAGTATTTTACCTCCTCTATGGATTCTTCATAAAATATTTCCTTTCACCTTCCAAATTTTCTTCTATTTTTGCATCTGCATGTGAAATAAAATTATTACAAAAATTATTAATTTCCCAAAAATTATTACGAGTCATAAGAATGATTGAATTATCCTCTTCATAGTTGTCTATAAAAATGTAGTATGTTGTTCCTCCATATGCATTAGTTTTAGGTTCATCCTCCATTTCATCTTTCACATATTATTAGTGACATGTCTCATTGCCTTCCTGGTCATTCTCCTTGTATGTAATCCCTATGGAGTCGCCCTCAATCCTAGAATTGACTAGCCTTTCTCCTATCATCCTTAGATCTCCATTATATTATGCACTTATAGGTATTTCATCATTCATTCCACATGATGGAATCTTCTTATTCATTTCATTATCCTTTTCCTATGAATGAAATAATGTTTCATTCTCAGGTTCTCTCATAAACCTCTCTAAAAATTTGATCTGCTCTTAAAATTTCATCGACGTTGCATTACAATATTTCTCTTTAGCTCCTTTTTTCTTTTCTTTGTTCTATATTCATAATATAAATTTTTCCTTATTACTACACTAACAATTCCTTTCAACTTCTCTCCAACAATGGCATTATCAATTATGTATGGGTCTCTCTTTAATTACCTTTATGAGGTAATGTTACATCATATCCCTTCAAAACAAAATTTGATTTTATTCTTATTCGATGCTTTGAAAATGAAATTCTTCATATTTCTCCATATTTATGAAAATTTTATATGGCTATCCATCTTCATCATTCCTGTGACCTGCAACCATACACAAAATATCAACTTTAAAAACTTGAGAATCTGTAGCCTCATTTGAGGCCTCTATCACCAATTATTCATGTTGAAATTCACTCTCCAAATAATCTAGGAGACTCGCATGAAGTCTCTTATAATCATCATTATCATATCCAAGGATTTACCCTTGCTCTAGTTCACAATATTGAACTTCCTCTTCCTCATACTCATACTCAACTACTCTATGATATTCTCCCTTTAGCCAAGCTTTCATCATGTACCTAAACTTACTCTATAGATTTCTTGCAAATAGTTTATTAAGAGGTCATTTAACCTTTACCTTCAGTCTCCATTCACAATTCTGGTCTTGTTCATTTTCCTGTAGCATCATCCTTATCACACTAAGTTGTGCCTAAAACTTAGCAAATTCTTTGTCAATTTCCTCTTGACTTATCTTTTCTCTTCTTATGCCATTATAATCATTTTTTTCATGTATCTCTTATTTTTGGTGTATCAGGGTACATCGAAAGTATGCAACATGGGTACTTCTTGGATGGGATTTAAACTTCATTTTAAATGAGTGCTCCCACTCAAAATTTGAGTAAAATCGTAGGGAGATAAGTTGAAAATACAAGTTGAAAAAACAATTTTTTATCTTTTATTTTTTTTAAATCCTTTTACCTTTTTACTCCAAAATGGTGAATCATCCTCAATGGTTGATATCATAATATTGAATCATGTTGGTTATTATAAGGTTTATTTTGGTTGTAAATTTTTGTTTTGAGACTCATTATAGACCTCAAAATTTCTCTAATGATATTAGATACTTTCCTATGAAATTCTTGAAAATTAATTTGGATGATTGAGTCTTACACCTGGCACTTGATGATAATATTCAACAAATAGGGTTAATTCATCAATCTAAAAAAAAATATTTTGATATTTTGGAGGAAATTACTTGACCACATTATTACCCCACTATTGTAGAAGGGCGGATCTAGCTAAGGTAAGACAACTTTTTAACTAAAGTTACTAGTAAATTTGTCTTATACCGAGTGTGTTATATATATATATATATATATATATATATATCATGGATTGAATTGCTACAAATTATTTCAACACTGCATAAATAAATTATCATGTGGGTTGGCTATTAGATAAAGAAATCAATTTTGAATAGAAAGGGGCAATGCGAACAAGCCCTCACCTTGTTCCAAAGAGAATGCACGAGTAAAACTTATTTTTAAAATTTTCATGTTATAGAAACCCCTTTTTAAGATGAAAATGGTAAAATATCATCTATTACTATTGGAGTACTGTAGAGGGGACAGTTTGAAATCAGAGTCACCAGATATATTTCCTTGCAAGATTCTATCAAAGTTCAGAAAGGAATAATAAAAATAAAGAGAAAGGTAAAAATTATGATTATAAAATAAAGAAGCAAGTAATTTTTTTTTAATAAAATAATCAAAGATATGTTGATGTAAAAAAATGGATATTAGACTTCATTAAAAATGAGTCTTTTCGAAGTGGTGTACAGAAAGAGATATAAAATATCTTTTAGTGGAACCATCTTGAAGACAAATTGATGTCGGTTTCAAATGTGTTAAGAGAGATGGAAAAGGTAGTTAAGCATGTGAAACGGGATTTGAAAATAGCTTAATATCACGAGAGGAGTTAAGTTGACCTGAAAAGTTCTTTGAATGAATTCGAGGTTCATGATCATGTATACTTAAAAGAAAAAGAAAAAAACTAAAGAAAAATCACACTTACATTTGGAAATTGTGCCAAGTTATCAGTTTGATATTGTGTATCTTTTGGATTTTTAACCCAAATTAGACCAATTTCTTATTAACTCGCTCCTCCATCAAATTTTTAAAAAAAAAATTTAAAGTATTTCATGTATTCTTGTTAAAAATTTATGTGTGACCCAACTCACATCATTGTTTTGGATGTTGTATAGGTAGAAGTATAGGTAGAATTTTGTATGCATTCTAAACTGGAGGAAAATCATGTTCTATAATAGAATTATGACTCGATTCAAAAATTCAATGAAACCAATTTAACCCGATAAAGGTAATTTGAAAATTGCAAGGTGTATTCAAAGAAAACATATCCATTTTCAATACTAAAATAAATAAATAAACAAATAGTTAAAACCTGATTGACCAACTGGTTAACCTTGAGTTTAGATTTTGATACCAGCTAGAAATTGTTTTGATTTATGCTTGAATAGTGCCCGAATATTCCTAAAGTAGCATGTTTGTTTGATTGGCATCTTGGAAATGGATATGCCTGGAATAACATGACTGTTAGGTTGGATAGAATTGACACTTGGATAGTATCAAATTCAAGTGGGGGAGGATGTGATATCTCCTTTCTTGATGTGTTTATGTAATTAATTTTTCATATTTCTATTTCTGGTTAAAGTATGTTGGTTTAAAAAACATTTGAAATTTTAATTATCAGTAAGTTATTATTGATAATAACTAGTTGTAAATTTGTAATTAAGATGTTTATTTTTGGTAAATAAAGAAATCTAGAAAATTAATTGTTCAGTACAAATGGTTGAAAGAGAAAAAGGTTTAAATTCATTGTGGACGTGTTATTTCCCATCAGCAAGTCCTAGGCATCGAATCTATATGATTAGATTTAATTGATGAATTGTGATATTGGCCAATTAATTGTTTCGTAGAAGACAGGGAGTTGTCTTTAAGAGAAGGAAACAGGAGCTCATTAATACGAATATAACTACGTACCATCTGTTAGTGAGGTTTAGGTAGTTATCAACCACCAAAAGTGTGGTATATGGGAGAATATTGTTTTTACTCGCTTTTTTTGCATTATTCTAAGAGAAGAAGAGACTAAAGTGAAGCAAGAAGTAGCAGACAAAAGAAGAATTGCAGGCATGGTTTGCTCGAGAAGACACTAGTAGGTTGTTGTGTCAAGGTTGGGAGGATAGAAGTAATTAACTCTTAATTTCCCATACAAATTATTTTCAATTCGGTATCTCTAGCCTTTTTAATCATTTGTTTGATAAGAGAACAAAAATTGGTTATGTGTTTTATTTAACTTGCACACAGTGAAAGATTACTAATTAAAAACTCTAAAAAATAGTATTTTATTTGTTCTTTTTTTATGTATTCAATAGGAATGAACCTTGTTATATATTGTTTGAGAATGTATACACGAACAGAAAAATAAAAGTGAAAGATTATAGTTCATGTTGTGGAGTATTAACCATAGAAGAGAAACATTTATTTGTAAGTGTTAGATAGAGAAATGAATTTTGTTAACATAATGGAAAACATGAAATTATATATATGTATGGGTATATGTTCATATTGGATGGGCCTAGAATAGGTTTTTAGAGAATTAATTTTATGATAAATATATTGTCTAAAAGTGTAAAAAATGTCTTTTATGAAATACAAAAGACTATTTAGGTATGGGTGAATGTATTAGACTTAGTTGATTGTGCAAAAAGTAACTCTAGAAAAATTATATAAAAATAAATTATATATATATATATATATATATATATATATATAGTTGTGGCAAGGAAAATCTCATTCAAAAAATAAATAAATAACAGTAAAGTTCAAAAAGAAAATTAAAAAAACAGTAGAATTCTAGTAATTCCTAAAAACTAAACAAACTATACTGAAGTTTCCTTAATAAGAATTTATAGTCTAACTATGTAAATAATACAAAACATAAATAATTGAAAAAAATGAAATTACAAAGATATTAGGTCGAGAACATTATATTATTAACTATTTTTAAAAATATTAAACATTCCCAATAAACATTAAAATTAATCTCATAATCATTAAAATAAAAACATTATGTATTACATTCTTTTTAATTAAATTATTACATCACACCTACCTAAATTTATTAGCTTAATAACATTAATAATTATAAAATAATGACATTAATTAATAAAATTAACTTTCTAAATATAATAAAGCATTGAAATTAATTTATATAAATGAAACTTTAAAATATAAACTTCATAATATATTCTTTTTAATTAAAGCATACTGTCAATAAAATGAATTAATAAAACATATTAAAAATCCTAAATAAAATTTACCACTAAATATAATTTATATAAAAACATATTATTAAAAACAATATATCAATCTTTTTAATTAACTCATTAACTCACAAATTTAATATAATTTAACTGTTAACCCTTTTTACTTCACTCTAGCATAATTTTACTTATTTATTATAACCTAAATTTGATCTGTTTATATCCTAATGATCAATCAAAATTGATGGTTCTAAACGTGGATTTCTAAATCAACATGGATGGGATGAATCAAGAAAAATTATTACAACAAAATACATAATAGTTTCTTAGAATTCTTTAATATAACTGTAAAGGAGCCAAGCATAGAAAGAGGAGTTATGACTTTCAAAGAACCATAATCATAGAAAGAGGAGTTATGACTTTCTAAGAACCATAATAAGTATAGGCAGGTTCAAAGCATAAAAAAATTGTTTATTAAGAGCTTTCACTATATAATACAATGGAGGCCCATGGCATTAGTAGAAATTTTAGATCAAAAGGAACTAAATGCCACACAAAATGTTAATTACTTAATACATAAATCCAGTAATAAACAATTTCGAATTTTTTCTTCAAAAAGAAGTAATTCTCGTCCATGCAGAAGAATAGACCAAGAGATGGTAGACCTGCAACCTATTAAACGAGATGAGTAAGTTGGAAGTAGAACCTCTCCCAACTCAAGTATAATTACATGAATAGACTATGGATAAAAAAAAATTATGCATGTCACTACAGAAGAAACCAGCCATACTAAATGAGTACATTGCGTTATAAAGAGAGTTCATAAATTAAAGGAATGATTATACACAATGTTGAATGAAATTTACGTGAGAATAATCAAAGAAAGCTCAAATTGATCCTCTACCTGTGTAAAGAGAAAAAAAAAAAAAAATCCAAGTAAGACAAATGAAAATATAAAATCAAATATTAAAAAAAAAAGGATAGAGAAGACGCTTTGGAAAATAATGTATTGAACCCCCCGATCGGGGTGTACACCTGTCCGAAAGCATTTAAGAGGTGTAGAAATATGGCGGTTTGTTCGTCCTCCAAACCATCAAGCATCATAATGGCGCATTGGAGTTTTATCTCACAGCAGGGTGGACAGCCTGTGTTGTCAGGCCGTCGAAGGAATGTTTTACAAACGGTAAGTCGACCACCTCCTCACCTTCATTCGTGCACGCATCTCTCCTTGCATGCAAGTGTTTGGAGGCATCAGTGGAGGAATTCGGGCACTGTTCACTCGACCAGGTGGTGGTATGTACACATTTTTCTCCTTGTTCTCATGGTTACAGTCGTTATGGTTTCGGGTTCCTTGAAGATTAATATGGTGGATTTGGTTATCTTAATGGTTTTTAGTTTTGCTCCTAAATTGCAGCCGGTTAACCCTTGTTTCCGAGACCCCTGCAACATGCTAACAAAATTTAATTACTGTGTTTTCAATCCTTTTACCTCTGAGCCCAGATTCAAGTTGATTTTGTTTGGCACCCTGAAGGTATCGTGGTGGCATTTAGTAGGAAGGTTTCGCCGTCGGGTTCGAGTCGCAACTAGGGCTACAGACTATCGTAGATGCTGTATGGGTCACTGTAATAGTTGTTTTATGGTTCATTTTCATAGATGTTGTATGATTCACTTAAGTAGATGTAATTTTCAAACCCATTGGGACATATTGTGGCATTTATGTATGCATTCTCTCCTGTCGATGAATCTACCATGTTTTCTGGGTTGGGGTTTAATTGTGAATATTTGTTTTGGGAGTCTTTCCTTCAACAACCGTGTGCACTCTGTTTCGCTTCATTCTCCCCTGGTTACCTTTGCACAGAGGTTCGAGAAGTCGAGTCGGGAAACAGGGCCCTTGGCTTACTGTGCCATAGGTAGTCAAACCACCTTAATGTACTATGAAAATTCTAGGCTCCTAAGGTTTCAAGTGCTCGGCTTGTTTAGTAAAAACACCATTGAGGCTAACGGGATGAAAAATTGGTGGTCCCTTTATGCTGATTTCTCCATGACTGTGTATTGCTGCATGCCAGTGTTGAAATTTAGGTTCTTGTGCGCCATGGGGAAGCGTAGGTCCTCCTCCCAAATTGCAAAAGGGAAACAGCAGGTTCAGTATGAGCCAGCCCCAAAGAAACGTGGTAGGAAATCAAATTTGGAGATTCTAGAGGATCTTGCAACAACTTATGTCATGGGAAATTCATCCACGATTCGCCAGAAAATTCATGGCTGGGAAAGGGATATACAGACAGATCCTGAGGACAATGAAGCTGAAACTAAAATCTTGGATTTCATAACCAACCCAGGCAATACCCGAGGCCGACTCACGTTATTCCAACAGACTATCCAGACATACTGGATACTTAAGTGTCTTCTTGAAAAGGCCATGCAGAGTTTTCCCCTAGCCAGGTTCAAAAAGACCAGCCAATGATAGAAAACAACCTCAAGGACATGCTACAAGATATGCAAAACCAGCTTCATCATATTAAAATCACCCAGTATCAGGCAGCTGATCACATTAGCAGACTTGATGATCATGTGGGTCGTATGGAAAAGCAGCTCCAGCAACTCCAGAAAGTGCACATGCCAAGGTCTACAGTAAAAGACCCTACTCCAGTCTCTTCTTCAGATACCTAGTGGCTCCTTTTAAAATGTTGTTTTATGAAATTTACAATTTTGTATGAACTCAGTTTTTATTTTCAGCATGTAGAAAAGTATGAACTAGAACAGATAGCTCATGATGGACATAGACAGATGAAATTATTCCAATTTTTGTTTGCTTTTCATGCACTGAGATGGCCAACAGATCTGGTTTCCTACGAGCAGGTTGAGGCCATAGACTGAATTTATAATTTTGTAACCTGCTTTGCATTTATAAATAGAAAATAGAAAGGTCCTACTAAATTCACAAAAAAAAAAAAAAAATAATAATGTATTGAAATTAATATCAAAGAAATTCTCACAGGGGTTTCCTGTATAAGATGGAATATGACTGAACAAAGGAATTCGTAACACTTATTATAAATTGACATTTGGGGTTTGGAAGGAGAAACCCCACATTTTTAACAAACCATGATAGTGCCCTTTATAGAAAAATCGTTGGATAGAAACCCAATTCACATTTAAAGAACCCTATGCATAGGTATCCAACTTTGTCATACTACCGTATTAACAACATGACATCAATTAAATAGAAAACAAATATTAAACTTCCTCCTATCCATTTGAATTCATAACCAAAATAATAAGGAGGTTTAAAAGTTATGGAAGCTAATATAGGTCTAGAATACGACACCCAAAATCATTATGTTGAAACAGTTTATGACCAACTCCATTAAGAACCGTGGAGGAAAAAAGAGAACTACTATGCATAAAGAGGAGAGCAAAAAACTAAATTACAATTTTTTCAGGAAATCTCTACTATGCATAAAGAGGAGAGCGAAAAACTAAGTTATAGTTTAAGCAAGAAATCTGGAACCATTATAATATTCTTTGTTTAATATTGAAAGACAAAAAATCTAATGGGTCCTGAGTGAACTCAAACAAATAAAAGAGGTAAATCCTTCTCTAGAGGGTTATAATACTCCTTGTTATCTATTACAGCGAAAATATGTGAAATTTTATGCTATATAACTTGAAAATTCAAAATATAAAGGAAAATATATCTGAAAAACTCTAAACATTATCTCAATTCTATGTTGTTACTCACAAAAGGGACAATTTTGTTGGGAAAAATACTAATCAGTATTTTTAAACTCACTTTAACTTTTCATTTTCTTATATTGAATTATGTATGCCACTATTATTTATGCAACCAGTATATGTACGGGACTTTAGTGAAAAAAAATAATATATATCTAGTTAACCAATTATTCATAAGTTCCATCATATATGTATCTTTAATTAGTGCATGATCATTAATTTCATCAAACATATAGTATTCGGTAAAGAGCAGAATAAATCATCACACATAAGCAACACAACAACACATGAGAACACTTGGGATTTTTAGGTGGAAACCCAATGTGGGAAAAAAATAGTGTTTTCATTGTCTTTGTCTTATTTCTTATTATATAAATAAAATATTCCTAAAATCTTGTACTAGTGCAAACTCTTGCCAATACACAGCACCCAACTGCAGAAGGCTACAACCATCTCTAGTTCTCCAACACCCAGTGGGAGGGAGCTACAACCCCATGATATAGTTTACCATCTACTACCCCCCTGAACAAATTTATCAACTACCACTAGAAGGAAGATTTGAATCCCTCACTGAAGGATCCAACCCTTAGCACCTATGTGGACCATGTTTCATAGTATTTCATATTGGATCTACCTGACTCAAAACACCAAAACTAATAGGCCACCTTTTATCATATTTTCAAACTGGACCCAAACCCATCATTAAGCTCAATACTAAACTTAATATTGAATCTGTAAAGCAGTCACTTGAACCAAATAAATCATTGTAACATCATCCAACCAATATTTGAATCTTAAGCAACCATTTCAACTAGATCAAACCAATCCATAACATATATAAACAATCATACTAATGCACAACCATTCATCATTATACCAAACCATACATTGTTCATCATCACATAAACATAGGGTTTTTCCTGCAAACCATGATCAGACATACATTAGAATGTATATGAAATTTTTCTGAAGCACATCCACATATATACGTGTTTCCTTTGTATCATACCTGCATACATATCTCATAATAATGAACATTATGTGACACCCCTAGTGAAAATTCGATGTAATAAAGTTAAAAATAATAACTATGGTTGATGAAACACTTATTCCAAGCTGAATGTTGGAAAAAACATACTAGTGGGTGTTCATTTTGGTTATTATGTCTAAAGAAAATTGGAAAAGGAAATGGCAAAGTCTTTGGAAAGGTGTTGTAGCATAATTCGACTCAGCTAAAAGTCAAGAGAGGTTATGAGCAATTCAAGGTTGTTGAGGAACAGTTGTTAAAATTTCAAGAAGACCTGCAACATGCTAAAAAAAATAACCACATTGTCAATGAGGATTCATCATCACATGTGCACTAGAACCAAAATCAGGAAGCATTAGCATTGGAGGTGTAATCTAAACCAAAGGAGAAGCAAAGAAGAAAAGTGTGCAGCAAGGGTCAAGTTAGGCTTATTCGCATGCAGAACAGTTTAGATGTTGGGATGATCGATGCGTTCAAAAAATTGCACATAGGTTGAGGTCGAGTCATGAAAATATACATACAGAACCAGTGTTCGGAAGCTTAATCGCAATCGCATATTGAGGGCCTGATCGCGGATCTCAAATCCCAATCGCAAAGCTCAGGAGGAATAGAACAAGGTTGAATCGCCGAAATGTGAAATGTGATACGATGACCGGATGCGATATAGTTCGAAGCTTGAATATAAAGTATTTAAATTCTAGTCGTGGGACCCTCTCACTTATCGCACATCAAAAGCTCAGAAGGGATAGAGATCATGAGATAAAAGGATTCGTCGAAGTGCAAAGTGCAATAACGAAGTGGACGTGATGCAGCTCAGAACTATGATTTAATATATTCCAATCGCACATTGCAAGCTTAGGAGGAATGGCGCTCATGAATATGTTATGAATGTCAAAATGTGTAATGCGAAAAGGTTTTATATTTCCAATTGCGGTTTTCGATCGGCCCTACCTCCACTTACCACGTCATGCCTATCTTTATCGCACATCACACATCGCAAGCTCAAGAGGAATGGCTCTCATGAATATTTTATGAATGCCGAAATGAAAAATGCGATAAAGGGACAGACGCAATAGTTTTCAAAGGAAAGTTGGAATATATTTTGAATTCCAGTCTTATGGCAATTACAAAGGAAAGTCTAACTACAGGGTAGACTCGGGTAAGAAAAGACCTAACACTACGTGTAGAGCAGCAGTATGCATTTGTGACAGTTTATTAATCAAAGACTAAACATTGTGGGAACGAGCGAAACAGGCAGAGTCAGGTAGTAGGTGACATGATGATAGTGTTCGAAATGCAAAAGCATGGGCAGAGTCAGGTAGAGATGCATTTATGCAGGCTGTTGGGATATGACAGCAAAAACAGAAGGAGACGCATCAGCAACAAATCAGATTTAGCAAAAGGATTGTATTTCAAATTTTATTTTATTTTCTTTGTTAAGATTGAAGCTACAATGATGTCCTCGATTGCAATGTAATAAGTAGTTTAATATTTTAGGCAGTCTAGGTGTTTTAAGAAGCTCAAGCAGTTAAAAAATGCCTTTGTTTGTATTTAAGGAAGAGAGAAAGAGAGAGGAGGGGTTCCGAGTTCTGGACATCTTGGATACTACAATTTGTACTTCTTTTTCTTATGGGTGAATGAAATAAGTAGCAAGTTTCCTGTAGCTATTGATGGTGATTCATGTTTCTTGTGTCATTTTATGTTGTTTCTTGTGTCTTGTGTTAGGACTATTTTATTCTAAAATAGTCCTGATGATGGATCCCAACTGGGATTCGAAACATCAACACATGTTCCTAAATACTGTGGATAATCTGGAAAGCTTCTTACAAAACATATTATTTTTTGTTTCCTCTCTCTCCATTAATTCTCTCTGAAACTTAAAAGTATTAGATTCCATGTTTACAACATATTAATTTGAGTTTCCTCTCTCTCCATGAATTCTCTCTAAAACTTAAAAATAATAGAATCTATGTTTATAACATCTTACTTTGAGTTTCCTCTACGATTCTTCTTTTCCATTCAAATATCAACAATCAAGGGCATTGTGAAATCTTTTATTATTCCAGATCATTAAGGGTTCTAGAAAAATAGTTTCCAGAGGGATAGAACAAAGACCTCATGATAAAATTATTTATGTGATACACTTTTAAAATGTCTTAAGCATTAATTCTTTTCACAATCGAGGGATTGTCTCTTACGATATAACATTTTCTGGCGTCGTTACCGAGGACGAAAGCACAAAGTTATTTTTCCCTGGTTATTGAGATCTATTTCTTGATGGTGAACAAGATTTAGATATAAAATTTGGTTGTTTATTATTCACCTGATGACTCCACTAATGAATATTTCATTAGATAAGGAATTTTTCTAGCAAGAAAATGAGAAAGCAACGTGGAAAAAATGAGTATCAGAGTTTAAATATTTTAAGGGAAGTTTTATTTTTCACTATCAGTTTAGTGGTCTATTTTCCTATACATATCAAGAATATTGTTTCCTTCGTTATATTCTTAGAAGATTATAAGGCCCAAAAAGTACATTCTTTATTGGAGAAAGAAGATTTTTCTTTTGCTTGTATTATTTATCTTGACACAACTTTATCTCCTAAATATGAGAGGACAGATGACTGTTGCATTACAATTATTGAAGATAATATGTCAGAGTCAGGGCATAAAGGTGAGGATTCTTCATATTTGAGTGATAATGTTCTACCTCATAACCAATCCGCTTCTTTCCAACTTAGAACCAAGGTGATTTTCAAACCCTTGGTGCTGCCTACAGTTCTTCATCAATATCCTTTATAAATCTTTAAATTTCTACAAAGTTTTTCTGGAGAAAGTGATGAGGTTGCAGTCGAACAACACCTCCTAAAATTTGAATACTTTCTGGAAAAATTTCAAATTATCTATGAAGATGTGGCTTTAAGGATGTTTTGTCTTTCATTAAAGCGGGGTGCTCAGGATTGGTTCTTGTGTTTGGAGGAAGGTTCAATTAGTTCATGGCAGAGTTTTCAAAACAACTTTCTTAGATATTGGGGCGAGCATAATCCATACAAAAAGCACATTTTGGAGTTATATTCCATCTAGAGGCAGAGTAATGAATTAATCGTTGCATTTAATAGAAGGTTTCAAAAAATATATTTAAGCATGTCGATTGAAATTTGACCTCTTGAATATGCAGCTATTTGAGTGCTCTTTATAGTGTCTTGGCTTTTTATATCAAGGAGATAAGGCCTTGCACTCTGGAGTTGATATTTCTTTATGCACAGGAAATCGAAGATAATGTGTGGGCTTGTAGAAATTTTTCCTATCATGTTGAAATAACAAGTTTTGTTGAAGACAAGAGGTCCTGTTAAGAAAAAAATGGAATTTATTTACAAGAGAATGCAAATTTAGAGATGAACAAGTATTTTCAAAAGGTGTCAAAGGATTCTTGTATTGCTAAAACATAAGAATTTAAGCATTCTGAAGATTCTGGTCAAAAATTCGTTGTAGCAACTGAACTACACGTTGAAATCCTGGAAGATCATTACAGTTTTCATAATTTTAATGATTTTGTAAATAGGGGAGAAACTATTGGAGCTCCTTAGGTGTCTTTGCAGGTGGGGGAATATTTTTGTCAAGAATTGGCATTGTACGAAGAAAATCAGCATTATGAGGAACAAACCTTAGATTTCTCTTTTTGGCCTAAATGATTGTCATTACAAAACAACAATCAATATTCTCACATACAACCTAAAATTGAGGATTCAAACAGTGAAGGAAGCTTCCATGTTTAAAGAATTCTACATTAGCAAGATGTTCAAGAAAAGGAGGCAGTATAAAATTGGTCTCATCGGTTCTAACTTTATTTTGTCAACAACAAGCATTTATGAAAAGGTATGTGCAAATCATTGTATCTGGAAAAATTTCATGCTACCTCCCTATTTTGATCTTCAAATTTCAATAGTATGGAGGCATTAGGTCTAACATGCAGATGTTGGATTGGTGCCATTGGAAGGCTGACTTCACCTGATTAAGTTCAGACATGAATGCGTATATAGGATTTGTGCATAAATAAGCTCAAAATTTGAGAATTTTTAGTTGTAGTATTTCCAGTTTGGTATTTTAATTTTAAGAATAAAGGAAGAATTCCAAAGTGTAGCAGGTTTTTGGGGGATTTCATCCTGGGTCAACTCCAATTTGGGATTGACTCCACGCCTAATAATAGCTACTGATCTACAAGTGTTGTTTGACCCCATGCTCAATAAAGGCTATTTATCTACAATTTCTCAGCACTTTTCTACCAAAGTGTTGTCCCCAATTGGAGCCAGATTTTGTAGCATAATTTGACTCAGTTAAAAGTAAATAGAGGTTCTGAGAAATTCAAGGTTGTTGAGGAACGATTGTTAAAATTTCAAGAAGACTTGTAACATTCTCAAAAGGATAACCACAAGCTCAACAAGGATTCATAATCACATGTGCACTAGAACCAAAATCAAGGAAGCAGTAGAATTAGAGGTGTAATCTAAGCCAGAGGAGTAGCAAAGAAGAAAAGTGTGCAGCAAGGGTCAAGTCGAGCTTATTTGCGTGCAGAACAGTTCAAGAGTCAGGCCAATTAATGCGTTCAGAACATTGCACACAGGTCGAGGTCGAGTCGTGCAAATATACGTACAGAACCATTGTTCTAAATCTTAATCGCAATCGCAAAGGTCAGGAGGAATAGAACAAGGTTGAATCGCAGAAATGCAAAATGCGATACGAGGACTGGATGTGATATAGTTTGAAGCTCGAATCTAAAGTATTTAAAGTCTGGCCACCGGACCCTCTCACATTTTTGCATAACCCAAGCTTAGAAGGGATAGCGATCATAAGATAATGGGATTCATAAAAGTGCAAAGTGTGATAACGAAGTGGACACGATGCAGCTCAAAACTATGATTTAATATATCCCAATCGCACATCACACATCACAAGCTTAGGAGGAATGGTGCTCATGAATATTTTATGAATGCCTAAATTTGAAATGCGACAAGGTTTTATATCACCAATAGTGATTTGCGATTGGCCCCACCTCCACTTGCCACATCATCCCTACCTTTATCGCACATCGCACATCACAAGCTCAGGAGGAATGGCGCTCATGAATATGTTATGAATGTCGAAATGTGAACTGTGATAAAAGGACGGATGCAATAGTTTTCAAAGGAAAATTGGAATATACTTTAAAGTCCAGCCCTAGGGAAATTACAAAGGAAAGTCTGAACGCAGGGCAGACTTGGGTAAGAAAAGACCCGATGCTACTTTTAGAACAACGGTATGTGTTTGTGGCAATTTATTAGTCAAATACTAAACGTTGCGGGCATGAGCGGAAGAGGAAGAGCCGGGTATTAGGTGACATGACGAAAATGTTCGAACACGAAATCATGGGCAAAGTCGGGTAGAGATGCGTTTATGCAGACTATTAGGATATCATAGCAGAAACGGAAGGAGAAACATCAGCAACAAATCAGATTCAGCAAAAGGATTATATTTCAATTTTTTTTTTTCTTTGTTACGATCGAAGCTACAATGACTTCCTTGATTGCAATATAATAAGTATTTTAACAGTTTAGGAAGTCTAGGATTTTCAAGAAGCTTGAGCAGTTATAAACTACTTTTGTTTGTTTTTAAGGAAGAGAGAAAGAGAGATTCGGGGTTCCGAGTTTTGGACCTCTTGGAGACTACATTTTTACTTCCTTTTTTGATGGGTGAATGAAAGAAGCATCAATTTTCCTATAGTTTTTGATGGTGATTCATGTTTTTTATGTCATTTTATGTTATTTCTTCCTTGAATGAAGCAAAGTAAAGAAGCAGTTGGTCTCTTATTTACGTTTGTAAGTAAGAGTTAAATAGCCTTAATAAGGGCTCCTTCACTCCAACTCCTCTCCCTTCACAAATTCTCTCTGGAACATAAAAGTAATAACTTTTGTGTTTATAGCATATTATTTTGAGTTTCCTCTCTCTCCATGAATTCTATTTGAAACTTAAAAGTAATATATTTTGTGTTTATAGCATACTATTTTGAGTTTCCTCTCTCTCCATGAATTCACTCTGAAACTTAAAAGTAACAGAATTTGGGTTTACAGCATATTACTTTGAGTTTCCTCTACAATTCTTCTTTTCCATTCAGATATAGGAGTCAATGGCATTGTGAAGCATTTTATTCCTCCAGATCATTAAGTTTTTTAGAAAACTAGTTTCTAGAGGGATAGAACAAAGACCTCGAGATAAAATTATTTATGTGACACACTTTTAAAATGTCTTAAGCACTGATTCCTTTCACAACCGCGGGATTGTCTCTTTAGATACAAAAAAAGGAATCACGCATTAATTGGCATTTTATTTATGAAAATAATGAAAAAATAGCATAAAATGGAGATGAAAGGTCACAAGTTGCATGTGAGGAGGAAAATAATGGAAAATGAATAAAATAGAGGCCTCGTTGATAAAAAAAGGATTTTGAGGATCAGTTGGCAAGATTTTTCTCACACTTATGGCTCTCATTATATTCTCTCTTTCTCTCACTCTTGGACACTTAGAGTTTCTTGGATCATTTTGGCATTGGACCAAGAAACGCAAGAAACCAAGAAGAAGTATAAAGCAAGCAAGGAGGAGCAGGAATCAAGAAACCATAGCAGGATTATTTGTGGTATCAATTTTCAAATGTGTTTTCCTTGATATATATGGCATGCATGGTATTACATGTGGTTCTTTTTTATCTTTCCATGGGTTTTACCAAGTGTGACAATGTTTTCATCCTAGCCTTGCAATTTCCAGATATCCATGGTGTTGTGGAGTTCTCAAGTCCTGGTTTAGTTGTATTAAAGGATGGATTTGAATCTGAGTGAGGTGGATCTATGAATAGTATTATTATTATGGCATAGAATAGGTTTATGTGTTGCCTTGATTTAGGGCCTAGTGATCAGGGTTTGGATTGTGGTAAACCGTGATAGGCGTTTCCTCGGTTTAGGGCCCAGTGATCCAAGATTGGGTTGTAGTAAAACCTAAGAGGTGGGTTCCCTTGATTAGGCCTAGGAATCATTTCTGATGAATGGTAGGATATACAGTAAACCCTAGAGGGTGTTATCTTGATTTAGGGCCTAGTGACCCCTGATTCAGACTATGGGTTGCAGGAAAGCCTAAGAGAATAGGAGACAGGAAAATTCCTCACGGTGTAGGCAAAGAGAATCTGGTGATATGCATGATTGTGCTGGCCCAGTGATCAATTGTAGATCATGGTAAAGCCAATTATGACATGTTTATTTTGTTTGCCTAGTGATCTAGTGTCGATCATGGTAAATCCTAGATTCTTTTGATGAGAGTGAGGTGGTTTAGCCTTGGGATACCCTGGTTGGTTCTTTCGGTTTGAGTCACACATTCATGCTTGGAATATGGCACTGGGTGATTGGCTAAAGAGATATTTGGCTTAGCCAATCTGTGGTTAGGTGGAATGTGGAAGTCCCATCTCGGGTCGATTTTTTCATACAGAAATGAAGAGCTCATTCCTTTCGTATTTGGTATGAAAATATACTGGTTAATATGTGGATTATATTGTTTTTGTATCCATGGTATTTATATTATTATTATGTTGGTTATAAGAATGTATTTTATCAGTGATGATGTATGGATCTATCCATGTTTTTACTTGTAAATGAATGCATAATGTATCTACGGTCAAATATATTATATTACATCTAATGATGTAAGGGAGCAATGCTTCTTAGTAATTCTCAAATAAATATGAGACCCCTATGCTTAAAAATGTTTTTTACACCTGTAGATTCAATGTTTGTGACATGTTTAACAAAATTTCTATCATGGATAGGAGGGGACCAGATGATTTCTTGTTGATTTCATTGCTTCTGTATCATATTTATAATGTTATTTATCATCCCCAAGTTTTCATGAAGTTCTGGGGTAGTGATCGGGGATCTAGAACTAAAAAGGTGGCTCAAATATTGGAGTTGTAGGCACAGAACTAGGCATTTAGGGCACTAGACATAGGCATGTAGTGTTGTTCCTCAGGCTATAGCCTCATGCCACAATAATGTAGTAATATTCCTATGGATATGGCTTAAAAGGGTCAAACTATCAGTGTGAACTAGGGGTAAGAGGCATGAAAGGTTGGGTTTCCTCCTAGGGGTGTTTTTGATACTGTACAAGGTATTTTTGATGTGTTTCCATCGGTTCCACTTCCTTAAGGTCACCTAGGAGGTTGAATCTCATTATAGTGGCCTCTCGTCACATTTTTACCCCATTTTTTCGATTACTTGGGTAGATTTTGGATGAGGGTGTTACAAAGTGGTATCAGAGCATGGTTCAACACTTGGACTAGATGGGAGGTGTGTTGATCATGCATTTATGTTGGTTGCATATGTGTTTAGAATGCTTGTGGTCTATATGTACTTGTTTCATATGTATTTTGTTTCCGATGGTGGAAATTGTGTCGCCATGGAAGTGTTGATGGTGTTGATAGAGCTCAGTGCATGTATAAGGGTAACTGAAGGTAAGAATATGATAGCTAGTTGGATTGGTTGGGTCCATTGAGGTAAATGGATGGTGGAAGAAAACTCTCAATAAAAGTAACACAAAAGGTAAAGTGAATGGATTTAAGGTGTTATATGCCTTGACTATGTTGGGAATTTTTGTTCTTAATGTTGTGCATACTATGCACGCATAAAGGGCATTCTCTTAACCTAGACCTTATGTTATCTGGTAATTTTGATGGGATCATGATTGCTTTATGTTGATGTTTATATATTTATACATGTATGTATGTATGTATGTCCTGTCTAATAGGGTCTTCATAGATCATGATTTTTAATGCTAGTGTTTATATGTATACATATATGTATGTATGTATGTCATTGTCTAGTATGTTCATTATTGCTTTATGTTAATGATTATATATATGTATGTATTTATGTATCTATGTAATTATACGACAGGGTTTCAAGGATCATTCTTGTGGAGGAATGATTTCTTATGCAGGTGAATGGCATGAAGAGGTTCCTAGCTATGAGGAATCAAGTGGAAAAGTAGCCTTGACAGATCTATGAGGTCAACATCATGTGGATATTAATTGATATTATATGTTTGTATTGTGCCTATGTTTATGTTATGCAAAGGTATTGTTGAGGGGTAAATCATAGAAGTGAAAGTAGTGTGTTCTATGACATGCTAAGATAAGCATGGATAGTGGAAATACGCTAGAAGCAAGGTTTCTTGTGAGGTCAATGTGTGGTCTATGGATGTGTTGTACTATTGTTTTGTGTGTTGCACATGTTGTATATTTAGTTATTGTACCTATGGTGATGTATACATGCAGCATATGTAGTATTGTGTACCTATGATGTCGTATTCCTATTGTATATATGATGTTGTGTGTATATTTCATATGCAGTGCTAGGTATAGATGGTGTTATGTACATGTTGGATATGCGGTGTTGTGTACATATTGTATTGTGCACTTGTCGGATATGTAGTGTTGTGTGCATATGGTATTGTGTGCATGTTGGAACGCAGTGTTGTGTACTTATGGTGCTATGTACATGTCGTATATGCAGTGTTATGTACATATGGTGTTATGTGCGTGTTGTGCATATGGTGTTGTGTGCATGATTGCACATGTGGTGTTGTGTGCAAGAGTTGTTGTGTACATGTTGTACATGTGGTGTTGTGTGTAGGCGGTGCCATGTACATGTTGTGCATGTGGCTCTGCGTACATATGGTTTTGTGTACATGTCGTGCATGTGGTGTTGTGTACATGTGGTATTGTGTACACATTGTATAGGTGGTGAGGTGTACATTTGGCATTGTGTACATGTTTCTCAGATGGTGTCATGCACATGTGGCGTTGTGTACACATTGTATAGGTGGTGCTGTGTATAGTTATTATTGTGTACACGTTGTATATATGGTATTGGTCTACATGTGGTATTGGGTGTATGTTGTACATGTTGTGTTGTGGGCATGCAGTACTATGTATGTGCATTGTGTGGTCATGGTATCGTGACATGTGTATTTGTGGTGTTTTACTTTGTGTACGTATATGTATGTGTATATATTTGTGTTTTAAATTGGATTTAAGTGTATGTGTTATGTTGTATTCCTGGTGTAGGTGTATTTGTGGTATTTCAGGTATAGGTGCATGTATTGTATGGTGTTATGTGTCGTATGTGGTCGAATATGTGTGATGCACCATGTGTATTGTGTGATGCACCCTATGTGTATGTGTACATGGTTGAAGAGAAATAATGGGTTCTTTTTGGGTGTGATAACTGATCCGATGTGCATATGGAAAGGACAAGGCATAATGGTAGAAGTAAGGACCGATGAAGGATAAGTAACGGTATTTTATTTCAGTTTTATTATGCATGTGATCTACAATTCTACCTTATGATGGTTACATGTGATTTATGATTATGGTTTAGGATGATTGCATGTGATTCATGATTTTTACCTATGATGGTTGTGTTTTGATCTAACTAGATGTGATATTTTTATACATGATGACTTGATCAAACAACTAGTTTGACTTGTTGTGACAGGGAAGTGAATAGGATTGCAAGTGTACCTTATTGACGAGCTACCAATGAGGTATGATTTGAGGCTATTTCAATTCATTTTGAGTCTAATGGGGATTATGTGGTTGGTACATGAAAGAATGGAAATACTTGGTTGGATGGTTGAAACCAATAGCAAGCATTATTAGAAACAAGAAAAGGTATTAAAACGGACATAAGTATATGAGTAAAACACTTTAGCAGCAGGGCTATTGTGGGACATTGGTACCCAATAGTGTCCATTGATTTCCATGAGAATGTTATGACCAGTATGATAGTTTTGAGGTAGGTATATGCCTTGTTTTTTGTATCTTCTAATGTGAGGAAGCCTTTCCAAGGGATGGATCACCTGGGATAGGGGATGTCAGGGAACTTGGAAGATAAGTGACTACACGGAAGGGTATTATCGAATTGTCCTAGTGAATGTGTATCATAGAAGGGAAGGTCGAGGATGGATTTTTTTTTGTCATTACAATTGCCATATGGAATCAAATGTACATTGGGAGTGTGCCCTGGAAGAATGAGCTGGTAAATGTTCACTGAGGGTACACTAGCACAGGATTGAACATTGGATGCAGGTTTGACTTTGGTAGTGGATTCTGGACTTCATGGAAAGGAATTTAATCCTCGTACTACTTTAAGGGTGGAGGTGTGAACCTATGGATTCCCTTGTTTTCGATATGGGCATCGTGTCCTTGTATTTGTTGGTTGAGAAAATGTGTATGTGTATGTGTTTATATTATTGTAAATACTATAATGATTTGTGTTATAAATATCTAGTACACGGTAGGATCATCATGATGGTTTTTTATTTTGAGCAGGTTGTTCATTGTAATACTGCAATGAGATGGGTTATAAAGCTCCACGGGAATTATTTTTTATTTTTAGTAGTTTCTTGGTTTGTAGGTGTAATTGAACACCGAGGACGATGTTCCCCCAAGGGGGAGGGTTTTGTAACAACCCTGGTGAAAATTCCATGTAGTTAAGTTAAAAATAATAACCATGTTTGATGGGACACTTATTCCAATTTGAATGTGGGGAAAAACGTCATAGTGGGTGTTCATTTTGGTTATTATGGCTAAAGGAAATTGGAAAAGGCAATGGAAAAGGCTTTGGAAAGGCATGAGGCATTAATTGGAATTTTATTTATGAAAATAATGGAAATTAGGATAAAAGGGAGATGAAAGGTCACAGGTTGCATGTGAGGGGGAAAATGAAGGAAAATAGGAAAATGAAGAAAATAGAGGCCTCATTAATAAAAACTCTTATAAGGATCAGTTGTCAAGATTTTTCGCACACTTATGGCTCTCATTATATTCTCTATTTCTCTCACTCTTAGACACTTAAATTTTCTTTGACCATTTTGGCATTAGACCAAGAAAGGAAAGAAAGCAAGACGAAGGAGGAATCAAGCAAGGAGGAGCAGGAATCAAGAAACTACAATAGGATTCTTGGCATGTATCAAGTTGCATGTGTGTTTTTACTTGCTAGATATGGCATGCATGATATTGCATGTGGATATTTTATGTCTTGGAATGGGTTTTGCCAGGCATGACAGTGTTTTCATCCTAGCCTTGCCATTTCCGGATAGTCATGGTGTTTGTGGAGTTGTCATGTCTTGGTTTAGCTGGATTACCAGATGGATTTGAAGTTGAGTAAGGTGGATCTATGAATATTATTATTATTATGAAACATAACTTATTTATGTTTTGCTTCGGTTTAGGGACTAGTGATTCGGGTTTGGATTGCAGTAAATCTTGAGAGGTGTTGCCTCGGATTAGGCCCTAGTGGTCTAGGATTGGATTTTGGTAGAACCTGTGAGGTGGTTGCCCTTGATTAGGCCTAGGAATCCTTGTCGTTGAATGGTGGGATATACGTTAAAGCCTAAAGGGTGGTGTCTCGATTTAGGGCCTAGTGACCCCTGATTTGGAATGTGGGTTGTGGTGAATCCTAAGAGACTAGGAGATAGGAAAATTCCCCATGATGTAGTGCAGAGAGAATCTGGTGATATCCATGCTTGTGTTGGCCTAGTGATCGGATGTAGATCATGGTAAATTCAGTTATGACATGTTTATTGTGTTGGCCTAGTGATATTGTGTGATAATGGTAAATTCTGGATACTTTTTATGAGGGTGAGGTTGTTTAGTCTCGGGATGCCCTGGTTGGTTCTTTCAGTTTGAGTCACACATTCATGCTTGGAATATGGCACAGGGGTGATTGGCTGAAGAGAGATTTGGCTCAGCTAATCTATGGTCGGGTGGAACGTGGAATTCCCATCTCAGGTTGTTTTTTGCATTCAGGAATGAAGAGCTCATTCCTTTCATATTTGGTATGAAATTGTACTGGTTAATATGTGGAATATATTGTTGTTGTATCCATGGTACTTATGTGATTATTATGTTGGTTATAAGCATGTATTTTATCATTGATGATGTATGGTTCTATCCATGTTTTTAATTTTAAATGAATGCAAAATGTATATATGGTTAAATAGATTATGTTGTAGTTGATGATGTAAGGGAGAAATTCTTATTAGTGATTCTCGGATAAGTATGAGACCCCTATGCTTAAATTTTTTTGTTTACTCTTGCAGATTCAATGTTTGTGACATGTTTGAAAAAAAAAATCATGGATAGGAGGGGTCTAGATGATTTTTTTATGATGTGATTTCTTCCCTATCATTGTTCTAATGTTATTTATCATCCCCTTAGTTTTCATGAAGTTTTGGGTAGTGATTGGGGCTCTGGGCCTAAAAAGGTGGTTCAAATCCTAGAGTTGTAGGCACAAAACTAGGAATTTGGGGCACTAGCCATAGGCATGTAGTGTTGTGCCTAGGAATATAGCCTCATGGCTACAGGAATGCAATCTTATTCCTACGGCTATGGCTCAAAAGGGTCAAAATGTTAGTGTAACCCAGGGGTAAGAGGCATGAAGGGTTGGGTTGCCTCCAGGGGTATTGGTGATATTGTACAAGGTATGTTTTATGTATTTCTGTCGATTCCACTTCCTTAAGGTCACATAGGAGGTTGAATCTCATTATAGTGGCCTCTCATTGCATGTTTACCCCAATTGGTCTGTTAAGTGGTAGATGTGGGAGGAGGTTGTTACAAAGTGGTATTATAGCATGGTTCAACCCTTGGACTGGATGTGCGGTGTGTTGATCATGCATTTATGTTGCTTGCATATGTTTTTAGTATGATTTTGATATATATGTACTTGTTATGATCTGTGTTGTATTTACCATGGTGGCAGTGGTGTCACCATGGAAGTGTTGATGGTGTTGTTTTCAACATGTTGTCATGAGTATATGATTGGTTATGGATGCTCATGCTTGTGTATTATTTGTGTGTTCTCGATTTCATATTGTTACATGTTGTACATTCATTTCTCACATATGTTAGGACTACATATTAGTAATGCTTCAATTTTATCCATGTATGCTTGCTTGTGTGATGTAATATGTGGTACATGCATGGGTTATTCATGATTGGTTATACATGTCAAGTGGGTGCATATGGTCAAGTTGCATTGGTTTGATTGACTTTTGTATGCATAATGTCATTGTATGCAATTAGGTCATTGTGATGATATTGGTATGTTATGATGCTAATGTGTTGGATGAGATATAGTAGGAGATGAAGATCAATAAAGTGGCATTGCAACAATGGACTTTGGGGTAAGATCATATCATCATACAAGTTACATTCTTGGCGTGCCGGTATGTGATTCATGGTTGTTGTAAGCATTAGGGTTACTTATATGTTTATCATTCTATTGTTATTATGGTTACATGTATGATAAATGTTGGTTGAATAGTGTAGTCATATGCATTATGGTTGTGTGTATGCCTCTCCTTCTACTGATTTTATGATAGATTTTAGTTGACTAGTGTGACCATATGTACATGTGTTGGTTAGTCATGCATGGTATTATCTTGATGATTGTGTTATATGTTGTTGATAAGCATGTTATATGTTGACTTATTGTTGTTATATGTTAGTTAACTTGATGATTAGGGGTATAGCATTAATATCTTGTTCTTATATGTATCATCCTAAATTGGATTTGCCTATGCTGATGATTAGAGTTATGACATTCAGGTAAGAGTCAATGTAGTTGCAATATTGTGTCATACTAATCTAGATTGATTGCGCATGTGGTTGTTATGCATGAATGAATTTTTTTTTATGATATTATGATGTGAACATGTTAGTTAGTTATTTTTATGTATATCATGATATTATTTATGTTTGAGTGATGTGTTGTGAAATTATATCATTCTAATCTATATTGATTGTGAAGACAAGATAGCCTCCCCTAAGATGCATTGAGGTATGAATTTGATTATGTTGTATACTTGGTGTTAGAGTGTTTGGAGTCTATTATGTTTTCTATATATTGGTTGAATGTTTTATTAGTTTCATGATATGAGTATGTATCTATAATATTTTAGGAATAAATGATTTTGTTTTAAGATGGTTATACTAACAGGTATGTGTTGATATAGTTGATATGTACATTAGTGTAAGCAGGTGATAGTTGTAACATCATGTATTATGACTTATTACTATGAGTTGCTTGTTGATTATGACATGGTTTTAGACTTTTTAAATGTTTGACGCCAAATTAATAGATATGTTGTCTTGATATTTGAAACATGTGGCTGGCATGTGTGTGTTTAGTTACAAGGCAACGTGATTGGCCCAACAAGGTAAGATAACTAGTATATTGTTACATTTATTTATGCATTGATATTTATGTGGTTATGGCAGTATGATGTAGGGGATTCCATGGCAAGAGATTGCCATGAAATATTGAAGAAGGCATGGGTTGGGATTTCCTTTGGAAGCATTGGGGATCATGGGGATTGAGTCATGGTGTTTGTTGAGAGTCTTGTATTTTTGGTCTTTTATGATTTGTTTGCACTTGATTTCCAGCTTGTTTATGTCTAGTGCGTAGTTATGCCACTTTGGTTGTGGTGTCGTATTTTTATTAGTTTTCATGGTTTTCTTCTTGTTTTTTCTTATCCTTTCCTTTTATGTTTTGAGAGTCTTGAGAATTGGTTGGGAAATAGAAAATTTAATGGAGCTCGAGGAGAGTTGTGTGTTACCCAACAGGTAAAGAAAGACTTGGATGAAGCTAGGTGCATGTATAAGGGCAGTTGAAGGTAAGAATATGATAGCCAATTGGATTGGTTGGGTCCATTGAGGTAAATGGACGGTGGCAGAAGAGTCGCGAGAAAGGTCACACAAAAGGTAAATTGAATGGATATGAGGTGTTATATGCCTTTTCTATGTTGGAAACTGTTGTTCTCAATGTTGTGCATACTATACATGCATAAAGGGAGTTCTCTTAACCTATAACTTATGCTATTTGGTAATAATGATGTGATAATGATATCTTTATGTTGATGCTTATATATGTATACATGTATGTATGTTGTTGTCTGACAGGATCATGATTGTTTTATGCTAATGATTATATATATGTATGTGTCTATGTGTCTATGTATCAAATATCATTCTTGCAGAGGAATGATTGCTTATGCAGTTGAATGGCATGAGGAAGTTCCTGCCTATGAGGAATCAAGTGTCAAAGTAGCCTTGACAGAGCTATGAGGTTAGTATCATGTGGATATGAATTGATATTATATTCTTGTACTATTCCTATGTTTATGTTATGGATAGGTTATGTTGAAGGGTACATCAGAGAAGTGAAAGTAGCATGATCTACGACGTTTTAGGATAAGCATGGATAGTGGAAAGACACTAGAAGCAAGGCTGGTTGTGAGGTCAGCGTGTGGTCTATGGATCTGTTGTACTATTGTTGTGTATGTGTTGCACATGTTGTATATTCAGTGATTATACCTATGGTGATGTGTACATGTAATATATGTAGTATTGTGTACATATGATGTTGTATGCCTCTTGTATATATGGTGTTGTGTGTGTATTGCATATGCGGTGCTAGGTATAGATGGTGCTATGTATTGTTCCCATGTTGGCTATGCAGTTTTGTGTGCTTATGGTATTGTGCGCATGTTGGATATGTGGTGTTGTGTACATATGGTGTTATGTACATGTTGTATATGAAGTTCTATGTACATATGGATGGTGCTATGTATTTTTCCCATGTTGGCTATGCAGTTTTGTGTGCTTATGGTATGAAGTTCTAGGTATAGATGGTGCTATGTATTGTTCCCATGTTGGCTATGCAGTTTTGTGTGCTTATGGTATTGTGCGCATGT
Source organism: Pinus albicaulis (assembly GCA_034641835.2). Lineage (NCBI taxonomy): Eukaryota > Viridiplantae > Streptophyta > Pinopsida > Pinales > Pinaceae > Pinus > Pinus albicaulis. The sequence goes on from CM076581.1 coordinate 1,498,067,753, forward strand.
TGGATATGTGGTGTTGTGTACATATGGTGTTATGTACATGTTGTATATGAAGTTCTAATTACTGAATGGATTCGAGCCTAAGTGAGGTGGATATTCAAAAATTATTATTATTATGACATAGAACTAGTTTATGTGTTAACTCGATTTAGGGCCTAGTGATTTGGGTTTGGATTACGATAAATCCTGAGAGGTGTTACCTCAGTTTAGGGCCTAGTGATTCGGGATTGGATTGAGGTAAATCCTAAGAGGTGGCTTCCCTTGATTAGGCCTAGGAATCATTTTCATTGAATGTGGGGATATATGGTAAAGCCTAAAGCGTGGTGTCTCGGTTTAGGGCATCATGACCCCTGATTCAGACTATGGGTTGTCGTAAAGCCTGAGAGACTAGAGACAGGAAAAATCTTCTTGGTGTATGCAAAGAGAATCTAGTGATATCCATGTTGGTGTTGGCCTATTGATCAGGTGTAGATCACGGTAAACATGGCTATGACATGTTTATATTTTTGGCCTAGTGATCCGGTGTGTATCATGGTAAAGCCTCAATTATTTTGATGAGGGTGAGGTGGTTAGGCCTCGTGATTCCCTGGTTGGTTCTTTCGATTTTATTCCCACATTCATGCTTGGAATGTGGCACGAGGGTGATTAGTTGAATTTAAATTTGTCTCAGCTAATCTATGGTTGGGTGGAACGTGAAAGTCCCATATCCGGTTGGTTTTACATTCAGAAATGAAGAGCTAATTCCGGTTGGTTTTATTATTATGTTGGTTATAAGCATGTATTTTATCAATGATGATGTATGGATCTATCCATGTTTTTACTTGTAAATGAATGCACAATGTATCTATGGTCAAATATATTGTATTGCATCTAATGATGTAAGGGAGCAATTCTTCTTAGCGATTCTTAGATAAGTATGAGACCCCTATGCTTAAATCTTTTATTTACACCTACATATTTAATGTTTGTGACATGTTTGACAAAATTTATTTCATGGATAGGAGGGGTACAGATGATGTCCTACTGATGTAATTTCTTCTATATCATTCTTCTAATGTTATTTATCATCCCCTAAGTTTTCATGAAGTTTTGGGCAGTGATCAAGGCTCTGGGGCTAAAAAGGTGGCTCAAATACCAGAGTTGTAGGCACAAAACTAGGCATTTGGGGCCCTATTTGCAGGCATGTAGTGTGGTTCCTGTTAGCCCCCTAATTTGCTCTCTTTTTTCCATTTTCCCCTTCCTAAATCATAACCATTCACCGCTATTTTACCTCTTTTATGTACCCTCATCTTGCACTAGTCCAAGCACGGTGACATATTTCGTATAAAATTTATTTTTCATATTTTTAATTCAAATTAGCATTAATTAATTATTTATTACATGATTTCTTAATTTTAATCACTCTTTGTAACTTATTGATATCTTTAATTTTTATTTGGTAGTTAGAGTACTTACCGTGACTGTTGATCCTAGTGCAGGATCGAATCTTGCACCGTTGCTAGCACAACAAATCCTTGCAGCAGATCTGGACCACCTTGAGTAGCTTCAACCATGACAACAAGATCGAACAAAAGGTATCCGAGACTGAATCTGCGAAGGATGAAAGTTGGAGATTGGTTACAGCCAGTTTTGCTAACTATCTAATTTTGAAGGCCAAAAAGCTAAATTTTGCGTTTGGTTATGTAATCGGTTGACTGATCTATTTTTGCATTTGGCCAAAGATCTATATAATGTAGAATGTAAATTTGACTAGAAAAAAATTTTGATAGCAGAAGAGAACATAGACACAGCCAGAGAGGTGGTAATAGGTTGTTGTATTTTTTTATCGCCCGAATTTGGGCTGGATGATGTATTAATGTATGTACTTGCCTCAGTGAATTAATAAAAGGGAACTCTGCCTCATGTTTCACAAATTGTGTTTATGTATTTGATCTGATGAATTGATTAAGGTACTAAGCAGCGTTTTTATTTAAAAGGTAAACGCGCTGGTTGACTATGGCCTAGCTAACCCAGCACGTTTACCCCATTTCCCATTTTCCTGTAATTTGTGTTTACATTGTCAAGTGTGATCTAATTTTAAGCACATGAATTCTTTTCTGAGTGAAAGAGGATCTGTTGTGTGAATTAGATAAATTTCCTTTTCCTGCACTTGATTTCAGATTGGTTTTCCTTCGCCTGGTCCAAGCAGGAGAAATAACCCTGCACTAGTGCATGTTGGTGTGATATCTCCTTTTTTGCAATTATGTTTTATTGGTTTTCCCCGCCTGGTCCAAGCAGGAGAAATGAACCTACACCAGTTCATGTTGGTGTGATGCAACAAGCCTTCTTAGTCTACTTCCCGCAATCTTCTTTCTTTCATTAAATGCTTATGACATGATAAATGTATATTGATTGTTTCTTTATTCCTGCACTCTGTTAAGATCAGAAACATTCACTTTTTATGTGTGCAATTTTATTTAACAGTATAATAGCACTTTTAATAAGTAAGAACTCATTTTAAGAATTAAATGCTAAGTACAAGAAGCTCTGATCTAGTGCAATAACTAGTTTCTTGCCACGGGATCTGAGTGCTTTGAACTTGGAAAAGTTCAAGCCCTTGCATGAAGTAAAAAGCCTTTAGTAAATACACCATTTATACCTTCTGCATAAATCTTTGTTCTTGCACTAGTGCAATCAGACTGCGAAAGTGCAGGACAGATTAGGGCAAGAAGGAAATCTCTAAAGGAGCAGGTTTAAGGTCCCATCTGATGAGATTGCTAAGTGTCTCTGCTAAAGAAAAACACACACTCAGTAGTTAAACAATAATTAGCTAGATTAATTTCCTTTTATCTTTAGTTCCCTCTTGCAAATGCATTCTTCCTTGTTCTAGTCTTAGATTATTTTGATGGTTCAAGTTTCCTTTTTCTCTTTTTAATTTGATTATACAATCTTCCTTTAAATAAAGTAGGGATTTATATTAGGAAGATTCAAACCATCTCTGGAATTTCCTGTGCTTCGTCTCTAAGTTTATGAATCCCGTGGGTTGACAAATTAAGTGTTGAGGAGTTTTCTTAAGTGTAATTCCTGCACCAACATTTTTCCACCATTGCCGGGGAGGCAATTTGATTTGGTAAGAATTTTCTGATTATACAATAGAGGTAATTTTTCTTTATTTTTGCAGTATTGTTTGGAAAAGCTTCTTTGAAGGAATTTTATTGGTGTTAATTGATTCCTAACAGCATTTTTTACTAGAAGTTGTTTGTTATTTTTCTTTTTTTCAAATGAATGCCTGGAAAAGGTAAGGGTTCGAAGCCCACTAAGGGCCAAAATAATTCTGAAAACAATTCTCATATTGGGTCTCCTTCTGTAAGCAGGAAGCCCAATCTAATTCAAACCCATCACGCAAGAACAATTGACCTGGATTCTGGTGACAACAGCTCAGGTGTGGTTCAGCCTGTTGAGAGAGGTACAAGTAAAAGGGAAACAATGGTGGACCATGAAGATCATTTGGAAGGGACTGATGAAAACCAAGTAAGTGAAGAACAATCCACTTTTGTGTTTCCAATTGTGGACCTTGATACTATGGCGCAAATGAATAATATTCCACCATCAGCTCTCCCTCATTTCCATGGTAAAGTTCATGAAGATCCTGACTCTTTTCTATTCGAGTTTGATATTCTGTGTAGAAGTTATGATTATTCAAATAATGATTAGAAGTTAAGATTATTTCCTATTACTCTCAAGGACTCAGCTCTACGCTAGTTTATGGGGTTAGGAGGAAACACTATAACCTCTTGGGATCAGATGAAGAGATTTTTTTTCTCTAAATATCAAGAATATTGCAAAACTAAGGACATGCAGGATGAGATTTTTACAATCATATAGGATGATGATGAAACTCTTGAAGATTACCTAGAAATATTTCTGTATATTTTACAAAGGTCGAAACTTAAGTTTGGTCCCAGTACTATTAGAACCTTGTTCTTAAGAAGACTTACTGATAATGCTAGAAATAATTTAAATCTGTTAGGACAAGGTGATATTTCTCAGCAAAATTTTGAAGAAATTTGTGAATTATGCAGGAAATTTTCAAGAAATCAGTATAGATCTGGTAGAGGAACTCAAAATAGAAATAGAAAAACTGAATCTACTGATGCTATGATTATTGGACTGGAAAATAAAATGGAAAACATGCAAATTGATATAATGAATATTGTCACCAAAAATTTATACTCTTTAAAATTTTAGCAAAAACTCATGAAGGAACAAGAGTCATTATGTATTTTCTATCCTAAATGTAGAGACAAGCATCCTCCTAAAGAGTGTCCTTTTAATTTGAAAGAAACTAATAAGTTGTGCTATTTGTGCAGAAGACCATGTCACAGAAAAATGTCCCTCTATACCAGGACTTAAAGATGTATTTACAGGGGGACAGCCTGAAGCTGAATACTTGTATGCTATGGGAGCAAGAAGGAATTGGCCTCAGGTAGGTGCAGGTTTGGCTCCTGAATTTTCTCCACACTATTTTGGTTATAATTCACATGGATATTCTTATCCTAACACTAATCAGTAGTGGAAATATGGGAATCAATATCAGCATGGGCAACCTTCTCAACCATGGAAACAAGGTTGGAGAGGGCCAACTCATTCTCCATATTCCTACCAGCCACCTATGCAGTCATATCCATCTACGCATACACCTTGTTCAATGCCTCAACTTCTAAGTCAATCTACTCCACCGTTTCCTTTACCTCCACCATTTTGACCTCCTCAGTTTCCTGCTCAACCTATTCCCAATCCTAACAATAATAAAGGAGTGCAAATGATCTATGTAAAAAAAACCACCTTTACCATTCGAGTACCAGTCTATTCCAGTTGGGGTTCATGATATTCAATTAAGATCGAGAAGGACTATAACATCAGAAAATCAGAAGCAACCTATAGTGATTGTTGAAGAGAAAGGAGAAGAGGAAACTCTTAACCATTCTCCGAAAGTTGTCACTAAGCAGCCCTTACCCTCTGAATCCTTGTCGTCTTCTTCCAACCAGCCTCCCTTCCCAGAGAGGCTAGTAATGGAAAGAAGTGAGCCTATTTCTGAGACTAGTTTGGCATCTGAGCTTAGGAATCTTTTCATTAAGATACCTTTTCTTCAAGCCATTAAAGAGATCCCCATTTGTACCAAGATTATTAAGGAACTCTGTCTCAATAAACCTGGGAGGAAGAGAGTGGAACCCCAAACCATTCAATTTGTTGGTAGGGCAGCAGAGTTGATGATGAGATGTGTGTCTATGGAAAAATATACTGATCCCAGAAACCATGTTGTCTCAGTTCAGATTGGTAATGTCCTTTTATCTAATGTTCTTATAGACCTGGGGGCAGCCATTAATGTCATAACTAAGCAAACCATGGATCAAATTCGGTTATCTCATCTTCGCCCTACTCCCACTGTGCTTGAATTAGAAGATAGATCTAAAATTAAGCCAGAAGGAGTATTGGATGATGTGATCATCTCATTAGATTCTTGGGAATATCCTATCGATTCATTGTGCTTCAGCCAAAGAAGCCAGTAGGAGGACATCCCTTGATCTTGGATTGACCATGGCTTGTTATGGCCGATGCATATATTGGATGTCGTTCCGGTGATATGTATATTTCACATGGAGATTCTAGGAAGAAAGTTACCTTATACCCCCCTGCTAGATCCATTCAGGACCTTCGAGATACTTTATGCTTGGATCAAAGTAGTGATGAGGAGACTCGGCCCATTTCCCTTATCCATCATTATACTGGGTCTTCACAAGAAGATGGGATTCAAGATTTCCTGAATAATCTAGACACTATGCCTAATTTTGAGCCATTGAGCTAGATTTTAAGCCTATATTTTCAAGATAATCATGATTCTCATTCTTCTATACCGCTGCATTTGACCACTCCCATGAGTACTCCTAAGCCTGATACTACTCTTGTTGAGATTAGCCCTGGTAAATCCTTGCATATTAGTTCAAATTTGGACTTAGCTCAGCAGGAGAAGCTTGTGAATTTGTTGCAAAACCATATTAGTGCCTTTGCTTGGGGCTATGAAGATATGAAGGGTATTCCTCCTGAAACTTGTACACATCATATCTATGTTCAGGGAGGAACCCGACCTGTCCGACAACCCCAAAGGCGAATGACTCCAGCTCTAAGAGATATTGTGAAGGAAGAAGTACAAAAACTCTTGGATGTTGGTTTTATCTATCCTATTTCTGATAGTCAGTGGGTCTCTCCATTAGTGCTATGTAACACCCCCAATTTCTATGCTTTTCAAGTTATACATTTGAACATAAATCCAAAGGAGAGTGGACCCCAATGGATAATTATTGTGTGGATGTATTTAATTATTTATTTATAAAAAATAAATAAAATGTTTATGAGTGAACTATGACCAAATGAGATTTTGAGATCACTAGCCTAATCCATGAGGTTATGGAAAGAGGTTAAGACTTTACCCAAAATCTTTCAAAAAGCCTTGAAATAAATTATTTCTAATTTAGATTTTTGAGGAAAAATATAAATTCCCCAATGATAAGGAAAGCAATTAGGAAGAGGTAAAAAGTTGGAAAAGAAGAAAGCAGCTTTAAAGTCCCTAATTAAGGGAAGCCTAGGCAAATAGGAATAAAAGCATCCTGAAATTCTGGATGCAGAATTGGAAATATGATTTTGGGAGAGCATAGCTTAAATAAGCTGCTCCAGAACAGATTGAGGGAGTCTGTCCTTGGAGGATCTCAGCTCGGGGGTGAGTTTTGGAGATAGAAGAACTCTAAGGTTGGGAGGACTGGTCATAGTATCTGTATGTATGCATAATTTTGGAGATTATTTTAAGTCTGTATTAAGTATATCAAGGTTATATGAATTGTTATGTTAGAATTTCTTATCCAAATTTCAGATTGATTGTTTTTTCAGTACCTCATGCAGTTACAAACTAGATCTAATAGCTAAAATTTCAGTATGTTTAATAGCAGGGAGAAAATTAAGTAGGGACCATCACCCAGAATGTCGAAACCAAAGATGGTTTGGATCTGGGGATAGGTACCCTGCAGTAATAAAGTTTAGAGATGATAGATCATCTGAATGTCTAATCTAATAACAAATTTAGAGTTGTATCTTGCTGTCTTTTAAATGAAAATTTAGTTGCTGTGTTGTATAAACAGAGAATTTTAACAAAACTGTAAACAGGAATAGCAGGTAGAAAACAACTAAACCTGTTATATAAGTATTGATTTCAGTATGATAGCCATACTACAGTGAAAAGAATTGTAGAATTAAGAATTTCAACTATTCTATTACATGGAAATTTAAATATACAAAATCCGAAATTAAATCCTAACTAAGTAACTAGGATCTGAAATTAGTGAGTATAAAATATCAAATTTGGTTTCATTAATTCCATTTGATTGCAGAAAAATAATCTATATTCTATATTTCCAAGGGAAGAGTTTAATATACCCCAGAATTAAAAATATGTTGAATAACTATAACAAGAATATAAGGAAAAAGTCCTATGGAAAATCTACTAATTTGTTCTAAAAGTATATGTGTAGGAGAAGAGTAAAAGCATATTTAAAATACTAGAAAAGATCAATTATCCACTTCCAATATCAACTATTGCAAAAGTAGTTGAAATCAATGAAGTTAAATGAGCATATGTATATATATGTATATATGCATATACATATATGCTGAAACTCTATAATCATAGATGCTGAAACTCTATAATTATAGATGCTGGAATTTATATAAAGCTTGCAAATTGAAAATTTAAAGGAAGGGCATATTGATCTGTTAGAGTTGGACAAAACACTGAGGAACCAACCTGAGAAATGTAAAAAAGTATATATATATATATATATATATATATATATATATATATATATATATATATATATATATATATATATATAAGTTGACTAGGTTGACTGATAAGAAATAGAGTCAAGCCAAATTTCCTCATGGGAAGTCTTACAATATTAAGAATACCTGTAATTACCGAAGCTGTGATCATAAAATAGGAAAAAGGAGGAAAAAAAAAATTGTGTATGCGAGACGTTACAAATGGTATCAGAGAACTGGTTGAAAAACTGGGCAATTTATGTGCTCACAAAGAAAACAATAAGATGTTATAAATTTTATATACGAATATCTTGGATATATTTTTAGGTATATTTGCAGGAAAATCTAATATCCAAGCTTAAAACTTGCCTGTAAAGCTTTAGCTAAACCATTGGGAAAATCGTGTACTCACACAAAAAAAAATATTGTAGTTGAAATAAGGTATAAAAGGAGATACATATTAAAATATGGAATGGAATTCAACGTTAAAAATTATTCCAAACTAGATAGTTTCATATAATAAACCATGATCAAATAGCTATATGAGATTTAAACATGGAAATAGGAGAATGAAATGGGTAGGGTGGTAAGAATTACCGCGAATCCTTAATTCTATAAATGGAAAATTCTAGAATTGAATATATTTATCTGTTTTGTATAATTACATGATCAGTTTAGTTCTATTCTGATAGCTAATACATAGTGAAGAATTGTATATCAACTAAATTTATAATTCTAGTAAATGGAACAATTATTTTTGTTACAATGGTAGTATAAAAAATTTTAAGTGCTAGAAATTAGAACAACATAGCTATATATATATATATATACTACAGTGAACCAACTAAAATAGTGGGTGAGAGTATATTTTATAGTGATGTTTATGACAATTATTAGAAAAGAATTTGATAAAATTTTCTATTATGGAAAAAAAATTGATAGTGCTTGATTAACTTATTTTTACTATGTAAAAGTAGTATACCTGAATCAATAATTGTATTGTATTTCATCTTACATATATTGCGAGTATATATTAAATGAAAAAGGAAGTATTCGTTATTGGACCGATTTAATTCAAGATTTCAATTGCATAGATAAAGAGAAAGTTGTATAGATCACATTCTAAAGAGTATATCTGAGTATATCCATATTAAAGGTTTTTTTTTTAATCAGAGAATTTTTTCTAGTAGTAAATTAGCATTAACCCTGAAATAAGAAGAAACTTTACAATTTCAAAAATCAATGCCATATTTAAAAATATAATCCAAACCAGGGTACAGCTGAGAAATTTTCCAATTGTTCAAACCCAAATTTGGGGATATACATATTACAAGATAAAGACATGTAACTATTAAAATAGTTCAGTCATAACTAAGTAAATAAATCGACAATATCCCTGTTGATGAAACTAATAGTAAACAGTAGATAAGAACACTGACACCAACCTGTATAAAGAGAAAACTTGAAGTTAAAAGAAAATTCAGGATTTCTAATCTCCATTCGATAAGCAGAGACAAAAAGTTAAAACGGATTTTTGGTAAGTTATATGGAAAAAAAAAAAAATGGGACTTAAAATGAATTTAAGTCGACAAAAACAATGTTATGAGGAGATAAGTTACCTCATTCAGCTAAATCTTCACCAGATGAAGGACACTGATACATTGACAACAGAAACCAAATAACTGGTTAGAAATCAAATGAAATCGGAACTAGAGTATAAATTAAAACAACTACCCTGGAAATTCGATAAACATCTAAATACATAAAGTCAGAGCAATGAATTCGGAGTGACTCTGGAAAAAGAGATAACGATGAAAAAATATATATATGGAGAAACAGACAAATACTAAAATCAGAAATTGCTCTACTATCATCACGACATTAAAATAGAAATATAGTTACTGATTATTCCCAAAAATAAAATAGTATGTTAAAGAAAAACCTTAAAATTGTTACTTTTACTATAACAGAGATTAAATATGAGAGAAATCGGTATGTATTACCTGGGTCAACGCAAGGGCCATTGCAATCAGTAGCTCATTTCCCTTCTGCTTGTTAGATAAGAGTAAATACATTGGAACATCACAAATCTATGATAATGAGCATTCTAAAAAGATGAACGAAATAATGAACAGGGGAAGGGTTGAATGAGTACTGAAGACGGTCATTAAATACAAAGATTGCTGATAACCCTAAACCTAAATTTGAAGGATAAGGACCGTCCACGTGTTGATAGGATTCAGCGAGAGACAAAAAAAAATCTTGTATCTAATCTCTGGAATGAATGCTATAGTACCAAGCCACATGGGAGTTGTTTGAACTAAAAAAAAAAAAAAAAAAAAAAAAGAAGAAAAGAAGAGAGAGTACTTACAGTCATAAAAGTTATGGCAACATGAATCTTAAGTACAAGGACCAATATATTTTACCATAATTAAATTTAATGTGGTAGAATAAACCAAGTCAGTCACAACTCTATGAAAGCGTCCCCCTTCGTGGCAGTGATAGGAAATCGCACCAGCTCATACGCATATGTGATTTCGATCCATTGAAATTTTTTTGAAATCTGAAACCCAGTTAGTCGGAGAAGAACAATAAGATAATCACCAAAGAAAATATATACTATGTAAACCTCTTCAGTAAATATTGGTTTAAACAAAAATGGTCAAACTAGGAATTGACGAAATTCCAAAATGTTAATTAAACAACTACCGTTGAGAAGAAATACTGAAATTTAGTATACCCTTTTGGGAAGAATGTATATACTTTTTCTCAATGGTAAATGAAGCTAACTCAGACTCGTTGGTAAAATTTAGAAATTGAGGGAGAAATATAAAAAAAACGCAAGAGTGTTAACCAATTAAACACAGAGGCAACTCATAGTAGGAGGCATTAAACAAAACAGTCACCGAATTGAAAATTTTGAACAAATAGACGTGAACAAGTGGCCATGGAGTGATCCGTAAAGAGGCATTATCACGTTATACTCAGTAGCATGCTGTTAGGAAGAAACTAGCCCTTGATTTCCCCAGCGCCGGAAGATCGAGTTCAATGACATTTTTAAAAACCTACAAAGAAATAATCATAAGCATAGAACAAACAATTCAAGAAATGATGGCAAACCCATAGAAAAAAAAATTAGTTGTAGAATGAAATTATGAATCCAAAGGAAAAGAAAGAAGACTATACCTAGCAGCCGTGAGACATGGTTGTAGTGAGCAAAAACATTGGCTCATGGTTCGGTCCATTCAGGTTATAGGTTCTCTTCTCACGCAGAGAGAGAAAATTTAGTTGTCCATGGATAACACTTGACCAGAAGGAAAATGAGAATTGGGATTTTTGTAGAAGTGATCTTTCAGACCACAGAAAACCCTAAACCAATCTTAGATCAACACCCTCCACGTGTTTGCAGATTAAGAAATTCCCTCGGATCACACACCGAAAAACTGGAGGGAAAGTGCCATGTGAAGAAGTACGTGTGAATTATTGTCGATAGCCTCGAGGAATACATACAGTGTACTATGATGTACTTCTAGATTGAAATCGACGGTCAATAATTATGATGGATCTTCATATAATCTTGGGTGTATCAAAATAGAAGATATGGTAGTTGAAGCATTAATTAGGTGGAAGACACTTGCGTGAATTTTAGAGTCGTTATGGTGTCATAATAGGGTTAAGGCACGATTTAGAAGTTGGATACTAATGTCAACTAGGACATGTATACGCCAAGACATTCTTTTTAATTAGTTAAGTGAAGGTTGTATTAATTGAGAGGTTAAACATGATATTAAGACCAATATGATAAATATATTATAACCGTGATTCATTTTTTTAATTATAAAGATAATGTATGGACTTCGAAGAGAAATCAGTATGGCAAATTTAAATAATAGATATTAAATAAAGGGGAAATGTTGATATTAGAACCATTACTCAAGTTGGTAAGGATAACTAAAAATGACATATATATATTATTAAACAAAATATATTTAGACTTAGATGTATAAAATATATATATATATATATATATATATATATATATATATTCTCCCCCCTCAAAGTCATAAACCTATTTTTGTTTAATAATATATATGTCATTTTTAATTATTTTTACCAACAGGTAATGGTTCTAACTATCAACATTTTCCTCTTTGACTAATATCTATTAGTTTAAATTTATACCATACTTGGTTTCTCTTTCGAAGAGTATATATATATATATATATATATATATATATATATATATATATATATATATATATATATATATATATATATTAGTCACCTACGGATTTGTCGAACATTAAAAATGAAAACAAGGTTTCAACACTTCCGAGCTATGAATAGATTATTCATATAAAGTGGTGATAAAAGTAAATACTATATTAAGGGCATCAATATTGGTGTATTAAAAGACTTGTAATACAATTATATCCAAGTGTGACTAATGAGATTATAAAAATAAAATTTCAGTAGAAAAAATTAAATGAAAGTGTAATCCTGACAATATCTCAAGGGGACAAGATGAGAAAAACTTTATACCCACGAGATTAAGGGAGAAGAACTAATTCATTAGGGAAAATTAAAAGTGAATTCACTTTAAAAGTTTATAAGTAAAGTGGAATGCCATATTTGACCATATGGCTGGAATATTATTACTCTAATTATGGTTAAAGGAGTAAGAAACACTATTGTGGTAGATTAAGTGTTAAAAGGAAAAATTAGATATTTGGTAATAAGCATATTTTAGTTCATGTACATGGAAATTAATGAAGTGGTAATCTTAAATACGAGTTATAAATACGGTCTAAATAGTTGGTTAAATAATTGATTGGGTTAGTAATTGTGGATCATTTCATATTAAATAGTGTAATGTGGACTCATTACGTTGAGTTATGAATGAATGAATGAAGGGATAAATCAAATTTTCCAAGGCGAGTTAGCTAAGGTAGAATTGAAAATCTAACAATTTTTTTTTTTAAATCTATGGGAAAATAATTATGAAAATTATCATGCATGGATAAGAATCCAATGGAGCACAATTATTTTCCTCAATATATTAAAATCCATTTATCAAGGCGAACCATGGTTTTAGGTTGTAAGTGGTTTTTATCAGAAACCATGTGTCGTTTATATCAACCATGGGTTGATTTCTAATGACTAGTAAAATTATCATATAAATATAATGGGTGAATCATCATTGGAATTAGTAAAGCATGAACATACAATTAAAAATAAATGTACAATTTCTGGTGATTTAAAAAAAAAAAAGGGAAATTGTGCCAAATTCATTTTGATGTATTCTTGGGAATGTAACTAATAATAGTAATAGATTTTATATATTACTATAAAAGAAATATGTACTCACACTATAAAATTATGTTGGTGTAAACTTTATTAAATTTAATTTCCCTGAGTCTTAAATTCAAGGACAAGGTAATAATGTGAAATCATACAGCTACAAACCAGGAGAAAGGAGGATGAGTTGTATTTGGATTTGGGTGTGGAGGAAACCCATCAAATCCAAATTTATTCACTTAAGTTTTGAACTAGTGGATAAAATTGAGGAAACTTGAAAAAAATGAAATAATGAAACATAAAAGTTGTACATTATTGCACACTTTAGAGGTATTGTCAGTAGGAATATGAAATTCATAAAAGAGGTTAGAAAAAAAAAAAAATCATGAGTGAAGTAAGAATTAAATTATAGACATTATTAACGAGCCTGGTTATTGCTAATTAAATTGATTGGCTAAGAAAAGAAAACAATGCGAAGATACTGGAAGTACATCTATGAACTAAGAAAGGGTAAACATAACCATGAATATGATACAGTTGTTTTATTTCATTCATAAATACTAATGAAAAGTTGTAATTTTTTTTAGCCAAGTGTGTAACAGGAAATTGTACATTGCGGAAACAAGGAGAAAAAGGTGAAAATAAGTGCAGATAAAACACCTAGAAAATCAAGAAAAGCCGAACTGGACCAAGTTTGTGTGAGGAGAAAATCTCACTGAAAAACAAGAAAGGATAAGTAGTTGTACCAAAAGTGCACTAAACCATTATGAACCTGAATGGTTTGACTAATAACTGAATTTCTTGAAATTATCGAAATTCAGAATGTTGTTGTGGATTATGAATTATATGTATCTGATATTACTTACATAAATTTGTATGAATTGTGGACAGAAAAAAAAAAAAAAAAAGGAATAAAATATTTTCCAGACAGACTTCTTGAAAATAAGTAGGAATAAAATCAACTTCATAAGGTATCAGTAAATAGAGTGGAAGTAGAAGAGTACTCTACCGAAAAACTGATTAAATCCAGGAGCAAGGATGAAGAAGAAATCTTCGTCAAAGTTGAAAAATAAATATTAAAGTGTAACACCGAGGACGGTGTTGGAAAGGATGGGACCAATAGCTTATAAACTGGCCTTACCCTTGCATATTAAAGTTCATGATGTGTTCCATGTGTCCTTATTGAAAAAAATTATGTACATGATGCTTCTCACATTATTGTTTGGAATGTGATTCAGGTGAAACCAGAAGGAAATTCCTTCCAGAGCTGCTTCAAATCTTGGAGCGAGAAGAAATTGAACTGAAAAATAGAACAGTAGCCAAAGTAAAAGTGAAATGGAAGCACTTTACAGCTGAAGAAGCTACGTGGAAAAGAGAATCTGAGATGATGGAAAAGTATCCATATTTATTTTCAAAATGAACTATAGTAGTTAGTTGTTAACACAAAGGACGTTGTTTATTTTTAGAGGGAGAATATGTAACACTGACAATTTCTATGCTTTTCAAGTTAGACATTGAACATAAATACAAAGGGGAGTGGACCCCAATGGATAATTATTGTGTGGATGTAGTTAATTATTTATTTATGAAAAATAAATAAAATGTTTATGTGTGCACTATGACCAAATGAGAATTTGAGATCACTTGACTAATCCATGAGGTTATGGAAAGAGGTTAAGACTTTCCCCAAAATATTTCAAAAAGCCTTGAAAGAAATTATTTCTAATTTAGATTTTTGAGGAAAAATCTAAATTCCCCAATGATGAGGAAAGTAGTTGGGAAGAGGTAAAAAGCTGGAAAAGCAGAAAGAATCTTTAAAGTCCCTAATTAAGGGAAGCCTAGGCAAACAGGAATAAAAGCATCCTGAAATTCTGGACACAGAATTGGAAAAAGGCTTTGGGGAGAGCATAGCTTAAGGAATCTACTCCATAGCAGATTGAGGTTGGTCTGTCATTGGAGGATCTCAGCTCAGGGTGAGTTTTGGAGATAGAAGAACTCTAAGGTTGGGAGGACTAATCATAGTATCGGTATGCATGCATAATTTTGGAGATTATTTTAAGTCTGTATTAAGTATATTAAAGTTATATGAATTGTTATGTTAGAATTTCTTATCCAAATTTGAGATTGACTGTTTGTTCAGTACCTCATGCAGTTACAAACTAGATCTAATAGCTGAAATTTTAGTATGTTTAATAAGAGGGAGAAAATTAAGTAGAGATCATCACCCAGAATGTTGAAACCAAAGATGGTTTGGATCTGCGGATCAGTACCCTGCAGTAATAACGTTTAGAGATGATAGATCATCTGAATGTCTAATCTAATAAAAAATTTAAAGTTGTAGCTTGCTGTATTTTAAATGAAAATTTAGTTGTTGTGTTGTATAAACAGAAAATTTTAACAAAACTGTAAACAGGAACAACATGTAGAAAACAACTAAACCTGTTATAGAAGTATTGATTACAGTATAATAGCCACACTACAGTGACAAGAATTGTAGAATTAAGAATCTAAACTGTTCTATTACATGGAAGTTTAAATATACGAAATCAGAAATTAAATCCTAACTAAGTAACTAGGATCTGAAATTAGTGAGTATAAAATATCAAATTCGGTTTCATCACTTCCATTTGATTGTAGAAAAATAATCTATATTCTATATTCGAAGGGAAGAGTTTAATATACACCAGAATTACAAATATGATGAATAATTATAACAAGAATATAAGGAAAAAGTCTTATTGAAAATCTACTTAGGTGTTCTAAAAGTATATGGGTAGGAGAAGAGTAAAAAGCATATTTAAAATACTGGAAAAGATCATTTATCCACTTTCAATAGAAACTGCTACAAAAGTAGTTGAAACACATGAAGTTAAATGAGCATATGTATATGTATGTATATATGCATATACATAGATGCTGAAACTCTATAATCATAAATGCTGAAACTCTATAATTATAGATGTTGGAATCTATATAAAGCTTGTGAATTGAAAAGTTAAAGAAATGGCATATTGATCTGTTAGAGTTGGACACAACACTGAGGAACCGACCTGAGAAATGCAAATAAGTATATATATATATATATATATATATATATATATATATATATATATATATATATATATATATATATATATAAGTTGACTAGGTTGTCTAATAAGAAATAGATTCAAGCCAAATTTCCTCATGGGAAGTCTTACAATAGTAAGAATACTTGTAATTACTGAAGCTGTGATCGTAAACAGGAAAAAGGAGGAAAAATTTTTTTTGTGTATGAGAGACGTTACATGCTAGTACCTAAGAAAGATGGAAGATGGCGTATTTGTATTGATTATCAAGATTTAAACAAATCCACTCTCAAATATTACTTCCCTCTCCCTTTCATTGACCAGGTGCTTGATACCCTTGCAGGAAAGAAATATTTTTCCTTTTTGGATGGCTTCAGTGATTATAACCAGATACATATTGCACCCGAAGATCAGGATAAAACTAATTTTACATGTCCATGGGGTACATTTTCTTATAAAGTGCTTCCCTTTGGTTTATGTAATGCCCCGGCTACTTTTCAAAGGGCAGTCCTGGCTATTTTTGTTGATCTAGAATTTGTGGAAATTTATATGGATGACTTTTCTGTGTTTGGTGATTCTTTTCAAGAAGCTCTCAAAAATCTGGAGAAAGTACTTCTTCCTTGTCAGGAAGCCCATCTCGCCTTGATTGAAAAAAAATGTAGATTAATGTGCAAAGCAGGAGTGGCACTTGGCCATTTTATTTCTGGTAAAGGTATCCAGGTTGATCATTAGGGGAATTTTGAGGTCTAAAATGGGCCTCATAAGAAAAATGTGCAACAAAAATAAACTTTATAACAACCAATAGGATTCAAGATGATGATGTCATCCATAATGGATGATTCACCATTTTTGGAGTAAAAGTAAAAATATTAAAAAATAATAAAATACCAAAACTACTTTTTCAACTCGTATTTTAAACTTATTCCATACCAAATTCCCGAGCGGTGTCAGATGCGGAATTTAATTCCTCATCCAAGGAGTACCCATGTTGCATACTTTCGATGAATTCTTCTACACGAAAAATGAGAAATACATAAAAAAACGTGATTGTAATCACGTTTTTTTATGTATTTCTCATTTTTCCTGTAGTAGGACCCATAGAAAGTATGCAACATGGGTACTCCTTGGATGGGGAATTAAATTCCGCATCCAACGAGTACTTCCGCTCGAAATTTGAGTAAAAAATTTGGGAGATAAGTTGAAAATATGAATTGAAAAAGTAGTTTTTTCATTTTTCCCTCTAAAATTTGATGATGTCATCAAATCTTATTAGATTTTTTCCACTATTATTTTATAATTTCCTTAGGAGGCCCATTTTAGACCTCAAAATTCCCCTAATTCCAGAAAAGATTGAAATCATTTTGCATCTTCCTGCACCCAAAACTCAAAGGGAAGTAACAGGTTTTTTAGGACATGTTGGTTACTATAGAAGATTCATTGAAAAATTTTCTAAGATATTTGCCCCTCTTTTCCGACTTCTAGCTAAGAATAGTGAATTTTCTTGGTCCACAGCTTTCCAAAAATATTTTGAAACATTGAAGGAAAAGTTAGTACAGGCACCAATTTTGAGAGGTCCTAACTGGTCCCTGCCTTTTCACATTTCCTCTAATGCTTCAGATTTGGCTATTAGTGCAGCTTTAGGACAAGAGGAAAATAAGCAATCCTATGCTATTTATTATATTAGTAATAATTTCTCTTCCACTTAATTAAATTATGCAGTTACAGGAAAGAGTTTTTAGCTGTAATTTTTTCAATTAATAAGTTCAGGCACTATATTACAGGATATGAAGTATTTGTACATACTGATCATTTCGCGATTAAATATTTGATGAACAAACCATTGACCAGCGGTAGAGTGACTGGGTGGTTTCTATTGTTGCAGGAATTTAATGTTACTATTGTTGATAGACCAGGAAAATATAATGTTGTAGCAGATTTTCTTTCTAGATTAGATAATCTTGCTGAAGCAACTCTTGTTAATGATGATTTTACAGATGAACATCTTTTTGCTATGTCAATAGATTCTTCGTGGTTTGCTGACATTGCTAATTACTTGGTTACTAGGAAAACACCACCCCACTTATCCGCTCGTGAAAAGCGGAATATTATACAGAAAAGTGTTGCATACTCCTGGATTCAAGGACATCTCTTTTACACTGGTCTGGATCTGATTATCCGTAGATGTGTAAGAGAGGAGGAATTTTTTGACATATTGAAATACGCTCATGATGAACCTTGTGGAGGCCACTTTGTTGATAAGCAGACTGCATATAAATTATTGTGTGTTGGTTACTTTTGGCCTTTCTTGTTTAAGGATTCCAAAAAGTATGTTAGGTGATTTGATAGTTGTCAACGAGTGGGCCAGCCTAATCAAACCAATGAAATGCCTTTATGCCCCCAAGTTATGATTGAGTCATTTGAAAAATGGGCTATTGATTTTATAGGGCCAATAAATCCAACGTCATTAAGTAAAAAACATATTTTGGTTTGTACAGATTTTGTTACAAAATGGGCAGAAGCTAAAGATGTTTCCTTTGCTATAGAAAATGTTGTTGTTGATTTTATTTTTACTGAAATATTTACTAGATTTAGTGTGCCTAGAGAAATTTTTTCTGACAATGTTCCACAGTTTATTTCTAATCTAGTACAGGGTGTGATGGAGCAATACAAGATCCGGCGTAGGAAATCCATGCTATATCACCCGCAAGCAAATGGACAGGTGGAATCCACAAACAAAGTGATCGAGTCCATTCTTACAAAGACAGTAAATATGCATCGGAAAGACTGGGTTGAAAGATTACCAAAAGCTTTGTGGGCATACAGAACCACTTGGAGAAATAGCACGGGACATACACCATATGAGCTGGTATATGGCAAACAGGTTCTATTACCAATTGAATTCTAGATCAAAACTTTCAAAACTATAGTTCAATTAGGACTAGATCTCTCTGAGGCATAACAACAACGTCTTATCCAATTAAATGAGTTATATGAATTTCGTAGGGATGTTGTTCAGCAGAACATACTAATTCAGCAGCAATGCAAAAGGTGGCATGACAAGTCTATTTAGAAAAAGCAATTCCAACCAGGTGATTAGGTGCTCCTTTATAATTCTCGATTTAAAATTTTTAAACGGAAATTCCATACACGTTGGATGAGACCTTATGAAGTGATCCGAGTATTCGAGAATGGAGTAGTAAAATTTAAAACTATTGATGGACAAAATTCAGTATTCTTGGTAAATGGACATAGATTAAAGAAGTATTTTCAGCCACTTTCCAGGAAATATTTTACACAACAAATCCAACAGCAATTCGGGACGGTAGTGGTGAATGGTAATATCAACCTTTTGAAAACATGAATTAATCTTCTTCTTAAAAAATATAAAAATAAATAAAAAGTAAAGAAAAAATATTTTCCTGTAATTATGAAAATCAGTTCACTAACATGATTGCAGAAGAATCAACCTGAAATCTAGCTTGCTGGCAAGAATATAAAAAAATTCTAATAAAAAGAGAATGTTAATTTATCTTTAGATATGCTAGTGACCACCAAGTAAAATCAGGTTCAGAAGAACCAACCTTTTTACAATTGGGGTAATTAGCATGGATATTTTTATTCAAGTAACGCTTAATTCTCACTGCAGTTATTTTTCTTGCACCAGTGCAGGCAGACCTTCCAGAAAATTTTATGCCTTTCTTCATATTCCACTTTCGTAATATTCCCTCAGTTTTCTTCTTCAATCCCAGAATGATTAACCTTCCCATATTATTTTGAATTTACCCTTTTCGTTTCGTAAAAACCCCACTTTACCCTTGAATTTTTTCCCTATCCCACTTTTGTTTATCCCCTCTTGTGGTACTATTCCTGGAATCCCTGTAACAGAATTTCTTCCCATTATGAAATTTCCCTTTTCCCACTTCTTTGCTCCCTCATGAATTCATTGCAGGATCTCGTGCACAAAGAGAAAAAGGATATGCTCTGAAGCATCAAGAAAGGGCAAAGCAAATTTCTAGTATAAGTTGAGGAAGCCATGTTGGAATTTCGGCCTATATTTTACTTAAATTCCCTGTTCTTTTTTTTTCAGATACTATGCTTGCATTAGTGCAAGCATGTTGTCCTATATAATAAGTGCAATCAGAATGGTACCATCAGAACAGCATAGTTTAAGTGGTGCAAGCAGACCGGTGCAAGCATGCACCCTATCAGAAACATAGTACAATTTGTTCTTTTCATAGCATACGTCATAGGAAAGTGGTCATCATGAAATTTTATAAGAAGTATTTTCACTTAGTCAATGAGTACTTGTGCTATCATATTAACTAGGAGAAAATTATTTAAAGTACAAGGTGTTTTTAAGTTAAGAATCATGATCACTTTTTAATGAATGCTAAAGTTATTTTTTGAATTATGAAGGAGTGTGGAAGTGTTTAATCGTTGCTTGGATATAATTTCCCCTTTCCTCCATAATCCTAGATGTCCTTCACTCGTAATGATTACCTCACCTGGTCGTTAAAATGCTGCCGCAAGTACCAGTCCGACATGATCTCAAAGATGTCGCGCATCCACGGCTATTTCAGTGGAATGAATGGGTGATAAGATGGAAGGGATGGTGAACGGTTGGATCCCTATCTATACGAACCAATTTTCCCAGTGTTGCATGCAAATTCTTGACTTTTCATAACCATTAAGCAGCAATGCTTCCTGTTCGAAGCAAACCTTCATGTCTCAGTAGGGTAGAACAGACTACTAAGTATTGCAATAGTCTTGCACTATTGCGAGACTCGGGATTCTTCAATTCTTGCAAAATTTTGACGGGCACAACAGTGAAGTGGCCCTACAGTTTGTTAGAAGTTTCAAAAATGGAAAAGTAAAAATTGGGCCTCTAAAATTTGAGGTTACGGAAGAGTTTATAGTAGCAGCGATAGGATTGGAAAATACTGGTGAGTAGTGGTTTAAAAATCAGAAACTAGAAAGGAAGTGATGGTAGTGTTTCGTCGTCGACAAGAAGATGAAGGTAGATTGGAAGAAAGTAATTACGCGCAGTGCCCTGCTGGGACAGTGGCGGGACCTCCTTTTCATCCTACAGAAATTCGTAACCTGTGAGGGAAGGTACCCCCTCACTTTTGTGTACCATTTTAGGATGTTGTAGCATTTCGAAGTCGGTCGGCACGCCTGGTGGAGGATTACTTTCCCCATTTTTTGCTTAAGAGCTTGGAAAAAATGGCCAAGGGTGTGCGGGACGGACGGGCAGACCAAGCCGACAAGAAGTTATATCACCATGGCTTGATAAATATTTTGGTCCAGAAATAATTAGAAGTTAAAGGCATGACCTAGAAGGCATTGTTAAAATAGCTACATAAAAAGATAGCTGTTGGAAAGGAGATAGAGGACCCCGCCAGCACAAGCAAGGGTCCAAGTAAGAATGTAAAGGGGAGTCCTTCTTGCACTGATGAAAAAAGGAAATGACCTGAAAAATCAATAGAAGAAAGGGCCTCATCTCCAAATAAGAAGACAGCTAGTGCACCTATTGAAGAGACTCCTTCTACACCACCAGTACAGGCACAGAACCCTGAAGAAGAAAACATGTCAGTCCTTGCAGACGCAGCAAAATTTGTAGAGGTCGAATATGACACTCTGTTGACTGATTTCATAAAAGGCCCTGGAAAAAGAATGAATAATCTGGTGTAGGAAAAGAACCATAGTCCCCACAGGACGTTGAATCCCCTTCTACACCAGTGCAAGAATAAGAAGAGGAAGAAGTGTTTGTTGAACCCCGAGGGATATTGAGGTCCCTAAAGAAGATACTGCCCCTGTGGAGACAAAAGAAGAAGAATATTTGGTAACTCTTGCTGCTCGGATAGTTGAACTAGAGCTTCAAGTGCAAAAATTAGAACAACTCATAGCTAAAGCGGAGGAGGATAAAGAACAGAGTAAAGAAGAATTAACTATGGAGATCCAGAAAAAGAAAGGAGAAGTTAGAGTTTGGAAGTAACGAGTTGCATGATGTTTCAAGCGACTTAAAAAGGTGACAAAGAAACTAAAGAACATCAGAAAGAACAAGTCTGAAACATTGCAGGCTGATGTCAGTATGTCAGAGCAGGATTGAGCTAGAATGCTCAAAGTTTTGAAGGTTTTTTGCAAAGGCAAAGAGTTGTGTGAGGACACACAACAGCTTAGGGATGGGAAGATGTTAGCCCCCTAATTTTCTCTCTTGTTTCCATTCTCCCCTTCCTAAATCATAAGAATTTACCATTGTTTCACCTCTTTTATGCACCCTCGTCTTGCACCAGTCCAAGCACGGTGACATATTTCGTATAAAATTTATTTTTCATATTTTTATTCAACTTAGCATTAATTAATTATTTATTACATGATTTATTACTTTTAATCAGTCTTTGTAACTTATCGATATCTCCAATTTTTATTTGGTAGTTAGAGTGCTTACCATGATCACTGATCCTAGTGCAAGATCGGATCTTGCACCGTTTACAGCACAGAAAATCCTTGCAGTAGATCTGAACCTCCTTGATCATTGCCTCATTTTGAGTAGCTTCAGCCATGACAGCAAGATTGACCAAAAGGCGGTCGAGACCGAATCTGTGAAGGACGAAAGCTGGAGATTGGCTACGGCCAGTTTTGCTAACTATCGAATTTTGAAGGCCGAAAATCTAAATTTTGTGCTTGGTTATGTAATCAGTTGAATGATCTATTTTTTCCTTTGGCCAAAGATCTATATAATGTAGAATGTCAATAGGACTATAAAAACATTTTTTGATAGCAGAAGCAAACAAAGACACAGCCAGAGAGGCGATAACAGGCTGTTATTTTTTGTTATCGCCTGAATCTGGGCTGGACAATGTATTAATGTATGTACTTACCTCAGTGAATTAATAAAAGGGAGCTTTGCCTCATGTTTCACAAATTTCATTTTTGTATTTGAGCTGATGAATTGATTAAGGTACTGAGTAGCGTTTTTATTTAAAAGGGAAACACGTTGGCTGGCTAGGGCCTAGCCAACCCAGCACATTTACCCCATTTCCTGTTTTCTTGTAATTTGTGTTTACATTGTCAAGTGTGATTTAATTTTAAGCACATGAATTCTTGTCTGAGTGAAAGCGGATCCATTTTGTGAAGTAGATAAATTTCCTTTTCCTGCAATTTCCTTTCCTGCACCTGATTTCAGATTGGTTTTCCTCCGCCTGGTCCAAGCAGGAAAAATAACCCTGCACCAGTGCATGTTGGTGTGATATCTCCTTTTCTGCAATTCTATTTGATTAGTTTTCCCTGCGTGGTCCAAGCAATAGAAATGAACCTGTACCAGTGCACGTTGGTGTGATGTAGAAAGCCTTCTTAGTCTACTTCCCACAATCTTCTTTCTTTCATTAAATGCTTAAGACAGGATAAATGTATATTGATTGTTTCTTTATTCCTGCACTCTGTTAAGATCAGAAACAATCACTTTTTATGTGTGAAATTTGATTTAACAGTATAATAGCACTTGCAATAATTAAGCACTCATTTTAAGAATTAAATGCTAAGTGTGGGAAGCTCTGATCCGGTGCAAGAACTTGTTTCTTGCCATGGGATCTGAGTGCTTTGAACCTGGAAAAGTTCAAGCCCTTGCATGAAATAAAATTTTTTTATTAAAGACACCATTTATACCTTCTGCATAAATCTTTGTTCCTGCACTAGTGTAAGAATACTGCGAAAGTGCAGGACAGATTAGCGCAAGAAGGGAATCTCTAAAGGAGCAAGTTTAAGGGCCCATCTGATGAGACTTCTAAGTGTCTCTGCTAAATAAAAACACACACTTAGTAGTTAAACAATAATTATCTAGAGTGATTGCCTTTTATCTTTAATTCCCTCTTGCAAATGCATTCTTCCTTTTTCTAGTCTTAGATTATTTTGATGGTTCAAGTTGCCTTTTTCTCTTTTTAATTCTATTCTGCAATATTCCTTTAAAGAAAGTAGGGATTTATATTAGGAATATTCATACCATCTTTGGCATTGCCTGTGCTTCGTCTCTAATTTTATGGATCCCTCATTAAAAAATTAAGTGTTGAGGAGTTTGCTTAAGTGTAATTCCTGCACCCAACAGTTCCTGGGGCTATAGTTTTTATGTGCTTTCATTAGTTCCACTTCCTTAAGGTCACCTAGGATGTTGAATCTCATTATAGTGGCATCTCGTCGCATGGTTACCTCATTTGGATGGTTACTTGGGTAGATGTGGATTGAGGGTGTTACACATTAAATCATTAATCATTGAACCATACATAGACCATTGCACCAACTACATATCACTGAACCAATCACAAATTTATGAACCAAGCATAGACCATAGATCATTGAATCACACCAAGTCATACTTATGTACCATTAAAACTAATCAATACAACCAAATAAACTCAATCCACATTGTCAGACACAGATCATGGTGATAGAGAAACCATCAACAAATAGAAGAAAACATAATAGAAATGAAAAAATGTCATCATTTAGCAGTACTGCAAACCCTAGCACATGTACACAACTATCACAAGACTTATCAACGTATGTACGCACTTACCATGAACAAAACCCGCATATAGATATCAATATATTGCAACATTTACCTCATAATATATACATGACCCTACAAATATGGATTCACATATGTACATGACCATTCCCAAACACATCTACTTACAGATCTAAGAACTTTCACTGCAAACACAATCTATGTCTCTGTAAACTTTACTGTCAATATTACATACTTTTGAATAATTTATTTAAATCACAACATCATTTTGATTACAAATTCATCATTATTAGCTACTTTTACATCTGCAATAAGTAAATCAATCATAAACTAAGACATGAGAAATGAGCAGGCATTTGTAAACTCAAGATATTTTGGATCTTTTAGATCTAAGTCTTCTCCTTTCTCCCTGGTGCACACTTATTCTAGATCAGATTACACAGGAATAACTCATCACTTGCACCCCTAACACTTTGATCCCCATATCCTTATACATTTTTAGCTTTAGCCAATACCTTTGGTAAATCCCTTGGTTATATCATTATTATTCTTTTATGGGATCAAATAACCAATGTCGTACCAACACTATAGGCCAATACCATGGTAAATACCCCTACTTTCCAAAATACCATGGTTCAGATTTTTACGTGACTTTCCCTTATAAGACCTGCATATGTACATGACCCTTCTTTATAGGACCCGCATATAATTTCTCAAACATAAACTTTATCATTCATCTATCTATGAACTTTCATTTATCTTTCCATACCATCTATATCAATCTGCATAACCATCATGCTATCACAATGTTGACATCTTTATCAAGTAGTTTGCCATCAAGGACAACACATTAACCATAATTCAAAAAAATTTCAGTACACAAATTGTAAATATAAAGTGGTTTTGTGCAACCATCATTTTGAGAGCGTTGAAACAAAATATATCAGTTTAAGAATTGCTTTATAGACGAGAAATTTACATCTAATTTTTTGCTCAAGGAGAAAGAACAGGTGTTGTAAAACCTTCATATTCAAACCTCAATTGAATACATAGTTGAATATTATCCAAGACAAAAACTTACTGCAAGGGTATCTCGATACAAATAAGAATCTTTTTACCATGCAGATATGAATGAAGGAAATATTAGAGAGGTTCCAGTGAGTAAAAATATTTAATTAAAAACAACAGGTAACATATTATAATGAAAATGAAATGAGAGTGATTTCCAATCCAATCACCGTTGCTGGAGTTGATAACAATCTAAAAAGACACCCATTCTATAAACATAAAAACAAGCATCATGAGGTTGAATTCAAAATAGATTGTGCAAGAAAATTCAAAGGAAATAAATATGGAGCACTACTTTTAGAGTAACGCGTGCGACAGAGAAAAAAAAGGAAATGAGTAAAATTTTGTAAACTCAAGACTAGTCATTACAATCTCGAAAAACCCTAAATCAATCTCCTCCAATGAATTATTTAGATTTGATCCAAAGCACCAATTTGGTAGGTCAACAATATAAAAACTTGTTTACACAAACAGTTTCCATGCGTACATAAAAATCTATCTGGAGATTTCTCAAATTAATGCATGTGTTTTGATAGATACAACACACCAGTTGTCGAAATTAATAACACATTCGAAATAGGAAAAAGGCATTAATGATATTCCTCAAAGTGGTTATCAAGGGGTGGGAGATTGATTTTAACCCAAGTGGTATTACAAAAATACACTGTCTATTGGGCCCACCTGTTTATTATCCCAATTAAAATTTTGAGAGAAATTAAGAAGTTGATTGCTAAATTCATATGGAACGAAGGGAAGGAAGGGAGACTAATACATTTAGCTCGTATTGAATGTATATCAAAACCGAAGGAGAAGGGAGGATGGGGGATCCTTTACTTGGACATCTTTGGTAAAACCATGATCATCAAATCAATGTGGAGATACCTTACCACGAAGGGCATGTGGAATGATATCATACGTCATAAATATTTGAGGCAAAAGGACATGGAGGCCATCCTGGCATCGGGATGGACGTAGGATCGAAAAGAGTCAAAAAATTTCAAGAGCTTTGGTAAAACTTGGCCCTTACTATCGGAAAACATGAAGTGGCTATTTGGCACTGGCCAAAAAATCCTGTTAAGATAGCCAAGGCTTGTGGGACTGGACTTAAGATTCTCTCTTGATGATGAGACGGTGGAGGTTTTAAACCAGCACAGATATTTTTATATGAGCCAGTCTATAAAGGGGTGGGTGGATGATATCCCATGCTGGAAATCGTATAGTGATATGGGCCTTGACAGAAGCTGAAGGGAGAAATGAAATAATAATATTCAAAATATCAGAAGCATGAGACTAAGAAGATGGAATGAGGGGGATAAAATAACTTGGGAAGGAACTACCATTAAGGCTCAATTAAAAACAAAATTAATTTATAAGGAGCTTATGACAAAAAATCTGGAAAATGAAGAAGATAGCTGGTTTAAGCACGTATGGAAGGAAAATGTACAGGTGAAGATGATTATTTTCATGTGGCTAGTGTGGAAAGACAAGAATCTTACATGGAAAAAACTACAAAGAAAGGGTTGGAAGGGACCTAGAATATGTTTCTTATGTGGTGAGGATTTGGAGGATAATCACCATTTATTTTACTACTACCATTTTTCTATAAATATTCTTAGAAATTTATGCTCTCATTTCCAAATGGATACTCCAGAATATATGACAATTGAGGATTACCCTGTTGGTTTCTTTGATGGATATTCCCAAAATCTTTCGTGTGGCTGTGGGGCGTGGCTTATGCTCTCTCCTACATGCCACTAAAAAATTCACTGGAACGAGGGAAGGGGCACAAACACAAGGGCGGAAACTATTGCATTGTGGGGTTTGTTGTGGTTTTCCAGCCAATTATACTTGGAAAAGTTGTGGGTCTGTGGAGACTCTAAACTCCTAATTGATCATTTGAACAACAAATCTAGTCTCAACCCGAGTCATCTCACACATTGGCTGGAGCACATATACTGCTTAAAAATAAATTTTGAAGTAATAACCTTCTATCATGTCTACAGGGAAAAAAAACATAGAAGCAGATTGTCTTTCAAAAAAATTCTTGATCGGGATCTTCGATAAAATGCACAACACTCTATACGAAGCTGGAGGCCAGGGCGTGGAAGGAATTGTTACTTTCATCTAGTTTTTACCTCTTTCAGCATGTAGTGGTTGATTGACTGAAAGGGCTATCTTTTCTTTTTTGGCAGCATCTTATTATCTTATTGTTTCATGCTTGATTACATCAGATAGATGAGGGGACTTACTGGCAATATTATAAAATCTTCCATTACTAGAATATTTTTCTGGTTTTAAATGATTTAGTTTTGATGGGGGCTGTAGCTTTTTGGAAGTGACCTCTGTTATGGAAATTTCAGTTTTTGTTATATAAAAAGGAATGGGGTGAAACATACCTTCCTGGTAGATCAATCCTGTAATGGAGAAGTTATTATGGTAGCTTTTTCCTGTAATGAAGAAGCTTATATATTAGGCTGTTTTTTCTTCACAGTTTATGACAAGAAATATTGCCCTGGTACATAATATACACCAGACAATATTTTTCATTCTTCCTAATACTATTACCACTATTATCCACTTTGGATGAGAATGTAACAAAAAAACACGAGTTATAACAAACACCTATTGCCTACAATGAAGGTCCATAGAACATATAATTATTAATTTATTCGAATGAAATATATATATATATATATATATATATATATATATATATATATATATATATATATATATATATATCCACTTTGGATGAGAATGTAACAAAAAAACACGAGTTATAACAAACACCTATTGCCTACAATGAAGGTCCATAGAACATATAATTATTAATTTATTCGAATGAAATATATATATATATATCATTTCATTCGAATAAATTAATAATTATATGTTCTATGGACCTTCATTGTAGGCAATAGGTTTTTGTTATAACTCGTGTTTTTTTGTTACATTCTCATCCAAAGTGGATAATAGTGGTAATAGTATTATGAAGAATGATATTATAGAGAAACCAATTATGTGAAGGTCAAAGAACCACATTTTACCAAACTAATAATACATGTATATATATATATATAGTGTTTAAGTAATTTGGTTAGTTTGAATTCAATTATCATTTAATTATAAACTTGATAGGTCCTATTTAAACTATGTTATATGTTAAACATCAACACAAAGTATAAATTACCCATGTGGTATATGAAAATACGTTTGGAATATGTGATCTCATAGTTATTTTTTAAGGTGGTTCACGGACACAGGGTAGCCACTACATCCATGGGAAAATCCAGGCAGATCAACCCAAAAGGATCTACCCGTCAGCTAAACAAGCAAGGTCTAACCCCAAGGGCATCGAGGAGATTTGACCCCATTACCTCCCAATTGGAAAGGGACTTACCAAGAGGAACTCGGCCAACTAAGATAACCCTTAGGGATATGTGAGATTCCAGTTCATTTGGAAGTATGATAAGATTATTTGATAAGTCTAAATTGATTCATGATAAACAATAGAAAAGAGAAGTAACTCTTAACATAAGGAATTATGAATAATAGGATTACTGATAATTGTATTCTTAAAAAAAAAGTATGCATATGAGGTTCATTACATTGGCTAATTAATTCTAATTAAGGTAATTTAGAAAAAATTTCTGGGTATTGGAGAAAATCAAACCATTGTGTTCCTTAGCCTCATAGACACCATATGATACTCGAACACCTACTTGTGCTACATAAACTAACACATCATGGGATTTCTTTCAACACGGTATCTAGTGGTTTTTGTTGATCACTTACCATTTTTACTTGATTTGGTGATTTTATTTTACAACTAACATTTTTCACTCATAAGAGGACTCCAGCTTATGTTGTAAGAGAGTATCATTTGGTAGTCATCAAGACCATTTTCAACTCTAAAAGACATTTAGAATTGGGCCCCAATCATGCACAAAATCATCATCTATAAAAATTGTTTTAAGACATTCAAATATATTTGTTTTTACAACTTCACCATTCAAATATGGCTTTACCATGTTCGAATTTGATGATAAGACTTATGCAAAAGATTTGCTATTGAATGCCATCACCAAGGGCTCATCCAACCATGATGAATTCTTTATTTTTAACCTCCTTATTTTAATTTTTTTTTAATTATTTTTTTCCATAATGAAGACACATAGCGATCAAAACATTATTTTTCAACATGACCTACTTGATAACAATGTTGAAATTTTCTAGGAAAAAAATGGACACTCAAAAACTGAATTAGTTTGGAGTGATTGAGGGTATGAAAGTTAGTGTATTTTACATATCCTAAGCCATGTTGATTTATGTTGGATTTTAATTTTTCCAATGTCTAGCAATGGTTTTAGAAAGACCATTCTTTTCATAGTTTTTTTTTTAAATTCATGAATGTTTGCTTTTGGTAACCTCAAATGAAAAAAAAATCAAGTTCACTCTCAATTAAATTGTTTTTGGTATCACTATGTGTTTTAGAATCTTATGATTCATCATCAACACCGTGTGTTCCCTAAATTATATGTGAGGAGGATATATCTCATAGAAAGGATTATTCTGAAAAAACACTAATTTATAATTTTTCACTAGCCCCTTATTTTTAAGTGACCTTAACTCACCATTCAAGAGTTGGGATTGTATTTCTAACAAGTTGAATTTATTTGCATGACCAGAAAACAAGTAAATAAATTTTCCAATGTACTATTGTGTATTTTAATTCAAGTGCTATTTGTTGTTTCAATAAATTTTTCCAATAAGGAAAACAATTCCATGATTTTAGCTATCAATTGTATCAATGCACCCTTTAAATTTTCTTCAATTTTTAGGATACCATGACCATCTCTTTGTGATTTTTAACAAATTTCCATGGATTTTTTCTCTAAGAATAACATTCTTTCCTTCTGGTATTTTTTTTGGATTCGCTTCCATTTCTTCACTTTTGAATTTAAAATATCGTAGAAAGCCCCAAAAAACCTTATTCCACGCTATAGCAAAAGGAAAAATAATAAACAAAAAATTGAATAAAGGAACCAATTCCCAAATATTTCTCAAGGTTTCAATGAAGCCATCAATTATCAATTAAATCTCATCAGTATGATTATGAAATCCAAAATGATTCTATCAATCACTAACAAAGCATTAGTAATTCAGTGAAATCAATTGGGTTAGATAATCAAAATCCCAAATATTCTAGAGATTGTTGATGAAGTTATTGATGACCAATGAAATATTTTTCATGAAATAATCAAACTCCAAAGATTCTATCGATCAACTATGAAGCCTTCATTGTTCATAAATATCATTTGGATATTACCATGAAAATCTCAAAATATTCTACCTAACATTGACAAAGCCATCAACATTCAGTGAAATCCTTTAGGTCCTCCAATGAGACGTGAGAATTTCAATCATTTTCAATGAATTTGTTAGTGTTTGGAAAAATCCTTTGGTTGTATAAATACAATACGACCTTTGTTTCATAAGGCATACTATCCATTTGTTTCATCAAGCAGGATTGAATCTCACATGATGATCCCACCACATGAATCTTACGTATATCATATTCATATTTTCCACATCATCAATCACATAAAAATCTTCTTCATGGAATTTGGTCATGTCATCATCCTCATCATCACTCATGTCATTATCCACATCATCTTTCCATATCCTATAAGTCATCATCTATATGGTAAAAGGAATTTTTATCCCAAGATTTCTCTCAAATGTCAAAGATCAATTATTGGAAAAATGCTCCAAGTTTTTCATAATTCAACCTCATAAAATTGGTTTAAGCTTAATTAACTAGATAATGTTTCATTTTTTTCCCTCACAAAATTCATCCAAATCCATTAAAAAAATGCCTATTTTCCCTTGAATTTGAATGAACATACTAAATCACATCAAAGGAATATTTCAAAAGCATCAAAGGTAGGGTATATTTCCCTTACATTCGAAAGTTTTGTATAACCATATTATCAGTCATAGTAAATGAATTTCTTCGTTTCTCATCCATTTTTTGGAATTTATCCTTTATTTCAAGTGTAATTATGTCAAATACACTCAATTTCTCATAAATTCCACATCTTTACCTTTCCTTTCTCATATTTATTTTCTTAATGGAAAACATAGGTTAATAACCCTTGAAATATAAAGGTTGCAAGTTGTTAGGTCCCTATATTACTAGTGTAGTCCCTTATTGTTGTTAGTGTAGCTCCCTTATTATTATTTTTGTACCCCTGTAGTCCCCATATTTTTATTATTGTGCCTCATAAAATCCCACTATTTTTATTGTTTTTCCTTTACATTATTATTGTTAGGTCGGCTAGGATTATATTGTGACCCCATGGACTCCTATATATAGAAAGGAGGTTTCCCCCTCGAAGAGGTTGATTTATAAGTATTTGATCTCTCTTTTATTCTATTTTGTGAGTTGGTTTCATAGCATTTGGTATCATAGCTTTGGATTCTAGGGTTTCACTGATGCAAACAAGCCATCGTGGAATTTTCACTATAATTTTTTTTCTACGAAATTTCAGACGTTAAAAAAAACTCATTTGAGCTGAAATCCTAAGCACCGGTGTGTAAAAATTTCATATTTTTGTTCCCTATATTTTCGGAGATATGATCTGAGGAATTTAGGGGTTTTGCAAACTCTCGAATTTCATCTCAAAGGGATGACCTTGGGAAAATCGTGATAACTGTCTCTCTGAGTATCAGATGTGAATTTTGTAAAAATTGGTCAAAATTTCATGGAATTTAGTTTCTTTTTTATCGATTTTAGATCCAAAAGATGAAATAAAGACATGTGGCACATCGTACAAGTGCTCTCTACTGAATCAGCCCATAATTAGGTCATTGTGGGAGATTGGGCATAACTTTGTCTTGAAGAATCCAAATCAGGTTTGACCTTTGGCATTAGAAATATGACGCAGAGGGCTAATACATATCTAAAGTTCAAATCTTGGGGATCTGAAATCATAAAGATACATCAAGATCAATAGAGAGCTCCTCAAAAGCAAGAAACAAATGTGTATCATTTTTTTTAAATTGCATAGCATTTGTTTGAAAAATCAGTTTGAAGTGATTCCAAGGGCATATTGATGCATAGATATCAGTATTGAGTTATATAATGTCTCCCAAAAATAATTCCACGCCCATTAATCCCTCAGAAATCTCTACTATGACGCATGAAGAGGAAGAAGTGCAACATGATATGCCAAAATTACGAGACCAAGTGCAACAAATTTCACTCTCGCAAAAAGTAACCAAAAATGAAATGGAAGCTAACATAGATGGTTTGAAGAAAGGCATCGAAGCTAATATGGAGGGTTTTAAGAATGGAATGGAAGCTAAGATGGATGGCATGGAAGCTAATATCGATAAAAAAATGAAAGGCAACATGGAAGTCATGAATAATGATCTAAAAACAAACATGGAAGGTTTAAAGGAAGGTTTGACAAAGTTTCTACAAGAAATGATTCCTAATGGCGAAAAGGTAGTAGAGGAAACTCATGATAAGAAAAAAATAAATGTTATTCATTATTTCATAGACTCTAATGTTGGATTTAAGACCCACCATATTCCAAAGATCAATATGAGGAAGTTTGATGGAAAGGATCCCGTAAAATGGATACTACAGATGGAGAAATATTTTGATCTCCATGATGTGAAAAACACACAAAAGGTACGTATTTAAACTTTATATTCAGAACAAAATAAATTTGTATGGTATTATGGCTTTTATCTCATTAAAAAATTGTCATTTGGTCAATTTTTACGGAGGAAATGATAGCAAATTATGAGAGTACAAAGAGAAGCACATTCTTTATCCAATTGATAAATATCAAACAAAAGGGTTCAATGGTAGAGCACATTGAGGACTTCCAAAAATTGAATGTAAGAGTAAGTAATATTCTAGAGGAACATGGGATTGATGTCTTCGTAGGGACTTTAAAGGATAACATCCAACATGAGGTTCGCCTTTGGGAACCTGATTCATTGGAGAATGCATTCACATTGGAAAGAAAAATTATCGCGACAAGGAAGCATACCACTCACAAATATAAAGATGGAAATATTTCTACTCCTAGACTTCCTCAACCTACAAGGTCGACACCACAAAAATTGGAAGAAAAAATAGCAAAAGGGATGTGCTACATGTGATATAAAATATAGTAAAGGTAATAAGTGTGTTGAGAAGAAATTATTTTACATAGATTGTGAAGATGAGGAAGAAAATGAAAAATAAAATTCAAAAGAAGAGGATATACACTAGGAACCAGCCCTAGAGAAATAAGAAATGAATCTGACCATATCCTGTAATGCATTGGCAGGAATTACCACTCCTCAATTCTCAAGATAAAAGGTCATATCAAGAAGAAAAATTTAATAGTGTTGATTGATTCAGGTAGTACCCATAATTTTATTCATTGTAAGGTAGCTAAGGAATCAAATTTCTTCCTATACCCAGCAACAAAGTGTCAATTGATGGTTGTAAATGGAGGAACTATAAATTTCTCTGGAAATTTACATAATATCATTCTAACCATGAGGAAATATGTATTGAATAGTCCAATTCTTTCCATTATAATGGGTGGTTTTGATGTTATACTAGGAGTACAATGGTTATAATATTTGGGGATGGTACCTTTTAATTCTCAATAAATTTTCTTGATTTTTTTTTCTAAAGGAAAGGAAGTTGAATTACGAGGTATCGTAGGGAAGTCTGGAAAGATAATAAGCTCTAATGACATGACAAAGCATCTAAATAAATAACAATGAGGCATAGTTGCAAAATTATGCTCACTATAAGTTCCAACATCAAAATCATCTATTTCTCCATATCTCCAAAAAATCTTGGACAATCATTCCATGGTGTTTGAAACTCCCAAAGGACTCCCACCTATTCGTGATCATGATCATGCTATTGATTTGATTCCAGGAAGTTTTCCTCCAAACATCAGGCCTTACAGATATCCTTATGTCCAAAAGAGATAAATTGAACATATGATTGGAGAAATTCTAGAAATTCAACCTATTCAAAGTTCTTACTCTGCTCCAGTAGTATTGGTGCACAAGAAGGATGGATCATAGCGCATGTGTTCAAATTATAGGGAGCTCAATAAGCTCACTATTAAAGATAAATTTCCCATTCCTATGATATATGAATTATTAGATGAATTACATGGAGAAATTTATTTTACCAAGTTGGATCTTCATTCAGGATATCATCAAATTAGAATGAAGACTGAATATATTCTGAAAGCAACATTTTGAACTCATGAGGGTCATTATGAATTTTTGGTCACGCCTTTTAGCATTACCAATGCACCTTCTACATTTTAAGGCTTGATGAATTCCACTTTCAAACCCTTCCATAGAAAATTTATGTTAGTATTTTTTGATGATATACTAATCTACAGTAGGTCTTGGAAGGATCATGTTAAACATTTTTACAGGGTGCTCAAACTATTGGAGGAGAAACAACTAAATGCAAAAACCTCCAAATATTTCTCTGGAGTACAAGAGGTGTAATATCTGGGTCATATTCTAGATCAGGAGGGTGTTAAGATATGACCTAAAAAAATTAAATCCATTGAGGAATAGAAAGTCCCCACAACCATAAAGCAGTTGTGAGGATTTCTCAGGTTAATAGTGTATAGAAAACACTAGTCATTCCAAGGTGTTTGAAACTCCCAAACGACTCTCACCTATTCGTGACCATGATCATGCTATTCATTTGAATCCAGGAATTTTTCCTCCAAACATCAGGCCTTATAGATATCCTTATGTCCAGAAGAGGGAAATTACACGTATTTTTGCAGAAATTCTAGAGGTTGGTATAATTCATCCTATTCAAAGTTCTTTCTCTGCTCCAGTAGTATTGGTGCAAGAGAAGAATGGATAATAGCACATGTGTTCGTATTATAAGGAGCTCAATAATATCACTATTAAAGATAAATTTCCCACTCATTTAATTAATGAATTATTGGATGAATTACATGGAGAAATTTATTTCACCCAGTTTGATCTCAGTTCAGGATATCATCAAATTAAAATGAAGACTGAAGACATTCTGAAAACTACATTTTGAACTCATGATGGTCCTTATGAATTTTTACTCATGCCTTTTGGCCTTACTAATGCACCTTATACATTTCAAGGGTTGATTAATTCCATTTTCAAACCCTTCCTTAGAAAATTTGTGTCAGTATTTTTTGATGATATACTAATCTATAGCAAGTCTTAGAAGGATCATGTTCAACGTGTTGATAGGGTTCTAAAACTATTGGAGGAGAAACAATTATATGCAAAAACATCCAAATGTTTATTTGGAGTACAAGAGGTGGAATATATAGGTCATATTTTATCTCAATAGGGTGTTAAGGTATACCCTAACAAAATTAAGGCCATTAAGGAATGGCAAGTCCCCACAACCATAAAGAAGTTTCGATGATTTCTTGGGTTAACAGGGTATTATTGCAAGTTTCTTAATAATTATGGGAGAATAGCAGCACCTATAATAACATTATTGAAGAAAGATGCATTTTCATGGAGTCTTGAAGTAACTAAGGCCTTTGAACATCTTAAAGAGGAAATGTGCCAAGCACCAGTCTTAGCTACGCCAAACTTCACAAGAACATTTATTGTGGAATGTGATGCCTCAAGAAATGGAATTGGTGTTTTTTTTAATTCAATTAGGAAGACCCGTTGCTTTTGAAAGTCATCCAATCAAAGGAAATTATTTACAAAAAATTATTTATGATAAGAAAATTTTTGCAATGCTACATGCACTAAATAAATGGTGACCTTACCTAATGGGAAGACACTTCAAGGTAAAAACAGGTCATGATAATCTTAAATACTTTTTGGAACAAATACGACCTTTAGAAGAGTAGCAAAAATGGGCCACAAAGATGTCGGGTTATGACTTTGAAATCATCTACAAAAAAGGGAAGCTAAATTTTGTGGCATATGTAATCTCAAGAAAGTGTGAGGATGTGGAAGCATTGCTTTGTGCCATTTCTATTAGCCAACCAAATTGGATAACCAAAGCAAGGGAGGAATGGAAGAATGACGAGGAAGTGTGGACACCCATTCAAATGTTGTAGCAAGATCCCAGTACATCTGATACATTTAGTTGGAAAAATGATTCCTTGTGGTACAAAGATAGCTTATATATTTGTAATAATTCCCAACTAGAAAAAATATTCTTTTGGAATTGCACACTTGTAATACCTCTCATTTCAAAAAGAAAAAAATCTAATTATAATAATGTAGCTAGCTTATTATTATCATTATACTACAATTCATCGTACTCCGACGTATATCTATTTCTTACAACTTTATTCATTTACTATGGTTTATTTACTGATGAGACATTTTTCAACTTCCATCTAAAATTTTCCTCTAAGACGAGATTATTTCTCCTTAGTTTATATGGATCTGGTATATTCACACTTACCCCACCTTTTCTCATTTTAGAGAAATAAGGTATCTGACGATTCTTCTCACCTTACCCTTACTGTCTACTATTACAATAATTAATTTTTATATAGCTATGAATCCTGGAGTGTTGCACCCATAACTTATCCAATTTGGAATAATATTTAAATTAATATATTTCATTCTATACTTTAACATGTACCTGTTAACTATGTTACTTAACCCCCACATAAGACCATTTCTGACTTAATCATTATCGTAATAATTCTTCTACATCATTGAATATAATTCAATGGCTTCACTTTATTTCCATACATGCATATAAAATGAATTGTAAGGTTTGCACTGCATCTTATTGTAACCAAAAACCTTTTATTGTTGATGTCCTCCTATATTTTATTTTCTTAATACTATGAAGGTGAAGTTCTAACCATATTTTTCTTAATTCCTGGTCATGTACAAAAACCTTAACTTCACACAACTTGTAACATAACTTGGTATACACCACAGTTCCACTTAACCCATTACACTTTCTCTAATTAACCATATTATATAGGTGTATTTTAGTGGTGTGACTATACTTATTATTTTTATCTCTTTGCCATTATAACAATATAATAACTACATTAAACATATAATTTTATGCCACCTGCCTTTAATATTTAAGTATTTGTATTTTCATTCCTCTCGTAACCTTTATCCATCCATGCATCTTATACTAATATATTTATGGTGGTCATAACCCATTCAACGTCTTACCACTTCCTTTCTTAATTTATCTAAATTATTCCTTATATGTATATGAGTTAAAATACTTTCGAAATTAGGTTATGAGTTACCATACCATATATGTATGCAACCCTTAGAATTTTGGTATATGTTGAAGACAACCTTGGTAACGTTATCCAATACTATTTTCTTCCTCAATAGTATATTTGAAATGATTCTTTTAATGTTTATATGGCCACCATAGTATTTATTTAATATAAAAACTTAACCCTAATGTAGACCAACCCTTATTCTATTTATGACCGAATAGTTACATATATACATAACGGACACCATTGATATGATTATCGTGAAGGTAATGGCACGTATAATCTTCCCACATGTGTATTATTCATTTAATGGTTTTCTAACCATTTACTCATGGCCAATTTTCGTACATATATAGATGTAGTATATTTCCCTATATGGAGTCTCTAATCGTTTAAATTTCATTATATTATCAGAAAAATTCCACCCAATATTATTATCCATCCTTCACCTTATACATTTGGAGACGATATTTGATGACAAAGAAACCTTATCGCAGCATAATCCATTTCCTTTTGAATGATATTCACGAATATTCGTAAATTATTGACTAGATTGTTTATTCTCCAGAGTCACCATGAAGTAATTTATCGTGGTGCAAAATGTGATTACGTTAGATCTTGTTCGAATTTCCTCCTACATTAATTAGTTCTGGAACATATATTCATACCCTTATCATTCCTTCTACACTATAAGGATTACGTGTGACTCTACTTTGGTCACACCACCATCATAACATCCCCTTAATTTTTCCTCGGCCTTGAGGATCTTAATTTACAGCTTGACTTTAACATTTCATTAATTGCACTTGTCAGTACAACAGATGGTGGTTTAATACATTTTTACCAACTTCACCTAAATTTCATATCTAATTCGACGTATACATTTGGAGATCGATATTAATGTTGTCAGTTCACGAATTTAAAACTTGAACCGAAGGCGAACCTTATGGAGATTTTTTTGTACCTTCACGTCTTCAATTACGTTAACTCCTCTGCCACCGTCTTAACTCTCCCAGTACCTCGTCACATGACATTTTTTGGGTTTCAACATTACACAAACTTGATGCGAGGGATGTTTGTATGGCTGAGATTAACTAGGGTTTTAAGCTGAGTTCTGTTTAAAAAGCAATTTTCTCCAGGATTGGCATTCTTTAGTTTCTTTGCTGAGAGCTCCAACTCGTTTTCAGAGTGACATTGCCGAATCTATGATATCAGGATGTCAAATTGCCACAGCATGTTTTAACCATTCCTCCCGATGGCTTTCGAACACTGGGTAAGATTCTTTAATTTGTTTTGCTTGGTAATTTTCATAAGTTCCCTGCTTCTGTCTAAACACTGTCTAGGATATTAGTTTTTATATGGCAGAACTTAGTCTTGCGTATTTAACCATGTTGACTTCTTGTCGATAAATCTATTGTATCAATAGCTTTCTTCTGTTATATGATTGTGATTATTGACCTTCTGGTTTTTTTTTTTTTTTTTTTTTTAAACTTTTCCCTTTATAATCTTTCTGCTTTCAATTCTTAAATTTCTAGTTCTTTGGGTAAGGGGTTTTCCCTCGAACCATTCATGAGGTAAGTTTAGCTTATTATTTCTTTGTAGCACTTATTGATTCCTTAATCTTCCAAAACGATGACAATCCCTTTTTTTTCCTTTTGCTTGAGCCAATTATTTAGTCATAAGTGTGCTTTCAATATTCGATTGATTCATATCCATGTTTGGACATAGGACTGTAACTGGTTAAGGGATTTAATTATATGGATGGTTCCGGCCCTTTCAATTACCCTTCCATCAATCTTACTCCTGGAATTACACCAAGTATTCATGGTGATGTAGGGGCATTAGACACTAGCCAGCAATGTAGGAAGTTTTGTCCACATGTTGTGGCTAGGAGGGTTCAGAACATTTGAATTGTAACAGCTAGGTGTCAATACCCCAGCTGTCTGTATCAATTATATTAGTTAGAAGTCAAATAGTTAGCCATCTATCATATTCCAATTATTTGAATAAATTGTAATTAGGCATTTGGTTTTCTAAAACGGTCCTCGCAGAGGAACCGAAAAGACAAATGTTTATGTATATAAATGTAATCCCTTGGATGTATGAGGGAGAAAAAAAGAAGAAATTTCTGCAATAAACTCTGTGTATTGAGCAATTTCTTTCGGTTGAATAGACTTTGAGCCTGTTGATTTCCAAACTGTCTGAATTGATAATTGTGAAGAATTGTTTAACTGTGAGGCGATTGTGCACTAGAAATTCCGTTTCTTTGTCTTTGAATTCTCATAATTTGTTTGGATAACCCTATGAATTCACCCCACCTGAAGGAGGGGTTTGTGTAGAGAACCCATGATCGTGAACACTATTCAAATATAAATTTCCCGCTTAATAAAGAGAGACAGAGTTGTTTGCTTTCGGAACCTGACCCGAAGATTAGACGTGAGTTAATGAGCAAGAGGATAGTGGAACCAGACCTACACCCATAGTCAAGCACTATACCAAAACCGCGAGTGGATTTGCAAGCCGGGTTGCCCATATTGCACCTCTTTTGGGTGAGTAAGCGATATTTTCTGTTTGCGAGCGATTCCATAGGGAATGCGACACGTGGTGGAGTGGACCCACGTAAAATCGATGTCAAATCTCACCATCGCACGTTATAGTTCGTACCATGATGCCGCGCGATATGCGTACGTGTCGTCGATCTGGAGCGTTGCGATCTAACAGTGGTCGCACGATGGACTTGCCCGACGTTTAACCAAGGTACGGTGTGTGTCCCGTTGGATTTTTCCGATGGTTTGTGTGGGCCCAGAGCATAATAAAGTTGTTAATTAAACAGTTGGTGGATAATTAACATAATTCTGGAGTGTAATTGTTATAACGTTGGGGGTATAATATAGAGCCGAAATACATATAATAAAAAGGTCGTTTTTTATGTCATTTATCAAATTCCTTGAATTTGATAAATACATCAAAGAAGTTAATTGAGACTACGTGGGGGAAGAGAATGGGGTTTCGAACAAGAAGTGCTGACAAAGCCATGCTATAGTTGACCATCTCTCCTTAGGGGTCCAATTTCAGTTTTGTTGCGTCATTAGTGGTATCGGAGCTGCTATTTGGAGTTGTTTTTGTTGACATGGCAATCCGAGTGGGTAGAGGTGCTGGCAGAAGGAGACCTGTTACCCACGCAGAGGTGTTGGGGATGTTGCAGAGGGTCGAGGCCAGAATGGATGCTATGGAGCGAAGATAACCCAGAGATCCTAAAGACATCAGTGAACCTGAAACAAAAGAAGCTGAAGAAGATGTTGAGATTCCTCCTGACATGAGGCTCCTTAGAACTGTTCTGGGGTCTGCAGTTAAGCCCAGAATTGAAGTGTCGAGTTATGCAGGGGGACTGAATCCTGAGGAACTAGTAGACTGGATTAATGAAATGAACAAGTGCTTCGATTATGAAGAAATAAGTGAAGATAAAAAGGTCAAGTTTACGGTAACAAATCTGAAGGGACATGCTGCACTTGGGTGAGATGGAGTGCAGGCAGAAAGAGGGAGAATTGGCAAGAAACCTATCAAGAGTTGGACCAGAATGATGGCTAAATTAAAAGGTAAATTCTTGCCTAGTGATTATCAGCTGACATTGTATAAGCAAATGCAGAACCTGAGACAGAGGTTGCTGACAGTAAAGGAATACACAAAGGAATTCTACAGAGTGAGCATAAGAGCTGGGCAATTTCAAGACACACCAGAGAAGACTGCCAGATATTTGAATGGTCTCAACCTAGAGATCCAAGATGAGATTGGTCCCCTGTCTCCTAAAAAAGTGGAAGAGGCCTACCAGATGGCTTTGAAAGCAGAAGAGAAACTCCTGAGGAAACAATCTGCCAAGAAGAGAGGTACTTTCTGTGGAAAGGGAAGTCAGGGTGGTAGAGGAAAGCCTACTACACCCAGGGATGGAGCTAACAGTGGCTCACCTCAGAATGCATTTACAGAGGATGATGCAAGGGGCAGAAGGGGTTCTTACAGAGGAAGAGGAAGAGGAGGCAAAGGTAGAGAGTTGAGGTTTTATAGATGTCAGCAAGTGGGACATAAGCACTATGAGTGTCCAGAGAATGTGGGTGTTGGTCCAAGAAATTTTGTTGTTGCCAAGGCTGGAGAAGAGGTATAAATTGAAGAATAAATTCTTCCAAAGAGGGGAGAATCCTTGGTGGTAAATAAGGTCCTGTTGAAGCAAGCTAAAGAAGTCACTAAGCCTGCACAAAGGAAGACTTTGTTTAGGAGCATATGCAAGGTCCAAGGGAAATGCTGCCAGCTAGTCATTGATAGTGGCAGCATAGACAATCTGGTTTCCACTGAGGTAATAGAAAAGTTGAAGTTGAAGACAAGGGAGCATCCAACTCCCTACAGGGTGTCCTGGCTGCATAAAGGGCACGAGCTGGTTGTCTGGAGTGTAATTGTTATAAGGTTGGGGGTATAATATAGAGCCGAAATACATATAATAAAAAGGTCGTTGTTTATGTCATTTATCAAATTCCTCGAATTTGATAAATACATCAAAGAAGTCAATTGAGACTACGTGGGGGAAGAGAACAGGGTTTTGGACAAGAAGTGCTAACAGAGCCACGCTATAGTTGACCATCTCTCCTTAGGGGTCTGATTTCAGTTTTTTTGCGTCACATGGTGTGGGTTCGGATCTTTCCTATCTATGTTCGGTACGCTTTGTGCTAATGAGGTTTTCCTCATATGACTTTAGTTTACGTCTTAGCACACTTCTTATCTAATCAAATTTGTTTCTTTTTTTGTAACTACAGGTATGAAAAAAAAGAAGTCGAATGTTTCAATGTATAACTTATAACTTATGGCATAAATTTCTCATGGTTTCCCTTTATGTGGCAATTAAATTTTTGTTACAAAGTTTCTAATATATTTATTTGAAATGTGTAGGTACATTCACGTGTCCTCTGCTTGTTACAAATTTTAATCTGCCTACTCGACTACTGTATTATCTTATCAATCGTCATTCCTTGCCTACCCAGGTTGGTGCTTCATTCTGAGATGTATTTTCTCCTCTGGTCATCCTTCCAGATTCTCCCCAGATTGTGGAATATAAATTTTAATATAATTATACCTCTGTGACAGTACTGTGCTAGGTTTTATTTTTCTTTGTCTACCGCATTTAACAATTTCTGGGCATATAGCCCCAGTCGAGACTGTATTAATTTTTCATATAATGTTACTCTATTCCATTCTTATTGTGATAGTCTATATTAAGTGGTATTTATATTCCAATTTTACTATCTACCTACTGAGCATTCTACACTTATGTTTATTCTACATTTTTATGTACATATTTCTCATAGCGTACCTTCAACAATCTCTTTAGGCTTCGTAACCGTGTCCCATGGACGAAAATGTAATTATAGATAGATGTTTTATTGTATGTTTTAGTACTAAGATTTTCATAGTACTTTTCTCTACTTGTAATCACAATATTTTCATACAATTTTCCTGTTATAACTTCTTACTAACGCATAGAGTATTGATATACTTATATCGTTTCATATACATATAGACATAGGATATTCCTAACTTGTATTATGGTAAATGTAAAAATGTGTACGATGAAAGTACCAGCTATAATAGCATTTTTCTCTTTCTAGATACATGCATC
The DNA here is from genome assembly GCA_034641835.2 of Pinus albicaulis. Lineage (NCBI taxonomy): Eukaryota > Viridiplantae > Streptophyta > Pinopsida > Pinales > Pinaceae > Pinus > Pinus albicaulis. The sequence continues at coordinate 1,498,111,493 of CM076581.1, forward strand.
ATATTCAGCTCGTTATATTTGATTTAAATCTACTATATCGTTTTAATATAGTGATTTCCCTAAATACAAAATTCTGAATAGTCTGTAGTTATTTCTTCCATCTAAAATTATGATTACATGCTAACATAATTAAGGTAGAATTTATGACAAAATCAACAGCTTTAATCCTACTATAATCAATTTGTTTAATTCCTGTCAGCACTCAAAGTTTCTTTTCAACATACTCAATTCTTATACACGTTTCCATGTAATAGTATCTGTGCACCCTTATCAACTGTGTAACTATTATGACGTAAATCTGAACTAAATTTACGTTTCCTAATCTTTTTCTGTTGAGAGTTTTGTTAGTTAATAATAATCTTTTAACTATTTAACTGGAATAGAATTATTCTTGGCTATAATCCTAACCCCAGATTTAAATCTATTATCAGATTTAGACATTCTGGAAGTTGGATTTAACTTGACTATGCTCATACAACCATACAGATTCCAATGTTACCCCAGTAACATAATCTGTTAAATGTATAGGTCAATTATAGATCATTATAATAATTGATAATTAAAAAAATTGGAATATTCAAGTCTTAACTTCAACAATTTCACATAATTATATCTTAACAATTTCCAAATCAGTTATCACGTAACACATATTTTAAAATCATATCAAGCAGTAAATTTCTAGTAAGGTGTGCATATCAATTGCTATGACTAGTTCCACCCAACTGTAGAGTTCTCTCTCTGTAACTCACCCCCGAGCTGAGACCTTAGCTCCCAGTGATAGATAATCCTTTGTCTATCCTGGAGCAGCTTATTTAAGCTTTGCTTTCCCTAGCCTGTTTCCAATTACCGCGTCCAGTAATTTCAGGATGCTTTCTTCCTATTTTGCCTTGGATTTCCCTCATAGAGGTACTTTAAATTTTTCTTTTCCGCTTTTCCAGCTTTTTCTACCTCTTCCCAATACTTTCCTCTTTATTGGGGAAATTAGATGTTTACTCCAAATCTAATTTTGGTAAGATTCCTTCCAAGGATTTTCTGGAAGGTGTGGGAAAGTCTCCTCACCTTATCCATCCTCATGGATTTAGGTTTTCAGATCTCAATTCTCAATCTCGTCATTGCACACATAATTTTTCATTTTATTTTATTAATAAAATTTAATAAAATATATTTGTCCTCCATATGTTCTTTGGGGTCCACTTTGACCCTTAAAGTTTTTAACTACCTATTTAAAAGTAGTAATTTTAGGGACATTACATATTCTCCCCTTAAAACTGAACATCGTCCTCGGTGTTACAACTTTGATGTTAATTTCCCATCTCAGGATGAAGATTCCCCCTTCATCTTTACTCCCAACTTCCATCAGTTTTTTTTTCAGTGTACCAATCTTTCCTATGCTTCCACTCTACTTATGGATACACTCTGGAGTGTGATTTTCTTCCTACTTCGTTGCGAGAAGTCTATTTGGAAGAGTCTTTTATTACACTATCTATCTGTCCACAATTCATACCAATTCATATAAGTAATATCATATACATATATTGAGAATCACAACAACATTCTGAACTTTAATAATTTCAATAAATTCAGTTGTTAGCAAAACCCGTCAAGGTTCATAGTAATTTAGTGTACTTTTAGTACAACTACTTATCCTTCTTTGTTTTTTTGTGAAACTCCCTTCTCACATACACATGTTCTAGCTCAACTTCCTTGGTGGATTATCTGCATGTATTTCACCTTTGACTCCTTTGATCGGAGTGAACAATTCTTGTTAAACACTTTTCTCCAACAACAAAACAGTTATATTTTCATGGGAATTTCATGAACATAGAAAATCAATTTTATCATATGCTAGGGTTATGCTTACCTTTTCTCAGTTCATACCTGTACTCCAAGTACCTTCTCACGGATTTCTTTTATCAAACAATCAATTCAAATAGTAATAACAAAGCTAAATACTAAGGTTTATAATTCAATTTCTACTTTACACTTGAATTTTTTTATTTTTATTTTCAATCAGACTTTATAACCTCTACTACTTCTGTACTATCCTTAGTATCACATCCCTTTCAAATATTAAATAGGATTTGGTGAGTCTTTTAACTATTCAGGATATATTGATCCCTTTCTGGTCTATTCATTTTTCTCTCCTTGTGGCTGTAGAGAGTTTCTTTTTGGTTAAGTTCATCATGTCATTTATGTCCTTTCAACTTTTACAAAATTTGGAAAACAATTCCTTGGTCTTTTGTTATAATCTACTCCTGTTGCATTCCAACTCATAGTTTTTGTATGTTGTTTTTCAGAAATCTATTTACTTTGGAAGTTCCGTCCTTCATTTTGACCAACATGATCGGTACCCCCTGCAGAGATCTACTTGGTTTTTTATCGTTTCTATTCAATACTTATTATTGTTTTAGTTTTAACTTTCACCACATGGTTTTAATATGATAAATTTTCTGTCAGTTTATTTTTCAGTCTGCTATCTTCATTCCACATAGTATAATTTTCAACACTTTTCCATCTTATTTTTGCAATTTCCCTGGTTTTACATCATTACAATTACCATGAAATGTTTTCTTTCAACAATTTGGTAGGTCTTTATTGTTATCCTACCCAATTTATTCCTATTGTTTCCTCATGGAAACAGGTAATGGAAAACATTTAACTCTAATTAAGGTTTGGTTATACTTGGTTATCTTTTTGAAATATTTGAAAATCTGATATGCCCATTTCTGTAAAAAATTCTAGCTTGCTGGAATCTTCCTATCCTTCGACAACCACATCTAGGTTCATCAATCAGCACATAGTCATGTTTTTTATATTGCATATCTAAAAATTTCTTTTAAACTTTCTCTAGCCTCTTTTATTCTATCACAGAATTCATGTTTGAATTCATATTCATACGGACAGTATGTCTAAAATTTGCATTCATGAATAACTCTATAATTATTTATTCTATTCTTGGAATTTTGGGAGGGTTTCATTATCAATTTGTGGTTCTTCCACTCTACCCCCTTCATCAGTCTTTTCTTGTTAATCGTAGTTGTTATATTCTACAATTCTTAGCTTTCAGTATTACTGACCCTTTTTTTTCTATTTGTATTTGATGCATCATATCCATTACTAGAATATTTGGATCTGTTGGTTTTTCCCCACGCCCAGTTCCCCATATAGCTCATCTTTTTTCTCATGGTTCGCAACTGTATAGTTCAGCATTGTTTCACTGTTCATGAATTCAAACATTTGTGAAAATTTAGTTTAACCAAATTTATAGCAACAGAATTTTTTTTTATGTGAGCACACATTTTTGCCCAGTGTTTTTAACATGGGCTCTAATACCATTTGTAATACCTCTCGTTTTAGTTTTTTTTTCTAATTATAATAATGTAGTTAGCTTATTATTATAATCATACTACGATTCGTCATACTTCGACATATATCTGTTGCTTACAGCTTTATTAATTTACTATGGCTTATTTACTAATGAGACCTTTTTCAACTTCCAACTAAAAGTTTCCTCTAAGACGAGATTCTTTCTCCTTAGCTTATATGGATCTAGTATATTCACACCTACCCCACCTTTTCTCATTTTAGGGAAATAATGTATATGACGATTCTTCTCACCTTACCCCTACTGTCTACTATTACAATAATTAATTTTTATATAGCTATAAATCCTAGAGTGTTACACCCATAAATTATCCAATTTGGAATAATATTTAAATTAATATATTCCATTTTATACTTTAACATGTACCTTTTAACTATGTTACTGAACCCCACATAAGACCCTTTTTGACTTAATCATTATTGTAATAATTCTTCTACATCATTGAATATAAATCAATGATTTCACTTTATTTCCATACATGCATATAAAATGAACTATAAGGTTTGCACTGCATCTTATTGTAACCAAAAACCTTTTATTGCTGATGTCCTCCTATATTTTCTTTTCTTAATACTATGAAGGTAAATTTCTAACCATATTTGTCTTGATTCCTGGTCATGTGCAAAATCCTTAACTTCACACAACTTATAACATAACTTGGTATACACCACAATTCCACTTAACCCATTACACTTTCACTAATTAATCGTCTTATATAGGTGTATTTTTGTGGTGTGACTATACTTATTATTTTTATCTCTTTGCAATTATAAAAATATAATAACCACATTAAACATATAATTTTATGCCGCCTGCCTTTAATATTTAAGTATTTGTATTTTCATTCCTCTCGTAACCTTAATCCATCCATGCATCTTACACTAATATATTTATAGTGGTCATAACCCATTCAACTTCTTACCACTTCCTTTCTTAATTTATCTAAATTATTCCTTATATGTATGAGTTAAAATACTTTCGGAATTAGGTTATGAGTAACCATACCATATATGTATGCAACCCTCAGAGTTTTGGTATATGTTGAAGACAACCTTGGTAACGTTACCCAATACTATTGTCTTTCTTGACAGTATATTTGAAATGATTCTTTTAATGTTTAGCTGGCCACCATAGTATTTATTTAATATAAAAACTTAACCCTAATGTAAACCAACCCTTATTCTAATTATGACCGAATAGTTACATATATACATAACGGAAACCATTGATATGATTATCGTGAAGGTAATAGCACGTATAATCTTCCCATGTGTGTATTATTCATTTAATGGTTTTCTAACGATTTACTCATGGACAATTTTTGTACATATATCGATGTAGCAAATTTCCCTATATGGAGTCTCTAATCGTTTAAATTTCATTATATTATCAAAAAAATTCCACTCAATATTATTATCCATCCTTCACCTTATATATCTGTAGACGATATTTGATGATAAAGAAACCTTATCGCAGCATAATCCATTTCCTTTTGAATGATATTCATGGATATTCGTAAATTATTGACTAGATTTTTTATTCTCCAGAGTCACCATGAAGTAATTTATTGTGTGGTGCAAAATGTGATTACATCAGATATTGTTCGAATTTCATCTAACATTAATTAGTTTTGGAACATATATTTAGACCCCTATCATTCCTTCTAAACTATAAGGATTATGGGTGACTCTACTTTGGTCACACCACCATCATAACATCCCCTTAAGTTGTCCTTGGCCTTGAGGATCTTAATTTACAACTTGACTTTAACATTTCATTAATTGCACTTGTCATTACAACAGACGGTGGTTTAATATATTTTGACCTACTTCACCTTAAGTTCACATATAATTCGACGTATACATTTGGAGATTGATATTAATGTTGTCAGTTCATGAATTTAAAACTTGAACCGAAGGCGAACCTTATGGAGATTTTTTTGTACCTTCACGTCTTCAATTACGTTAAATCTTCTGCCACCATCTTAACTCTCCCAGTACCTCGTCACGTGATCTGAGGGACGTTTGTATGAATAGGATTAAATAGGGTTTTAATCTGAGTTCTGTTTAAAAAGTAATTTTCTCTGGGATTGTCATTCTCCAGTTTTTCTGCTGAGAGCTCCAACTCGTTTTCAGAGTGACAGTGTCAAATCTATGATATCAGGATGTCGAATCACCACAACATGCTTTAACCATTCCTCTCGATGGCTTTCGAACACTGGGTAAGATTATTTAATTTGTTTTTCTTGTTAATTTTCATAAGTTCCCTGCTTCCGTCTAAACACTGTCTAGGATATTAGTTTTTAAATGGCAGAACTTAGTCTTGTGTATTTAACCACACTGACTTCTTGGCAATAAATGTAATGTATCAATAGCTTTCTTCCGTTATACTGATTGTGATTATTGACATTCTGGTTTTTTTTTTTTTTTTTTAACTTTTCCCTTTATAACCTTTCTGCTTTCAATTCTTAAATTTCCAGTTCTTTGGGTATGGGGTTTTCCCTCGAACCATTTGTGAGGTAAGCTTATCTTATTATTTCTTTGTAGAACTTATTGATTCCTTAATATTCCAAAATGATGACAGTCTCTTTGTTTTCCTTTTGCTTATCCAATTATTTATTCATAAGTGTGCTTTCAATATTCGATTGATTCATATCCATGTTTGGACGTAGGACTGTAACTGGTTAAGGAATTTCATTATATGGATGGTTCCGGCCCTTTCGGTTACCCTTCCATCAATCTTACTCCTGGCATTACACCAGGTATTCATGGTGTAAGATCTGATCTTTCACGTCTTTGTTTCGTACGCTTTGTGCTAATGAGGTTTTCCTCATACAACTTTAGTTTATGTCTTAGCATAATTCTTATCTAATCAAATTTTGTTTCTTTTTTTGGAACTACAGGTATGAAAAATAAGAATCCGAATGTTTCAAGGTATAAATTATAACTTTTAGCATAAATTTCTCATGGTTTCCCTTTACGTGGCAATTAAATTTTTCTTACAGAGTTTCTAATATATTCAGTTGAAATGTGCAAGTACATTCACGTGTCCTCCGCTTGTTACAAATTTAAATTTGCCTACTCCACTACTGTATTATCTTATCAATCGAAATTTCTTGCCTACCCAGGTTGGTGCTTCATTCTGGGATGTCTTTTCTCCTTTGGTCATCCTTCCAGATTCTACCCAGACTGTGGAATATAAATTTTAATATAATTATACCTCTGTCATAGTACTACGCTAGGTTTTATTTTTCTTTGTCAGTAGCATTTAACAATTTTTGGGCATATAGCCCCTATCGGGACTATATTAATTTTTCAAATAATGTTACTCTATTCCATTATTATTGTGATGGTCTATATTCAGTGGTATTTATATTCCACTCTTACTGCCTAAATACCAAGCATTCTACACTTATGTTAATTCTGCGTTTTTATATACATATTTCTCATAGCATACCTTCAACAATCTCTTTAGGCTTTGTAGCCGTGTCCCATGGACGAAAATGTGATTATAGGTAGATTTTTTATTATATGTTTTAGTACTTAGATGTTCATAGTACTTATCTCTACTTGTAATCACAAGATTTTCATCCAATTTTCCTGTTATAACTTCTTACTAACGCATAGAGTATTGATATACTTCTACAGTTTTATATATATATAGACATAGGATATTCCTAACTTTTATTATGGTAAATGTAAAAATATGTACGATGAAAGTACTAGCTATAATATAATTTTTATCTTTCTAGATACCTGCATCATATTCATCTCAGTATATTTGATTTGAATCTGCTATATCGTTTTAATATAGTGATTTCCCTAAATACAAAATTCTAAATAGTCTGTAGTTATTTCTTCCATCTAGAATTATGATTACATGCTAACATAATTAAGGTATAATTTATGACAAAATCGACAACTTTAATCATACTATAATCAATTTGTTTATTTCATGTCAACAATCAAAGTTTCTTTTCAGCATACTAAATTCTTATACACGTTTCCACGTAATGGTATCTGGTATCTGTGCACCCTTATCAACTGTGTAACTATTATGACGCAAATATGAACTAAATTTACATTTCATGATCTTTTTCGGTTGAGAGTTTTTTCAGTTAATAATAACCGTTTAACTATTTCACTGGAATAGAATTATTCTCGATTATAATCCTAACCCCGGATTTAAATCTATTATCAGATTTAGATGTTTTGGAAGTTGGATTTAACTCGACTCTATCCATACAACCATACATACTCCAATGTTACCCTAGTAACATAATATTTTAAATGTATAGGCCAATTATAGATCATTATACTAATTGATAATTAAAATAAGTGGAATCTACAAGTCTTAACTTCAACAATTACACATAATTATATCTTAACAATTTCCAAATCAGTTATCATGTAACACATATTTGAAAATCATATCAAGCAGTAAAATTATAGTTAGGTGTGCATACCAATTGCTCTGACTAGTTCCACGCAACCATAGAGTTCTCTCTCCGTAACTCACCCTCGAGCCGATACCTTAGCTCCCAGTGATAGATAATCCTTTGTCTATCTTGGAGTAGCTTATTTAAGCTTTGCTTTCCCTAGCCTGTTTCCAATTACTGCGTCTAGTAATTTCAGGATGTCTTCTTCCTGTTTTACGTAGGCTTTCCCTCATATAGGTACTTTAAAGTTGTCTTTTTCGCTTTTACAGTTTTTTCTACCTCTTCCCAATACTTTCCTCTTTATTGAGGAAATTATATGTTTATCTCCAAATCTAATTTTGGTAAGATTCCTTCCAAGGATTTTCTAGAAGGTGTGGGAAAGTCTCCTCACCTTATCCATCTTCATGGATTTAGGTTTTCATATCTCAATTCTCAATCTAGTCATTACACACATAATTTTTCATTTTATTTTATTAATAAAATTTAATAAAATATATTCATCCTCCATATTTTCTTTGGGGTCCACTTTGACCCTTAAATTTCTTAACTGCCTATTTTAAAAGCAGTAATTTTAGGGACATTACAACACCTATCCCATAGGAGGACACTCGGGATTTTTAAAAACTTACCACAGGGTGAAGAAAGAATTTTTTTGGGATGGCCTTAAATCTGATATTTAAAATTTTGTGGCAGAATGTTTGGTTTTCTAGCCAAATAAAGTTGAGACAATGAAGACCATGGGTCTGCTACTACCTTTAACCATTCCCAGTCAACATTGGGAGGAGGTTTCAATGGATTTTATCATAGGTTTACCTAAGTCTGAAGGAAAGAGTTTCATCTTGGTGATAGTTGATAGACTTACCAACTATACACACTTTTGTGCATTATCTCATACATTTAAAGTGAGTACAGTTTCTATTGCATTTATGGAAACAATTCAAAAGCTACATGGAAACCCAAAGATTTTTGTAAGCTACAGAGATCCCATTTTTAATGGAAATTTTTGCATGGAATTATTTTCTTGTTTGGGTACTCAACTAGCTCATATATCATCTTATCATCCTCAATCCAATGGGAAAACTGAGATAGTGAACAAATGTTTGGAAGGATATCTCTGTTTCTTTGTATATGATAAACAAACACAATGGGCCAAGTGGTTACCTCTTGAAGAATGGTTGTATAACACTTCCTTCCACATTGTAGAAAAAAGGACCCCATTTATGGCACTTTATGGATATCATCCACCGTCCATCACATCATATTTAAGATAAAATTCTAAGGTTCAAGCAGTGGAAGATCACATCAAGCATTAAAAACAAGTTATCCAACTCTTAAAGGATAACCTAAATTTTGCACAAAATCGAATGAAACAACAGTAGATCAACATCGCAGCGAGAGAAGTTTTGATGTAGGAGACTGGGTATTTTTACGGCTATAAACATACAAAAAAGTGTCCCTCAAGCAAGCTAAGAAGGATAAGAAATTATTGCCAAAGTACTATGATCCTTACAAGGTGTTGCAAAATATTGTTACTATGGCATACAAATTGGAGATTCCTTCTTCTTTCCGAGTGCACCAAGTTTTCAATGTTTTATGCTTCAAGAAGGTTATAGGTGACAAACTTCTAGTTCAAACAATATTGCCATAAATTTATGGGGAAGGAAAAATCATATTGGAACCTGAAGCAGTCATGAAAACAAGAACTCGACAGCTACGTAATAATTTAATTTCAAGTATCTCTTTAAGTGGAAGAACTTACCCACTGAAGATTCCACATGGGAGGATGATAATTTTATACATAAGCATCGAGAACTACTCAAGTTTTGAGGACAACACTTTTTTGAAGGATAGGGGCATGTTAGGTCTCTATATTACTAGTGTAGTCCCTTATTTTTGTTAGTGTAGCCCTCTTATTGTTATTTTTGTACCCTTGTAGTCCCCATATTTTTATTATGTGCCCCATAAAATCCCACTATTTTTATTGTTGTTCCCTTACATTATTATTCTTAGGGCGACCAGGATTATATTGTGACCCCATGGACTCCTATATATAGAAAGGAGTTTTTTTCATTTGTATCATCCAATAATTGTTCATTTATGTAATTTAAAGGAGGTTTCCCCCTCGAAGAGGTATATTTCTAAGTTGTTGATCTCTCTTTTCTTATATTTTGTGAGTTGGTTTCATAACACAAGTAAAATTTCTCTAAGGAAAACCCATGTTAAAAAATATCCAAAGAAACCATGAACAAAGGACAAGGAACGAGTAGAGACATTCACCAATTTTAGTTACAAGAAGGAAATTTATAGCCAACAATCTAGTCATTTTAGGAGGTATTGGTAAAATTCAAACAAACCATCCATAAACACCAAGAATACATCAAATAGATAAATTAAGATGAATATGGACACATTTAGAATTCCATGCTCGATGAAATTAAAACATCTAATAAACTAGAAAAAATCACACACTTATTACTAGAGAGAGAGAGTAAAGTGAACTTGTGTGTTACACTGAACTAGCACATGTGTGAGGATATATCCACTCAATGGATCACCTTCATGGTGAACATGCTAATCTGAAAACACAAAAAATAATCAAAGTCGTCTTAACTTGAATTTTTGTTATCATTCTCTTAGTTTTTTCGTATTTTCATCTAACTATGTTATGTTTAGCTAATGTAATTATAATAAATAGAGAAACCATTCTAAATATAAAAATAGTCTTTTTTTAATTCCTACTATTCCAGTGAGTCCTAACACTACTCCACCTGAAAATGTTCCCTCTGACAACCAAATTTACTTAGAACATACAATTGAGTCTGATTCAAAATTATGAGGCTTAGAGTCAAATATCGATAGCATGTAACACAACAACAATTCCAATCAACCATTTTTATACACATATGATTTGGTATTGCCTATACCACTCCACCATCTACCCAAGCATCCTGAAAAATTACTCCCTAAATATGACCTTGATACGTTTGGATCCCCTAAATACCACATAAAAAATACATCTTATCCATACGACTAATGAATGTCTAGCATGAGGATATGGTATATCATTTGTTCCATTGCACCTATGATAATTTAACCTCCATATAGTATTATGTTCTACCTTTATGATCCATCACCAACTTGATTGAATTCCAAATTTCTTTCTGGATAAGTTCAAAAAGGAACCACTACGAAGGCCTTGATGGCTAAACTTTTCATAGTAATCATGGGACCCATTGAGAAAATAAAAGACCTCAACAAATACTTTTCCACAATCTTGAAAGAGTTTCAATAAAATCAAATCCTACTCAATAATTATAAATTGAGGTGTATGAAAATTCTTTACATGTTTCCATCTCTATGTTTGTTAAGAGAGCTAATAAAAAATGCATATTGTGAAATTTGAATAAGAAAAAAAGATATAATTTGAGATGAAAAGTTGTAAATAAATTCAAACTATTTTAGCAAATAAATATCTAACCCAACCTAAGAGAGGTATTTTTTTGTCAAAACCTAAGGAAAAACAATCAACTAAAAATGATGACAAGGATGTGGCTAATACAGAAAGTTTTAAAAGGATGACAAAAAAAATCTCACATGAGATAGTCAACATGAAAATAAATTTAAGAGAAGGTACATCCACCCTAATACCATTTGGTATTTTATTTAAAATACATCCACCTCCTAATTTAACCCTCTCTAACTAACTTAAACATTGATTTTTGGGATGTGGCATAAAATACATTTTACAATTACCAACATGAAAACCAGTCTAGGAGAACTTGCCCACAATGGATAAATGCTATGAATATTGTTGCAAAGAGATTCTTAAATTGGTGTCCCCAAGTATAACAATCAAATTAAAAATTGCAAGGTACTACTAATGAAAATTCATATGAACACTTTTTGAAGATATATATGCTTTTATGAGACATGAAGTCTATAGTGACTATAGTAGAACAAGATGATGTGGTGGAAGAAACACTCGATATCCAAACTAGGAGAAATGTTTTGTTCCGCAACATCAACCTACTACATATCAAGTTTTAATAACCCATGAGGGATTGCTTTTATTATTTGACTCATTATTTAACTCACCACCTTGTCCAATTCCATGGGTCTAGAATTTGAGGCTTTGGAATACAATGTACTTGAATATATAAAGAAGATCAAAGTAAAAAATTCAATCATGGATCTTTGTAAATTCTATCAATAGAAGACACTCTTTCTTAAGGCATTGAAGGAAGAAAAAATCAAATTTTCAATCCCCATTAAAACTACGAATAAAGTTAATTCAAGACACTATTATAGTCAATAGTGAATGTATTTTTTATAGGAAAAAAGTATAAGTCCTTAACTCCTGTTTTTTTATAACCTTTGAAATTTTCCATCACAATGTCCACAACTATTTGGTACATTCAAGAGCCTATTTCAATTTCACGCCTTACTTTTCTGTAAAAAAATAAATGTGACACGCACTAAATTCGCCACTTGTATCATTTAGTTAGATACATCATAACATAAGGTTAAAGGAGAATTAAAAGATATTTTTCTTAGATTTTCTTCAAACCTTATGTTTCACAATGTTATCAACATTATTTTAGTAGATATACCTATATACTATGACCTTATACTCAATAGAGATTGGTCATAGAAAATGTAGAGTCAATTTCCCTTTGACTAGTCCTATATGTGGTTACGTTGGAATGAGATTCACAAAAAAGTAAGGAATGACAGAAAAATATATGAAATTCATTATGACTGATACATAAGTAATAAAGTAACCCTCATCTATTAATTATATCATTTTAAGGAATTATTCACTTGATTCTAAATTTGGTAATCTTGTAGCTTTTACATCAGAAGTACCAATACCACAAAAGCTAGAACTATATTTGCAAGAATATGAAATGCCTCCATAATTTTTAAGAAACATTGATGTAAATATTATTAATATTATCTTAGTTGAAAACCATAAAACATATAAATAATAAAAATCAAGAGAAAAAAATGAAATTGAATACCATCTCTAAGTCGTAGGAAGAAGCAGGGATAGGATGTGATCTTATAGATTCCCAGGGTAAGTGTGACTTCCTATCCTGTAGATTAGAATTTGAGTATACAAACAACGCAATTGAATATGAAACTTTAGTTCAAGTTCTGAAAAATGCTATTGACTTAATGTAAAATATCTTAAAGTTTTTGGGGACTATGAAATAATAGTCAAGGAGATTAGAAATTCAATTCATTCACCACATGTTATGCAACCATATCACAAAATAAAATAAAAGATAGATCAACGACTTGAAAATTATCCTCCTCAAGGGGGAAAACCCTTTACATCACATAAATGAACAATTATTTGATGATTCAAATGACAAGACCTCCTTGGTATATATAGGAGTCTAAGGGGTCACAATATAGTCAGAGCATACATAAAATAATAATGTAAGGGCACAACAATAACAATAGTGGGCTTCTATGGGGCACAATAATAACAATAGTAAGCTTCTATGGGTCACAAAAATAACAATATGGGGGCTACATGGGCACAACAATAACAATAGGGGGCTACACTAATAATAACAATAAGGGGATTGCACTAGTATTATAGGGACCTAACATGCCCTTTTCCTTAAAAAAAATGTTGCTCTCAATGCTTGAATAGTTCTAGATGCTTCTATATAAAATTCTCATCTCCTGTGTGGAATATTTAGCGGGTAAATTCTTCCACTTAATGAGATACTCTGAAATTGATCTATTATGTAGTTGTTGGGTTCTTGTTTCCATGATTGCTTCAGCCTCCAATATGATTTTTCCTTCTTCATAAAGTTCTGGAAATACTGTTTGAACTAGCATCTTGTGACCAATAACCTTCTTTAAACATGAAACATGGAAAATTGGGTGTACTCGATAAGATGTAGGCAGCTCCAATTTGTATGCCATCGTACCAATATTTTGCAACACTTTGTAAGGAAAATAATACTTGTGTGATAGTTTATTATCCTTCTTTCCTTTCGTGAGGGACATTTGTTTGTATGGTTGTAGCCTTAAAAATACAAAATCACCTACATCAAAATTGCTTTCACTCTGATGTTGATCTGCCTATTGTTTCATTCAATTATGTGCTAGAGTTAGGTTATCCTTTAATATTTGGAGAAATTTTTGTTGATGCTTGATTTGATCTTCTATTACTTGAACCTTAGAATTTTATCTTAAAGGTGATGTGATAGACAGTGGATGATATCCATAAATTTCCATAAATGGGTTCATTTTTGTTATAGTATGGAAGGAATTGTTATACCACCATTCAGCAAAAGATAACCACTTGACCCATTTTGTATGTTTATCAAATACAAAGAAACAAAGATATCCTTCCAAAAATGTGTTCACTATATTATTTTTCCCATCAAATTGAGGATGATAAGATGAGCTATGAGCTAATTGAGTACCAAGACAATAAAATAATTTCGTCCACAAATTTCCACTGAAATGGGATCTATATCACTTACAATAATCTGTGTGTTTCCATGTATCTTTTGAATTGTTTCTATAAATGTGGTAGCAACTATATTGTCTTTAAAAGGATGACAAATGCACAAAAATGTTCATACTTGGTAAGTCTATCAACTCCCACCATGATGACCGATGGTCCTCTAAATTAGACATAAATTAAGGCCCATATGATCATCATTCAGCACATTAAACCTCTCTATTTTGCATTAGAATACATATTTTTAGCTTTAATATGTTCATTAGGAAGGTTTAGATATAATTGCATATTTGTGCCTAATATTAATTATTTGTGTAGAATATTATGAGAATATTGGGAAAATTATGAAGATTTGGAGAAGGAGATAATTTAGGGACTTGCTCCCTACTATTGGAGGATGAAGATTGGATAATAAATGAAAAAAATATCATGAAATTATTGAGATATTCTAGAACTTCGATGATTGAGAAAATCTAGGAATGTGTTCTATGTCATTTACTACAAACTCTTAGTGTTGGGAACCAGATCCACTATTTGATGGATTTTGGAGAGGAAATATTCCTCCTTAGAAGGGGAATGATTCCTCATCAATTTTTATAAGTACCAATTCGAATTGGCCTCTAGGGGCATGTATTTTTTATTCTTATTGTGGATAAAACTTTTTTCTCGACAGCTCCACTTTCTTTTATTACAAGGATGTACTTGGATTGATTCAATAATGAAGATTGGTGCCATTTATAGCTTATAAGTCTTGGTTTCTTCCATAGGAATCTGACTCTCCTTGGGCTTGGCCATCCTAGGATCCTCATAGCCCTCTTGCACAATTTCTTGATGTTATTTCCACTTTATATTCACATGCATCTCTTATTTCTGTTTTGCATATTTCTATATTTAGTATTGTTTCTTTTCTTGTTGTGGGATTGCGTTAAATGATTGAATTGAGTTATTTTTTGGGTTTTTTATAGGTTAAAAAGAAATAATAATCCTTGGAATAACTTTTTAATTTCATATTAATCATTAAGATACTTGGATTTGGTTACTAATTCACAAATATAAGATTTCTTGAAATGCCTTGTAGCGAAATAGTAGTAAATTTATGCTATTTTTTAGAATGGGTTAATGAGCTTCATTTGACTTGATTCCACTTGGATTAGGTCATAATAATGTTAAATTTAATAATAAAAAATTACCCTATTTAATTTTCATTTGATTAGGTTATGATTTTGATAGATTAAATACAATATTTCTTTTCAATATTTTAGAGTAGTAATTTCTTGTTATTTTTTAGCACGCGTGAACAAGGATATTTTGGATTGATTCCACTTGGAATGGAGACCTAAGACATCATAATTCATAAAAACATTTTATCCATACCATTTTCATTTTATTTACTTCTTCATTCATCGATTTATCTCCAAAACATAACATCTTGTAGCAAAAACAAAACTTCTTGTAGCACTCTTGTAGCATGTGTAAACTCGACCAAATTTGCTCCCAAAGCTTGGTTTTTTTTGCTTAGGCCTGAATCATGACCCCTAGGATCTACATACATGATTTAGGAAGAATTAACACCACTTAGGACATTCATTTTCAAAAAATAGATTAGGCATTTTTATTTGAATTCATGCTTTTAGGATTTCAATTACAAATTGTTGTTCTTTCCTAGGATTAATGTATTTTCAAAGCAACACTTCAATTTCTGCAATTATTTTAGGCTTTTATTTCATGGAATTCCCTCCATTACATAAGATCAAAAAAATAATGAAACATTGTATTTTGCACATATAGTGTCAATACCTCTTAAGTTTGTATGAACCTCGGGTTGATAATTAAAGTTGGTAGACTTGGGAGTTGCATAATTCTTGCTGCAATACTGAGGCTCATCAAAGACACACTTTCCTTCAAACTTGGGCAAACCTATGATAAAATCCATTGAGACCTCATCCCACAGCTGAATTGGAATGGCTAAAGGTTGTAACATAGTTAGGGTCTTAAATTTCTGAACTTTATTTTGTTGGAAAACCAAACATTCTGCCACAAATTTTTGAATGTCATATTTAAGGCCATCCCAAAAAGATTCCATATTGAGCACATGGTAATTTTTTAAAAATAATTAGTGCCCTTCTAAGGGGGAGGTGTGTAATTCCAAAAGAATATTTTGTTTGATTTGGTAATTCTTAAAGAGAGATAACCGATCTTTGTACCATAATGAATCATTTTTCCAAATAAATGTATCATATGTATTGGGATATTCCTGCAACTTTTGAATGAGTGTCCAAAAATTTTCATTATTTCATTCATCCCTTACTTTATTTAACCAATCAAGTTGGATAATAGAAATGGCACAGATAAATTCTTCCACATCCTCATCCTTTATTGTGAGTGCATCTACAACAAAATTTTGCTTCCCTTTTTTGTAGATGATTTCCAAGTCATAACACAGCATATTTGTGACCCATTTTTTCTACTCTTCTAAATACAATATTTGTTCCAAAAATTATTTAAGACTATCTTCATTTGTTTTTACCTTGAATTTTCTTTCCATTAGGTAAGGTTGTCCTTACTTTAGAGCATGTATTATTGCAAAAATTTCATTCTCATAAATAGTTTTGTGTAAATACTTTCACCTAATTGGACAAATTTCAAAAGAAATGGGTCTTCCTTCTTGCATTAAAATAGCACCAATTCCATTTATTGAGGCATCACATTTGACAATAATTTTTTTTGTGAAATTTGGTGTAGATAAGACATATGCTTGGCACATGGTATCTTTAAAATTTTCAAAGGCCTTTGTTTCTTCTAGAGTCCAAGAAAATGCATATTTACTTATTAATGTTGTTAGAGGCACTACGATTCTCCCATTAATCTTAACAAACTTGGGATAATACCTTGTCAGCCCGAGAAATCCTCGAATATGCTTTAGGGTTGTGGGGATTGTCCATTCCTTAATGGATTTAATTTTTTTAAGGTCTACCTTAACACCCTCATGAGATACAATGACCTAAATATTCCACCTCCTACACTCCAAAGAGACATTTGGAGGTTTTTGCATATAATTTTTTCTCCTCTGACCATTTTAGCACCTTGTCACCATGTTGAACAAGATCCTTCCAAGACTTGTTGTAGATTAGTATATCATCAAAAAATACTAACACAAATTTTCTAAGGGGGGGTTTGAAAATGGAATTCATCAAACCTTGAAATGTGGAAGGTGCATCAGTAAGGCCAAAAGGCATGACCAAAAATTCATAATGGCCTTCATGAGTTTGAATATTATTTTAGGAATGTCTTAATTTTTCATTATAATTTGATGATATCTTGAATGAAGATCCATCTCGGTGAAGTAAATTGAACCATGTAATTCATCCAAAAATTCATCAATGACAGGAATGGTAAATTTATCTCTAATAGTTAGCTTTTTAAGTTCCATATAATCTTTATACATATGCCATGATCGATTCTTATTTTGCACCAATACTACTGGAGTAGAGAAATAACTTTGAATAGGTTGAATTATACTGGCCTCTAGAATTTATGCAACATGTGTTCAAATTCACTCTTTTTGGCATAGGGATATTTGTAAGGTCTGACGTTTGGAGAAACGTTTCCTGGAATCAACTGAATAGCATGATCATAATCATGAATATGTGGGAGGCCTTTGTGAGTCTCAAATACCTTTGAATTATTTTCCAAGGATTTATGGAGAACTGGATAAATAGATGATTTCAATGTTTGAATCTCTAGATATCATAATTATGCATTTATGCCCCATTGTTCTTTATTAAAAATATTTTTCATGCCATTACAGTTGATTATCTTCCCTGGTTTCCTTGCGATACCCCTTAATTCAATTTCCTCTCCTTCAGAGAAAAAAATCAAGAAGAGTTCTTGAAAATTAAATGTTAGCATCCCTAAAGATTGTAACCATTGGACTCCTAGTACAACATCAGCACCACCCATTGGAATGGAAAGCATTGGACTATTCAATACATATTCCCCCATGGTTAGTTTTATATTATGGTACTTTCTGAAGAAATTTATAGTTCCTCCATTTGCAACCATCACTTAACACTTTGGCACTGGATTTAGAAAGAAATTCAATTCCTTGGATATCTCACAATGAATAAAATTATGGGTACTACTCAAATCAACCAGCACTCCTACCTTTTTCTTCTTGATATATCATTTTATATTCATAGTTTGATGAGGGGTAATTATTTCCAATGCATTAAAATATATAGTCATATTCATTTCTTCTTTCTCTAGGGTTTCTTCCAAGTGTATATTCTCTTATTTTGATGTTTCTTATTCCTTTTCTTCCTCCTCTTCAAAATCTATGTAAAACATTTTTTTCTCAGCACACCAATGACCTTTAGTGTATTTTCTATCATAGTTGTAACAAAGCCCTTTTTCTCTTTTTTCCTCCATTTTTTTTTTGTGTCAACCTTGTAGGTTGTGGAAATATAGGAGTAGCAACACTTCCATCTATATAGTTGTGAGTGGTAGACTTCCTTGTTGCCATAATTTTTTTGTCAACTTTTCTTGACACCATGAATTCCTTCTCCAATGAATGAGGTTCCTGAAGTTGAACATCGTGTTGGATGTTATCCTTCAAAGTCATTATGAAGACATCAATCCTATTCTCCACTAGAATATCGGTTACCCTGATATTCAATTTTTGGAAGTCCTTAATGTGCTCCACCATTGAACCCTTCTGTTTGAGATTTATTAATTGGCTAAAGAATGTGTTTCTCTTTATATCCTCATAATGTACTAAAATATCCTTCATACAAATTGACCAAGTGAAAAGTGGTTTATGAGAAAAAATCCATTGATACCATACAAATTGATTTGGTTCTAAACATAAATATGCAATGCATACCTTTTGTGTGTGTTGCACATCATTTAGTTCACAATATTGCTCCATCTATAATATCCATGATATTGGATCCTTGCCATAAAACTTCCTCATATTGATATTTTGAATGTGGTTGGTATTAAATCCAAATTTATAGTCTCTAAAATCATGATTAGTATTCCTTTTGTTCTCATCATGAGTTTCATGGAATACCTTTTTGCCATTAGGAATCATTTCTTGTAACAAATTTGTCAAACCTTCATTCAAACCTTCCATGTCTGCTTTCAAACCATCCATATTAGCTTCAATGTCTTCTTTTAATCCATCCTTAAAACCTTCCATGTCTAATTTTAAACCATTCTTCAAAACATCCATCTTAGCTTCCATTTCATTTTTTTTAATTCTTTGCGAGAGAGAAATTTTTTGCACTTAGTCGTGTAATTTTCTATATATCATGTTGCATTTATTCCTCTCCTTCATGTGTCATAGTAGATCTCTCTGGTTTCTTAACGGGAGTATTCATTTTTTTGTTTCGAGCCATATTAGAACCAAATAATTATATTTATGATTTATTATGCCCTTTGAATTACTTTAGACTGATTTTTCAAAAAAAACTTATGCAAATTTTAAAAAATACACACATCTTTCTTCTTGATTTTTGGAGCTTAATATTAAAAGTGTTGTATCTCCGAAATTTCGGCCTCCCAAGGTCTAAACTTTTGTCTTGCGGTAGTACTCTGAGTCATCTTTCTAACTCCATAATTCATACCAATATTTGATTCTTAAATATAAAGCTATACCAAATCTCCCGTGATGACCTGATTATGGACTGGTTCAGTAAAGAGAACTTGTATGGGATTCCATATGTCACAGGTTTAACCTTTGGCTCTGAAATTGGTACAAGATAAAACTAAATTCCATGCAAATTCAGTCATTTTTTTTACAAAATTGAAATCTTATTCTTGAAAAGTAAGTTATGATTATTTTCCCTAGGTCACATGTTTGAGACTGAATTCTGGAGCATGCAAAAATCCTAAATTATTCACACCATATCTCAAAAAATATAATGAACCAAGATCTAAAATTTATACATGAAGTTCACCAAGATTTTGGTTCCATGTGGTCAAAATTTCAACTTCTTAAGCATTGTAGAAAATAATTTATAGCGAAAATTCCAAGGTGATTTGAAGTTGCGAAACCCTAGAATCCAAAGCTCTAATACCAAATTTTATGCAACCATATCACAAACATAAGAAAATATAGATAAATGAATTGAACATTAGCTTCTTCAAGGGGGAAACCTCCTTTACATCACATAAATGAACAATTCTTTGATGATTCAAATGACAAGACCTCCTTGGTATATATATGAGTCTAAGGGGTCACAATATAATCAGAGCCTACATAACAATAATAATGTAAGGGCACAAAAATAGCAATAGGGGGAATAAAATAATAATAACAATAAGAGGTCTATAGTACTATTATAGAGACCTAATACCACACCTTATGAAATGCTATCAAGAAGTTCACAAACTCACTAACCACTCATATAATTGTAATATCAGTGTTATTCGATCATGCCAAAATTTGTCAATAGATTCATTGGCCACTACATATTATAGCCTATCCCCGTTATAAGAATATGAAGAATCCATATTTTCCATTGAATTATTTTATAAATCTGCTATCCCTAATAAATCACTAATTCGATCATATTTGAAGGAGAAAAGGAGATTTTAGAATTTCCCATTAATGGAGAAAATTTCAAAGATAACATTATCAATAATGATGAATTTCAAGCTACCTCAAAGGAACACGTTTTTACTTATTCAAAAGCTAAATATGTTGAAACAACAATAAGACTTAGATTACATACCATGCCAAAAGGGGTAGTTCTTATATTTTGATCACAAGCACACAAAAATTTAGTTGTGAAAATAAATTATTTTAATAATTGCAAGATTGAGATAAAAGAGAAAGAACAGAGAATGAAAGACCACTCTTTATACCAAAGAGAAAAAGTGACCAATTTGAATTATGAAGCCTAGATACCAATGGAATTTCTTATGTTACATTTAATGCCATGAGCTCATATTTCTAACACTCTCTTGTAGAGAGGAATAATGTGCAGTAGGCTTGGTTCCTTAGTGCATGCACATGTAAACCAAAATAAACTCCATTTTTGTTTTAGTTAACTCACCTAATAATGGGTTTATCTAGTCAAAAAATGGAGTTAGAGCCATAAATAGAGATAGGTATCCAAAAATAGAGTGAGAAATAAATAATAATAACAATCCAAGTGATGTGCATTTTAATTCCTAGAAGGTATATTCTAACCCCTACTCAAAAGCACAGTTATTCTCCAAATTCAAGCTTCTATGATTCATATTGTTTCGAGGAAATTCTTCTAGTAAAATCACATTTACATTTAAATGTGATTTTATCGAAAGAATTTTCTCTCAACACACTTATTCCTAGAAAATAAGAATTTAATTAAGATAAAAGTGGAATTTAACAAAGGTGGCTTATGATCCCATTGTTTTGGTAACTCGTTGTATCACATATTATGCATCTGAGAATAAATGCATGTTATTCTAAACTCCAAAAATACAACTAGAATATTATTTGTCCTTAGTTTTAAAATCTTTTTAACGGCCATTTATCATATTATTTTTGAACTTCTTATTTATCCTCCACACATTTATCATTCACATTGTAATATATCACTCATATAATCCACATTCACACTATACGATCTCCATGAGACATGTGGTTGTTAATTTTATTAATCCATCTGGTTTTGATGATTATTTAGAATAAAAATAGTGATTACCTAAGTACTTTCAAGTTACAAAATTATTCATGGCATTTTCAAAAATCTAGTAGCTCCTACAGAAATTCGGTAACAAACAACACTACCTATACTGGCCTATTTTTAGAGACAATTGTTTCCATGTCATTTATAAATCAATGAAGAGGAATTAAAACGCTATATGACATGGGTTTTGTAAAAAATATCATAAATTTAGTAAGAAGTGGGTATATTTCAAAAAGGAAGTATATAAGGACATGTTTTCCAAGGGGGTGTGGGTACCTTTCCTAAGTATGTGATTTACACAATTTTTTTTAAATCGAAAAATAATATTAATAAAAAAAATTAATCATACACATTGTTACAAGACATTTTGTCACATCTGCTCAATAGGCGTGAAAATTGCATCAATCAAAATCCTTGAACACTTTTTCATAATCCCTTTGCAAATCCATGAGCATCACTTCTCCAAAAAGTATGAGTTTCTGAGTCTATCTGCTCAAAAACCATGTTTTTAAACCCAACATACCCTAAATGTTTTCCTACTTGCACTTGATGCAAGTTTCATAACTGAGAATACGTACTGATCAGTGCAGGTTTCTCTACTCCAAAGGTGCACTGATTCTGGAATTTTGGGAAAATTAAAAAAAATTGAATCTTCTCCTTCAATAAGCTTCTAAGGTGGTTTTGACCATTTACCATGGATAGTCATATAGAATTTCTATTTGATCCTACTCTATTGATATTATATATTATCCCTATAGCTTATCCTCCCTCATAAGTGGATCTCAATCCTAGATTGGTAAATCCTAATCTACCATGTTTACCCTATAAATTTATTTCCTCCCATGGAGTCTGGGTTGGCTTTTGGATACTTCTAGTGCCCTCATGCTACTTCTTTGAGCTTAAGGAATCATAATCCATTTGCATTAGGGTTGAGTGTGAAGGTTTTCTTTGTGGCAAAGAAGGACGAGACAAATGGGGAGAAATCTACAAAGTCAAATTCTATAGATGGTTGTAACTCTCTCCTTATTTATTAATAAAAAAAAATCACTTTGTTTTCCTATACTTTTATCATGTTGATGCTTATGTATTTCAATACCATGTTGACTCATTGAATAGAGATATTGGATTATGTTATGTGGATATTGTAGTTCATTTTCTTGTTCCATTCATTGTTTCAAGTTCCATTTATAGTGCGTGGAGCTAAAATTGGAGTTTACAAGCGAAGAGAAGAGGAGGACTTGCTATTGATTCTAGGTAGGTATCTTTTTCGTGGTCTAATCTCTCTAAGGAAAACATTGAACTTTTTTCCCTCTGTTTTTCTAGATCAGACCACTAGATAGGGAGTTCATTTTTTTCCACATAAGTGAATTTTTTGTATAAAAAATTGGTGACTCTGCTGGGGAACGACTTTTTCCTTAGTGGTTTCCTTGGCCTTAGAATATTACACCTATTCAAAGCGACCTTAATTGACTTATTTAGGTAGTAATTGACCTCAGGAAAACACTTTTTTGAGATTGTTTGGGTGTCTTGTGTTGTGTTTTGACCAAAATTTTCCCAACGCACTCTCTATTTTGATACAGAGTGCCCCAACACAGTTATTCTTCTCTGTAACTACACTTGATCTGCACTAGTGTATGTTTTGCACCTGTGATGATCCTGTATGGTGCAAAAATTTGCATTCCTTTGTTGTGATCTTCATTCTGATTTGGTCCAGCAAGTTTTTCTTGAGTCTCTGAGTTTTTCTATGTCTTTAAATATCCAGCACAATGTTTGCATTTGATTTTATTAGCCCTTGATGAGAATTTTTTTTTTTTTCGTCCTTCTAATCAATTAGGTTTTTGTAAACTTTTGGCTTGATTATTTATTGGATTTGTGAAATTTAAATTACAATTATATTTTGTGTCATTTATTTTATCAATGACCTAGATGCATCTTAGTTTTCACTACATTTTAATATTAAGAGGAAAGAAAAGAAAAAAATTATTATTTGCATCTATATGGTTTTGAATTTGAATTGGAGTAGTTGCATTAAAATATCTACTTAAGAAGCTTTGTTTGTTGCATTATTGTGTGTTGCATTATTCATTTTTCTTCGCTCCCGTAGATATATTTTCATTGAAAATAAAAGAGTTATTATATCATGTTAGATTGCATTATAGCAAATTCAGGTGAACTCGTTCGATAATCCTTGAAACTGAAACATAATCAAATATCAACTCTAAAATCTATTCAATCAATCTAAGGAGCATTTGGAACATTAATGACACACATAGAGGTCTAGGCTAGACATGTGTTCTGGTGTCTTTAAATGTAGGATTTATCTTTATTTTTGTGCATTACATTCTATGGGTAGTTGGTATTCCATGTACGTAATTATATTTGATTGTTTTCCACGTACCATTGGGTATATCGAATGGAGCTCCATGTATGAAATGTATATCAGAATACTTCCTATCGTACATGATGCATTAGACACTAATACCATGGATTGTTCTTCCATGTACCTCTAGATATATTTTGGAGGTCCCATATAGGTTGTTATCCCTCCATTGGTAACCAAGTCGGTCACCCTACCCATTGTGATACACTGAACACAATATTCGGGAATATTTCTTGCATGTAATGCAAATAGTATTACGTAGTTCACAGTGACTTGGTAACAGGGAAAATTAAGGATGGGAATTTCTCTTAAATATTAGAAACCTTGGCAAATATTACTAATCCATAATATGCAAACTATAAAATGATTGGCGATAGTTTAGTAAATATTCCAAATTCTAATGATTTTATATAGTCTCTACAAAAAATTGGCGACTTTTAAGGTAAAATAATTTTTTTTAATAAAATTTAGGCAAATTGTTTTTAGGGAAAAATGGGAATTGGCGAATCTTTTTTTGGAAAAAAAATGGAAAATTAGCCGAACTCCAAATATTAGCCCCTAAAATTTTCCCTGCTTGGTAATCCATTTCTACCTAGTTACCTTTTTTTTTATTATTATCTGTTGTTAAAGTTCTGCAATTTATTAAACCACCTTGGAAGAAAACCCTCAACAACCACATCATTCGCAGAGAATGAAAATATTTCCTCCTTTACCTCCAAAGGAAACACCTAGTCTTCAAAATAATAAAAATACACAAACTACCAAAACTAGTACTTCAGAAGCGACCCCTTCTAGAACTACATCTGAAATCAACCAACCAGAATAGTAACTTCCCATAAGTACCAAACCTGAGAACACCTCTTTACCAGCTAGTGAGTCTGACGCGGTCTAAACTGAAGCCCCTAAAACTTCACTACCTAAGGTCATTGAACCTGAATTTCCTGATTCAGATACATTAAAACCTAAGGTTATACAACCATAGGAACCTCATTTAATTGAGCCTGTCACTTTAGGGCATTCTTCCTCTCTTCCTTTACCTTTGGTTCAACCACAACCCATATATATATATCAGTCTTGACGAGAACAAATTCCACCTGGTAT
The DNA here is from genome assembly GCA_034641835.2 of Pinus albicaulis. Classification (NCBI taxonomy): domain Eukaryota; kingdom Viridiplantae; phylum Streptophyta; class Pinopsida; order Pinales; family Pinaceae; genus Pinus; species Pinus albicaulis. The sequence continues at coordinate 1,498,136,966 of CM076581.1, forward strand.
TTCTAATATCAAGGAAATTACTAAAGAAGAGTATCGACCTTCCTCTCTTGTCCATTTAAGAGGGACTAATATTTATCAAGCTCATCATTTCCCTACTCCTCATACTATGATACAATCTCCTTTTTCTGTTACACCTCATTTAAAATCACCTTTGAGTTTTCCTCAACAAACTTTTTTTGGAAGTTTAACCATGACTGAGTCAATGACAAATTTTGAACCTATATCTGCTATCATGTGTGAGTCAATCAAAGTTTTAGCTAATTCTATGTTGTGACTTAACCAGAAACATATTTGCATGGTGGCCCTTTAGTACTACTTGGAAACTAGTCATTATCTGGAACCTTTTCTAGTGTGTCAACTAGTCCATGGACCACTCCCTTCTCATCCTCATCTAGAATGTTATCGGGTACTTCTTTGATGAACACCTCACATCCCATTCAGCATATTGTTCCCCAACCTTCTTTGGAGTAGAAATATGGTTCATTCATGAGTAGATTGGCACATATAAAATTTTATACTCCATATAATAATGGGTACCATCCTCCTAGTGGGTAGATACCTCCATATTCTCCTTATCCCCCTGCAGGGGGGTGTAGAAAATCCACGTAGATTCAAACTGATATTTGCAATATCCTAAAAAAAATACATGAATCTACTCTACAAATTGTGGAAGCCAATTACGATCGCACAATCACATGAACAAGAAAGAGAAATAATTTCAATCGCACAATATAAAGATTTATCTGGGGAAAGCCTCAGCTAAAAACCATTCTATCTTTAGATTGCATAAGTCAAATAATATGGGAACAATACAATGCTTCTCTTAGGATTGAGAGCTCTTTGCACTATCTATGTTTGTCTCACTGATTCCTAGGCAAGCTTGGTTCAATACTTGACCAAATTCTTGGCCTCGGGATTCCATATTTCCTTACACAATTTCTTGGGTAATTAGGTCCCTATTAACAAGGAAATTCCCCAATAACTATTGCACAATACATCAAGGCTCTTCCTCTGATTCCATGCACCACTTGTAAAATTTTCTGATTATACAATTGATAGTACACTTCCCTTTAACTCCAATCTCAACTAGGTCTTCCTCAAAACTGACATGCATGATTTATTTATGAGTGAATTATCAGATATCTGATTTATCCTTGGATGTGAACTAAATATAATTTAATTCACTTGACCTCTCACTAGTTCCTCCATCAGTTAGAACTAATTAAACTAATTTTAACTCAAATAAATTAAGTTAATTAATTAAAACTCAAAATAAATTCAACCATGGCTCCTGAGAAGTAGGAGACACTCTACATGCCTCTAGTTTGACCCTCAACTCAAAACAACTGAACTAACTAAGTCTTACTGCCTTAGTTAACTCATACAATTTTTAATGTGATGTGGAATTACAATTTACTATTTAATTATTGGAAATTAAATTAGAAGCCTCTTCTTGTTTCCATTTTAAACACTCCCTCTCAAAAAGAAAAGGATTTCCTACTACCCCGATCCTTCCTCTGTGGAACTCTATTTTTCCTCTTGACAGGGCCTTCATCAATATGTCTACATCCTACTCCTCTGTATGAATGTACTTTAATGACATGATCCTCCTCTGCACATAATCTCTAAGATGGTGATACTAGATACCAATATGCTTTGACCTGTCATGAAAAACAAGATTAACTGAGAGTTTGATGCAACTATGATTATCACAATAAATCACTATCGGATCCATCTACTAAAGAAATAACCCAAAGAGGATCTTCCTCATCCAGATAGCCTCACAAGTTTCTTGACTAGAAGCCATGTGCTCTACTTCTGCTGAATTGAGTGCAACTGATCTCTGCTTTCTGTTGTATGAGGAAACTGTTGCTGACCCAATATTGAATATGCCCCTTGATGTGCTCTTCATGTTGGATTGACTCCCTGCCCAATCTACATATGTGAAGCCTTAAAGCTTCACTCCCTATGTACGCTTGTACCATAGATAAAACTAAGTATTGCCTCTAGGGTATCTCAACGCATGTTTGGTTTCCTTTCAATAGAGCTTGGTAGGCTTAACCATAGCTTGACTAAAGTGGTTAACCACACAACAAATGTTTGGTTGTGTGTTCACAAAGTACATGAGTGAACCCACAAGTGCCTTGTAGATGGTAGCTTCTACCACTTCGCCTAAAATTGCATCTTTATTCCTCCAATTCCATGCTAGCGGAGTCTCCATAGATTTGTTTCTCTCCACGTGAAATTTCTTCAAAATCTCATTGACATACTTTCCCTAAGATACAAACAGTTCCCCATCTCTTTTCCAAATTTCCAAACTAAGGAAATAATGCAAGAGCCCCATATCCTTCATCTCAAATTCTCTTACAATATTCTCTTTGCAAGATTTTATCAGCTACTCATCACCTGTCATAATAAAATCATCAACATATAAAAATATAATCAATAATTTACCTTTAACCACAATATGGTAAAGGTTCGCATTTGCTTCACTTTTGATGAAACCCAAACTAGTGAAGTAGTTGCCAATCCTAGTGTACCAAGCACGGGGTGCTTGTTTCATTCCATTCAGTGCTCGCTTGAGTCTGCACACATGAAATGCTTTGTTGAAGGTCTCAAATCCTTTTGACTACTCAATGTACACCTCTTCCTCAATCACTTTGGTGAGGAGGGTTGTCTTTACATTCATATGATGTATCTTACATCCCATCTTCATTGAAAGGTATCCTCATAATCAATTCCCTCCACTTGGTAAAACCCTCGAGACAAAAATCTAACCATGTATTTCTCAACACTCCCATCTGTTGCCTGCTTCACCTTGTAGATCCACCTGGATCCTACAACTGACTTTCCCTCTAGTCTTGGGACAAATTCCCATGCACTATTTCTGATAATGGAGTCATATTCCTCTACCATGGCATCAACCCATATTTTTTTCTACACTGCTTCCCCGAATGAGGATGGTTGGATCTCTACACTCTCGCTCATAAGATCTATGTAGATAGTGTACCACTTTGGGGACCTCATTTTCCTTCGTTGTGATGTTGGTGATCCCACTTTATCTCTAGAATCAAGCACCAACCTGTCAGCCTCTCTGGTGCACTTCCTTCTGTCTCTGGATTTCTCTTCATGAGTGGGTGCTTCCACTCTCTGCGCCTCTCCTTTTGGTTGCTCCACATATTGAGGTTCTTATTTTGGAGCTAAGAGATCCTCAACTACATGCAACTGAAGCTCCCTCTCAAGGGAAATTTGCATGCCCTTCTCTTCATCGAATTTCACATCTCTCCTGGCCATTGTCATCCTATGTTATGGCATGTACACCCAATAGTTGTGAGGTGTATCGATGTACCCCACATGTAATGCCCCACTTGATCCTATAAGGCAAATTTTAATTAGTGTTTAATTAATCTGTAAATAATGACTTATAATTTTTTAGTAATATCTACACTTGTGAAGTGTAATTTTATTTTATTTTTACTGATATGAATTTTATTATTTGTTATTTCATTCACGGTATGTCTTCTCAAATCAATTTTTAGATAAGGTATTGTCTTCTCTCATTTATTCCTAAATCAAATATCTATATTTTTTATACCCAATATGTCTTCTCAAATCAATTTTTAAATAAGGTATTGTCTTCTCTCATTTATTTCTAAATCAAATAACTAGATTTTGTATACCCAATATGTCTTCTCAAATCAATTTTTAGATAAGGTATTGTCTTTTCTCATTTATTTCTAAATCAAATATCTAGATTCATATCTAATTTTGGATAATATATGGTAAGAAAGTCAAGGTTAATAAATTAAAAGGATGAGGTGTTAGTCATAGAATTAATGGTAAGTAGTTGACGTGGATGAGAGGAAGAGATATAAAAGGGAAGGATGATGAGAGGAGAGGGGGATCCTTGGTCTTTGTTTTGGAATTGGAGGAATTTATTTTGGAAGGGAAATGTGGGGAAAGAGGAGGGAGAGAATGGAGAGAAAATGATCTATTTGAGGGTGTTGATTCTAACTTGGACACACTACAACTGGTTGGACTTGGACTCAAAGGGCTAGGGATCCTGTGGAGGTTCCCTGGGTTAGGAAATCATTCTTAGTTGGCTGGGAGGTAAATCTAGTTGGGTAGCCCAGCAGGAGCGTCTCAACGGAATCAGGAGCATCTTAACCCAGCTATTGATATAGGTATTCTTCGATTGTTGATTACTTATTTAAATTGTTGCAATGAAATTTCTTAATTGTTTAATATGTTGCAAATGAATTTTACTTGTATGTTATAATCAAATAAATGTTGAGCTAGAAATAGACTATTTTCTTTCTTATTGTGTTTAATTGAAATGATAATTCTAGGTTTATTTAAAATATCTAGGTTAAGTCTTCACACATGGTATCAGAACATGATTTAAACCCTGGTTACTTTTAGGAATAAATTATTACTACAAACTCTAATTAGATCTATTATTGTTATTCTAGAATTACTTAGATCTAATTAGAATTAGATGAAATATATAAAAAAACTCTTCCGCTTTATTACTATGATGTAAATTTATTAAATTATTGATGTGATATAAGATAGGAATTCTATTAAAGATTAAAAGCTCACAAAATAATTTAAAGATTAAAAAGTTGGAGAAGAGTGTTAAGGTTGTGCAATGTTGATTACATCATTGGATTCTTGATATTGAAGCGTATGACTATATAGTATTAATTAAATTAAATATTAATGAAATACATATATATTTATATATAATTTATTATGTTTTAGTATTTATATATAATTATTATAAATGATAATTTTATTAGCATGTAATATATATTTAAAGTATTATGAAATTTATTATATTTTAGTATATATATATATAATTATCATAAATGATAATTTTATCAGCATGTAATATATATTTAAAGTGTTATGAAATAAATTATAAAGTCTTGACAAGGATTAGATTGTTATTATTATTTAAATTTTTGAAAGTAGTGTTTCTAAGTTACCGATCATTTTCACATGGTATAGTAGCAATTCTACGAAGATTAAGACGTGTTTTGATATCCCTCATGTAAATTGAGGGAATTTATGTTGATTTAAAAGGGTGAGATCTACAACCCATTCCTGCTCATCGAGAATATTGCAGTTATTCCTTTCTACATTTTGTTTCTGCATTCTCCATGAGAGGTAGATACCATAAACAAATCGATATCGACATTGACGCAGTAGTTGTGCCTTGAACTAGCCTGGATGTCCACCTCTTTAAGAGCCGGGGGATTAATCTGAAGCACTCTATGCGCTACTATTTAAGGAGTCTGCGCTAATAATTATTGTGCTTTGTTGGACTCTGTGTTGGCATGAAACTACTCAGTAGGTGCAGGTTTATAAATTTGAAGTCCCAACCAGAGTTCATATAATTGCTCTTTACCGTATTTTTGTATGATGTATGTGAATTCCAGATTTCATTGTAGTTGGTTTAAAATGTTCAAAATATAAGCTGAAGACTTACTCCTTTCCCCTGCTGTTTCGGTTGTGGACACGTTTTCTTGTTTTGTTTGTTATTTTGGTCGGTTGTTTTTTTATATATTTCTGGTTTTCATCATTCATCTTACCTTACTTTTCAACACCTTTTCTCATCACTTGCTTCTGAAGGTTTTCTTTTAACTCATTGTAGTTTTCATCTTATTTTCATCTTACCAAATGTGATGTTATGATAACAATGCAGAAATTAAACTAGTATTGTAAAGTTGACTCTTTTTTTTTGCGGTAAAGTGAAAAGATATTTTGGGCAACACCAACATCCATATCAATACCAAAGATTTCCTGAGCCTCAGCAAATGTTAAATTTGGGAATAGTTATAAAACTGGTGGATTAGGTATGAAGCCAGACATTTACAATCAATATAGTTCAATGTAATCAACAAATGTGAAAAACCACTTATTGAGTAAGATTGTTTATAATCAAAAATTTTCAACAACTTAGGGAGACCTAATAATTTTGTGAGGATGAGAGTTTGTGGGAGTCGAACAAAATTTGTTTTTCAACACGCTAAAGTATTTCAAAGACATTTTTTTTATCATCTTAAAAGTATTTTTTAGAGTTTGTTTATTGTTATATATATTAAGTATTATTGGAAAGGGATTTTAAGTAAAAAAAACAAAAAAATTGAACTATGTTGTAAATTTATATAATTAAATTAAATTTAAAATAAATTAATTGAAGATATTAATATTACATTATTTATAAAAAAGGGTTGCAATTAATAGCTCATGGTATTGGTCCATGGTATTGTAACAAATCCTATTTACAAGTTAATGATATCTATGTTAAAATAGTGGTGAATACCTATGGTCTACCATCCTCGTATATTGTATATTTATTGTAAGTATTAAGTTTTAATTTGAAAAATGTTATAAAATTAAAATAAGTGAAAATATACATTATGTTTTATTGTTTTTTTATATTTTTTTAAAATGAGTTATGGTTTTGGTTATGTAGTATTGATAAGCCAAGGTATTAGCCCATGGTATTGTAAAGAAACTTATCTGGGGTGAATATTCATATTAAATTTTTATGTGCTTATTAATGAAATTTAAATATGGTTAGGGATTATTATTTTAATTTATATAGTAAAATAGATATTAATCTACTACTATTTATATACATTATGATTTTATTTCATCTAAAAAGAAAATTTTCTATAAGTACACCACTTACAAAAGAAAGACATTCACTGGAGACAATACTTAATGCATAGAAGTAACAAATAATTTTCTATATGTTCCATACAAAATTACATTTATGAAAAAAAAAAGATCTATCTTCTAAACCTTTAAGATCCAAGCTCCATTGCACTACACAAAACATAATTATGTTTTTATTTTACTAGATTATACTTTTCTTAAACTACATATGTTTATAAAAGAGAAATCCAACATGTTAACACATTAAACTAGTCAAAAGAGAATAACAATTGATTGGTATGTTAGAGCCACTTTTAAGAAAATATATTGTATTTTTATCTTCAAACATGTAGCATTATCCATTCTATATACATCAATTGGATAGTATATATCTAACCATAATGACAGTATTGAGTTAATTGAGATCGTTAAGCACATACTTTGAATACACAAAGATACTTAAAATAACTATGGGGTTTCAAAAGGACACATAGTTATAAAAATGTGATTAAAAATCGTAATTTAGTATTTATGCGAATGCTCAAAATATATAATATGGATTTGGGATGATTTTTTACGCATGTCTAAAGGTAATGCATTGCAGCACTTGCTTAGCCAGTGATGAGAGAGGATTTAGTAGATCCATGAGGATCTTCTTAGTATTAGTAACACATGATTGCAATCATACTAAAAGGAAAACTTACACTATCATTTCACAAAACATATGTGAGCCGAGGAAGAATTTGACAAGGTCTTAAGTTATGCTAATAAGTCTTGTGTGTCGTACAAATATTTGGATAGTTCAAAATGGTCAAGAAGCGAGCAAATAGAGGTCAAGGAGTGTCATCACAAGGACCTCCTATAAATAACCCATTGTCATCATCAGATTTGGCTCTTATCTTATGCTCCCTGGAAGAAATTAATGAGACTTTAAGAGGGCGCCAAACAACTGAGGTGGAAGTCGAGCACCCTCCATCAGGGTTGGGAAATCTTGAGGGATCAAGAGACTCAGATAGAGGACCGCCAATCGAGGAAATTACTAGTTAGCTCCAAAATATTAAGCTCACAGAGTTTTTTGGAGGTTGTGGTAGTGAACGAGCAGAAGCTTGGTTAGAAGGAATGAGAAGGTGCTTTTCACTAAGAGATTGTACTTCAAATTCAAAAGCTAAAATAGTGATATTCCAACTCATAGATAGTGCCCTGAACTGGTGGGGTAAATTAGAGCATCAACTACACCTCACTCCTGACACAGTTACCTGGGAATTATTTGAGGAGAGATTCAGGAAAAATTATTGACCAACATTTTATGAAGAACAACAAGTAGGATCCTTCCATGCTTTGGTACAAGGAAACCGCACAGTAGAGGAATATGATATTAGATTCATGGAATTGGTCAAGTATGTCTCATACATGGACACTGATCAGCACCAAACATATCGTTTCATTTATGGATTGAACCCTAAGATTATGGAAATGGTACAAATGTGGAAACCATCCTTAGTTGCAGAAGTTGTTAAACATGCTCGTTATGTTGAAGAGAACTTAGACTTAAAATGTGGAAACAAAACCATTTTTCCACAAAAAACCAAGGTTTATGAGGAATGCCCCTCGTACTTTCTCCAGGGGAGGATTTTTGAGGCCACTGCCATATGGAAATAGGGTTGTGCCCAGAACGTCGGCAATGGGGATTTCAATGGTTTCCATTATAGCTTCACCAAGAGCTTCAAGGACTCAAGAAAATCATATTCAAACACGAGGATCCACGAGAAAGGGTAGGGGTCTCAGGGGAAGGAGCTCTATTCCACAACATTTTGTTCAAATTCTACCTCGCATCACTTTTTGGGGATGTGGGGGACCTCATTACTAGTGTGATTTTCCTAAGTTACAAATAGGTAAAAACCCTAGAGAAGGAAAAGCACCAATGGAGGAAGCAAGAAAGCACCATCAAATCTATGCAGCAGTTGATAACCATCAAGTTGAACACTAGTCTGTTTTGGTAGAAACCGCAGGTATGATAAACAATGTAAAAGTTAAAAAAAAAAATTATTCTGGTGCTACATATAGTTTCATTTCACCAATTGCATTAGAAAAATGTGGGTTGGCAGCCTATGAGCACAATGACTTTAAACAAGTTGAAATGGATTTTGGGATAAAAAAAGCAATAGGACCTAGTGTCAACCAATGTCAACTAAATCTCGGGGTGTGTATAACTAAGTTGAAGGCATACATCACAACATTAAGGACCTATGATGTAATCATCGGAATGGACTGGATAGAATCTCATCAAGCTTTGGTAGACTGTTTCAAAAATAAGGTGATGTGTTTAGATGATGAAGTTAGGTAAATTGTGATTTGTGGTATCAAGAGAGGAGTGTCCCTATGATTCATCTCCACAATGAAGGTAAAAAATTGTCTCCGACAAGGTTGTAAATAGTATGTGGTTGAGGTTGTAAGTGACCAAAAAGGACCCTCCCTAGATCAATACCCAGTTTTGTCAGAATTTGAGGATGTTTTCCCTAAGGAATTTCTTGAATTACCACCTATGAGGGGGATCAATTTCACAATTGACCTAAAACCTGGTGCAGAACCAATCTCCAAGACACCCTATAGGATTACAACCCCAGAAATTTGTGAGTTGTTAATGCAGTTAAAATAACTTTTAGAGTTAGGATTTATTAGACCTAGTATTTCACCTTGGGGTGCACTAGTGATTTTCATTAAAAATAAGGATGGTTCCTTAAGGCTATGCATAGATTATAGGGAGTTGAATCGAGCCACAATAAATAATATGTACCCAATACCTAGAATAGATGACCTATTTGACCAAATGAAAGGAGAAGCAGTTTTCTCAAAGATCGATCTACGATCTGGATACCACCAATTGAGGATTAAGGAAGGTGACATCCCAAAAACTGCTTTTCGGACTCAGTTTGGGCACTAAAAGTTCGTAGTTGTACCATTTTTTTACCAATGCACCAATAGTATTCATGAGTCTCATGAATGGTGTGTTCAGGAAATATTTGGACCAATTTGTGCAAGTGTTTATGGACAATATTTTGGTGTATTCCAAGAATGAAAAGGAGCATGAAGAGCATCTAAGGGATATGCTAACCTGCTTAAGGGAAAATCGATTGTATGGAAAATTGTCAAAATGTTCCTTCTTTAAAAATAAAACTCATTATCTTGGGCACATCATTTTAGGAGAAGTAATTTCATTTGAGGCAGAAAAAGTAAAGGCCATAATGAATTGGCCAGTGCTGAAAAATTCCCATGAGGTGCGTAGCTTCATGGGGCTAGCAGTTTATTATCACATATTTGTGGAAGGGTCTTCAAATATTTCAAAACCCATCACCTCATTACAACAAAAATGGGTTAGGTATGATGGACCTATGAATGTGACACTACATTAACCAAACTAAAGAGGTTACTAACTAGTGCACTGATCGTTCGAGTGCTTGACATGGTAAAGGACTTTCGTTATCTGCACAAATTCTTCAAAGCAAGGATTGGGAGCAGTGTTGATGCAAGAAGGCAGAGTAATAGCTTACGCATCCATAAAGTTGAAGAAACATGAAAAAATTTATGTTTCCCATGATTTATAATTAGCCGCGGTGGTGTTAGCTTTAAAACTCCGGAGACACTACCTTGTTGGGAGAAGCTTTGAGTTAAGAACTGATCATCAAAGCTTGTCGCACCTCTTCATTCAAAGATATTTGAATGCTAGGCAAAGGCGGTGGAGTGAATTCATGAGTGAGTATGATTTTGGGATCTCATGCATTAAGGGAAAGGAGAATGTGGTGGTTGATGCACTAAGGAGAAGGCTGCAGACCTTCTCCTTAGTACCCTTGAGGGTTAATTTGAGGGAACGTGTGTTGGAAAAACTCTTTGAAGATTGTTGGTATCTGAAGGTTATATCAGCACTCCAGAGTGGGAAGCAAATAGAACCAAAGTTTGAGGGGTATGTCCTTGAACGAGATGGACTATTAAGATTCCAAGGAAGAATGTACATCCCTAAGGAAGGGAGTATAAGAAGAAGCATCCTTGAAGAGTCACATAGAGCACTCTATTGTGCACATCCTGGATTGAATAATATGTATGCTGACAAGAATAAACTCTTCTTATGGGCAGGCATGGAGCACGACATAGTACATTTTGTCGCCAAATGTCTTGAATGTCATTAAGCGAAGGTTGATCATCATCATCTAGCAGGACTCCTACAACCGCATGACATCCCTATGTCTAAATGAGAGGTAATTTATACGTATTTTTTTGTAGGTTTGCCACTCACTTCATAGAGGCACAATGCTATATTGGTTTTAGTTGATAAATTAACCAAAAGTGCCAATTTCATCCCAATGAGAGATACTTATGATGTTACTGATGTGGTGTGTGATTTTATAAGTGAAGTTATTCAACTACATGGGTTACCCACAAATATCGTTTCTGATAGAGACTCTCGCTTTACATATAGGTTTTGGAAAAGTTTGCAGTCAGCATTGGGGACTCAGATGAACCTAGAACTGCATATCATCTAGAAACATATGGGCAGACTGAAAGAGTAAATCAAGTTATGGAAGACATGCTCATAATGGATAAAGACTCAATGGGAAAGGTACTTACCATTGGTAGAGATTTCCTATAACAATAGTTACCATAGTTCCATTGGGATGCCTCCTTATCAAGCTCTATATGGGAGGCCATGCAGGACGCCATTTAGTTGGGAAAAGTTAGAGGACCGAGTGATAGTTGGGCTAGAATTGGTACAAGAAATGGAGGAACAGGTAAGACAGATTCGGGAAAGGTTAAAGGAAGCACAAGATACACAGAAGAGTTGTGTCAATGCACATAGGACTAATCGTAGTTATGAGGTAGGATACCAATTTTTTATTCATATTCGACCCAACAAAAGTACCATACGGTTTGGGAAAGGGACAAAGATGTCACCTCGGTTTATAGGACCTTTTAGAATCAAGGAGAAGATTGGACCAGTTGCCTATCGTCTTGTACTACCATCCCATTTACATAAAAATCATGATGTTTTTCATGTATCTATTTTACGACATTATGTTTCTGATGAATCTCATAAACCATATTGGAGTGAATTGCAGGTCTCGGATGTGGGAACTGTAATGGTTGAACCATTACGCATATTCGACCATAGGTTTTGACATCTCAGATGTCACATGGTGGACCAGGTTAACGTCCAGTGGGACAAGTATATCCTAGGATCTGCTACCTAGGAGGATGAAGAGACTATACGTCGTGACTACCCCTCACGTTTTGAGCATTTTTTATGCCCATTTTGACTTAGATAGCTACCTATGCTAAGAATATATTTTTAGTTCCATGTTATTTTATTTATGAATGATATGTAATATTGTTGCATTTTAGTTGGAATGATGAAACTACTTATATAAATAATTAGACATATTAGGTATTGTTGATTAAAATATTTATGTATGACTTATTTGATGTATGATGTACCTGATGTACAACTTACTTGGTTATGATTTATATAGTGTATAGATTCTAAGAGTTATTGTTGTTTGATATATGGCTTAAGGGGATATGATTTATCTAATGAATGACTTATCAAAATTTTGATTTATCTAATATAAGATTTATTTCCAGTATGCTTTTATAAGTGCAATATTGAGACATGGATGTTGGACTTAATAACATGAGGATTAAGATCACCTATCTATATATTTTTTTGTTAATATGTATATGCATGAATGAGAACTAAATTTTAGATTGGAAAGAACTATATGATAACCAAGATCTATGCTTCTGATGGGAAATTTTGACATATCCGATGAGGAATGGTATGATGTACATTGTTCTATTACATTTTGTATCTACTTGATATGCACTATTATGACATGGGTAAAGTGTAAATAATACAAGTGACAATACTACCTGACTCGATTATTCGATCACAAGTATCCAACCAGCTTCGTAGTGCGGCCCATGTTAGGGTGTTCACCCTTGTTTTAAGGAGGGGTGGAGGCATTTCTGACCGTGTAACCTCCAAGCCTAGAATCGTGGGAGGGAAGTGATGGACACACTCCAATAGACACTTGATGACAATTTCCAGTTGCATGTTGGGTATTTTAGGTCGATATAGTCGACGCTTCCACCATATTGGTTTTATCAGTGGTTATATCAGTATAGCCGATGCCATATCATATTACAGCAGAGAACAGATAGGATGGGAGTGGAAGTAGTTTAGGAAGGACATGAGGTTATAAGTTAGATTGGAGACTCTTGATAGGAGGTGGTATCATTTCTTGAATTAATTTGACTACTATATCTCTCTATATTTTGTTATGCCTTATTTTCAAACTTATTTCAAACTCCTTGTGTCATTTTCACTTTCACTTTGGGACAAAGTTTCCTAAAGGAGGAGTGTATGTAATGCCCCACTTGATCCTATAAGGCAAATTTTGATTAGTGTTTAATTAATTTGTAAATAATGACTTATAACTTTTTATTAATATCTACACTTGTGAATTTGTAATTTTATTTTATTTTTACTGATACAAATTTTATTATTTTTTATTTCATTCCCAATATGTCTTCTCAAATCAATTTTTAGATAGTTATTGTCTTCTCTCATTTATTCCTGAATCAAATATCTAGATTTTGTATACCCAATATGTCTTCTCAAATCAATTTTTAGATAAAGTATTGTCTTCTCTCATTTATTTATAAATCAAATATATAGATTTTGTATACCCAATATGTCTTCTCAAATCAATTTTTAGATAAGGTGTTTTATTCTCCCGTTTATTTCTAAATCAAATATCTAGATTCATATCTACTTTTGGATAATATATGGTACGAAAGTCAAGGTTAATAAATTAAAAGGATGATTTATTAGTCATGGAATTGACGGTAAGTACTTGAGGGGGATGAGAGGAAGAGATATTAAAGGGAAGGAGGATGAGAGGAGAGGTGGATCCTTGGTATTTGTTTTGGATTTGGAGAAATTTATTTTGGAGGGGAAATGTGGGGAAAGAGGAGGGAGAGAATGGAGAGAAAATTATCTATTGGAGGGTGTTGATTCTAACTTGGACACACTACAGCTGGTTGGACATGGACTCGGAGGGGTAGGAAGCTTGTGGATGTTCCTTGGGCTAGGAATCATTCCTAGTTGAATGGGAGGTAAATCTAGTTGGGTAGCCTAGCAAGAGTGTCTCAACAGAATCAGGAGCATCTTAACCTAGTTATTTTTTTGTAACCAGCTTCAAAAATATAAGAAAAGAGATATAAACGCCTTAGAAATAAGCCACTTCGAGGGGGCAACCTCCAATACATTACATAAATGAACAATTCTTGGATGATACAATTTACAAAACCTCATTTCTATATATAGGAGTTCATGGGGCCATAATGTAATCCTAGTGGGCCACAATGTAATCCTAGCCGACCTAACAATACTAATTTAAGGGCACAATAATAACAAAATGGGGGTTACAAGGGTTCAATAATAACAATAAGGGGTTACACTAACAATAATAAGGGACTATACTAGTGATATAGGGACCTAACATGCCCCTCTCCTTCAAAAAAGTGTTGTCCTCAACGCTTGAGTAGCTCCGGGTACTTCTGTATAAAATTCTCATCCTCCCATGTAGAATCTTCAGTGGGTAAGTTCTTCCACTTGATGAGATACTCTGAAATTGATCGATTCCGTAGCTGTCGAGTTCTTGTTTCCATGACCGCTTCAGGTTCCAATATGATTTTCCTTCCTCATCAAGTTCTGGCAATATTGTTTGAACTGGAAGATTTTCACCTATAACCTTCTTTAAGCATGAAACATGGAAAATTGGATGCACTCGTGAAGAAGCAGGAAGCTCCAATTTGTATGCCATAGTACCAATATTTTACAACACCTTGTAAGGACCATAGTACTTTGGTGATAATTTATTATCCTTCTTAGCTTGCTTGAGGGACATTTGTTTGTATGGTTGTAGCCTTAAAAATACCCAATCTCCTACATCAAAACTTCTCTCGCTGCGATGTTGATCTGCCTGTTGTTTCATTCGATTTTGTGCCAAATTCAGGTTATCCTTTAAGAGTTGGAGAACTTCTTGCTGATGCTCGATGTGATCTTCCACTGCTTGAACCTTCGAATTTTCCCTTAAAGACGATGTGATGGATGGTGGATGATATCCATAAAGTGCCATAAATGGGGTCATTTTTGCTGCAGTATGGAAGGAAGTGTTATACCACCATTCGGCAAGAGGTAACCACTTGACCCATTGTGTTTGTTTATCAGATACAAAACAACGAAGATATCCTTCCAAACATTTATTTACTATCTCCGTTTGACCATCAAATTGAGGATGATAAGATGAGCTATGAGCTAATTGAGTAACCAAACAAGAAAATAACTCCGTCCAAAAATTTCCAGTAAAAATGGGATCTCTGTCACTCATAATAACCCTTGGGCTTCCATGTAGCTTTTGAATTTTGTCCATAAAAGTAGTATCAACCGTACTTGCTTTAAATGGATGAGATAATGCACAAAAGTGTGCATAATTGGTAAGTCTATCGACTACCACCATGATGACACTCTTTCCTTCAGACGTAGGTAAACCTATGATAAAATCCATTGAAATCTCCTACCAACGTTGACTTGGAATGGATAAAGGTTGTAGAAGTCCCGGGGTCTTAATTGTCTCAATTTTATTCTACTGGCAAACCAAACATTCCGTCACAAAATTTTGAATATCAGATTTAAGGCCATCCCAAAAAAAATCTTTCTTCACCCTGTGGTAAGTTTTTAAAAATCCAGAGTGTCCTCCTAAAGGAGAAGTGTGCAATTCCAGAAGAATCTTTTGTTTTAGTTGGAAATTCTTACAAAGATATAAGAGATATTTGTACCATAAGGAATCATTTTTCTAACTAAATGTATCAAATGTACTAGGATCTTGCTGCAACTTTTGAATGAGTGTCCATACATATTTTTCCTTCTTCCATTCATCTCTTGCTTTAGTTATCCAATCTGGTTGGATAATAAAAATGGCAAAAAGCAATGCTTCCACCTCTTCATTCTTTCTTGAGAGTGCATCTGTAACAACATTAAGTTTTCCTTTTTTGTAGATTATTTCAAAATCATAACCCAACATCTTTGTGACCCATTTTTTCTGCTCTTCTAAAGATAGTATTTGTTCCAAAAAGTGTTTAAGACTATCATGATAATTTTTAACCTTGAAGTGTCTTCCCATTAGGTAAGTTCGCCATTTCTTTAGTGCATGCAGTATTGCTAACATTTCCTTCTCATAAATAGGTTTTTGTAAATACTTTCCTTTGATTGGACGACTTTCAAAAGCAATGTGTCTTCCTTCATGCATTAAAACAACACCAATTCCATTTCCCGAGGCATCACATTCCAAAATAAAGGATTTTGTGAAGTCTGACGTAGCTAAGACCGGTGCTAGGCACACTGCCTATTTAAGATGTTCAAAGGCCTTAGTTGCTTCAGGAGTCCATGAAAATGCATCTTTCTTCAATAATGTTGTTAGAGGTGCTGCTATTCTCCCATAATTCTTAACAAACTTGCGATAATACCCTTTTAAGCCGAGAAATCCTCGCAACTGCTTTATGGTCATGGGGACTTTCCATTCCTTAATGGCTTTAATTTGTTAGGGTCTACTTTAACACCCTCGTGAGATACAATATGACCCAGATATTCCACCTCTTGTACTCCAAAGAAACATTTGGATTTTTTTGCATATAATTGTTTCTCCAGCAATAGTTTGAGCATCCTGTCAACATGTTCAACATGATCCTTCCAAGACCTACTGTAGATTAGTATATCATCAAAAAATACTAGCACAAATTTTCTAAGGAAGGGTTTGAAAATGGAATTCATCAACCCTTGAAATGTAGAAGGTGCATTCGTAAGGCCAAAAGGCATGACCAAAAATTCATAATGACCCTCATGAGTTCGAAATGTTGTTTTCAGAATATCTTCAGTCTTCATTCTAATTTGATGATATCCTGAACGAAGATCAAACTTGGTAAAATAAATTGCTCCATGTAATTCATCCAATAATTCATCGATCACAGGAATGGGAAATTTATCTTTAATGGTGAGCTTATTGAGCTCCCTATAATCCGAACACATTCGCCATGATCCATCCTTCTTGTGTACCAATACTACAGGAGCAGAGAAAGAACTTTGACTAGGTTGAATTATACATGCCTCTAACATTTCTGCAATCATACATTCAATTTCGCTCTTTTGGACGTAAGGATATCTATAAGGCCTGATGTTTGGAGGAACACTTCCTGGAATCAAATGAATAGCATGATCATGATCACAAATAGGTGGGAGTCCTTTGGAAGTTTCAAACACCTTGGAATTATTTTCCAAGACTTGTTGGAGATCTACAGAAATAGATGATTTTGATGTTGGAACTTCTAGTGAATATAATTGTGCAATTACGCCTCGTTGTTCTTTATTTAGAAGCTTTGTCATGACATTAGAGCTTATTATCCTTCTTGGTTTCCCTGCAATACCTCGTAATTCGACTTCCTTTCCTTCTAAAAAAAATTTCAAGAAAATTTCTTGAAAATTAAAAGCTACCGTCCCCAAAGATTGTAACCATTGTACTCCTAGTACAACATCAGCACCTCCCATAGGAATGGAAAGCATTGGACTAGTCAATAAATATTCCCCCATGGTTAGCTTGATATTATGGCATTTTCCAGAGCAATTTATAGTTCCTCCATTTGCAACCATCACTTGACATTCTGGTGCTAGGTATAGGAAACAATTTAATTCCTTGGCTACCTTATAATGAATAAAATTATGGGTGCTACCTTAATCAATCAACACTATTACCCTTTTCTTCTTTATATGTCCTTCTATCTTGAGAGTTTGAGGAGTGGTAATTCCTGCCAGTGCATTACACGATATGGTCGGATTCATTTCTTCCTCTTCTAGGGGTGGTTCCTGGTGTATATCCTCTTCTTGTTCATTTTCTTCTTCTTCTTCACAATCTATGTGAAATAATTTCTTCTCAGCACACTTATGACCTTTAGTGTATTTGCTATCACAACTGTAGCAAAGCCCTTTTGCTCTTTTTTCTTCCAATTTTTGTGGTGTCAACCTTGTAGGTTGTGTAAATCTAGGCGTAGCAACACTTCCTTCTTTATAGAATTGAGTGGTAGGCTTCCTTGTCGCCATAATTTTACATTCAACTTTTCTTGCCAACCTGAATGCCTTCTCCAATGAATCAGGTTCCAAAACTTGAATTTCATGTTGGATGTTATCCTTTAAAGTGCCTATGAAGAGATCAATCCTGTGTTCCTCTAGAATATCAGTTACCCTTATATTCAATTTTTGGAAGTCCTCAATGTGCTGCCCCACTAAACCCTTTTGTTTGAGATTTATCAATTGGCTAAAGAAGGTGTTGCTCTTTGTATCCTCATAATTTGCTATCATTTCCTCCGTAAAAATTGACCAAGTGACAATTTTTTTACGGGAGCAAAGCCATCGATACCATACAAATGTATTTTGTTCTAAATCTAAAGTTGCAATGCATACCTTTTGTGTGTTTTGCACATTATGGAGATCAAAATATTGCTCCATATGTAGTATTGATGTTACAGGATCCTTTCCATCAAACTTCCTCATATCCATTTTTGGAATATGGTGGTTCTTCCCTCCAACTGTAGATTTTATGAAATCACGATTAACATTTATTTTGTTCTCATCATGAGTTTCCTCTACTATATTTTCACCATTAGGAAACATTTCTTGTATCAACTTTTCCAAACCTTCAATGTCTACTTTTAGATCCTTCTTCATGTTTTCCATGTTGTCTTTCATTTTTTCATCGATCTTAGGTTCCATGTCATCCATCTTAGCTTCCATACCCACTTCCATGCCATCCATCTTAGCTTCCACGCCTTTCTTCAAACCATCCATCTTAGTTTCCACACCTTTCTTCAAAACTTCCATTTCATTTTTTGTTGTTCTTTGCGAGAGAGAAATTTGTTGCACTTGCTCTTGTAATTTTGATATGTCATGTTGCCATTCTTCGTCTTCATGATTCATAGTAGAGCCTTCTAAAGGATTAATGGGTGTTGAATTATTTTTAGGGGCCATTTTTTAATCCAATATTAATATCTATTCTACAATATGCCCTTGGAATCAATTCAACTTGATTCTTCAAACAAGACTTATGCAATTCGGGAAAAAAAAATACACACCTTTTACTTGCTTTGAGGAGCTTGATATTGAAATTGAATTATCTCTGTAATTGAAACTCTTCAATATCTAAAATTCTGCCCTATAGTATCCCTCTGAAGCTTCTTTCAAATGCCACAGGTCTAATCTAATTTGGATTCTTCAAGACAAATTTATGTCCAATCTCCCACAATGACCCAATTTTGGACTGGTTGAGTAGAGAGAAATTGTACGACTTTCCACGTGTCATTGTTTCATCCTTCAGATCTGAAATTGATAACCAAGAAACTAAAGTCCGTTTAATTGTGACCAATTTTTACGGCACTCCAATCCGATGCTCAGAGAGAGAGTTATGAATATTTTCCCACGATTACCTATTTGAGATGAAATTCGGGAGCCTGCAAAAGCACTACCTTCCACAGATCATATCTCCAAAAATATTTTGAACGAAGCTCTGAAATTTTTTGACGAGTTTCCTTAGGCTTTCAGCTTCGCACCCTAAAAATTTCAGATTCTTAACCTTAGTATAAAAAAATTTATAGTGAAAATTCCATGATGACCTGTTTAGGAGCCTGAAAAAAGACATAACTTCCACAAATCATATCTCCAAAAATATTGTGAACCAAGATCTAAATTTTTTAGAAAATATTCCTCAGGATTTCAAATTTGCACCCTTAAAATTTCAGCTTTTGAAACTTCGTAAAAAAAAAAATTATAGCGAAAATGCCACGATGACCTGTTTGGAGCAGTGAAACCCTAGAATCCAAACCTCTGATACCAAATGTTGTGTAACCAGCTTCAAAAATAGAATAAAAGAGATATCAACGCCTTAGAAATAAGTCACTTCAAGGGGGAAACCTCCAATAGATTACATAAATGAACAATTCTTGGATGATAAAATTTACAAAACCTCATTTCTATATATAGGAGTCCATGGGGCCATAATGTAATCCTAATGGGCCACAATGTAATCCTAGCCGACCTAACAATAATAATTTAAGGGCACAATAATAACAAAATGGGGGTTACAAGGGTACAATAATAACAATAAGGGGGTTACACTAACAATAATAAGGGACTATACTAGTGATATAGGGACCTAACAGTTATTGATACAGGTATTCTTCGATTTTTAATTACTTATTTAAATTTTTGAAATGAAATTTCTTAATTTTTTAATATGTTGCAAATGAATTTTACTTGTATGTTATAATCAAATAAAGGTTGAGCTAGAAATAGACTATTTTCCTTCTTATTGTGTTTAATTTAAATGAAAATTATAGGTTTATTTAAAATATCTAGGTTAGGTCTTCACACCACAAATATTCCCAACTCTGTTGTTGGTTCTATCATTTTACTGGAACCTTTGGTTACATGAAAATAAATTGATGAACCAAAAATTTTAAAGTGCAACACATCTGGTTTCTCACCTAAAGAAATCTTCCTCTGGGGTATTCATCCCAAGAATCCAATGAGGAATTATGTTATGCACAAATATTGTCGTGTTGCATGTTTCATCCCATAAGTACAATGGTAGGCCCTAATCATGCAACATTGCTCATTCTGCTCCCACAATAGTTATGTTCTTCTTTTATGCAACCCCATTATGTTGTGGATTATGAGGTGATATCAATTCTCGTCAAATGCCTTCTAAAGAAAATAAGTTCTTGAATTCATTCGACACATATCCTCCATCGTTGTCACTCATAAAAGCCTTCACCTTGTTCCTTGTATCTTTCTCAAAAATTTATTTTAACTAACAAAACTTTGAGAATGCCTTATCTTTCTTATGCATCAATAATATCCAACACTTGCGTGAAAAATAATCTACAAAAATCACATAATACATGTGTTTTTCTTTAGAGGTTTTCAAGCACGATCCGCACACATCTGAGTGAAATCTTTCAAGGATCACCTTTGCTCGACTATCCTTATCATGAAATGTGTCTTTTTTGTACTTACCTAAGGTACACCCTTTGCATGTATCTCGTTGCTCAAGTACACCCTTGGGAAGTCCTATAGAAATTTTTTGCATGATCTTCAAAGTTACATTGTGTAGGTTGCCCAATATTCTATGCCATAACTCACTGATGTCTCGGCTCTGCACATTCTCTCTTTCGTGCTCAAGGCAGAATAGTCTTCTACATCCAATTTGTATAGGTTATTTACCTAAAACCCAATATTCTTCACATGTCTTGTGGCTTTGGGACGAAGGAATGCATTTCCTTTGCTAAATATGACATCATATCCACGGTCTTCTAACATAGAAACTGAAACTAAATTATTCGTTAAACCAGGAACATACATTACATATTTTAATGTGAGAGGAGTACCAGAATCCCTCTAAAAGGTAAAAATACTTATTCCAGTCGCGCTATACCTCTCGAGGTGAATATTTAGATACATGTAGATTCAAAATGATATTTGTAATATGCTAAAATGAAATACTTGAATCTACTCTACAAATTGCGGAAACCAATTACGATCGCACAATCACATGAAAAAGAAAGAGAAATAATTCAATCACACAGAAAAAATATTTATCTAGGGAAAGCCTCGCTAAAAATCTCGTTATCTTTATATTTCATAATTCAAAGAATATGAGAAAAATACAATGCTTCTCTCAAGCTCGAGATCTCTCTGCACTATCTTTATTTGTCTCGTTGATTCCTAAGTAATATTGGTTCAATACTTAACCAATATATTATCCTTAGGATTCCCTATTTCCTTTCCCATTTTCTTGGGTAATTAGACCCCTATTAACAAGTAAATACCCAAATAATGATTGTGCAATACATAAAGTCTCTTCCTCTAACTCTATGCACCACATAGACAATATTCTGATTATACAACTGATAGTACACTTCCCTTTAACTCCAATCTCAACTAGATCTTCCTCCGAACTGAAATACATGAGTTATTTATGAGTGAATTATCAATTATATGATTATTCACTGAATGTGAATTAAATCTAATTTAATTCAATTGACCTCTCACTAGTTCCTCCATTAGTTAGAACTAGTTAAACATATTTTAACTCAAATAAATTAAGTTAATTAATTGCATCTCAAAATAAATTCAACCATGGCTCCTAAAAAGTAGGAGACACTCTATATGCATCTAGCTTTACCCTCAACTCGAATTAACTAAGCAAACTAAGTCTTCCTAACTTAGTTAACTCATACAAGTTTTCAAGTGATGTGTAATTACAATTTACTTCTAATTTAATTAAGGAAAAAATAAATTAGAAGCCTCTTCTTGTTGAGATTTTCAATAGAGGGAAACATGTTGTTGTTATATCTCCATCCCTTGATCAAATGTACCAAGTGGGTGTTCCCTCTTATTTGAGTCTTCCATTTTTGGGAATGGCTTCTAATCCTTTGAATCTGATGTTTCCTGTTCAACCTAGTTTGGTTTTTAATCATCTTTCCATTTCTAAACATACCTCAGACACACCCCAAGTTCCCACTTGTCAACCTACTCAATTTGTATCAATCTGCCCAATTTTTATCTCAAACAAGTCAATTTGTCCAGGTTTCACATCAAAGACTATATTTTCCACTCGTATTTGGGATCTCTCGAGTCCCACCTACCCAACATCTTCATGGTGCCTTGAAAACTCCACCACTTGGCCAATATATTCCTCAAATGAAAGTAGGTCAACCTAGATATGGTATGGCTTGGGTATCAACCAGTCAACCTAATGTATGGATGATGAAAAATACCTCTGGGAAACCTTTCTAAAGCATTCCTCAAATTCTTATTAGTCAAAATACCATTCCACAAATGCCTTATCAAGGGAAATAGAATAAAAAACAACCATTTTCTCCTTTTCAAGGTTATCTCGGAACTATAAAATCTGGGTATGTTTATCCTAGTTACCAAAATCCTTTTTATCTTGTAATGTATATACCTGTTGCTTGGCCCATTTCATCACACCTAGGATACCATCCCCCTCAATTTAATAGGAAGTTTATATTTTTAGAAATTCTTCAATTTCCATATTTAACTCAAATAACGAATGATCCCATTTTTTATTCTTCTTATTGGTTGGCCATTCCTACCCATTTTTTGAATGATATCCCAAAATTCAATAAAAATATTGGAGAAGACTTGTCTACTCATGTTATGACTTATCATTTATGGTGTTCATCCAACTCCTTAAATGATGATTCGATTTGTTTACAATTTTTCTAGATAACTCTTACTCGTACGACAGCTAAGTGGTATGTTCAATTTCCATGAGATTTGTTTAACAATTTCAATGCCTTAGCGACTACATTCCTCATCCATTTTAAATTACCTATCTGATATGAAACTGGAACTAATCTTTTGGCCTAATTGAAATAATATGACTTCGCTCACATTTATGATCATATTCATGAGTGGCAACATCTACGTCGTTTGGTCAAAGCCTTTATTCTCGAATAGTTATTGACTGAATGTTTTATCAAATATTTGTTACCATTCATAATTGAAGATGTTTCTAAAGGTGTATTTGTTACCAAAGATAAATTCATTTCTCTTGCCCAATATCTTGATCTCATTTATACTCAATATGGCACACTCTACGAAAAAACATCCAATGCTCTGAGACCCCAGCACGCTATTCCACCACCTCCCACTAAATAATCACATACCACTGATGGTGTGATTCATTCTTCTAGCCAATAGACATTGAGTAAACTATATGGTTCATATCTTGTTGTGACTACTCAAAACCTATCCTTTGCTTCTCCTACGACTACTTCCAATATTAATGTCATTTAATATACGAAAGGAAAATATTAGAAACCCATAACTAAGAAGAAAGGGAAAGGAAATAATAACAAAGATAATTCTTTGTAAGAAAAACAAAGTAATTAGTCTCCTGAGGAAAAGCGAAAGCCTCTTTATCCTTGCCTATTTTTTAATGAGGAACATACTTGATACTTCCCACATCAAATGGAAGTTAATCAATTCCTAAATTCGGCATCTAACACACCTGTTGTGTTAACAGATCCCTTTTCTAACCAGGAGATGAATATGGTTGCACAAGATTTAGTTTCCTCTTTCCATGTTATGATCTTATCTTCCACCAAACAAAAAATGAAATTATGGTGGAGGAAAAAAATAAAGATTATTTTAACTTGAATCTCTTGACCGGTAAGGCTACTAATCAACCTACCAGTTCCACCTCATCATATACTTTAGATATTTCTCTAAATGTGGTACCAATTGAATTGACCATTAAACCTCCCAAAGGTATTATTCATAAATCAACATTCAATCCTCATGCGAAAGTTGCATAAAACTATAATATAGTTGAGGAATTGGCTCAAGCTCCTTCAGATATATCAACTCTCAAGGTTTTGCAGAATTTTCCTACCTAGAAGATGTCTTTACTTTCCATAATTGGAGGAATGGATCCTTCAAATTCAAGTATTGTGGTATTTCATCATGAGAATCATACCCCCAAACTTCCACCACAACTGGAAATATATGATCTAGATTGTTGTTTGAGGTAAAACTATCCATCGGGAAATTGTGGATGAAGGTGATTTGACATGTATCATGTAAATTTCTTGTTGGAAGGTTATTAGTTCTCATCAACTTAATCAGTCACCCACTACTCTTAAATATTTTGATGGAAGAGGTTTCAAACCTCATGGAATTTTAAATACAATGTAATTATAATTAGATGGAAAAATGATTTCAGTAGAAGTTAAAGGTATCAATGGACCATTGGATTATAACCTTTTACTGGGCCTCACACGAATTTATGCCATGGAATTTTTTGATCCAAATATCGTAGTACATGAGATCAAAATGTATACAGATTCTAAGCAAGTTTGACAACGCTTGTTCTAATATCCTAAGAAATTTGTTGTGAATAAAACAGAGGTTGAAAAACTTCTCCATGTTGGTTTAATTTACCTAGTTCCTCTTCCTGATTTGGTCTCAAAAATTGTTCCCATGATGAAGAAACAAGTTACAATTCAAGTATGTGTTTATTATCCGAATATCAATCATGCTTGTCCTAAAGGCAACTACCCAACCTCGTTTATCGACCAAATTTTTTATGATTGTGCTAGAAGAAAAGTTTTTTTGTTTATGGATGGTTTTTCAAACTATAACCTAATCAACATACTCCCATCAAACCAACATAAAGTTACCTTTATTTATCCATGGGGCACATTTTCCTATCATAATCTCCCTTTCAGTTTGAAGAATGTTGGTGAAACTTTCCAGAGGGCTATGAATTAAGCCTTCCACAATATTAAGTGCATTGTAAAACCACATTTGGATGACTTAATTTCCCACTCCAAACATCACAATGATCATTCAATGCATCTCAGTGATATATTCTTACAATTTTGGCATTATAATATCAGGCTAAATTCACACAAATGCATGTTTTGTTTCTAATCCGGTAGAATTATCGACTTCATTGTGTCGAAGCAAGGAATATATATTGATCCACTTAAATTATAGGAAATGCTCGATTTTTTTGCACCTTCCTCACTTGTCCTGTTATAATGCCTCCAAGGGAGGGCTAACTTTCTACGGGTTTTTCCACAAATATGTAGAAATGACCAAAGGATTTACTCGCCTATTGAATAAATGGGTTCCCTTCCATTGGGATGATACTGCCCAAAAGGATTTTGACTCTTTGAAAGATGTTCTGGTTTGAGAATCACTGTTGTATCCCTCAATTATCAACATGATTATTTCTTGTATCTCGTTGTTGTTGTTACTACCATTGTTATCGTATTGTCCAAGAAGATTACATAGGGGATGAACATCCAATCTATTATTTGAGTCAGAATTTAAATGACATTGAAATCAAGTATACTCACATTGAAAAGTTAACTTTTGTAGTTGTCCAAGCTATCCAAATTTTTCACCACTAAATTTGGCTTGGGAAGACTATGGTAGTTTATGATTGCAACCCAATGCAATATATTTTGTCACAAAAATTGTTAATGGAAAAGTACTCTAAATGGATTTTTATTCTATAGGAGTTATATTTGGATTTCATCAAATCTCTAATAAATCCTTAGTCTTTTCCGAACTGATATGTAATCTTCCCTCATCAGAAATCGAGTCTACATATGACAATTATATTCTTGATGAGACATTGTTTCTGATTGATTCATATAATCCTTGTTATGTGTTAGTGTCAGTATTTTCATATTTCCATCAGTGATCAAAAATACTCTTTTCGTATCAATTTAGGAGTCCCACTCAGAAATTTTTAATCATTACATTAGGTCATGTAAAAAATTCACTCACTGATGGTAGCCCAAGTCATAAAATATCACTCCTCCTCAAAATTTATACTTGTTGGCCCACCCTCATGTCTTTCTGAGTCTAAATCAGTCTTGAAATTTCATTTCATCATGTCATTATGTCAGTCAAAGTCACCATGGAGTCTGGTCATTCAAGGTCCCATTAGGTCACTAGGTTTCATTTCCAAGGTCCAAATAAAACAACATTTAATTTGAATAAGGTCAGAAAAAGTATGAGAGTGATTGAAATAATATTCATTTATCATCTGAAGAATATTTTCCAATATTAAAGATGATTTCATAGGAATATTTCCAAATTTCTAAATCTTCTTTCAAGTTATGATTTTTATTCTGCAATGATATTTTATTCAAAAACAGAGTTGTAATTTATTTTTATTTTAATGTATTTTTATGTTCATTATATGTAAAAATTACCATTCCCAATCTTCCAATTCAACTCCATATGCCAAAATAAACACCAAACAAAGAAATGTAAAGAATTCCAAACTCCAACATCATCAACCTACAAAGAAAAAAGCCAAAATGTAAAGGATATTTTCAAAAGTTTTCAAAGGTGAAATTGAAACATTATAAATTGGGTTTTAAATCAAAAGATCAAATTTCACACAAGTATAAGATCCTTAATGACATCAAAAGATACTTCATTTATCTCCTCTACCATTGAAAAACCTCAAGAAAATCATATTTTCAAGTTTTTTGGGCAAAATTAGAAAAATAAGGGAGGCGATGTGTGTCTGCCAAAGGGAGGGCGCACCTATGTGTGGTACTATGTGTTTTCCCATCTTCCGCAGCAAGTACCAAAAAGGCCTCCAAACTTCACAAAATCACCCTCAATATCTAAGGAGTTCCTCAACCCTCCAACAAGCAAGTAATTTACCATTGCTTCATTCCTCTTCTCCATCAAATCATTTTGTGTTGTGTGAAGTTTGTTAGAGGAAATTTAGTGTCTTTATTCAAATTTAAAGCCCTAGTATTCCTCAAATACCCAATTATAGTTCAATTTCATCCCCTAAACCTTCATAACCCTTCCCACATTGTAATATACCCTTTCCCAAATCCCTACATTAACATTCCCTTTCCCTAAGCCTTCATTTCCTTAAAACTCTAAGCCCTAGGTACACTATTTTCCTAGGCTCCCAATTCCCTACACCTATAATTAATCCCATATTCCAAACCCCTCTAAATCCATTCTCCATGTCACATCCCTCAACTCATAAATCCCTACCCCCATCTCCCTCATTTACCCTATCCCATTCCCTATTCCTAAAAATCACATTCCACCACAATCACACCTCCCCTAGAGTTTTGACACTAAGACAACATGGCAAAAGAAGAAAATAGACCATACAATGAGAAAGAAGAAATAGAGGAGAAGAGGCCACACAAAGGGGGAATAATACTCAAATTAGAGCCAATAAATACCAGGGAACTTTTGGCATCTCCTATGGTTGTGACATGTTTCAAACATGTTGGATGTTTTGAGTTCTATGAGAAAATTCAGAAGGTCCAATACCATGCTATGTTGACCAAAATTTCATTTATAATCTCCATGACTACCAAGTTACTCTATTTGGTATCACTTTCACTGTTTCAACTTCCATCATCTCAATTTCCACTAGAATCCCAAATGTAGGGGAGAAATGGTTCAAACATAAAGACTTGGAGGAGCATTACTATGAGCCTTTCATCAAACTTAGGTACAAGAATGAGAGAAAGAGAATTTTTCCTTTCTCTTACCTCCTCGAGAGATATGCTCCCATGATGAATATAATCATGAAATACTTTTCATGTGAAGGTATATTTTCTAGACTTTATGCCTATCACATTCGGCTATTAATGCACTTCACTAGGGTAAAGATGCTAAAAATACCCTACTACCTCTTCTGGAGCATTGATAATATGGCATTTATTGTCTAGAAGAGAGAGTATGAACACCAAATGAATATCCTTTTTCATCACTCCCTCATCAAAATCATAGTCCTCCATCACCTTGAACAATTGAACATTATGGAGTTCATTCATAGCTAATGATGTATTCACTGCTCCACCTATTCAGCATGCCCAAAATGTACCTTCATCATCTCATCCTTCCACATCCATTCCTCCATCTCAGCCCACATTTCATTCATCATCATAAAATCATTATCCTTCATCTATTTCACCACCATCATCTCCATCCCACATTCAGACTGGGTCACCTAGTAGAGTTGAGATCAATGAGCTTAAGCAGGCTAATGTGGTTGAAATAGATCCATTGGAAAAAACATACCAGAGGAGTCATAGGTATTTTTTTGCTCCACAGATTGTGGAAGGGGCCCTGCCTTATTCACCAACAAAGCAGGTACAAAAGGGGAAAGAAAAGATGGTAGAGGAGGGTGAACATGAAGTAGTCATTCATGATAAGGATGACCTCCATGAAACAGAATAGGATTTTGACCTTGTTGACCTAGATGAGCATGATGATGATGAGGAAATCACTATAGTCATCAAGGAGAAGGATGCCAAGATTAGAGAGCTCCAAACTAATCTTCACAGGTCCAAATTTTTCATAAACTTCCTTGAGCAAGAGAACCAGTAGTTGAAGGCAAAGCATGTCATTAATGAGGTCAAATACATCACAGCTCAAAGGGAAGCAGAAAAAGCCAAGGTTTTTTTAGATGAGACACTTGAAAAGCATGGTTTTCTTGAAGAACAAGAAGAATAAGAACCAAGAGGTAGACCTAGAACTAGAGGGAAGAAAAGAGCTCTAGCACTAGAAAGACAAAAATAGGTTGAGCTTTCTAATCATCTCACTCTGAATGAGAAAATTGCAATGGTAATTAATGAAAACCGGGAGCCATGGCTTGATAGAGCTAATCAGCACTTAGAGAATATTTTGTATAAGGAAAACAAAGATAATGATATACTGAACAGGAAGGTCAAACACTATTCCCAAAGAGACAAAATTGCAAAGGCCAAGCTCAAAATATCCAATGCAAAAATTGATTCTTTGACCATGCAAAATGAGAAAAGGAAATTGGATATACTTACAGAGGCTTCACTCTAAGCCTATTCACACCCTCAGCACTCACTTCACCAATTTTGAAAGGTTTTGGGTCATTTTTGCAAATTCTAGTCCTTTTATTGTGTTTTTGGATAGACATGTGACAGAGAAAGTGTTGAACGTGCGGCATCCTTAGCGCTGCGCTCTTTTTCAGCCATATTTTTACCAAAAGGCCACCACCATTGGATGCAAAATGGTAACTACATCTCAGAAAGCCACTTTGTGAGCCATGTTTTTCAAAACAAGCAGGTCAAAATGTCAAAAAACAAGCAAAAAATCATGTTTCTGCCTCATTTTTGCCGTTGGCGCTGCGCAATGAGTAGCCTTGGGAGGATTAAGTTTTGACAGGGAAAATGAGCTTCATTTTTCAAACTGAAGGCATATCTAGAAAGTAGACTTGAAGGGCTTTCCACAAGCCATCTTGGAGCCAATTTAGACACCTACAACCCATTCAAAAGCAGCCTACAAGATGGAGGGAACATTTGACAAAGGGAGGGCGCGCCTGGCAAAGAAAGGGTGTGTTTGATAGTTTGCTGATATTTTTGAATTTTCATTGAAAATTTGACTTTTATCTTGAAAATGATGATTTCACCTATGTAATTGAGGATGATAAATGTAATTATGATATGGATAAGTTACCTAGGTGTAGATACATGATGTAAATGTAATCATCAAAGTCAAATGAATTAGTTTCAATGTAATTAGGGAGGAGTCACTTGCACCTTCCTACACTCCAACTTTCAGTTCAGAATTTTGTGGATCTCATCCTCAACTCAGGGATTCGACCCCTCAGGATGAGAGAATGTAGTTTGATGTATATATCTTCCCTTTCTTCACACTTAGCAAGGGTTGGAATTAGTTGGATGTTATTGTATTGATCAACGACTACGTAATCAGTTCGGCAAGAAATTAATGAAGGGTTGCAGTTATTTCTTTGGGATACCTGTGGTATGAATGTTTGGCATTGTTTCTTCTCTATTATCATTTATATGAATTTTTTGTAATCTCATAAACCATTCATGTATTTTATATGATAATTTTCAAGTTGATAGGCAGAATACATGTTATTTCATTTTATTTTTTGGGGAATTTGTCATAATTTGTCCATTTTCTTCAGTTTAGGAAGAATACATCTCATATGCTCTTCCTAACTCCTCATCAATCTTAAACCATCTGAGCAAATAACCTTTAATTGATAAGACTTATACTTACCTTGCCCCATCAAATGGACTACAATTCCATCTTATTTTCCATAACCTATTCCCCTTGACCTAATCCTCATCCAGCAAGCCCAATCAAAAACAAAACAAACCCTTCTGCATTTCATAGCTAGCATGAAACCTTTTCATGCAGCCCTCTTGGCTGTGACTTTTTGGAGAGAGCCCTCTCTGACTTGGTAGGGCTAGATACCAAATTAAAAGGTTGGTCTGTGGTTACCTCTGTTGGGATCTCTTCTTCAGCCTCAGAGATCTAGCGGAGTGATAACATACTGGCGCTATTATCGGGGAATGAAATATCTATTTTCCCTGGGTGTGAAACAAGAAATTTTGAAATTTGATATTTTGGATGATAGGGTTAAGTTTTAGAAAGGCCGATTCGATAATTGCAGTGCTAAGATTGTAGAGTTGGCTTCTGGAAGATATACCAGAGAAAATCCTGACCCTGATCTAGTTGATCCGGTAGATTATCCATAGAAGGTCTTTAGAAGGCATAGATACCAAAATGTAGACATTCAATAAGGACCAGTTCCATTGGTAAAATCGGTTTCTCTACCTGGTAAGGTACTTTCTCTTGAAGATATACCGTATGATCTGAAGTTTGAATTTTCATTGTTTAAATCCAAATCTGAAACCTCTTTATCTGACGTATTATTTTATCCTTTAATATTATCTGAGGTCAATTCATTGTCTAAATTAGACCTTAGTCCTCTGAAATATTGGTTTTTTGAAGAGATTAAGCTCGAATCTGGCCTTAACATCAAAGATTGGATCCAATTATACCATCAAGAGGAAGTTTATGTTTCATCTCAACCTCAAACTCACTCAATTGTAGTTTATTCATCTGCACCTTTGACCTCATACTTCTTACCTACTACTTCAGTACCTACAACTTCTATTCCTTTACCTATTCATCCAATCCCTCTTATTGGTAATCCAGTACTCCATTCAGCAAGAATTATGGCAATATTTTCCCCACTTGTCTTACCAGCCCAATTGAATGACTTACCTTAGGGTTATGGCCGAATACTCCCCTTGTTTGATGAAAATTCCACCATATCTGCAAGATAAAATATTGTTAAGGTCACTAGCTTCATAGATTTGGAGGAAGTCGATGCTGATAATGCAAAAACGAGGATTATAGCCCAAAGTTTCTCCGGAGATGTCAAATTTTGGTTTAGGTCTCTCATTGCTAATTCCATTTCCACACCAAACCAGCCCATTGATTTGTTTATATCCTGGTGGGAGGTAAAGAAAAATCACTTACAATTTCCTGCTGAGTATGAGAA
Organism: Pinus albicaulis; assembly: GCA_034641835.2. NCBI lineage: Eukaryota > Viridiplantae > Streptophyta > Pinopsida > Pinales > Pinaceae > Pinus > Pinus albicaulis. Next base: position 1,498,168,684 of record CM076581.1, read on the forward strand.
CATTAAAATAAATCTCAATGAATTAGTTCAAGATTTCAATACTCACTTTAATAGCATTTACAATGCAATTCTCGTTGAGATCAAGCCTCCTACATGCTTAGCTCTCATACGTTATCCTGATGCATTTGATGCTGACATGGCTTAACAATTGAGAGAAACAAATCTAGATACAATGGAAGATATGCAAAATAACACGATCAGCATTGAAGCAAATATGTTGATGAAGAGAGCTAGAGCTAGGAATGAGAGGAGAGTTACTATTAAAGATGAGCCATCCACTTCATCTTCCAATGCTAAGATGCAGGATACTTTGATAAGAACTATTGAACAAATGGTTGACATGATGTCCATCATAGAAAGACAATCTGAGGTCATAAATCCTACCTACAAAGGTCAGTAATAGCCTTAGTTAAGGATTAAGCAGAGAGAACAGGGAGATCTTGAACAAACACCACAACAGCAACAACAAATTAGGACACCCTTGCAAAAGAACTATGCTCAAGGAGAACAAGAAGATGAAGACACAATTGTTGAGGAAAACCTCCTTTTCAAAGATGATGATATGCCTATGTTTATTTACTGAATATGAAGAGTATTTTGAAAAGAAATATCAGCCTAAAGATGAAGATTTTATCCTTGCTAATGATCATGAATTAGAGATTGAATCAGATGATTACCAGTGGGGGTACTTGAATGCACTTAGTTCACAAAATAGGAAGATGTCATTAAGGAGCAAAGAAGTATCCGTTAATCCCATTTGGAAGAGAGCATCTCAGCAGAAAGACACTCAAACAAGTTAGAATCCTCTGAGAAATCAGAGTAAGGGAAAAGAGCATGTGATCACAAATCAGAATAAAGTAAATCATCCATCCACAAGTTTAGTAAATAAGGAAAAAGACAATCAGTTGAAAGAAGTTCCATCAAAATACCATGTTGGACAGTGATACATCATCATTAAATAAGTATAAAAAACTATTCCCTTCAGTTTAGATACAAAAATTTCAAAGTTAAAAGTGTGTATCCCCTTAACCGATCTTGTTAAGAAAAACCAGTACAAATCCCATGTTTCCTAGATGCCTAAAGTAGATCCTTTGTCTGACATGGTAAATGTCAAAGATGGTCAGCCCGAACTCATTTTTGGTCCTTCTATTGATGGTCAATTAGAATATAGTGAGGTTCCTCCTTTTTAATTGAGTCTAATAATCCACTGGTGCATTTTACATAAATCCATGTTATACTCTGGAGCCTCCCACAATCTAATGCCAAAATACATAATGGAGAAGTTGGGCCTTGATATTTCTCGTCCTTATCATTATTTATACTCCTTTGATTCAGGTAGATTCCATTGTATTGGTCTTATTAAATATTTGGTAGTCTCCCTAGAGCATATTCCAGCAAAGAATGTTCTAATGGATGTGGTGGTAGTTTAAATACCGCCATGCATTGGAATGTTGTTGTCAATATCTTGGGGGGGAATTATGAGGTACATTGAAATTAGAATTTTCTTATGCAACTATTCCTGTTTTCGGGAAATTGAGAAAATTGTACCGTGAAACTAAGATGAAATATATTATCACAAGCAAAGAAAATCCCAATAATCATCCGATAAACGTTGTACATACAAATTTAGAGGCATTCATTTTTTTTAATGATAGTGGCCTAAATGATGTAGATAGCCAAATAGTATATGTAGAAGATGTTCCAAAGATCCATAATTGTATTAGAGAATTTATAGCAAAAGAAAATATGAATCTGTCGAGCTTAATAGAACGGCCATCAAAAGAAGCATTGAAAAATTCAGAACAACAATCAGAAGAGTGAGTGAAAGATCTAGGATAGCCATTAGATAAAGTGGAAGAAAGTTTGGAAAAGCATGAAGAGTGAGCTCAGAAAATTAAGCCAAAACATAAAGCAAATTTTCATCATTTAGAGGATGAGAAGGATGATAATGGTCTTTGGTCCATGGACTTTGATGGTGCCCTAGGGAAATATGGGGTAGGCATTGGAATCTAGGTTTGTATCCCTTTTCATTAGCAGAATAAGGTCCCTACAAATGTAAGGTTGTGCTCTTATAAATTAGCTTTTGATTGCACTAAAAATGAAGCCGAGTATGAAGCATTGATTACTGGCTTAAAGATATTAAACAAACTAGGTGCATGAAGGATTGTAGTGTATGGTGATTTAGAACTTGTGATCAAGAAAGTCAAAGGTGAATATGAAGCTAACCATCCTCGAATGAGACAATATAGGAATTTTGTACTTGATATTTTAAAAATGTTTCAGGAGTGTATACTTAGAGTGGTGCCAAGAAATCAAAATCTCATGGTAGATTCATTAGCTAAAGCTGCAAGAAATTTCAAAATCCCCATCTTTTCAAACAAAAAATTTGAGATTCATGTGAAGCACTGGCCCACTATTCCTGATAACTTACGATATTGGCAAGTTTTATGGGATGATAAGAAGATAACAACTTTCTCCAAGGTGAAGAAGAATTTGAGAATTGTTCTATCGATCAGATTTCCAATAAAGATGACCAAGATATAGAAGCAACTCAGATGGATATACTACAGCTGAAAGACAACAATATTCCAAAAGGTATCATACCTTGGGAAAAATTGTTTGACCAAGATTACGTTGGAAGGAAGCTTACATTGATTCCTACGGAAAATGGTGTTGAAGATGTAAATATTGGGACAACCGACAAACCAATGATGGTGAGACTATCCAAATCCATATCTCTCGAAGTAAAGGTTGAATATGTTAAATTAATTTCTAAATTTTCTGATGTTTTTGCATGGGAATATGCAGATTTAAAGGTGTATGACAAGAACATCATTCAACACACTAGTCTAATCAAGTCCGATCAAAATCCTTTTCATGAAAATTTGATAAGGATAAATCCCAAATTGTTGCCATAAATTGAGAAAGAGGTAAATAGACTTTTCAAGTCTGGAATCATTGTCCCAATCAGATTCTTTGATTGGATTTCAAATTTGGTGCTAGTGAGAAAGAAGACTAGAGAAATCTCGCTTTGCATAGATTTAAAAAACTTTAAAAAATTGTCCCTCAAGGACAACTATCCACTTCCGAATATGGACCATATACTTGAAAGGGTTGTTAGTTTTTCCCAGATGTCATTGTTGGATGTTTATTCAAGATACAACCAAATTCTAGTGCACAAACAAGACAGCATTTACTACACCTTGGGGCACCTTCAAATATGCCAAAATTCCATTTGGTTTGAAATATGTAGGGGCCACATTCCAGCGAGTCATGGACATAACATTCACCAATGAAAAAAATGTTTTCTTGGTTGTTTACTTAGATGACTTGACAGTGTTTTCACATTCTGATGATGACCATTTGCACCATTTGATAATTTTTTTCGAGAGATGCAGGAAGTTCAAGATATTTCTCAACATAAAGAAAATCGTTTTGCTATTGAGGAAGGTAAACTCCTTGGTCACATCATCTCCAAGGATGGGATCTAGATTGACCCTTCCTGTGTTCAAGCAATTCAGCAAATCGATTTACCTCGTAGAAAAAAGGAAGTACAAGCATTCAACAGTAAGATGAATTTCTTGTGTAGATTCATTCCTAATTTAGCAAAGAATCTTAGAGAATTAACAAACATGTTGAAGAAAGATAGTGATGTGAAGTGGTATGAATATGCCCAGAAATATTTCCATTCAGTTAAGTTTGCCTTGACTACTGCCCCGGTTTTGATAAGTCTTGATTATACTAGTGATTTCATAATATTTTTATTTTCTTCTGAGCACACTATGGCAGCAGTCTTGATGCAGAAAAGGGACAAAACTGAGCTACAAATTGCATTTTTCAATCACAATATCATATATGCGGCCCTTCGCTAGAACATCATAGAGAAAAAAGCTCTGGATTTGGTTAAAGTGCTGAAAGATTTTAGAGTTTACATATTACATTCACACACTCTTTCTCGTGTACCTAATGCAATCATGAAAGAAGTTCTCATGCAGACAAGCCCATAAGGTAGGATAGGAAGATGGATAGCATTTTTATCAAGAGTATGACCTTGAGATCAATCCCACCAAGCTGATCAAAGGTCGGGGCTTAGCTAAGCTCATGGTTGAGTCAAATCTTCATGCTCTTAACATCAATTTGATTTCAGCTTTGTCTGAAAATGAAAAGTGAATTGCATTCAGGTATCTGATACCATTTTTTCATATCCATGATATTCTGATATTATTTATGTTTTGCAACACCTAAACCCTCTTGCAAGCATGACTAAGATTAAAGGCATATCTTTGAAACTCAAAGCTTAAAAGTATTGCATACTGGATAATGCACTTTACTGGAAGGATCCTGGAGGTGTGTTTCTGAACTGTTTGGTCGAAGAAGAATATAAGGAGGTGATGAATGACTTTTAGAAAGGAGATTGTGGGGGCCACCTATATTGGAAGACCACGGCCAATAAATTATTGAGAGTGGGTTATTATTGGCCGACACTTTTTGCAGATGTTTATAAAGCAGTAATGAGTTTCCATGAATGCCAATTTTTTTAGGTTAAGAGAAAGCTTATCCCGTTACCTCTTCAACTTATTTCAGTCCATGCACCATTTCAGTAGTGGGGCCTAGATTTCATAGGCGAGATTCACCCAGCATCATCCGATCAACACAAGTGGATATTGATAGAAACATACTACTTTACAAAATGGATTGAAGCAATCCTGACCAGGTAAGAAATAGATTATGTCATCATTAATTTTTTAGAAACTAATAATTTGTCTTGTTTTGATTGTCCTACTAATATTATCATAGATAATGCCGTAGCATTCAAGTCTAAGAATATGACTGAGTTTTGTGACAGATAAAACATTAAGTTGGGACACTCAATAGCCTACTACCCACAAGGTAATGGATTGTGGAGTCCTCTAATAAGTCACTGATCAGTATCATTAAGAATATGTTAGAGGCGAATAAAAAGAATTGGCATAATAAATTGATTAATGCATTGTGGTCGGATCGGGTGAGTAATAAAAAGTCTATTGGTATGTCTCCTTTTCAAGTTGTTTATGGTGTTGATACTGTGTTTCCTTCATCATTAGCAGTCTTGGTAATGAAATTGCTACAAGAATCAGGGACTAAGGAAAATTACATACAGCGTCGTATTAATCAAATGACACACCTTCAGCAGACAAGGGATGAAGTATTTCAGAATACTTCAAAACTTCACGACAGGATAAAGAAGATCAATGATTGGAAAACTAAGGAAGACAACTTCAAGATAGGAGATGTGGTACTCCGCTAGGATGCCAGGAAAGAAGAGAATGGTAAGCATGGTATATTTGAGAATTTATGGAAAGGGCCATATCAGATTTTAGCTTGTGGGGGGAAGAATTCTTATTTTCTTGAAGAGATGAATGGACAGGAGTGTTTAGGAGGACTAGTTAATGGTAGGCTCCTAAAACATTATATTTTCTAAAACAAATTTCTCAATCAGTGTTCCATTTTCATTATAAATATCAGTTACATTTCTGCAAGTGTGAAGTGGATAATATTTGGATTTTGGAGCCCAAAGTGAACGCCATGGAGCTTAATTGATTTTTTTTCCATTTTCAAAAATTTCAGTTTTCAGTCCAGTAAGTTAGAATTGAGTTTCCATTTTGATTTTGCAATGAGTTATTCTATTTTTCCAAGTTTTTAGTTTTAATTAAATTTTTTCAATTTGATTTTTGACCGTATTGGCCTAATGGAAGAGGCACTGATCTGCAAAATCTAAATTTTTGTGGTTCTTGACACCTCTTTCAAAGATATCATCCCCAATAAATCCAATTTTAGTGTCAATATCTTCATACTGCCATCAGTGATCAAAATACTCTTTTCATATCAATTTAGGAATCCCACTCAGAAAATTTTAATCATTCCATTAGGTCATGTAAAAAATTCACTCACTGATGGTAGCAATAGTCATAAATATCACTCCTCAAAATTTAAAATTGTTGGCCCACCTTCATGTCTTTTTTAGCATAAATCAGTCTTGAAAGTTCATTTCATCATGTCATTATGTCAATCAAATTCACCATGGATTATAGTCATTCAAGGTCCCATTAGGTCACTACGTTTCATTTCCAAGGTCAAAATAAGACAACATTTCATTTGCATAAGTATGAGAGTGAATGAAATAATATTATTTTATTATCTGAAGAAAATTTTCCAAAATGAAAACTGATCTCCAAGGAAGATTTCGAAAGTTCTAATTATGCTTTCAAGTTATGATTTTTATTCTGCAATGTAATTTTATTCAAAAATAGAGATGTAATTTATTTTTATTTTAATGAAATTGTATGCTCGTTATATGTAATAAGTACCATTTCCAAGCTTCCAATTCAACTCCATATGCCAAACTGAACAAAAAAAAAAGCAATGTAAAGAGTTCCAAACTCTAGCATCATCAACCTACAAAGAACAAATTCAAAATGTAAAGGATATTTTCAAAAAAAATCAAAGGTGAAATTGAAACATTAGAAAGTGGGTTTTAAATCAAAAGGTCAAATTTCATACAAGTATAAGATCATTCATGACATCAAAAGAGACTTCCTTTTTCTCCTCTACCGTCGAGCAATCTCATGAAAATCATAGTTTTCTTGGGCGAAATTAGAAAAACAGAAGAGGTGTTGTGCGCCTACCAAAGGGGGGGTGCACCTGTGTGTGGCACTGCGCATTTTCTCATCTTCCTCAGCAAGTGCTAGAAAGGCCTACAAACTTCACAAAATCACCTTTAATCTCTAAGCAGTGGTTCCTCAAGCCTCCAACAAGAAAGTAAGTTACCATTACTTCATTCCTCTTCTCCATCAAATCATTTTGTGTTGTGTGATGTTTGTTAAAGGAAATTTAGTGTCTTTCTTCAAATTTAAAACCCTAGTATTCCTCAAATACCCAATTACAGTTCAATTTCAGTCCCTAAACCTTCATAACCCTTCCCACATTGCAATATACCCTTTCCCAAATACCTACATTGATATTTCATTTCCCTAAGCCATAGGTACTTTATTTGCCTAGGCTCCCAATTCCCTACACCTATAATTAATCCCCTATTCCAAATCCCTCTACATCCCTACTCCTTGTCACATCCCTTAACTCATAAATCCCTACCCCAATCTCCCTCAATTACCCTATCCCATTCCCTATTCCTAAAAATCACATTCCACCATCATCACACCTCCCTATGGTTTTGACACTAAGACATCATGGCAGAAGAGTAAAACAGACCATACAGTGAGGGAGAAGAAACTGAGGAGAAGAGGCCACACAAAAGGGGAAGAATACTCAAATTAGAGCCAACAAATACCAGGGAACTTTTGGCATCTCATATGGTTATGACATGTTTCAAACATGTTGGATGTTTTGAATTCTGTGAGAAAATTTAGAAGGTCCAACGCCACTCTATGTTGACCAGTCTTTTCATTTCAAATCTCCATGACAACCAAGTTACTCTAGATGGTGTCACTTTCACTGTGTCAACTTCCATCATCTCAGCTTCCACCGAGATCCCAAATGTTGGGGAGAAATGGTTCAAATAGAAATACTTGGAGGAGCATTACTATGAGCCTTTCATCAAACCTAGGTACAAGAATGAGAGAAAGAGTATTTTTCCTTTCTCTTACCTCCTTAAGAGATATGCTCCCATGAGGAAGATCATCATGAAATAATTTTCATGTGAAGGTATATTTTCTAAATTTTATTCCTATCACATCCAACTATTAATGCACTTCACTAGGGTAAAGATGGTCAACATACCCTACTACCTCTTCTGGATCATTGATAAGATGGAATTTATTTTCCAGAAGAGAGAGTATGAACACCAAATGAACAATATTTTCCATCACTCCCTCATCAAAATCATATTCCTCCATCACCTTAAACAATTGAACATTCCATGGAGTTCATTCACAGCTAATGACATATTCATTACTCCACCTATTCAGCATGCCCAAAATGTACCTTCATCATCTCATCCTTCCACATCCATTCCTCCATCTTATCCCACAGTTCATTCATCATCATCAAATCAGTCTCCTTCGTCTATTTCACCACCATCATCTCCATCCCACATTCAGACTGGGTCACCTATCAAAGCTGAGATCAATGAGCCTAAGTAGGCTAATGTGGCTGAGATAGAGCCATTGGAAAAAACGTACTAGAGGGATCATAGGCAAGTATTTTCTCCACAGATTGTGGAAGGGGCCATGCCTTCTTCACCAAGAAAGTAGGTACAAAAGGGGAAAGAAAAGATGGTAGAGGAGGATGAACATGAAGTATTCATTCATGATAAGGATGACCTCCATGAAACAGAATAGGATTTTGACCTTACTGACCTAGATGAGCATGATGATGATGAGGAAATCATTATAGTCATCAAGGAGAAGGATGCCAAGATTAGAGAGCTCCAAAATAATCTTGACAGGTCCAAATTTTTCATAAACTTCCTTGAGCAAGAGAACCAGCAGTTGAAGACAAAGCATGTCATTAATGAGGTCAAATACATCACAGCTCAAAGGGAAGTAGAAAAAGCCAAGGTTTTTTTAGAAAAGACACTTGAAAAGCATGGTTTTCTTGAAGAACAAGAAGAACAAGCACCAAGAGGTAGACCTAGAACTAGAGGGAATAAAAGAGCTCTAGCACTAGAAAGACAAAAATAGGTTGAGCTTTCTAATCATCTCACTCTAAATGAACAACTTGCAATGGTAATCAATGAAAACCGGGAGCCATGGCTTGATAGAGCTAATCAGCACTTAGAGAATCTTTTGGAGAAGGAAAACAGATATAATGATATACTGAGGAGGAAGATCAAACACTATGACAAAAGAGACAAAATTGCAAAGGCCAAGCTCGAAATAGCCAATGAAAAAATTGAGTCTTTGACCATGTAAAATGAGAAAAGGAAATTGGATATACTTACAGAGGCTTCACTCTAAGCCTATTCACACCATCAGCACTCACTTCACAAATTTTGAAATTTTTGGCTCATTTTTGCAAATTTCAATCTTTTTATTATGTTTTTAGACAGTCATGTGACAGAGAAAGTGTCAAATGCGCAGCACCCTTGGCGTTGCACTCTTTTTTGAGCCATATTTTGACCAAAATTCCACCACCATTGGATACAAAATGGTAAATACATCTCAGAAAACCACTTTTCCATGTTTTGCAAAACAAGTAGGTAAAACTATCAAAAAACAAGAAAAAAATCATGTTTCTGCCTCATTTTTCCCATGGCGCTTCGCGCTGAGCAGTCTTTGGAGGATTAAGTTTTGATAGGGAAAATGAGCTTTATTTTGAAAACAGAAGGCATATCTAGAAAGTAGACTTGAAGGGATTTTCAAAAATCCATCTTGGGGCCAATTTGGACACCTAAAACCCAAGCAAAGATGGATTGCAATATGGAGGGCACGGTTGACAAAGGGAGGGCACGCCTGGCAAAGAGAGGGTGTGTTTCACAATTTTCTGATATTTTTGAATTTTCATTGAAATTTTGAATTCTATCTTGAAAATGATGATTTCAACTATGTAATTGAGGATGGTAATTGTAATTATGATATTGATAAGTTACCTAGGGGTAGATTCATGATGTAAATGTAATCATTAAAGTCAAATGAATAAGCTTCAATGTAATTAGGGAGGAGTCAATTGCACCTTCCTACACTCCAACTTTCATTTAAGAATTTTGTGGATCTCATCCTCAACTCAGGGATTCAACCCCTGAGGATGAGAGAATGTAGTTTTGATGTCTATATCTTCTTTTCTTCACACTTATCAAGGGTTGGAATTAGCTGGATGCTATTGTATTGATCAAGGACTATGTAATCAGTTTGGCTAGAAATTAATGAAGAGTTGCAACTATTTCTTTGGGATACACGTGGTATGAATGTTTGGCATTGTTTTTTCTTTTTTATCATTTGTATGGATGTTTTGTAAGCTCATAAACCATTTTATGTATATTATATGATAATTTTCAAGTTGATAGGCAGAATACATGTTCTTTCATGCTCTGTTTTGGGAAAGTTGTCATAATTTTTCCATTTTCTTCAATTTAGAAAGAATACATCTCCTATGCTATTCCTAACTCCTCACAACTCTTGAACCATCTCACCAAATCACCTTTAAGTGCTAATCCTTCCACATACCTTTCCCCATCGAATGGACTGCAATTTCATCTCATTATCCCTGACCTAGTCCCCTTGACCTAATCCTCATCCAGCAAACCCAATTAAAAACAAAACAAACCCTTTTGCATTTCATAGCTAGCCTAAAACCTTTTCCTCCAGCCCTCTTGGCTGTGATTTTGTGGAGAGAGCCCTCTCCGACTTGGTAGGGCTAGATACCAAGCTAAAAGGTTGGTTTGTGGTTACCTCTGTTGGGATCTCTTCTTCAGCCTTAGAGATCTATCAAAGTGATAAGAGTATGGAGATATCATCATCTATCTCTTGACCCAGACTTTCCAGCCTAATACCTCTTTCTCTTACCAGCGACGTATTCGATACCAATCTAAAAATTACATTATAATTGGGGACACAATTTATTGTCATGGTGTCGATACCATCTTTAGAAGGTGTGTCACTCATGAGGAGGTTGAGAAATCTTTAAATAAATTCCATGTTGGAGCATGTGGCAGACATATGTTTGGATATGCCACCATCTAGAATCTTAATCCAATTAATTTGTTCCTACCATGTTTTGATATTGTATCATTGTGGTCCAAATTTGTCATGCTTGCCAGATATATGATTGTAAAACCCATGCTCCACTTTCTCCTCTACATCATGTTATTGTCATTGGACCCTTTGAAAAATGGGGCATTGACTTTATGACAAGTAACCCTCACACAACCGGGGGGCATGACGAAATCATTGTGGAAGTAGATTATTTTACCAAATGGGCCAAAGTCATGCCTACATATAACAATGTTGTTGAAGAAGTTCCACTTTTTCTTTTTAATCATCTCATTACTAGATTTGGTGTGCCACAAGTTATTGTTACAAACCATGGGAATCATTTTTGAAATCACATGATGTCTGAATTTACTGCCAATTTGGGTCTTCAACATGAAAGCTCTACTTCCTATTACCCACAATCCAATGGGAAAGTAGAAGCAATTTAAAATGTTTTGAAAATAATGTTGCATCACATGATAGGGATTCACAAAACGAATTGGAACCTCATCTGTTTTGCATATTTGAGGAAATATTGAACCTCGGTTTGGAATGCAACTAGATTCACACCCTTTAAGGTTGTTTATGGTCTAGAGGCACTCCTTCCCATCAAATGTGAGATTCCATCTTTGAATATTGTCGTCGAAATTCTCCCCTCAACTTATGTAGAAGAAGATCGTCTCTTGCAACTATCATGCTTATATGAAATCCGACATGATTCCACAATGGAAAAATGAGGCCCACAAGAAATGTGTCAAAGCATAATATGACAGGAATGTTAAACTATGTGCCTTCTCGGAAGGTGACCTAGTCCTTTTGTATGATCAGGAAGCTGATAAGTTAGGGTTGGTAAGCTAGATCCGATGTGGATAGTCCCATATATAGTTAAATGTGTTCTTATGAAAGGGGCTTATGAGCTCATTTATTTGGATGGAATCCCCTTAGTGCGGCCTAGAAATGGGTTATACCTCAAAAAATATTATCCCTAGATTATCTTTGCATAGTCACTGTGTACATTTTGTGTAGGTGTGTTATTGTGTTTGCAATGTGTTTTTTCAAAGTTTCCTAAAGTTTCTGTTAATCTTGGATTACATTTGATTTGAAAATGGCAGTGTTCCTTCAGTCATATGTTATTTATGTTGATGGCGCTAGTTTTAGTACTTTGAACCTTTCCTCTATAATGTGGGATATTCATACTCCATATGGAAATTTAGTGATTTTACAAGGGATTTATATCTGTCACTCAACCAATAACATTGGTGATTATAACGCAGTGATTGAATTGTTGTCTAATTCCATTTCATGTGGCATTCATCATTTGATGGTCATAATTGATTCACAATTCATAGTACTACATCTTAACAATGTCTATTCAATACGAAGTCCAACTATGCTCTGCATGTTTTGAAGGGTTCGCCTTCTATAAATAAATTTTTATTACATTCAATATCAACATATTCCTAGAAGTATAAACATAGTAAATGATGCATTGGCCGATTATGTTTTAGAAAGACATTTGCAATACATGTAAAAAATTCAATTAACATCACACATTGAACAAGAAATTGAGTAAATAGGAAACATCAATAGATAATTGTATATATTTAGAGTTGGTTTTACAAAAATTGTGTATGTGACACATATCGCCACATGGCCTATACTATTAAAATACATGTAATCATTAACAACTTCACTGCCTCTTCTCATCCTATACAATGAGAGAGGATCTCCTCTCTAAGATAAGCCTATCATAAAATAAATTTCTTCAACCTCTATCCTGAGAGTATGTGCTCCAATCTTGAAGCATTTTCCTTGAATATCCCTTGCCCTACCTAGATATTCCTGTAACTCAAGTTGAGCTGTCATGCCTGGAATCCAAAAAAACTTAAGGAGTCCACAATTCCTTAAAGCTTGTATTGTTATTGGGTCATTGGAATCATATAAATATTGGGACTCATGTTCTATTTCTCTCCAAATTAGAACCATTTTTACTCTAGGAGATAGCTGAAATACCATCAGACAAACATTTAGAGTGAATATTATGGAAAAAAATGAGAGAAATTCAAGTGAAAATCATAAAGTCCTTTTTTTAATTGCACCGAGCACACATAATTGTAAGAGTACAAATTTCTCCAATGCATTTTCCCTTCCTAGGAGGATGCGCTAAGGTGATCCTACTAGTTTTAACTAGGAAATCCCAGTGCACCTTTCAATACGGAAAGGGTGTGATGGTCCTAGGGTGCAAATATAAAACCCTAAATCACTAAAAACTTTCAAAATTTTGCATGAAACAAAAAATGGAAACTATGAAAAGAAATATCAAGGAAATATATCCTACCTGGAACTAACAACAATCAAAATGGTCCATCGATTTGGTTACAATCACTTGCTGAAGATTGAGGCTTAAAAGCACTTAGAGCTCACTCAGAAGAGGTAAAAATGAAAATGGCGAATTTGAATTTACTTTTTTCCTATTTATTGTCAATTTCATTATTATTTATTATCATGTTTTTATTATTTTGACCTAATTTTACCATATTGCATATATTTTTATTCTTTTGATGGTGTTCTAATTAGGTTTAAAGCTAATTGAAGGATCATATGAAAATTCTAAGTTCAATATTGTTCATCCTGATGAGAGAGAATATTTGTATTGCTTTTTTGTGCTCTGTAAACTTACAAAAAAGGAACCCCCAAGAGTCCTCTTTCAGCTCTTTTCAGACTCCCTAAATTTGAAAATATTTTCGAGCACTTGTCTTTTCGAACTCGTTAAAGTAAATTAAAAACACCTACCCAGTATAAGTTTAACCTTTTTTCATACTAGGATAGACTATTTACGAAAAAATGAATACTTTAGTCAAGCATGACTAAAAGGTCATCCTAAGTATCGTTTTCTACCTTTTTAGACTCAAGAGACTTAATTTACGAAAAGGAACATTTGGAGTTTTTTCTTTTGCCTCTTTTTCAAACATTCTAAACATGAAAAATAAGTTGAGTTACACCTTCACTAAACTCGTAAAAACATTAAACAGTGTTCTACTAGTCAAATATGACAGGGTCGAACCACTCCTTCTCAGGATTTGTTAAAAATACTCAGAAGGATTCATCTAAAGGATAAACTTATTAATCAAGCATTTGTTATCCTCCTCAAGATTGTCAAAAATAAAGAGTTACTAACCATAAATGGTTGGGGAAATTGGGAAAATGGGGCACTTAACCTATTAATGGTAGTGAGTTTCTCTTGAATGTGACACTCTTTCACTTCATCTCCATGACTATTGGGGTGGTAAATATGCTTGGCTCTTTGGTTAATCACACCATATTAAAACCCTTCAAATTTTGGTTCAATGCTACCAAATCCATAAAGTGTCGTTGACATGTTCAAGATAATTCCTTCTATTGATATTTTCTAAAATACTCTGTAATCCTTCTTTCATGTTTTCCACTCTTGAACTAGCTTTACATCCACATGATTTTGTCTTAAATCTTGATACCCATTTCGTGTCGTTGATGGGGGATACATCAAGGCTCTCATGCGATGGGTCACTTCCTATCGACATCAACTCATTATCCAAGAAGTTGACTTAGAAACTCCATTTGGTACCTTGGATCTTGCATACATTAATGGCAATTTTCCTCGCTCTTCACAACAGGTCTTCATCATTTACCTTCGACCGGAAGATTATGTGTGGTATTTGACTTTAGCTCATCCATTCACACCACATATATTGTACTATAGTACCTTGAGATCCATTAACATCATCAGTGGTTTCTCTCATGTTTGTTAATAGCTTACATCATTGGTTCGTAATCAGATGATGGCTACCATGTTTGACTCCAGCTCAGTTATTTACATGGTTAGACTCATAATATCGAGTGACAACGTAGGAGACCCAAAATCTAGTTCCATCCATCTAGGATGTGATTTCAAGATTCATACAAGATTACAAAGTATGATGCATATGATCATCTAGACATTCATCTAATCATGGGTCCACCTATGTCCTCAGTGGATGATACTTCTTGATCATTATACATGTAATATTGCCTTATATGTTGAGTATGGGTATGCATCCCTTAACAATGATATCACGATGATAATATTTATTATAAAAGATGATGATCTCGAAATATTTATTATTGATCTAGACTTATCACAAGGTAAATCACTTCAGTCCTCAACGATTGCTTATGACTTTGTACTTTAGGGGCAATCTGTTACAGGCCATTATTTCACATATTCTCAATAGGCCTGAATACCAGATCAATCAACATCCTTGAACAGTTTTTCATAATCCCTTTGCAAATACCTAAGCATCACTTCTCTAAATGTCTAAGTTTCTGAGTCTATCTGCTCAAAAACCATGTTTTTAACCCCATCACACCCTGATTGTTTATCCACCTGCACTAGATGCTAGTTGCATAACTAATAATCTGCATTGATCGGTGCAGGTTTCTCTACTCTATAGGTATGTTGATTCTATAATTTCAGGAAAATTAAAAAATATTTTTTAATCTTCTCCTTCCATAAGCTTCTAAGCTATTTTTAAAAATTTACCATGAATAGAGATCTCCAATTCCTATCTAATCCTCCTCTAGTGATATTATATTTTATCCCTATATATTATCCTCCCTAATAAGTGGATTTCAAGCCTATATTGGTAAATCCTAATCTACCATGTTTACCCTATAAATTTACTGCCTCCCATGGAGTCTTTGTTGGCTTTTGAAGATTGTTGGTGCCCTAAAGATGTTGCTTTGAGCTTGAGGAATCATCATCCATTTTCATTAGGGTTGAGTGTGAAGGTTTGCTTTGTGGCAAGGAAAGACAAGATAATTAGGGATACATCTACAAATTCAGCTTCTATATATGGTTGTAACTCTCTCCTTTATTTATTAATACAAAATACATTTTTTTTCCTATACTTGTGTCATGTTGATGCTTATATATTTCAATGCCTTGTTGACTCATTGAATATAGATATTGTATTATGTTACATGGATATTGTAGTTCCTTTGATTTTTTATTCATTTTTGCATGTTTCACTTATAGCATGCGGAGCTAGGATTGGATCTTACAAGCGAAGAGAAGAGGAGGACTTGCTGCGGATTCCAAATAGGTCTCTTTTCCATAGTCTAATCTCTCTAAGGAAAACACTAAAATTTTTTCCTTCTTTTGTTCTAGATCATACCACTAAATCTAGGGAGTTCATTTTTTTCCACGGAAGTGAATTTTTGGTATGAAACACATGATACCATACATATATATTTTATCAAAAAAAATAAGTTATGCATTCCAAGTCACTTAGTTACAAAAATAATAGTAAATGAGATATTTTCATTTTAAATTAATTCATCCATGGAATAATAACAACCAGTCATAAATAAATATATAAATAGTTCAAGATACATATACCCACATCCAAGTAGTTTTCACCTACACATCATTTCACTAACCTCTACAATCCAACAAATTATTACAAACAATCAAAAGAATATAAGATAACTTCTTCTAAAACCAATGATACTTAGCACCAAGGGGGCAGTACTCAATATTAGTTCCATTTATTCCTTGTGCACCCTTGATGTAGTCCTTGAACTCATGTGGAAATTGTGTGCCCTAGTCAGACATTACTAACTCACCAATTGACCTCCAACATACTCCTTAGGTACTCTTCTTCCCTGCAGACCCCCGAACTACAATTGGGCTATATAGAAGAATAAAAACACTAATAAGTGGAGGATAGCACTCTATCTAAAGAGTTTCCCACTTGAAAAGATCCCCTTCTTCCACCAAACTCACTATAGAACTCATTAGTCACTCTAAATATATATTTGCATTAGGATAGTTATCCAACAATAGGGCCAAAGAGACACCCCTTTCTAATAACTTGCTCCTTCTCTTATAGAAGGTTTCAGTGATGACACTTGTCACTTCATATAAAAAAATACCTTTCATTAATCCAATAATTTTATTATTCATATATCCATGTGTCAGCCTCTTACCAAAGCTCTCTTATAATTATTTACTTAATTTCTTATTAAAAAAATTATTTTCCCTCACCAACACATGCTTCCCTATTTCTTCTCCTAGATGTCCCTTCATCCCAATATCTACTCCCTATTTTTTATTCATTAGCTTAAGTAAATAGGTAGGCCTAAGATTTTGTGCCCTAACTACTCCCTATTTTTTCTCAATTTGAAGTCTCAGATGGAGACCTTTGTGGTATGCTCTTACCACATGGAGATTATCTTGTTAAATTCAATTTCTTTAATTTTACATTATTATTCTTTAATTTCATGTACAATCCTATTTTCTAAATGAGAGTAAATTATCATTAGATTAATGTTTCTAATTTAACTTTGTGTCCCATTTCCCCTTTGTTAGTATAAATAATTATATATTAGGAGTTATTAATATACATTACATATTTAAGGTTTTTCAAAAGTGAGGAGGGTAGTGTTACTTATTTGGTTCAAATTGATAATTTTACTTATTCTCCCTTTCCAAAGGTCATTTATGATTTAATTATTTTAATTCCAAAAACCCACTTACTAACTTGTGTGAATTAGTAATTATCATTGCATGACAATCAACCCATAATTACCTTCTAGATTTCTCTTCCTTCTGCCAAGGGTGACAAGTTGGTTGTTCCCTTCAAGAAATTAATTTTTAGGTTGCAAGGGTACCACATTTCTTTCCCTTCAAGCATATGTAATTATGAGGGGAAAATTGGGTGAGAAAACAAAGACCATTTTCATATCATGTGCCACCCTATGTGGTGAGACTAATGGTGTTGGGGATCAAGGAATCCACCCTAATGTGTTCCCTCCAGTAAATCCTCATGAGTGACCAAATATAGAGTCCTCCCTCATGGCATCATGAGCTTCAAGGAGAATATATCCCAATACCTTTTAGCCCAATTCATGGTGGGAGTTTTGGTAGATGGAATCAAAGACATTATCCCACTCATCCCATGAAGTTCCATCTATCTTCTATAGCCCCATCACCCATGTATGAATTTTTTGGTAAAGAGTTGACTTGTGCCTACAACCACTATCATGACATTATTAACCATAGAAAAATATCAATTAAAACTCTTAAATCCTAGTGTCAATAGTATGGAATTAATCAAACCAAAGGTTGTTGGCTCATCACATGTAAGTGCATATAGGTGGTCTCTTGCCACACTCAATAACCATTAGAAATATTTGCTCATATTTTTAGTCATAATCGCACATGTTGAACTGTCCTTATGACATAATCATCAACATAATTTCTAATTGTAAGTAAGAATCTAGTCCTCATAACATGTAAACAATACAACATATAATGAATTCATCAACATGATTACACATAGTCATCAAATAGGTCCATCATCATCATAACCAAAATAAAATCAAACCAGTACATCACAATTATTATCACATCCACTAATACTAAAGTAAAATCATCAAATCCTCAACCTAAGGTCCTCAAAGAATAACATATGTGTCATAAGGCTATATCAATGTTAAGGTAATCATTAAATTCGGTCAACTAGAGCAAGCCATTACATACACCTCCTCTTAACTATATACTTTGTCATGAATTCCTCAAAATGGGAAAGGAAAATTGTGATGCATCTCCTCAGTATCCCCCCAAGTAATTGAATTGGGACTATAAATATCTCACTAGACCTTCACTTGGTCCACAAATTTCCACCTAAGTTGTAGAGTACGTTGGTAAATATGCAAAGGTTTTGCAATATAATGACATAATATATACACCTTGAACACATCATGTATATGTGTCAATGATGTAGGCAAAGAAAGTCTATATTTCATCGCATCTTTCTTCTCTATGACCTCAAATGGTCCCACAAATTGTGGAGAAAAAATCACTTCCTTCCTAAACTTTATGGAGCTCTTTTGGGGCCTTAATCTCAAAATCACTTTATACCCCACTTCATAGCTGTGGTCAATCCAATGAGCATACTCATATCTCTTTTGTATATTTTTTGCTTCATTTAGCCTCCCATTAATCAAGGTAATTTTCTCTTCCATATCTTGCATTAGATTGGGTCCTATCAATTCCTAATCCTCTAGTTGAACCCAGCTGAGAGGTGTTCTGCAAGGCCTCCCATATAGGAATTTGAAAAGTTCCATCTTGATGGTACTTTGGCAACTATTATTGTAATAAAATTCCACCAATGGTAAAAAATCCTCCCATGTTTTAGGTTGGTCTATTACATACATGTGTGGCATGTCCTTGAGGATTTTATTAGTACTCCCTATATAACCATATTTTGTGGGTTGATAATCAGTGCTAAAGTTTAACTGGGTTCCCAAGAATTATTGGAAACTGATCCAATTCTTCTAGTAAATATCCTCCCCCCCCCCCCCCCAAACTATCTAATATGATATTCCTTGGCACTCCATACAATCTCACAATCTCATCAATGAAAACTATAGCTATCTAAGGTGCCTTGTATGTAGTTTTGACTAGCATGAAAATAATGTTTCGGTCAATGTTTCCATCACTACAAATACAACATCATTTCTTCATGTTGTCATCAGTAATCCCATGATGAAATCCATTGATATAACATCCCACTTTGACTATGGTATTTCATGGATTGTAAGAACCCTTTTGTTTTTCCTTTACTCATTAACACACTAAATACCTTGCCACAAAAATTATAATATCCTTCTTCATCCCCTTCTATAAGAATATAATTTTTCAATTCACACTCATTTTCTTAACAATGAGATTTTCCATGTATAACAATCGATGAGATTTTCTCATGATTAATTAATACATTTATTCATCAAATGGCACGCACATTCTTTAACGAAATCATAGAATACCATCACTATCTAAATAATACCCCTCATATTTTGGAATCATCATGATAATTGATGTGTGAAAACGAACTTTTAACCAAGTTCCTAGATAATTCTAACATGTATATGCCTTTAGTGGTTATTTCATTGATATCATTCCTTACTTTTCCTATGAACTTTATGTATTAGGAAAACTTTCCTTTTTGGTTAGTTTTTCCAAGGACAACACCTTACAAGCAATGAAAATTTGGTAGAGGGGACCTTACGAATTTAATTTATTATGTTTCTCTTGTATCAAAATATCTAATTCATCTCTACATGTGTATAATACTAATTATTGTTTTTACATTTTTTTTGTACAAACTAAGAAGAATATGCAAACTAGCATGAGCCCATGTAAGACCATGTTTGAAATTCTCATAGATATTTAATATCTCAATTTTAAATAACTCATATGTTCACATATTGTGTGAACTCAATAGATGCATTTTCAAGCTTGTCAACCTAGAGGTATACATCAATCCTAGGTTTGGATGGGTTTGAGAATTAAGATTCCTAAGAGTCAGAATTCATCCATTGAGTTCAAAAGTAATGAGAAGCAGGTTTTTTTCCTAGAACTTAATGATCAACCTATTCAGCATATTTTAAATTAGAAAGGAAAATAAGAAATAGATAGTCAAATGTTTTATGCTTCTTCTAAGGAACTAGTGGAAAAAAGGTAGATTTTAGATCCTTTTAATCATTCTTATTCTCAATAATGTTAGAATGTAGCCCAAGACAGTCAAATTGAAAAGGTATCTAATGTAGAGTTGCTTCTTACTATGCTTATTATAGAATAATGTATTAAAAATGATCTTGTTCAAATAGTTGTTGATTATACTACCCCGCAAACTCTCAATCCAGATTTACATGAAGAAACACTCATGCATAAAATTTTAGATTTGGGGGATGATAGACCAACCATTGTCATTAATTTGGAGAATAGTCCTGAAAGAGAACAGAAATTGATTACAAATGATGTTTACCTTTCTCCTCTTGTTGATCCACAAGAGGCAATGTTTCATGATTTTCAAGACCCCTTGGGCTGTATTTTGGAAGCATCAGAAAATATGGAGTTTTTTTTGTTCACCAACACAGGTTTTGGACTCAGGGTTCATTTTGAGTTACCATTTACTAAATCTTTTTTTATGCCTGGTGGATCTGAATATAAGCATAATTCAAGTAGTCATGTACTTGATTGGTTACATTGGATCTTTGAATTCACTTGATCAGATCGCTTATGGAGCAGTTAGAGTAGGTAAGATGTGATGAATAAGATCAACATTCTGAGCATATTTTTTAGTGTCAATTTCTAGTAGAGTTTGCAGTTGATGGTACAATTCAATTTTTAGTTTAATTTGAGTTAGTTTGAAGATTGTAGCTGCAATGACTCCATTTCCAAATAAAGAAGACTACCTGGTCTATGGTGTTCTTGAAACCTCCTAAAGGAGATGCCATCCCAATTGGAGTCAATGTTAGTGTCCTATAGTCACAGTGATAAAATTTACTCTTTCCACTGTTGTTTGCATCTTAGCTCAAATTATAATATTTTCAAATTAAATTTGACATGTCTCTTGATTTTAAAATGGTTCCAAGTTATTGTCTAGGTGTCATCGCTACTCCCTCCACTTATCCAAGGTCACAAAAATCCATTATGGTCATGGTCAATGTCATCATTTCCTGCCATAAGTCATCAAATGAGTTACTTGGTCATCATATTAATCATGGAATCGTAATAATTGATACTTTTAGAGTTAAATTTATAATTCATGGTAAATAATATGCATATGATGTTCATCATTATCTCAATCATCATTCTGAAAAGGGGAGTCTTGTCATCCATTATGGTCATCAAAAGTTTCATTATGGGAGTTATCAATTAGGAAAATAAAGTGTTTCAAAGATAATCAAGGTAAATCTATGTCACATGGAGTAAAATACATGTGCAATTGAAATAATCATCATATATTTTGTATAAATGTATCATCAAGCCATATCCTAGCTCAAATCATCCAAATGATGGAGAAATCGCTCATCATGACAAAGGGAGGTAAAATTTGAATTTTAAAGTTATAAAATGCTTCAAGGATTTCGAGTTGGTTCTATTAATAGTGACATGCACTCAAGGAGCTCAAATTCAGCCTCAAAAACTTTGCAACTAAGCCAAGAAAGAAGAATTAAAGCAGTGCTGCGCATTTGTTGTGCTTCTAGGAAGATGTTAGGGTTTTTGTTGCGCTCTCCCTCTTCCATGGTTCATAGCTTCGTTAAAGAGTAAAAACCTTTATTTTTATGTTCACACATCCTTCATTACCCTTAATTGAACATTTCCCATCATTCCCCTCATTAATATCCTTTCATTTCCTTATTTTCCCAAAAAACCATAGAAATTTGTTGCACTTTTACCCTAGGTATGTGTCTTGACCTTTACACTCTTTTTTCTCACTTTTTTTGAGAAATTAAACTTCTATCATTTTCATAACACCAATACCTTCCCCCCATAATTTTTCTACAATTTTTCCTATTACCCCTTCCCTCTCATTTCAACATTTTCCCAAAAACCATAGTTTTTTGCTGCATTTTTTTCCCTAGGTCTGTAATTCGCTCTTTTCACCCATTTTTTCTCACTAATTTCAAGAAATTACACCTCCATTGTCTTCCTAATATCCATACCTATGCCTCATATTTTTCTTATATTTTTTCCTATCCCCCTTCCCTCTCATTTCCCTCCTTTGAAATTCGTTGTGCTTTTGACTCTGTTTTTTATCATCATTTTAAAAAAGAAGTTTCTGACCAAATCAAGATGAATGTTGCGAAAAAAAAGGATTTTTTTGTTAAGGACAGACCCAGCCACAATAACCATATTTAGTTTCTACATAGGTATCACATAATTGGAGATATTCAACTTCTTTAGAGACCTATTTCAGAAAATCAAATTCTCCAATTTTTCTTATCTGTTTTAGTCATTATTTTGTGGCACAGATTTCGAGAAAATAGAAATTAATTTCTAAAAAATGAGAGAGTTTTTTCTCAAATGAAACCTTATATACAAAAACCTCTCCCATTTTTGTAAAAAGTGTTATGGTTAAAAATATATAATTTCATCTTTGACCCCTATATTTTCGCTGCGCTTCTGGAGAATTTGTTGTGTTTCTGGACACTTGGTTTTAAAATCAATTTTGAGGGGGATAAAATGATGATTTTGGATGACTTAAAGGTCCCAGGGTATATTATACATCCTAGGTTTTCTTCATCAACCTTCAACAACATTCATAACCTCTTTCAAGTCATAAAAATATCAAGTCAAAGTTGTTGTGTTTCTCCTAAGGACATTTGTTGTGTTTTTGAGAAAGTTGTTTTGTTTCTGTGTTTAGATATTTTTCACTGCACATGGAGGAAAAAAGTCAAACCTGGGTTATGTAAATATTTGACTCACTATTTTATCTGATGTTAATAGTTTTATTGATGATTATCATTGTAAATAATCTTGTGATCAATGCTTTGAGAGATAATCTCAATCAGTTAGCTAAAAAAGGGGAAAGTTGTTTCTAACTTCCCTAAGATTTGGCAATGAGTTAATAGGTGCATGAATCAGTTTCTATGGATCAGGATTTGACCCTTTAGAGGTGGAATATTTTTTTTCCTCCATATGTACTCAGAAACAAGTCAAAGAGAAGGTTGGATACTTGAAGTTCACACTTTTTTGGAACTAGTGTACTTGACTCTTTGCAGAAATAATATACAGGCAGTTGTAGCTATTTTTATGGGATTCTTGTGTTGTGGTCAGTGAAATTATTTTCTCCATTGTTTCAGATTCATTTTATTATTAAATTCTTCTAGCGTACATTTACATTTCTCCTTGTTTTAATCTCCCAAGTTTTAAACAGATTCCATTTTCTGTAATGCCCTGTTTTATTTGACATTATCATATAAGTTTTTTTATCCTCTAACAAGTGAATTCATGCATGTATGCTCACTTAGTTTCTTTATCTGATTTCCTCATCACCATACTACAATGAAAAATCTATTTTTTGTCACTGATTACATCTACCTTGTCTCATTCTATATTCTATGTATGCAACTTATCTTTTGAAATACCTAGCCTAGTTCCTAAACATGGTGCTTCTTTATCCAACAAAAAAGCTAATCAAAACCCTATTGAGCTGATAACTAGCCTAAAACCCTAATAATCTCTAGTCATTTCCATTGGCTATGAGGTTTATTTTGAGAGAGTCCTCTCTGATTTTCTAGGGCTAGATACCAAGTCAAAATTTGGTTTGAAATTACCTCTTTGGTTTCCTTTCTTAGCCTTGGGAAGCTAAGGAGCCCTAACATGGGGTTAAGAGGAGTCAAAATGATGGGAAAAGGTAGCAAGATTTTGGAAAAGGATGTGTAATACCTTTCCAAACCGAAAAATATTTAAGAACACATCTTGCACAAAGGGAAAAGGGTAGGCTAATGGTCTCTAGAAACACTCTGATTTTTCTATGGACAAATAGATTTGGAAAAATGAGTGAAAATGTAATGGAGTCAAGGGAGAGGGTGTGAATGCAATGGACCTAAAAGCCAACATAGTTTAATTTAAAACAGGAAAGTTTTGTTTTTTTTTCTTGAAATAATTATAAACAATCATGAAAACAACAACTACACATTTTTTTTCTTGTCCTTGTTGAACCTACAACCAAGCTACTTAAGGTGGAGTTCTGAAGAATGTAAAAGAGAGCGGCCACTAGGGCCATGAATGAGGCACAATTAGGTCACTAAATTGATCATAGGATGAGCAACACTTTCAGAAAGGGGGTGTGATGGGTCTCTAAAGTAGACATAAATTAAGGCCCATATGACCATCCTTCTGCACATTAAACCTCTCCATTTTGAATTATATGACATATTTTTAGCTTTAATATGTTCATTAGGAAGGTTTAGATATAATTTCATATTTGTGCCTAATATTAATTATTTTTGTAGAATATTGTGAGAATATTGGGCAGATAATGAAGATTTGGAGAAGGAGATAATTTAGGGACTCTCCCTACTACTGGAGGATCAATATTGGAGAATAAATGAAAAAAATATCATGAAATTATTGAGAGATTATGGAACTCCGATGATTGAGAAAATCTAGGAATGTGTTCCCTATCATTTACTGCAAACTCCTAGTGTTGGGAACTAGATCCACTATTTGAGGGATTTTGAATGGGAAAGCTTCCTCCTTTCAAGAGGAATTCTTCCTCATCATTTTGTATAAGTACTAATTCGAATTGGCCTCTAGGGGCATGTATTTTTTAGTCTTATTGTGGAGAAAACTTGTTTTCTAGCAACTCCACTTTCTTTTCTTGCAGGGATGTACTTGGATTGTTTCAATAAAGAATATTGATGCAAATTTTAGCTTCTAAAGCTTGTTTTCTTCCATAGGACTCTAAGTCTCCTTGTGCTTGGCCATTCCAGGAGCCTCAGATCCTGTTAAAAATTCAACAAGAAATGTGTGTCTAATTTAATTTTCCATTAATTAAATTGGACAATAAATTGTAATCTTATCTCATTATCACTTGTAATAGTTAACTGAGTGTGATAGACTCAATAATCTCATGAAATTCGAGTTGAGGGTGGTTGGTGAGGCATGTAGAGTGATTATATTTGTTTTAGGTTCCAAGTTGCAGTTAGTGTATTAGTTTAACGCATGAGAAATTAGTTAACTCGATTAATTGAGTTAAAATCAGTTTAACTAGTTGTAATTGATTGTTGCACTAGTGAGAGGTCAAGTGAATTAGATTAGATTTAATTCACATGGATTGATCTGTCAAGTAACCGATGATTTACTATTAATAGCTACATCCATGTCATTTATGATGAATACCTAGTTGAGACAAAGGTTAAAGGGATGTTATCTATTAGTTGTATTATTAGCAAATTGCCCAGATGTAATAGTACACCCATAGGATTTCCCATGAGAATTGCGCAGTTTTGGAAGGTTAAAATTCCTAAATATAGGGTTTTAATTCTACAAGAATTGTGCAAGCAAGGCTGGGTGATCAGGGGCAGGAAATTGGCTAAGTGTTGGTCGATTTTGTCCAGATCGGTGTGAGACAGTTGGTAGAGTGCAACAGACTCTTGTGAGAAGAGTGCATTGTATTGTTTCATGATTCCTTGGTTGAATATACAATAGAGATAGATGGGTTTTGAGCAGAAAGATTTTTTTTTTTTGGAATCTAAGTTTCTGTGATCCATCATATAAATTAGCAGAATTCTTTCGGTAATAATCACATGAAATAGAACGTGGTCGACGCGTTTCGAACCAACTAGTGTGGTTCATCATCAGAAAGCTTTCCCTAGGAAAAATATTTGTGTTATGGATTGATTTTATTCTTTCTTTTACTTGGTGTGATTGTGCGATCATTTTTATTTTCCACAATTAATTGATAGAAGGATTCAATATCTTTCTTTATCATAAAGCATGATCGGATTGAATCCATTGGTATACATATTGTTTGTATAATTTCTACATGGTATCAGAGCACATGAAATCACTATAGTGGAGAATAAATTGAGTTTCTGCTGAACAAAATTCGAATTTGCAAAAATATTATTTGGTGTGACAAGCGGATCAAGATGGCTTTCAATGGATTAATATTGGAATATGCACTCAAGGGAAGTTCTAATTATATGTCATGGAAGACATAATGGAGGCAGTTCTAGAGGACAGCGATTTGAAATAATTTATCGACACTGATATTCCAAATCCCGCAGCAGCAGACACTGCTCTTCTTGATGCTTGGAAAAATAAGGTTACAAAGGCAAGGAGGATCATATTAGAGGGAGTTCGAGATCACATTGTCTCGAGTCTCCAGGGAAAAGTGACTCCATATGCAATGTGGAAGGCTTTGATAGATCTATTTCAGAATAGCAGTGACCATAGAAAATTGGCACTGAAGGACAAGCTCAGAAAAATCAAAATGGAGAAAGGCGACATTATTTCGAAATATTTGACCAAGTTCATCCAATGTCAATATGAGCTTGGAAGTGGCAGGATTACTATAGCGGATGATGACTTGGTGAGCCTAGCACTTCTAAGCCTTCCCAAGAGCTGGCATAGTTATTAAGACTCTGTCAATGGGAGGGAGAAGCTACCAGATTGGGAGCGACTTTGGTCAGATTTGGTACAAGAATAATTCAAGCGGAATACTAGGTATGGATCCTCATCTAGGACAGATGATGAGGAAAATTTTGCCTTGGTTGGTAAGGAAAATAAGGGGAAGGGAAAGAAATACTATTCCAAATCTGAGGCTAGCAAAGAAGGCAAGAAGCATGAAATGTCCAGAGTGAAATGTTTTCACTGTCACAAGCATGGAAATTATTCCATTAATTTTCCACAGAAGAATAAGAACAAGAAGGCTTCAGGATCTGCAGCTGGTGAGGCTTTCGCCTCGCAATTTGATTTTTCTTCTTTCTCATTGTATGCACGGTGTCTAGTGTGATGGGATCAGTGTGGTACTTGGATAGTGATTCATATTTCCACATGGCGGGAGACAAAGAACTCTTTAGTAGCTTGGAGGAGAAGGATCTTTATATGCACATCGAGATGGATGATGACAAGAGGTATAGCACTACCATAATTGGTACAGCTACTTTATAGAGACAACCAGTTAAAACTTTCTTATTAAAATATGTCATGCATGTACCAGGCTTTAAAAATAATTTAGTTTCAGTTGCTATGATGGAGGATAGAGGATATGATGTGGTTTTCAGTGAAGGGAAAGCATTCCTTCTTCACAAAGCCATGGGAAAAGTTAAGAAGTTGGGATTCGTGTGAATACCTCTATAAACTTGATGTAGATGGTTGCACAACATTTATGGGTAAAGTAGATAGAGTGGTGAGTTGAGATGAGGGTGAGTTATGGCACAGAAGATTGGGCCATCTACACCATGGTGCGTTGAAGGTCATGCGGCAGATTTCTACGAGGCTTCCAAAGTGTACCCTTGTGCAGATAGAAACATGCAAGGGATTTACCATGGGGAAGAATAAAAAGGCCACTTTTCATGAGAAGGAGAACCAAGCAGTGTAAATCCTTGAGAGAGTTCACTCATATGTGTGTGGACCATTCTCTACAGCTTCTACAGCAAATCACAGGTATTATGTAAATTTTGTTGATGAATTTTCTAGAAAGTGTTGGATATACTTCATGCAGAAGAAAGATCAGACGTTCTCAAAATTTTGTGAGTTCAAAGCATTGGTTGAGAAAGATACATGGAAGCATGTGAAGGCTCTGAGGAGTGACAATGGTGGTGATTATATCTCCAATGAATTCAAGAAATTTTGTGCCAAAGATGGAATTCGAAGAGAGTTGATTGTGCCTTATAACCCACAACAAAATGGGGTTGCAAAAAGAAAGAACAGAACGATTGTGGGTGCAGCATGAGCGATGTTACTATGATCAGGGCCTACCATTGCATCTATGGCCAAAGGCATGTAACATAGTGGTATTTATGCAGAACCACAATCCTCATTGGATACTTGGCATGAGTACACCAGAGGAGGCTTTTTCTGGTAAGAAACCTGATGTTTCATATTTTAAAAATTTTGGCTCATCTTTCTATTTCCATGTGACCAAATATTCCAGAAAGAAGCTAGAACCAACAGCTAAAATTGGGATATTTGTGGGGTACAATGATACTCCCCACAACTATCGAGTGTATTTGTTGAACATCAGG
Source organism: Pinus albicaulis (assembly GCA_034641835.2). NCBI lineage: Eukaryota > Viridiplantae > Streptophyta > Pinopsida > Pinales > Pinaceae > Pinus > Pinus albicaulis. Next base: position 1,498,196,940 of record CM076581.1, read on the forward strand.
ATGATAGTTATCAGATGGGATGTAAAATTTGATGAGGCGAAATCTATGCGATTATGCCTTGAGAGGGAGTTGTATTTGCATGTAGATGAGGAAATCTTGGTTCCGAAGGAGAAACCTCAATATGTGGAGCAGCCACATGTGGAGGATCATGGAGTGGTAGAAACCACTCATGCAGATCCATCCACCATACATGGTAGGAGGTGCACCACAGAAGCTGACAGATTGAGACTTTATGCGACAGAACATGTAGGAGCGCCTACATCACTGAGCAGACAGAGACAGTCACCAGATAGGTTTAATAGATACATGGCTCTTATGAGAAAGTGTATTGTGACAGAACCATCCTCTTTTGAGGAAGAAGTGCAGCAACCAACTTGGGTTGACGCCATGGTTGAGGAGTATGAATACATCGTCAGGAACAGTGCATGGGAAGTAGTCCCAAGACCAGTCGGGAATTCATTGGTTGGATCTAGATGGATCTATAAGGTGAATCAGGCAGAAGATGGGAGTGTGGAGAAGTACAAGGCTAGATTTATAGCCCAGGGATTCTCACAAGTTGAGGGGATTGACTATGATAAGACATTTGCACCGGTTGTGAGGTAATCATCGATTATATCTATCCTTGCACTCTCAGTGCAAATGGGGTGGCAGATACATCAAATGGATGTGAATATGGCATTTCTCATTGGAGTTATTGAGGAAGAAGTGTACATTGAGTAGCAAGAAGGTTTTGATACCTTTGACAGTGAGTCGCATGTGTGCAGACTCAATAGAGCACTGTATGGGTTGAAGAAAGCACCTCGTGCTTGGTACACCATGATTGACATCTGTTTCACCGGGTTGGACTTCATGAAGAGTGAAGCAGATGCAAACCTATACTAGATTGTGGTTGTTGGTAAGCTTTTGATTATCGTACTTTATGTTGATGATATTATTATGACAGGTGATGAGCATCTCATAACTTATTGTAAAGAGGATATTGCAAGAGAGTTTGAGGTGAAGGACATGGGACTCCTTCACTATTTCCTTGGTTTGGAGATATGGCAGTGGAATCGGGAGCTATTTGATTCTCAATTCAAGTATGCCAAAGATATTCTGAGGAAGTTCCACATGGAGAGTTGTAAACCCATGGAGACTCCTCTTGCAGGAAACGGGAGGAAGGAGGATGCTACTTTAGGTGAGGTAGTGGACGCTACTATTTACAGGTTTCTTGTGGGTCCACTCATGTACTTGGTGAACACATGACCAGACATATTCTATGCAATTAACCAACTTAGTCAAGTTATGGTTAAGCCCACCAAGCTCTTTTGGAAGGCGGGGAAGAATGTATTTAGATATCTCAAGGGCACTAAAGAGTATGGATATGGTACAAACAGACAGAGGGAGTATAGATTCAAGGATTCACTGATGCAGATTGGGCAGGTAGTCCATCAGATAGGAAGAGCACATCAGGAGGGATCTTCAGCATAGGATCAACAAAAATTTATTGGTAGAGCAAGAAACAGAGATCAGTTGTACTTAGTTCAGCCGAGGCAGAGTACATGGCAGCTAGTCAAGCGGCATGTGAGGCCATCTAGATGAGGAAGATACTTACTGGTTTTTTTGTTCATCAGATGGAACCGACAATGAGATATTGTGATAACCAGAGTTGCATAAAACTCTCAGTTAATCCATTATTCCATGACAGTTCCAATCATATTGACATCTAGTACCACCATCTCAAAGGTTGTGTTCAGAGACGCATTATGTTACTTCATTACATTCCCATGGAGGAAAAAGATGCAAAAATTTGAATACCACAGAGGCAAGATCAGGGTAGCTAATAATCCCTTTCTTTTTGAGAGGGAGTGTTGAAAAGTCAACAAGAAATGTGTGTCTAATTTAATTTTCCCTTAATTAAATTGGACAATAAATTGTAATCTTATATCATAATCACTTGTAATAGTTAACTGAGTGTGATAAACTCATTTATATCATGAAATTTGAGTTGAGGGTGGTTGGTGAGGCATTTAGAGTGATTCTATTTGTTTTAGAGTCCAAGTTGCAATTAGTGTATTAGTTTAATGCATGAGAAATCAGTTAACTCAATTATTTGAGTTAAAATCGATTTAACTAGTTGTAACTGATTATTTCACTAATGAGAGGTCAAGTGAATTAAATCAGATTTAATTCACATGCAGTGATATGTCAAGTAACTGATGATTTACTATTAATAGATGCATGCATGTTTGTTCCGATGAAGACCCAGTTGAGACAAAGGTTAAAGGGATGTAACAATAAGTTATATTATTAGAAAACTTCCCAGATGCAGCTATACACCCATAGGATTTCCCATGATAATTGCGTATTTTTGTAAGGTTGAAATTCCTAAATAATAGGGATTTAATTCTATAGGAATTGCGCAGGCAAGGCAAGCTTAGCAGAGGCATGAAATTGGCTAAGTGTTGGTTGATTTTGTCTAGACCAGTGTGAGATAGTTGGAAGAGTGCAGAAGACACTTGTGAGAGGAGTGCATTGTATTGTTTCATGATTCATTGGTTGAATATACAATAGAGATAGAGGGGTTTTGAGCAGCAATATTTCCCCAGGAAAAATATCTGTGTTGTGGATTGATTTGCTTCTTTCTTTTACTTGGTGGAATTGTGCGATCATGTTTATTTTCCATAATTAACTGATAGAAGTATTCAATATCTTGCTTTAGCATATCGCATGATCGGATTGAATCCATTGGTATACATATTTTTTTTATAATTTCTATAGAGCCCTCTTGCACAATTTCTTTATGTTCTTGTCACTTCTTATTCACATGCATCTCGTATTTTTGTTTTGCATATTTCTGTATTCAGTATTGTTTCTTTTCTTGTTGTAGGATTGAGTTAAATGATTGAAGTGAGTTATTTTGCGGGTTTTTTATAGGTTCAAAAGCATTATTCATCCTTGGAATAACTTTGGAAGGTCATGTTAATCATTAAGCTACCTGGATTTGGTTACTAGTTCACAAATATAAGATTTCTGAAAATGCTTTGTAGCGAAATAGTAGTAAATTTCTGATATTTCTTAGAATGGGTTAATGAGCTTCATTTGACTTGATTCCAATTGTATTAGGTCATAATAATGTTAAAGTTAATAAAATAATTCACCCCATTTCATATGCAGTTTATTAGGTTAGGAATTTGATATAATAACAAGCTCACTAGTTCTTAAATTTCCATATTTTAGAGTAGTAATTTCCTATTTTTTTTTAGCACGTGTGAACAGGGGTATTTTTGAATGATTCCACTTGGAATGGAGACCTAAGACATCATACCTAATAAAAAAAAATTGTCCCATATCATTTTCAATTGATTTACTTTCTCATTCGGTAAGTTATCTCCAAAACAGAACACCCTTAGAAAAAACAAAACTCCCTGTAGCACTCTTGTAGCATGTGTAAACTCGACCATATTTGCTCCCAAAGCTTGGTTTTTGTCTCTTAGGCTCAAATCATGACCCCTAGGATATAAATACAATATTGAGGAAGAATAAACACCACTTAGGACATTCATTTTTGCAAAATATGTTAGGCATTTTTATTTGAATTCATGCTCTTAGGATTCAATTACAAATTGTTGTTCTTTCCTATGATTAATTTATTTTCAAAGAAACACTTCCTTTTATACAATTAGTTTAGGCTTTGATTTCATGAAATTCCCTCCATTAAATCCGATCAAAAAAATAAGGACACATTTTATGCTCCACATATAGTGCCGATACCTCTTAATTTTGTACAAACCTCAGGTTGATAATAATAGTTGGTAGCCTTGGGAGTCGCAGCATTCTTGTTGAAATACTGAGGCTCATCAATTACACTCTTTCCTTCATACTTGGATAAAACTATGATAAAATCCATTGATACCTCCTCCCAACGCTTACTTGGAATGGCTAAAGGTGGTAACATAGTCAGGGTCTTAATTTTCTCAACTTTATTTTGTTGGAAAACCAAACATTCTGCCACAAACTGTTGAATATCATATTTAAGACCATCCCAAAAAAATTCCATCTTGACCCTGTGGTAAGTTTTAAAAAATAATGAGTGCCCTCCTGAGGAGGTATGTATTTCCAAAAGAATATTTTGTCTGATTTGGTAATTCTTACAGAGATATAAGCAATCTTTTTACCATAATGAATCATTTTTCCAGATAAATGTATCATATGTATTGGGATATTGCTGCAACTTTTGAATGAGTGTCCAGACCTATTTTTCATTATTCCATTCATCCCTTGCTCTAGTTATCTAATCAGGTTGGATAATATAAATGGCACATATCAATTCTTCCACATCCTCATCCTTTATTGCGAGTGCATCTACAACAACATTTTACTTCCATTTTTTGTAGATGATTTCAAGGTCATAACCCATCATCTTTGTGACTCATTTTTTCTACTCTTATAAATATAATCTTTGTTCCAAAAAGTATCTAACACTATCTTGATCTGTTTTTAACTTGAAGTGTCTTCCCATTGGGTAAAGTTGTCATTACTTTAGTGCATGTAATATTGCAACAATTTCATTCTCATAAATAGTTTTGTGTAAATACTTTCCCCTAATTGGATGACTTTCAAAATAAATGGGTCTTCCTTCTTGCATTAAAATAGCACCAATTCCATTCATTGAGGCATCACATTCTACAATAAATGTTTTTGTGAAATTTGGTGTAGCTAAGACAAGTGCTTTTCACATTGTCTCTGTTGGCCTGTGACCACACACAAAGGGGAGAGGGAGAAAGAAAGTCCAGTCCTGACTGTCAAAAAGCTTCAAAGGAATCAATCTGCATCTCAGTTCCATAGAAAGGGGAAACAATGTAGCTGATAAGGCTTAAATGGTGAGAAAAATTCATTCCTGCCATTAATCATCTCATCTACCCTCCTTAACTACATTTACCCTCTCTTGCCCTTCACTTTCCCTTTTATAAAACCCCGCGTTGCATTTCTTCATTAGCAACACCGCCTCCTGCAAGTTTTAACCTTTGCCTCTTAATCCATAGCCGAAACTTATTTTTCTGCCGATTGGATTTGGTGGACTCGTCTGACCTTACCGCATTTCCAAATTCGCATGTAAAACCTTGTATTCTACACTTCCCTTACCTTTCGCCTTTCTGCACGTTGCAGTGACTAGCGCGTCGCATATCACGCAATTTACAACTTACCACTTAAAGCAACCCCAATCTATTTTATTTAGTTTTCAATGTGATAGGCTAGCCCCACCTCAGTAGTCCCCCCCCCCCACCCCATTGCACAGTCGTCACAATACATTGATATATTTGTAACGCTTACTGCTTAAACCTTCGCTGATTCACAAAAAACTCTGCCACATGGCCAGTGGGTTCCTCCTCCCGCACTGCATAAATTTTAAAATTTAACCCCCACAGCTTATAACTAAAAGCTAAAAGTTGTGATGTGCGATTTTCTGTTAGGTCCCACCTTCCTCCATGTCACTTCTTTTCTCCCCGTTTTTCGCACTTTGCACCGTTTAAGGCTTATCTCTACTGCTCCATGGTAAAGACTTGTGATTGTGATGTGGTAAGCCCCACTTTACCCTGACACGTCCCTCACCTCCCCCAAAATTTTCCCATCGTAGGTCTTAACATCCAAAATCCGCCTACTCACACATAAACTTTGCGGTATGCGACTTGCGGACACAAGTCCCACCACTCCGCCACCTCATAATTAACCCCCCATGGTATGTCTTTCTCCCACTGTGATGTAAATGACTTCCGCCATCCCGCCTTCACCTTTGCTCCACCCCAATGCATCCAATGATCCTTAACACATTTCAGACCCCTCCCGACCTTCAAAATTTAAATATGGGGGGGAGGTCCATAATAGATGATTTCCATTACCACCCTCTCCTCCACGTGCCTTCCTCTTGTCATTTTTCACCCTCCCCTCTCTGATATTGCTTACCGCTTGGGACCCCCTCTGGAACCAGGAGCCTGGTTTTCAGAGTCAACATGAGTATTTCACAGCTAAATCGCTCAGTCACACATTACGCAGTCCCTCCATGAGCTTCCCACCAAAGAATTCATTCTGCACAGTACAACCAGTTGTTCTGCAATAGCTAGTGGAAATCGTGAGAGTCAAATAGTGGAGGATGTCAAACAGCACATAGAATCACATAATGAAGTCTACACCATCCACCACTTCCCATCACCCCTTTGAAGATTCTGGAATTTGGCCTTTGTTGCTAAAATGTTTTGCTTATTTTACTATTAGATAATGATGCTTTGTTGGTAAAATCCCGATTTTACCCATTCTGTTTTGTTTTTTCTGTTGCAGGAGCGATTTCTTGAAGCACACTCGGATAGTTTGTTAGGATATTTTGGTTTCACCTGTGTGGGTCGATCATGATAGAATATTTAGTCAGAAACCGTCAGGGATAACTCTATATGTAGCAAGTTCTAAGATGAAATGAAGGTTCTAGAATTTTGGAAGAATTTTGCTATAGTTTTGTACAATTGTGCTCTCTGTGCTTTGAGATACATATTTTGGAGAGTTGTTTGAACTCAATATAATATAGATTTGATATTTGGATTCCAGATGGAGTAATGAGTAGTATGTATTTGTTTTCTTTTATTATCTGTAATCTCCTCTTCATGTGTAATCATCTTTCATGCTATTCTTCTTTGATGGTTTGTGTAATGTAGCTACCGGTGATCTGCAATTTTATTCATGAATTTGTATATGTATAATGCTTAGGTGTTAACGCTCATGTATTAAGTTTGTTGCACTCCCTTCATTCGCACTCCATGAACCTATATTGTTTTCCATATCTCATTCATATTCGTTTCCTCTGAGTTCATATGGGACAAATTCTTAAATCTCTTAAGCTTATCCCTCCTGGGTTCCTTCTTAGTTCTCTCTCAATGCCTCTGCATATTTTAAAAGTTTCTACTAATTTTTTTATACTTGGCCCATTTAAAATCCATCAAGCCTCACGGCCTCTTAAGCCCTCTCACAGTATAGGGAATTCACAGGAATCAACTCCAAGGTCTTCTCCATCCATGAACCACCAAAACCATTGTTCTCTCATTCCATATTTTGTTAGAGGCCTTTTATACAATTTTCCACATTCAACCTCTGATTTTTTAAGATTTCCTAGGCACTGGTGTTTTGTAACTCATGGTTTTCTATAAGAGCTACAATATATTTTTGGCATCGTTGCTGGGGACGCGAATTTTAAAACCTTTCCCTGAGATACGACATTATCTTCACCCTTCAATCAGGTGAGCACGAAGGGTTGAGAGTTGAATAGCTCTCACCTTGGCAACTCCAATATTATCAAAGTTAAAATCAAGTGTAATCCTGGCTTACACCAAACCTCATACCTGATTAGATACTTCTCAACAGAGAACCCCTGCTGTATTTGATCCTGAAAATATTATATTTAGGATAATTTGGAGGGAGAAGCAACCCATCCAGGCTGACCTACCCTCATTTTCCCTAGAATATTTTCCTTCCTCTTCTTAGAAAGCTGATATCTATTGTCCTAGCTACCCTACTCATGTACTTGAGTACCCTCCAGAGACCTCTGTTTTAACCAGTTCAGATATAAAAGACGAAGCCGAATCCGTTGATATTTCTTTACCTCCTTTTCATCCTAATCCATAAGCTGAAGAAGTCAAAGAAGTTACAGCACTCCAGAACTCATTACAGATAAACATCTAGACCTCTTCTCAGCATATACCTATTTTACCACCGTCAAATCATCCTCAGAACCCACCACCACCCCTCATGGTTGTACCTGGTTTCCTCCTTAATAAATATTCTCCATTGGCTTTACCTCAAGTATTGAATGACATGCCTCAATATTGCCTAAATATTTTGCCTCGGTTTACCGAGGAGGATAGTAGTTCCGTGCATAAACATATTGAAGAATTATGCACCTTTGTTGATAATGTGAATGTGGAGCACCTAGATGTGGTGTTGAGTCTTTTCATCCAATCCTTGGATGGAGAGGCTCAGAAGTGGTTCAAATATATTGCTAATAATGTAGGCACCACTTGGGAAGAAATGGATAATTTCTTCACACTAAAATGGGGAGAGAAGAGGGACTATGGATATGTCATCACAGAGTTCAATGCTTTGAAAAAGAGACACAACGAGGATTTTACAGAATTTATAAAGAGGTTCAATAAGCTCTACAACAATCTCCCTGCCAAGATAAAACCTCCCGAAGTAGTTGCTAAGGTGGTTTTCGAAGGAGCTTTCAAACTTGATTTTGGATTCACCCTAAGGGAAAGAAAGTCTAAATCCCTAGACCAGATCTAGACTGATGCGATAGAGGTAGAAGAAAACTTTTCTTCTATAGGTAAATTCAAATGGAGGACAAAGCATGATGACATGAGAAGGAGTAGGGAGAAGGCTTCTACCTCAAATCAAGGAAGGGAATCACCGAAGTATAAAATTGAAGAGTTGAATAAGTTGATCAAGAACCTCTCAAATAATATGGTGAAGCTTGAATTGGAGGCTAAGAATTACTCTCCTCATCCTAACCAAATGATTCCAAAATGTGGGTTTAATCCCCAATACCAAAATCCCCCTCTACAGTCGTTACAGTAGGAAAGGAAGGAGCAGCAAGATCGCATCCAACCTCCTCTGTACTTAGAAGGGGAAATGGAGGGACAAGCTGAGGAAGTAAGTGATGGCCAAGAATATCAATTCCTCGTTTATTAAGAAGATGAAGGAGGTGAACTCTCCCTGCAAGAAGAACTAGAAGAAAAAGAAGTTCCCCCAGAGGATCAAGATATTGATAATTAATGCAAGAAGTTTGTGGACTTCATGCAAGCTCAGCTCCGTAAGAAGTATGACCTTAGGTCCTCTAGAAAGAGAACCTAAGTGCAGGAACAAAATGAAGAATCAATACCAAGAGGACATTCCTCTTCTAGTTCTTCCAGTAAGGGGAATAATCCTTTAGAAGAGTCTACACATCATAAGGCCACTTCTTCCACCTTCATAAAGCTAGGTTCTGATCCTCTTGCAAACCAGAAGTCCTCTTCTATGGCCTCGAACCTGTCTGACCACCATAAGGAGCAGTCTAAAGAATTTATTACAGAAAAAACTCCCATGGCCTTTAACCTCCAGAAAGAGCTAGAGAAGGTCAATATCTTGGTTCCCTTGATCAAACTCCTAAAACACCCTTCATACAAAGCCAAAGTGTCTCAATTCATGCTACCCCATAGCATAGACCCTCTCCCTGAAAACCTCAATCTCCAAGAGGAAAGACCCATGGTAGTCTTTGGACATCATGTAAATGATTTGGACTCAGCCACTCCCCCATTCTATGTGTCTCTAGTTATTCATGGCCTGTTGCTACATAATTGCATGCTAGATTCTGGGGCTTCACATAATCTATTGCCATTGACTGTCATGGAGCAGTTAGGGTTGCAGATCACCAAACCTTATAAATATCTATATTATTTTGATTCCAAGAGGTTAAAGTGCTTGAGCATCATCAAATATCTGGTAGTAAAATTGGCCCATATTTCGGCCAAAAGTGTGGTTATGGGCATTGTTGTGGCTAATATCCCAGCTCGATTTGGAATGTTTCTATCCAGATCCTGGGAATCCAAGATTGGAGGTTCCATATAACTAGACCTCACTTATGCCACTATTACAGTATTTGGTGGAGAGGAAATAAGGTTATATTGTGAATCCAGATTTGTGAAGATGGTAACCAAAGAAAATGGTTCCACAAATTCTCCAGTATATTGTAAGGAAGGCGAGTTCTCTTGTCTCATGCTTGAGGAGGATGAAGATTTCCTACAAGAAAAATATATTTTCCCTATAATACAAAAGAATCCTATGAGGAGAGAGGAAAACAAGATATGGAAATTGCAATTTGATGGAGCTAATTCACGAGAAGGCAATGAGGTTGGGGTGCTCTTGATATCCCCAGAGGGATTCTTGGTTCCCCTCTCATTTAAGATGGAATTTTAAGCCACAAATAATGTGGTTGAATACGAAGCACTAATGTTGGGGTTGCAGACAACACAGAAAATGAACATACAAAACCTCAAGGTGTTTGGAGATTCTAAGCTTATATGAGACAAGTCAGGAACCAATGCCAAACCAAACACCCGTGGCTCAAAGCCTACAAGAATGAGGTATGGGATTTATTTGAGAAGTTTTTTTCCACATTTAATATTTAGTTCATGCTAAGGGATAAGAACAGAATGGAAGACTCACTGGTTGTGGCTGCTAGTAGTTTCCACCCCCGCAGAATCCTATGCTTAGATACGACATTGAAGTGCGATACCGCTCTTCCATTCCGGACAACATAAAGCATTGGAAACTCTTCGAAGATGAAAATTAGGTCCAACATTCCATGGAAATGATAGGATAATTTTCAAATATGGTGATCAATTCAGTCCTTGAGGACAATAGCAAAGAGCCAAAAACTAGGTGGGAAGAAACACTGGCTGGACACTGTGTTATGCAATTCAAGGGAAATGTCATTCCCAGCAAGCTCGTGCCATTGGAGAGGTTTTTTGACAAGAATGGCATCCCAGTAAATCCCAGCAAAATGACCCTCGATGAGCCTGTCAGGATGTGAATATTGGGATAGAAGAAGATCTGAAGGTGATAAAGTTATCGAAAGGGGTTCCTGAAGAATACCAAGGTCAGTATCTCAGTCTGTTCCAATCATACAAAGACGTCTTCACCTGGTCATACCAAGATCTAAATACTTTTAATATAGATATTATACAGCATAAAATACCTCTGAAAGAAGATGTGAAGCCTCATAAGTAGAAGCTGAGGCAGATCAACCCCCTTATCCTCCCAACTATCGAGAAGGAAATAAATAAGCTTTTGCAAGCCAATATCATTGTCCCTTTAATATATTCTGAGTGGAAGGCGAACCTGGTTCTGGTAAGGAAGAAGAATGGTGAAATCAGACTCTACATGGATTTTCACAATCTGAACAAATATTTTCTCAAGGATAACTATCCCCTCCCAAATATGGACCACATCCTACAAAAAGCGGTGGGATCTTCCCGCATGTCCATGATGGATGGCTTCTCAAGATATAATCAGGTGGCAGTGCTCCCAGAAGACAAAAAGAATACGGTGTTCATCATGCCTCAGGGTACTTTCATGTATGCTCGAATGCCCTTTGGCCTAATAAATGTTGGCGCCACATTCGAGCGTGTAATGGACATAGCTTTCATAGGAGAGCAAGACAAATTTGTGGTGATTTACCTAGATGACATCACCGTCTTTTCAAAGAGTGGCACTGAACACATCGAGCACCTTCGTAGAACCTTTGAAAAATGTTGCAGGTATGGTTTGTCCCTAAATCCTTAGAAATCTATGTTTGCTCTATAGGAAGAAAAGTTACTAGGACACATAGTAACTAAGGAGGGAGTGAAGATCGATCCAAAGAGGGTAGAGGTGATAGATGGCATCCCCCTACCAAGAAACAAGAAGGGGATCCATTTTTTCTTGGGAATAATTAATTTCCTCCGAAGGTTCGTTCCCAAATATGTCAAAATTTTCTGAAACATCACTAGGATGCTGAAGAAGAATAGTGAATTTAGATGGACCCCTGAATCCAGGGACTCCTTTAATAGGATCAAATAGGCCTTTGTAGAAGCTCCAGTGCTGGCCAGTCCAGATTATGGGAAATCATTCATGATCTTCTCTTTTTCATCTCCTCACACAATAGCTACAGTACTTTTACAGAAAAATGTCGAAGGACATGAGCAGATCATTGCGTTCTTCAGCTAAGTCCTGTGAGATGCTAAGCTAAAATATGATATCCTGGAGAAGCAATCTTATGCCCTGGTCAAATATCTAAAGTCATTTTGGGTATATGTATTACAGTCTACTATAACTGCCTATGTTCTCGCAGTAGCAGTGAAGGATGTTTTGGTATAGGGCAACAGTGAGGGAAGAAGGGGCAAGTGGATAGCCAAGATTCAGGAGTATGAATTGGAGATAAAGCCTACCAAGATCATTAAAGGACAAGGTCTAGCCAAAATCTTGTCTAAATCCAACTGTCAAGCTCTGGGAATAAATCTATCTATGACAGGAGGAGAGGCATAGGAGCGCACAGGTGCATATCAGGGCATAGAATCCTCTACTCAAAAAACACACATGAAGTACCTTCTCTCCCCATGGTATAAATATATAGTGGAATATCTTTTATCACTAAGATGTCCTCCTAACTATGATAAGGCCAAGTATCGCACCTTAAGGCTGAAATCTCAAAATTATAATGTGGCGTATGGGTGACTTTACTAGAAAGACCCGACAGGGATCCTACTATTGTGTTTAACAGAGCTGGAGGTGGACCAAGTGATGGTTGAATTCCACAAAGGGATATGCGGCAAACACTATAGCTGGTGATCCACCACACAAAATATCCTGAGGGCAGGTTTCTTCTGGCCTAAACTGTTCGGTAATGCACATGCTCACATCCGGGCATGCAAGAAGTGTCAGAACTTCGCTAAAAATAAAATGTATGCACCTCTCCCGTTGATCCCAGTACATGTTGAAGAACCTTTTAAGAAGTTGGGAATTGATTTCATAGGATAGATTCACCCGTCTTCCAACAATCAACATCGATGGATCCTTACTGCTACAGATTACTTCACCAAGTGGGTAGAAGTCGTGCCCACGAGAAATGCTACAGATTCAGTGGTGATCAATTTCCTCGAAGAGAACGTAATAGCCAGATTCAAATGCCCAACTAAAATCATTACAGATAATGCCTAGACATTCAAGTAGGCTAAATTTCTAAATTTTTGTCAGTGTTACAATATCTTGCTGGGACACTCCACTGTACTCCCCTTTTGTTTAAATTTCTCCCATTTCATCTTCCATATCATATTCCATTGTTTCCATTTCGTTTCATCCATTGTTTGAATTTTCCATTTCATCTTCCATATCATTCTCCATTTCATTTTCCATTTTGTGTCCACTTGACTTTTGGTATAAAAATTTTCCTAATTAGTGTGCGTTTGTGACTCCATGTACCCAATAGAAGCACTGGCATGCATTTTTGTAGGTTCTCAATGCACTAAAGAACAGCACGTTGTCCCCAGATGGAGCCAATGTTGGCCTGTGACCACACACAAAGGGGAGAGGGAGAAAGGAAGGTCAGTCCTGACTATCAAAAAGCTTCAAAGGAATCAATTAGCATCTTAGTTCTGTAGAAAGAGGAAAAAATGTAGCTGATAAGGCTTAAATGGTGAGCAAACTTCATTTCTTCCATCCTTCATCTCATCTACCCTCCTTATCTACATTTACCCTCTCTTACCCTTCACTTTCCCTTCTATAAAGCCTCGCATTGTATTTCTTCATTAGCAACACCACCTCCCCCAAGTTTTAACCTTTGCCTCTTAAGCCATAGCCGAAACTTATTTTCCACTGATTTAATTTGGTGGGACCCTTCTGACCTTACCGCATTGCCAAATTCGCATGCAAACCCTTCTATTCTACACTTCCCTTACTTTTCGCCTTTCCGCACTGTGCAGCGACTAGCGCGTCTCATATCACATATCGTGCAATTTACAACTTACCACTTAAAGCACCTGCAATATATTTTATTTAGTTTTCGATGCGATAGGCCGGCCCCACCTCAGCAGTCCCCCCCCCCCCTTGCCATTGCACATCCGTCGTAATACATTAATATATTTTTAACTCTTACTACTTAAACCTTCGTCGATTCATAAAAACTCTGCCACATGGCCAGTGGGTCCCTTCTCCCACACTGCACAAATTTTAAAAGCTAACCCCCATAGCTTATAAATAAAAGCTAAAAGTTGTGATGTGTGATTTGCGGTTGGGTCCCATATTCCTCCACATCACTTCCTTTCTCCCTATGCTTCACACTTCGCACCATTTAAGGCTTAACTCTACTAATCCATGGTAAACACTTGTGATTGTGATGTGGTCGGCCCCACTTTACCCTTCCATGTCCCTCACCTCCCCCGCACTTCGCCCATCGTAGGTCTTAACATCCAAAATCTACCTGCTCGCACATTATCCTTGCAGTATGTGACTTGCGGGCATGAGTCCCACCACTCTGCACGTCATCAATAACACCCCATGGCCTATCTTTCGCCCACTGCAATGTAAATGACTTTCGCCATCCCGCCTTCACTTCCGCTCCACCCCAACGCATCCATGGTCCTTAACACATTTCGGACCCCTCCCGGCCTTCGAACTTTAACTATGGGGGAGAGGTCTAGAATAGCAGGTTTCCATTACCACCCTCTCCTCCACGTGCCTTCCTCTTGTCATTTCGCACCCGCCCTCTTCGATACCGCTTACCGCTTAGGACTCCCTTCATAATTAGGAGCCTGGTTTTCAGATTTAGCATGAGTCTTTCACTGGTAAAGCACTCAGTCACACGTTACGCAATCCCTCCATGAGCTCCCCACCAAAGAATTCATTCTGCATAGCACAAATGATCGTTCCTCAATAGCTAGTGGAAATCACGAGAGTCAGAGAGTGGAGGATTCCAAACAGCACATGGAATCACATAATGAAGTCCACATCATCTACCACTTCTCATCAGCCCTTTGAAGATTCTAGAATTTGGCCCCGTGACTAAATTTTTTTGCTTATTTTACTGTTAGATAATGATGTTTTGCTGGTAAATTCCCGATTTTACCCATTCTATTTTGATTTTTTTGTTGCAGGAGCGATTTCTTAAAGCATGCTCTGATAGTTTGTTAGGAAATTTTGGTTTCACCTATGTTGGTCAATCATGACAAAATATTCAGTCAGAAACCCTCAAGTAGAACTCTATATGTAGAGATTTCTAAGATGAAACGAAGGTTATGTAATTTTTGAAGAATTTTGTTATATTTTTATACGACTATGCTCCCTGTGCTCTGAGATACATATTTGGGAGAGCTATTTGAACTCAATATAATACAGAGCTGATATTTGGATTACAGATGGAGTAATGAGCAGTATGTATTTTTTTTTTGTTATCTGTAATCTCCTCTTCATGTGTATTCATCTTTCATGATATTCTGCTTTGATGGTTCGTGTAATGTATATGTCGATGATCTACAGTTTTATTCATGAATTCGTGTTTGTATTATGCTTAGGTGTTAACGCTCATGTATTAAGCTTGTTGCACTCCTTTAATTCGCGCTCCATAAACCTCTATTATTTTCCATATCTCATTTATATTAATTTCCTCTAAGTTCACAGGGGACAGATTCTTAAATCTCTTAATCTTGTCACTCGTGGGTTCCTTCTCAGTTCTCTCTCAACACCTCTGCATATTTTAAAAGTTTCTGCTCATTGTTTTATACTTGGCCCATTTAAAAGAAGTCAAGCCTTGTGGCCTCTTGAGCCCTCTCATAGTATAGGGAATTCATGGGAATCGACTCCAAGGTCTTCTCCATCTATGAACCACAAAAACCATTGTTCTCTCATTCCATATTTTGTCATATGCCTTTTATACAATTGTCCACATTCAACCTCTTTTTTTTTAAGATGTCCTAGGCACTGGTCTTTTGCAACTCAAGTATATCTCTAGGAGCTACAATAGTCTCTTTAGGATGTTCAAAGGCATTAGTTGCTTCTAGAGTCCAATAAAATTCATATTTCTTTAGTAATTTTGTTAGAGACAATATTATTCTCCCATAATTCTTAACAAACTTGCGATAACACCCTGTCAACCTGAGAAATCCTCGAATATGCTTTAGGGTTGTGGGGATTTTCCATTCCTTAATGAATTTAATTTTGTTAAGGTCTACCTTAACACCTCATGAGATAAAATAATGCCCAAATATTCCACCTCCTACACTCCAAAGAAACATTTGGAGGTTTTTTCATATAATTGTTTCTCCTCCAATCGTTTTAGCACCCTATCAACATGTTGAACATGATCCTTCCAAGAATTTTCGTATATTAATATATCATAAAAAAATACTAACACAAATTTTCTAAGGAAGGGTTTGAAAATGGAATTCATCAAACCTTGAAATGTGGAAGGTGAATTAGTAAGGCCAAAAGGCATGACCAAAAAATCATAATGACCTTCATGAGTTTGAATGTTGTTTTAGGAATTTCTTCATTCTTCATTATAATTTTATGATATCTTGAATGAAGATCCAGCTCAGTGAATTAAATTGATCTGTTAGGTCCCTATATTACTAGTATAGTCCCCTATTATTGTTAGTGTAACCCCCTTATTGTTATTATTGTACCCTTGTAACCCCCATATTGTTATTATTGTGCCCTTAAATTATTATTGTTAGGTCAGCTAGGATTACATTGTGGCCCCACTAGGATTACATTATGGCCCCATGGACTCCTATATATAGAAAGGAGGTTTTATAATTTGAATGATCCAAGAATTGTTCATTCATGTAATGTATTGCAGGTTGCCTCCTAGAAGTGGCTTATTTCTAAGGCGTTGATATCTCTTTTCTTCTATTTTTGGAGCTGATTTCACAACATTTGGTATCAAAGCTTTGAGATTCTAGGGTTTCCCTGCTCCAAACAGGTCATCGTGGAATTTTTGCTATAACTTTTTTTCTACGAAGTTTCAGAAGCTGAAAGTTTTAGGGTGCGAAGCTGAAATCCTAAGGAACATCATCAAAAAATTTCAGAGCTTGGTTCGCAATATTTTTGGAGATATGATCTGTGGAAGTTAGGTCTTTTTGCAGGCTTCTCAATTTAAGCTAAACACGTCATCGTGGAATTTGCACTATAAATGTTTTTCTACGAAGGTTCAGAATCTAAAATTTTTAGGGTGAGAAGCTGAAATCCTGACGAAACGCATCAAAAAGTTTCAGATCTTTGTTTGCAATATTTTCGGACATATGATCTTTGGAATGTAGTGTTTTTTCAGGCTCCTGAATTTCATCTCAAAGAGGTAATTGTGGGAAAATATTCATAAATCTCTCTCTGAGCATCAGATTGGAGTGCCGTAAAAATTGGCTATAAGTATACAGACTGTAGTTGTTTTTTTATCAATTGCACAGCCAAAGGAGGAAACAGTGAGACGTGGCAAGTCATACAAGTTCGCTCTACTGAACTAGTCCAAAATTGGGTCATTGTGGGAGATTGGACATAACTTTGTCTTGAAGAATCCAAATTAGATAATACCTGTGGCATTTGAAAGAAGATTCAGAGGGCTACTACAGGGCTGAATTTCAGATATTGAAGATCTGAAATTATAGAGATAATTCAATTTCAAAATCAAGCTCCTCAAAAGCAAGTAAAAGGTGTGTATTTTTTTCCAAATTGCATAAGTCTTGTTTGAAGAATCAAGTTGAATTGATTCCAAGGGCATATTGTAGAAGAGATATCATTATTGGATTCTAAAATGGCCCCAAAAAAGAATTCAACACCCATTAAGCCTTTAGAAGGCTCTACTATGGCTCATGAAGATGAAGAATGGAAACATGACATATCAAAATTACAAGAGCAAGTGCAACAAATTTCTCTCTCGCAAAGAACAACAAAAAATGAAATGGAAGTTTTGAAGAAAGGTATGGAAACTAAGATGGATGGTTTGAAGAAAGCCGGGGAAGATAAGATGAATGGTTTGGAAGCTAAGATGGATGGCATAGAAGTGGGCATGGAAGCTAAGATGGATGACATGGAAGCTAATATCGATGAAAAAATGAAAGACAACATGGAAAACATGAAGAAGGATATAAAAGTAGACATCAAAGGTTTGGCAAGGTTGATACAAGAAATGTTTCCTAATGGTGAAAATATATTAGAGGAAACTCATGATGAGAACAAAATAAATGTTAATCGTGATTTCATAAAATCTACTGTTGGAGGGAAGAACCACCATATTCCAAAAATGGATATGAGGAAGTTTGATGGAAAGGATCCTGTAACATGGATACTACAAATGGAGCAATATTTTGATCTCCATAAAGTGAAAAACAAACAAAAGGTATGCATTGCAACTTTACATTTAGAACAAAATACATTTGTATGGTATCGATGGCTTTGCTCCCGTAAAAAAATTGTCACTGGTCAATTTTTACGGAGGAAATGATAGCACGTTATGAGGATAAAAAGAGCAACACCTTCTTTAGCCAATTGATAAATCTCAAACAAAAGGATTTAATGGGGAAGCACATTGAGGACTTCCAAAAATTGAATATAAGGGTAACTGATATTCCAGAGGAACACAGGATTGATCTCTTCATAGGTACTTTAAAGGATAACATCCAACACGAAGTTCACGTTTTGGAACTTGATTCATTGGAAAATGCATTCAGGTTGGCAAGAAAAATTGAATGTAAAATTATGGCGACAATGAAGCCTACCGCTCACTTCTATAAAGAGTGAAGTGTTGCTACTCCTAGATTTCCACAACCTACAAGGTTGACACCACAACAATTGGAAGAAAAAAGAGCAAAAGGGCTTTGCTACAGTTGTGATAGCAAATACACTAAAGGTCATAAGTGTGCTGAGAAGAAATTTTTTTACATAGATTGTGAAGAGGAAGAAGAAAATGAACAAGAAGAGGATATACACCAGGAACCAACCCAAGAAGAGGAAGAAATGATTCCGACCATATCATGTAATGCATTGGCAGGAATTACCACTCCTCAAACTCTAAAGATAGAAGGACATATCAAGAAGAAAAAGGTAATAGTGTTGATTGATTCAGGTAGTACCCATAATTTTATTCATTGTAAGGTAGCCAAGGAATTGAATTGTTTCCTATACCCAGCACCAGAATGTCAAGTGATGGTTGCAAATGGAGAAACTATAAATTTCTCTAGAAAATGCCATAATATAAAACTAACCATGGGGGAATATGTATTGAATATTCCAATGCTTTCCATTCCTATGGGAGGTGCTGATGTTGTACTAGGAGTACAATGGTTGCAATCTTTGGGTACGGTAGCTTTTATTTTTCAAGAACTTTTCTTGAAATTTTTTTTAGAAGGAAAGGAAGTCAAATTACGGGGTATTGCAGGGAAGCCGGGAAAGATAATAAGCTATAAAGTCATGACAAAGCTTCTAAAGAAAGAACAACGAGGCATAATTTTAAAATTATGCTCACTAGAAGTTCCAACATCAAAATCATCTATTTCTGCAGATCTCCAACAAGTCTTGGACAATCATTCCAAGGTTTTTGAAACTCCAAAAGGACCCCCACCTATTCGTGATCATGATCATGCTATTCATTTGATTCCAGCAAGTGTTCCTTCAAACATCAGGCCTTATAGATATCCTTATGTCCAAAAGAGCGAAATTGAACGTATGATTGCAGAAATGTTAGAGGTAGGTATAATTCAACCTAGTCAAAGTTCTTTCTCTGCTCCTGTAGTATTGGTACACAAGAAGGATGGATCATGGCGCATGTGTCAAGATTATAGGGAGCTCAATAAGCTCACCATTAAAGATAAATTTCCCATTCCTGTGATTGATGAATTATTGGATGAATTACATGGAGCAATTTATTTTACCAAGTTGGATCTTCGTTCAGGATATCATCAAATTAGAATGAAGACTGAAGATATTCCAAAAACAGCATTTTTAACTCATGAGGGTCATTATGAATTTTTGGTCATGCCTTTTGGCCTTACCAATGCACCTTCTACATTTCAAGGGTTGATGAATTCCATTTTCAAACCCTTCCTTAGAAAATTTGTGCTAGTATTTTTTGATGATATACTAATCTACAACAGGTCTTGGAAGAATCATGTTCAACATGTTGACAGGGTGCTCAAACTATTGCAGGAGAAACAATTATATGCAAAAACATCCAAATGTTTCTTTGGAGTACAAGAGGTGGAATATCTGGGTCATATTGTATCTCACGAGGGTGTTAAGGTAGACCCTAAAAAAATTAAAGCCATTAAGTAATGGAAAGTCCCCACAACCATAAAGCAGTTGCGAGGATTTCTCGTGTTAACAAGGTATTATTGAAATTTTGTTAAGAATTATGGGAGAATAGCAGCACCTCTAACAACATTATTGAAGAAAGATGCATTTTCATGGACTCCCGAAGCAACTAAGGCCTTTGAACATCTTAAAGAGGCAATGTGCCTAGCACTAGTCTTAGCTACGCCAGACTTCACAAAAACCTTTATTGTGGAATGTGATGCCTCAGGAAATGGAATTGGTGTTGTTTTAATGCAAGAAGGAAGACCCATTGCTTTTGAAAGTCATCCAATCAAAGTAAAGTATTTACAGAAACCTATTTATGAGAAGGAAATGTTAGCAATACTGCATGCACTAAAGAAATGGAGAACTTACCTAATGGGAAGACACTTCAAGGTAAAAACTGATCATGATAGTCTTAAACACTTTTTGGAACAAAGACTATCTTCTAAAGAGCAGCAAAAATGGGTCACAAAGATGTTGGGTTATGACTTTGAAATAATCTACAAAAAAGGAAAGCTTAATGTTGTTGCAGATGCACTCTCAAGAAAGAATGAAGAGGTGGAAGCATTGCTTTGTGCTATTTCTATTATCCAACCAGATTGGATAACCGAAGCAAGAGATGAATGGAAGAAGGACAAAGATGTATGGACACTCATTCAAAAGTTGCAGCAAGATCCTAGTACATGTGATACATTTAGTTGGAAAAATGATTCCTTATGGTACAAAGATCGCTTATATCTTTGTAAGAATTCCCAACTAAAAAAAAAGATTCTTTTTGAATTGCACACTTCTCCTTTAGGAGGACACTCAGGATTTTTAAAAACTTACCACAGGGTGAAGAAAGAATTTTTTTGGGATGGCCTTAAATCTGATATTCAAAAGTTTGTGGCGGAATGTTTGGTTTGCCAGCAGAATAAAGTGGAAACAATTAAGACCTGGGGACTTCTACAACCTTTATCCATTCCAAGTCAACGTTGGGAGGGGATTTCAATGGATTTTATCACAGGTTTACCTAAGTCTGAAGGAAAGAATGTCATCATGGTGGTAGTTGATAGACTTACCAAGTATGCACACTTTTGTGCATTATCTCATCCATTTAAAGCAAGTACAGTTGCTACTACATTTATGGACAAAATTGAAAAGCTACATGGAATCCCAAGGGTCATTGTGAGCAACAGAGATCCTATTTTTACTGGAAATTTTTGGACGGAGTTATTTTCTTGTTTGGGTACTCAATTAGCTCATAGCTCATCTTATCATCCTCAATCTGATGGTCAAACTGAGATAGTAAATAAATGTTTGGAAGGATATCTTCGTTGTTTTGTATCTGATAAACAAAAACAATAGGTCAATTGGTTACCTCTAGCTGAATGGTGGTATAACACTTCCTTCCATACTGCAGTAAAAATGACCCCATTTATGGAACTTTATGGATATCATCCACCATCCATCACATCATCTTTAAGAGAAAATTCGAAGGTTCAAGCATTGGAATATCACATCGAGCATCAACAAGAAGTTCCCCAACTCTTAAAGGACAACCTAAATTTGGCACAAAATCGAATGAAACAACAAGCAAATCAACATCGCAATGAGAGAAGTTTTGATGTAGGAGAGTGGGTATTTTTATGGCTACAACCATACAAACAAATGTCCCTCAAGCAAGCTAAAAAGGATAATAAATTATCACCAAAGTACTATAGTCCTTACAAGGTGTTGCAAAATATTGGTACTATGGCGTACAAATTGGAGCTTCCTGCTTCTTCACGAGTGCATCCAATTTTCCATGTTTCATGCTTAAAGAAGGTTATAGGTGAAAATCTTCCAGTTCAAACAATATTGCTAGAACTTGAGGAGGAAGGAAAAATCATATTGGAACCTAAAGCAGTCATGGAAAAAAGAACTCGACAGCTACGGAATCGATTAATTTCAAAGTATCTCATCAAGTGGAAGAACTTACCCACTGAAGATTCTACATGGGAGGATGACAATTTTATACAGAAGCACCCAGAACTACTCAAGCGTTGAGGACAACACTTTTTTGAAGGAGAGGGGCATGTTAGGTCCCTATATTACTAGTATAGTCCCCTATTATTGTTAGTGTAACCCCCTTATTGTTATTATTGTACCCTTGTAACCCCCATATTGTTATTATTGTGCCCTTAATTATTATTTTTAGGTCGGCTAGGATTACATTGTAGCCCCACTAGGATTACATTCTGGCCCCATGGACTCCTATATATAGAAAGGAGGTTTTGTAATTTGAATGATCCAAGAATTTTTCATTCATGTAATGTATTGGAGGTTGCCCCCTCAAAGTGGCTTATTTCTAAGGCGTTGATATATCTTTTCTTCTATTTTTGGAGCTGGTTTCACAACATGATCCATGTAATTTCCAAAAATTCATCAATGACAAGAATGGGAAATTTATATTTAATAGTGAGGTTTTTAATTTCACTATAATCCTGACACATATGCCATGATCCATTCTTCTTTTGTGCAAATACTACTGGAGTAGAGAAATAAATTTGACTAGTTTGAATTATACTGGCCTCTAGCATTTATGCAACCATGCGTTCAAATTTACTCTTTTGGGCATAGGGATATATGTAAGGCTTAATTTTTGGAGAAAGGCTTCCTGGAATCAAGTGAATAGCATGATCATAATCACGAATAGGTGGGAGGCATTTTTTATTTTCAAATACCTTGGAATGATTTTCCAAGGCCTTTTGGAGATCTAGAGAAATAGATTATTTTGATGTTTAAATCTCTAGAGATCATAATTGTGCATTTATGCCCCATTTTTCTTTATTCAAATGATTTTTCATGTCATTAGAGTTGATTATCTACCATGTTTTCCTTGTGATACCCCTTAATAATTTACTCTCCTTCCCATAAAAAATCAAGAAGAGTTCTTGAAAATTAAAAGTTATCATCCCTAAAGATTGTAACCATTGGACTCGTAGTACAACATCAGCACCACCCATTGGAATGGAAATCATTGGAATATTTAATACATATTCCCCCATGGTTAGTTTTATATTATGGAACTTTCCAAAGAAATTTATATTTCCTTCATTTGCAACCATCACTTGACACTCTGGCGTTGGATATATAAAGAAATTCAATTTCTTGGCTATCTTACAATGATTAAAATTATGGGTGCTACTCGAATCAACCAGCACTATTACCTTTTTATTCTTCATATATCCTTGTATATTGAGAGTTTAATGAGGGGTAATTCCCGCCAATGCATTAAAAGATATGATCAGATTCATTTCTTCTTTCTCTGGGGTTGCTTCTTGGTGTATATTCTCTTCTTTTGATGTTTCTTGTTCATTTTATTCCTCCTCTTCGCAATCTATGTAAATATTTTTTTCTCAGCACACCAATGACATTTACTGTATTTTCTATCACTATTGTAAAAAATCCCTTTTTCTCTTTTTTACTCCATTTTTTTTGGTGTCAACCTTGTAGGTTGTGGAAGGCTAGGAGTAGCAACACTTCCATCTTTATAGTTGTGAGTAGGTAGACTTCCTTGTTGCCATAATTTTTCTTTCAAATTTTCTTAACACCATGAGTTCCTTCTCCAATGAATGAGGTTCCCAAAGGTGAACATCATGTTGGATGTTAACCTTCAAAGTCCCTGTGAAGACATCAATCCAATGCTCCACTTGAATATTGGTTACCCTGATATTCAATTTTTGGAAGTCCTCAATGTGCTCCACCATTGAACCCTTTTGTTTGAGATTTATTAATTGGCTAAAGAAGGTGTTTCTCATTGTATCCTCATATTGTACTAAAATATCCTTCGTACAAATTGACCAAGTGACAAGTGGTTTATGAGAACAAATCCATCGATATCATATAAAATGATTGGGTTCTAAACATAAATATGCAATGTGTACCTTTTGTGTGTGTTTCACATCATGTAGATCAAAATATTGCTCCATATGTAATATCCATGATACTGGATCCTTGCCATCAAACTTCCTCATATTGATATTTGGAATGTGGTTGGTATTCAATCCAAAGTTATAGCCTCTAAAATCATGATCAGCATTCCTTGTGTTCTCATCATGAGTTTCTTGGAATACCTTTTCACAATTAGGAATCATTTCTTGTAGAAACTTTGGCAAACCTTCCTTCAAACCTTCCATGTCTGATTTCAAACCATCCATACTAGATTCAATGTCTTCTTTTAATCCATCCTTCAAACCTTCCATGTCTAATTTTAAACCATTCTTCAAATCATCCATCTTAGCTTCCATTTATTTTTTTGGTAATCTTTGTGAGAGAGAAATTTTTTGCACTTGGTCGTGTAATTTTGATATATCATCTTGAATTTCTTCCTCTTCTTCATGTGTCATAGTACATCTCTCTGTTTTCCTACTAGTAGTATACATTTTTTGTTTCAAGACATATTAGAACCAAATAATGATATCTATGATTTATTATTCCCTTTGAATTACTTTACACTGATTTTTCAAAAAACAATTATGTAGATTTTAAAAAATACACACATTTTTCTTCTTTCTTTTTGGAGCTTAATATTGAAAGTGTTGTATCTTTGAAATTTCGGCCTCCCAAGGTCTGAAATTTTGTCGTGCGGTAGCACTCTGAGTCATATTTCTAACTCCACAAGTCATACTAGTATTTGATTTTTCAATATAAAGCTATACCAAATCTCCCATCATGACCTAATTATGGACTGGTTTAGTAGAGAGAACTTGTATGGGATGCCATGTGTCACTATTTTATCCTTTGGCTTTGAAATTGATATAAGAGAAACTATAGTCCATGCAATTTCATTCATTTTTTACATAATTAAAATCTTGTTCTTGAAAATAAAGTTATGATTATTTTCCCTAGGTCACATGTTTGATACTGAATTCTGGAGCAGGCAAAAATCCTAAATTCTTCGTACCATATCTCGGAAAATATAACAAACCAAGATATGAAATTTATACATGAAATTCCCCAAGATTTCGGTTCCATGTGGTAAAAATTTCAAATTCTTAAGCATTGTAGAAAATAATTTATAGTGAAAATTCTAATGTGATATGTTTTAAGCATCAAAGCCCTAGAATCCAAAGCTATGATACCAAATTTTATACAACCATATCACAAACAGAAGAAAAGATAGATAAACGACTTGAACATTAGCTTCTTCAAGGGGGAAACCTCCTTTACATCACATAAATGAACAATTCTTAGATGATTCAAATGACAAGATCTCCTTGGTATATATAGGAGTCTAAGGGGTCACAATATAATCATAGCCTACATAAAAATAATAATGTAAGGGCACAATGATAACAATAGGGGGGCTACAATAATAATAACAATAAGAAGGCTACACTAGTATTATAGGGACCTAATACCACACCTTTGTAAATGATATCAAGAAGTTCACAAACTCATTAACAACTCATATACTTGTAATATCAATGTTATTCTATGATGCTATAAGTTTTCAATAGATTCACTAGCACTACATCTTCTAGCCTATCCCCATTAGAAGAGTAAGAATAATTCATATTTTCCATTGAATTATTTTATAAATACTCTATCCCTAATAAATCACTAATTCGATCATATTTGAAGGAGAAAAGGAGATATTAGAATTTCCTACTAATGGAGAAAATTTCAAAGATATTGTTATCAATAATGATGAATTTCAAACTACCTCAAAGGACCAAGTGTCTAACCATTCAAAAGCTAAAGATGTTAAAAAAACAATAAGACCTAGATCACATACCATGAAAAAAGGGGTAGTTCTTATATTTTTATCACAATCACATATAACTTTAGTTGTGAAAATAATTTATGTTAGTAATTTCAAGATTGAGATAAAAGAGAAAGAACAGAGAATGAAAGACCGCTTTTTATACCAAAGAGAAAATGTGACCAATTTGAATTATGAAGCCTAGAGACCAATGGAATTTCTTATGTTATATTTAATGCCATGAGCTCATATTTATAACACTCTCTTGTAGACAGGAATAATGTGTAGTATGCTTGGTTCCTTAGTGCATGCACATGTAAACCAAAATAAGCTCCACTTTGATTTTAGTTAACTCCCCTGATAAAGGTTTTAGCTATTCAAAAAATTGAGTTAGAGCCATAAATAGAGATACGTATCCCAAATAGAGTGAGAACTAAAATAATCATAACAAGCCAAGTGATGTGCACTTTAATTCCGATAAGGTAGAGTCTAACCCTTACTCAAAAGCACAGTTATTCTCTGAATTCATGTTTTTGTTATCCATATTGTTTCGAGGCAATTCTTCCAGTAAAATCACATTACATTTAATTTAAATGTGATTTTACCGGAATAATTGTCTCTCAGCACACTTATTCCTAGAAAATAAGAATTTAATTAAGATAAAAGTGTAATTTACCAAAGGTGGTTTATGATCCCATTGTTATGGTAACCTGTGGTATCACATATTATGCACGTGAGAAGAAATGCATGTAGTTATAAACTCCATAAATACAACTAGAATTCTATTTGTCCTTAGTTTTAACAACTTTTTAATGACCATTTATCATATTATTGTTTAATTTATTATTTATCCTCCACACATTTATCATTCACATTGTCATATATCACTCATATAATCCACATTCACCCTTTACGAGCTCCATGAGACATGTGGTTGTTAATTTTAATGATCCCTCTGGTTTTGGTGATTATTTAGAGTAAAAATATTGATTACCTAAGTATTTTCAAGTTACAAAAGTATTCATGGCATTTTCAAAAATCTAGTAGCTCCTATAGAAATTCGGTAACGAACAACACTACTTGTAGTGGCCTATTTTTAGAGCTAATTTTTCCCATGTCATTTATAAATCAATGAAGAGGAATTAAAACACTATAAGATATGGGTTTTCAAAATATCATAAATTTAGTAAGAAGTAGGTATATTTCAAAAAGGAAGTATATAAGGACATTTTTTCCAAGGGGGTGTTGGTACCTTTTCTAAGTATGTGATTTACACAATTTTTTTAAAATCGGAAAATAATATTAGTAACAAATTATTCACATATTGTTACAAGACATTTGGTCACATCTACTCAATATGCCTAAAAATTGAATCAATCAAAATCCTTGAACACTTTTTCACAATCCCTTTGCAAAGCCTTGAGCATCATTTCTCCAAAAAGTATGAGTTTCTTAGTATATATGCTCAAAAACCATGTTTTTAACCCCAACATACGCTAAATGTTTGTCCACTTGCACTTGATGGAAGTTTCATAACTAATAATATGCACTGATCAACACAAGTTTCTCTACTCTGCGCATGCACTGATTCTAAAATTTTTGGAAAATTAAAAAATATTTTTGAATCTTCTCCTTCCATAAGCTTCTAAGGTGGTTTTAACCATTTACCATGGAAGCTTAACCATGATTGAGTTAGTGATGGTTTCTCAACCTATATCTACTATCATGAGTGAGTCAACTAAAGTTGTAGCTAATTCTATGTTTGTGACTTAACGAGAAACATATTTGTATGGTGTTCCTTCAGTACCACCTGGATACTAATCATTATATGGAACCTTTTCTAGTGTGTCAACTAGTCCATGGACCACTCCCTTCTCATACTCATCTGGAATTTTATTTGGTACTTCTTTGATAAACACCTCACAACCCATTCAACCTATTTTTCCCCAACCTTCTTTGGAGTAGCAATATGGTTCATTCGTGAGTGGATTGGGACATCTAAAATATTATACTCCATATTTTATTGGGTACCATCCTCCTAGTGGGTAGTGTAGGTTTTAACCTTGTACATAAATTATCTGCAAACAAATTCTTAAAAATAGAAAATAAACAATAGCGAGAGCATAAAATATAAAACAGATATACACGGATATTTTCCCCTGGATCCCAAATCAGGACTACCATCTTGATTTTTTATGATATTCCTTTTAGTGTTACAACACATATATATACATGCTGAAGCATTCACAAACCCCAATCCATTAACCCTGGATTAGAACATAATTGTAGTTCCCTTTACCGAATCTACAAAATACCATGGGCTGAAAACCATCATGCCCCAAAATCATGTGCAAACCCATACACAAACCATAGGCGGGTCATCCCACCTAAAATAGGGTCCAAAAAATCATGTGAAAATCCATGCACAAAACCATAGGCACATGCGACTATTCGTGGAAAGAATATAATACATGCCCAACATTCTCCCACTTGTTGTTTTCTTTTCGCAGGGGGCCACAGGAGAACTTAGTCATTATTCTGGTCGTGCAACACCCATTGTTTCTCTACACCAAGATAACTTTTGAGTGCTCACAGACTTTTTCGATGCATCTGCAACATTCTTCAAAGTGTCCACCTTTACCAGCAACACCATTTTATCCTCAGCCATATCTCTCACAAACTAATATTGAACATTAATGTGCTTTGTCTTTGAATGATAAGCAGGGTTCTTAGCCAATAAAATTTCACTTTGGTTATCACATTCTATCCGTATAGCTCATTGCACCATCCCCATACTTGAACACAATCTCTGCAACCAAATTTATTCCTTGCTTACATGAGTGGTCGTCATGTATTATGCCTCTGTAGTTGAAAGAGCCACTACATATTGTCTTTTACTCATCCAATAGACTACACCTCCAAATAGGCTAAACACATACCCACTTGTATATCTTCTTTAGTCCAGATCTCCATCCCAATCTGCATCAACAAAACCATGGATGTCCAAAAAAAATTCCAATCCTAGTTTTCCCTGGTAGCACAAACCATAATCACTAGTGCTATGCAAATATTTGAAAACCTGCTTCACTGTTGTCCAATGTTGCTTCCATTATTTTGACATAAACCTGCTCAATACTCCCAATGCATGTGAAATGTCTGGTCTAGTACATACCATTTCATACATCAGGCTACCCACCGAACTTGCATATGGAACACGGGACATATCCTCCTCTTCTTCTTGTGTCTTGGGACATTGTTAAGCAGATATATTTACACCTATAGGAATAGGAACCTTCACCAGTTTACTATCCTACATATTGAGCCTCTATAATATTGTCTCGACACACTTCCTCTAGTTTAACTAGAGCTTCCTCTTTGCTCGATCTCTCTTAATTTCCATGCCCAAAATATAGTTTGTAGCACCAAGATCCTTCATGTCGAATTGGAGAACAATTGGGTCTTCAAATCCTGGATAATTTATTTGTCATTTCCAACCAACAACATATCAGCCACATACAAGAACAAATAAATAACATGGTCACCAGAAAATTTAAAATACACACAGTGATCCTCTTTCTTCTACTGAAGCCAAGACCCCGTATATAGGTATCAAATTTCTGATACTACATCCTTGGTGATTGTTTTAACCCATACAAAGACTTTTTTAACCTACATACCAGTTCTTTCTTACCCTTCACCGTAAAGCCTTCAAGTTGCTTCATGTAGATCTCCTCTTCCGAATCCCCGTGAATAAATGTTGTCTTCACATCCATTTGTTCTACCTCAAAATCAAATACAGCAGCAACATATAAAAGTAATCTAATAGAAGTAACCTTGGCAACAGGAGAAAAAATATCACCAAAATCAATTCCCAACACTTGGGAATAACCTTTTGAAACCAACCAAGATTTGTATTTCTCCACCTTGCCTTCTACATTCACCTTCTTCTTAAACACCCATTTACTCCCGACGGGCTTCCTTCCAACCGGAAACTCCACAAGATCCCATGCCTCATTTTTGTGCAAGGATGCCATTTCATCAAATGGTGTGAAACCGGCTCCAAAAAGAGAAGAAAATAGATATCAACGCCTTAGAAATAAGACACTTTGAGGGGGCAACCTCCAATACATTACATGAATGAAAAATTCTTGGCTGATACAAATTACAAAACCTTCTTTCTATATATAGGAGTCCATGGGGCCAGAATGAAATCCTAGTGGGGCCACAATGTAATCCTAGCCGACCTAACAATAATAGTTTAACGGCACAATAATAACAATATGGGGGTTGTAGGGGTACAATAATAACAATAAGGGGGTTACACTAACAACAATAAGAGACTATACTAGTAATATAGGTACCTAACATGCCCCTCTCTTTCAAAAAAGTGTTGTCCTCAACGTTGTTGTGTAACCAGCTCCAAAAATAGAAGAAAAGAGATATCAACACCTTAGAAATAAGCCACTTTGAGGGGGCAACCTCCAATACATTACATAAATGAACAATTCTTGGATGATACAATTTACAAAACCTCCTTTCTATATGTAGGAGTCCATGTGGCCATAATGTAATCCTAGTGGGCCACAATGTAATCCTAGCCGACCTAACAATAATAATTTAAGGGCACAATAATAACAAAATGGGAGTTACAAGGGTACAATAATAACAATAAGGGGGTTACACTAACAACAATAAGGGACTATACTAGTAATATAGGGACCTAACATGCCCCTCTCCTTGAAAAAAGTGTTGTCCTCAACGCTTGAGTAGCTCTGGGTGCTTCTGTATAAAATTCTCATCCTCCCATGTAGAATCTTCAGTGGGTAAGTTCTTCCACTTGATGAGATACTCTGAAATTGATCGATTCCGTAGCTGTCGAGTTCTTGTTTCCATGACCGCTTCAGGTTCCAATATGATTTTCCTTCCTCATCAAGTTCTGGCAATATTGTTTGAACTGGAAGTTTTTCACCTATAACCTTCTTTAAGCATGAAACATGGAAAACTGGATGTACTCGCGAAGAAGCAGGAAGCTCCAATTTGTATGCCATAGTACCAATCTTTTGCAACACCATGTAAGGACCATAGTACTTTGGCGATAATTTATTATCCTTCTTTGCTTGCTTGAGGGACATTTGTTTGTATGGTTGTAGCCGTAAAAATACCCAATCTCCTACATCAAAACTTCTCTCGCTATGATGTTGATTTGCCTGTTGTTTCATTCGATTTTGTGCCAAATTCGGGTTATCCTTTAAGAGTTGGAGAACTTCTTGCTGATGCTCGATGTGATCTTCCACTGCTTGAACCTTCGAATTTTCCCTTAAAGATGATGTGATGAATGGTGGATGATATCCATAAAGTGCCATAAATGGGGTCATTTTTGCTGCAGTATGGAAGGAAGTGTTATACCACCATTCAGCAAGAGGTAACCACTTGACCCATTGTGTTTGTTTATCAGATACAAAACAACGAAGATATCCTTCCAAACATTTATTTACTATCTCAGTTTGACCATCAGATTGAGGATGATAAGATGAGCTATGAGCTAACTAAGTACCCAAACAAGAAAATAACTCCGTCCAAAAATTTCCAGTAAAAATGGGATCTCTGTCGCTCACAATAACCCTTGGGCTTCCATGTAGCTTTTGAATTCTGTCCATAAATGTAGTAGTAATTGTACTTGCTTTAAATGGATGAGATAATGCACAAAAGTGTGCATACTTGGTAAGTCTATCAACTACCACCATGATGACATTCTTTCCTTCAGACTTAGGTAAACCTGTGATAAAATCCATTGAAATCTCCTCCCAACATTGACATGGAATGGATAAAGGTTGTAGAAGTCCCGGGGTCTTAATTGTTTCCATTTTATTCTGCTAGCAAACCAAAAATTCCGCCACAAACTTTTGAATATCAGATTTAAGGCCATCCCAAAAAAATTCTTTCTTCACCCTGTGGTAAGTTTTTAAAAATCCCGAGTGTCCTCCTAAAGGAGAAGTGTGCAATTCCAGAAGAATCTTTTGTTTTAGTTGGGAATTCTTACAAAGATATAAGCGATCTTTGTACCATAAGAAATCATTTTTCCAACTAAATGTATCAGATGTACTAGGATCTTGCTGCAACTTTTGAATGAGTGTCCATACATCTTTGTCCTTCTTCCATTCCTCTCTTGCTTCAGTTATCCAATCTGGTTGGATAATAGAAATGGCACAAAGCAATGCTTCCACCTCTTCATTCTTTCTTGAGAGTGCATCTGCAACAACATTAAGCTTTCCTTTTTTGTAGATTATTTCAAAGTCATAACCCAACATCTTTGTGACCCATTTTTGCTACTCTTTTGAAGATAGTCTTTGTTCCAAAAAGTGTTTAAGACTATCATGATCAGTTTTTACCTTGAAGTGTCTTCCCA
Source organism: Pinus albicaulis (assembly GCA_034641835.2). Lineage (NCBI taxonomy): Eukaryota > Viridiplantae > Streptophyta > Pinopsida > Pinales > Pinaceae > Pinus > Pinus albicaulis. Next base: position 1,498,228,949 of record CM076581.1, read on the forward strand.
TTAGGTAAGTTCTCAATTTCTTTAGTGCATGCAGTATTGCTAACATTTCCTTCTCATAAATAGGTTTCTGTAAATACTTTCCTTTGATTGGACGACTTTCAAAAGCAATGGGTATTCCTTCCTGCATTAAAACTGCACCAATTCCATTTCCTGAGGCATCACATTCCACAATAAAGGTTTTTGTGAAGTCTGGCGTAGCTAAGACCGGTGCTAGGCACATTTCCTCTTTAATATGTTCAAAGGCCTTAGTTGCTTCAGGAGTCCATGAAAATGCATCTTTCTTTAATAATGTTGTTAGAGGTGCTACTATTCTCCCATAATTCTTAACAAACTTGCGATAATACCCTGTTAACCCGAGAAATCCTCGCAACTTCTTTATGGTTGTGGGGACTTTCCATTCCTTAATGGCTTTAATTTTGTTAGGGTCTACCTTAACACCCTCGTGAGATGCAATATGACCCAGATATTCCACCTCTTGTACTCCAAAGAAAAATTTGGATGTTTTTGCATATAATTGTTTCTCCTGCAATAGTTTGAGCACCCTGTCAACATGTTCAACATGATCCTTCCAAGACCTGTTGTAAATTAGTATATCATCAAAAAATACTAGCACAAATTTTCTAAGGGTTTGAAAATGGAATTCATCAACCCTTGAAATGTAGAAGGTGCATTGGTAAGGCCAAAGGCATGACCAAAAATTCATAATGACCCTCATGAGTTCGAAATGTTGTTTTTGGAATATCTTCAGTCTTCATTCTAATTTGATGATATCCTGAACAAAGATCCAACTTGGTAAAATAAATTGCTGCATGTAATTCATCCAATAATTCATCAATCACAGGAATGGGAAATTTATCTTTAATGGTGAGCTTATTGAGCTCCCTATAATCCGGACACATTCGCCATGATCCATCCTTCTTGTGTACCAATACCACAGGAGCAGAGAAAGAACTTTGACTAGGTTGAATTATACCCGCCTCTAAAATTTCTGAAATCATATGTTCAATTTTGCTCTTTTGGACGTAAGGATATCTATAAGGCCTGATGTTTGGAGGAACACTTCCTGGAATCAAATGAACAGCATGATCATGATCACGAATAGGTGGGATTCCTTTGGGAGTTTCAAACACCTTGGAATGATTGTCCAAGACTTGTTGGAGATCTGCAGAAATAGATGATTTTGATGTTGGAACTTCTAGTGAGAATAATTGTGCAATTACGCCTCGTTGTTCTTTCTTTAGAAGCTCTGTCATGACATTAGAGCTTATTATCTTTCCCGGCTTCCCCGCAATTCCCCGTAATTCAACTTCCTTTCCTTCTGAAATAAATTTCAAGAAAATTTCTTGAAAATTAAAAGCTACCGTCCCCAGAGATTGTAACCATTGTACTCCTAGTACAACATCAGCACCTCCCATAGGAATGTGTTGTAGCCGCTACAACAGCACCCAAAATTTTGGATATATTTAAAATTTCGGGTTCCCCCTTCCACTCGCTTAGCCAGTAGGGTTTTAACCCGGCCTATAGTCAATGAAATCCTTTTAACCAGTCCCAAGCCCTTGCTGAGCCTTCCCATCATCATGACGAGATTCTCTTGCCGCAGTCATGCCATGTGTGGGGGATCACCAGGCATACACTCGAATAGGAATATCCCTGCGCATCAAGTATATATGTTCGAAGCCCTTTCATCATGGATCATATAGGCATTTTGTTTGAGTATTGTAATTAAGCTCACAGTCTCAGGTAAAATTATGTGGGGGGATCGTTCTCTGAAAATGGCTTGAACTGATTGATATGATAATTTTGCATGCAGATCGACCCCACAGATAATATATCAATCATAACAAGGGCGCATCATTGGAGAAATTTTCAAATCATGGTTGAGTCACATCTTTCCGGATGTGCATTTCCATTCCTAAAAGGGAAGAGTTACCAAATCCAAACGGGAAGTGTTTGATGCAAGTGAAGAGTAGTATTCTTATTTACCAAATGTGAAATGAAAAATATCAAGATAGAATTGGATGCTTCATAGACAACCTGCACTTTAACTTGGGATGCAATGGGCTCCTTTTGTTGCTATCTATGGAATCCTACATTTTGTGGCAAGCTAAGGGCGGGGCACCTAAATCTTGCCAAAGTTTGGTTTGATCACTGATAGAATATCTTCATTGCCAAGGTCCGCAACTGGATATACAACATCCGTAGTATGTGTACATGATAAAATCATCAAAAATTAAAATACCAAGGCATGTCATCAAGATTTCCGACAGTTGTGCCTCCGGTGCAGTCACACAGTAATTTAGATAATGAAAAACCTTCAGAAACTATACATCAAGAGATTGGAGTAAATATGAGAGAGATAATAGATGTTGTTTTAGTGAAGCGCATATCCCTCCTTCAACAAATAGAGAAGGTGCTAAGATTAGTGTGCTTCGGAGAAAAATATGATGCAGATCTGGTTCAACTGTAAAAGGAGACATTTGGGTTCCACAGGGAAAGTCCCTTGCATATCATGATAGCCAACAAGTTCCCCAGCCAGACCATCTTATCGGTATAGATGAGTTGTTAATATCCTTGAAGAGAGTCTCCAGTGAAGAAGAACTATATCAATTGATGGCAGTTTGGAAAGGAAGGTTGTCCTTGAGGTTAATGGTGTTGGTATTGATCTCATCACACAGAGTACCTTAATCGAATTAGCTAGAAAGGTGAAGGACTATTCAAAAGAAATCTCACTTTTCTCCAAGTTGAATTCTATAAACTTATATTCCGACCTGATTTTATATAATACGATGATAAATGCCTTTGGCAATGCAAAACAGTTTCAAGAAGCTAAAGATCTTCTCAGGGAGATGAGAGAGAAAGATATCACCCCAGATACTGTAAGTTACAACACACTTCTAAATGTGTACATGGAAAACCAAAACTTTTAGGTGCAATGTCTGTTTTCTATGAGGTGAAGTTAGTAGAATGTATATTCGATCTGACAACTTGCAATATCATGATTGATGTTTATGGAAAAATTGTATATGATTATTCTGGAGCATGAGAAAAACAGGCATCCTTCTTAACGTTGTTACCTATAAGAACATTCTGAAAATGTATAGAGATGCAGAGCCCTTTGGAGGAGCCAATCATTTGTTCCGTCTCATGCAGCAAAACAAATATAGAGCAGAATGTTGTAACATACAATACCATGATCGAAATTCATGAACAAACTCTTAATTATGAAAAAGCTACAAAACTTATACAAGGAATGCAAGAAAGAGCTATTAGCATCTTAGCAAAGGCCGGTAAAGTGGAAGAAGCATCTTGGCCATTCTGGGAAGGATATGGGTAAGGTTCCAGCCTCATATATTTTTTGCAGCATTAATCCCTGCTATCATGATGACGTGCCTGTATTGGTTTGATCACAGCGTAGCATCACAGTTGGCTCAGTAGAAAGATTTCAATTTACAGAACCCCTCAGCTTACCATTATGATATCTTAGTCTTAGGTTTCATGGTCGGGATAAGTGGGCTCATTAGATTGCCTCCATCAAACAATGTCCTACTTCAGTCTCCGATGCATACCAAAAAATTTTCGACACTTAGGAGACAGATAACACGCAACACTTATGAAGACTGCAAGAGAAAGAATTGAGAAGAAAGCAACATTGACCGAAGTGTATGAAAGAATGCAAGAAACGTTTCAAAAGTTGGACAGACCGCCATCGCCTGTTCGCTCGTCAGTACTGGCCCCACAACAACGAACATTGAAGAATCTGACTGAACTGAAATATTTTCCACAGAAGGATGTGGGTTTGGACATGGAAGATCTACAAAATTTGAATGGGACTAAGGGGATCGATGGCAGTCATTTCATTCCAGAAAAGCATGATGGAAAGATTGGCCGCACAAGCAATATTTTGACTTCATGACTAAAGCCTAATTTCCTATCACCACCCGGAGATTTGATTGATTATGGGTGTTACAACGTTCTGACCCCATTAATAAATCTGCAAGGAAGTAGTCCAACGCATATTCGAGTATAGCTCCACCAGTGGTTAAAAAATTATATCGTGGCTCATATTCATTCACGGAGGACACGACAGGTTTTTCTAGCTGCATGTTTAATAATAGACATTACGTGCGGATGTTGCACTTGTGCTTTTTTAAAGTCCCGCACGAGAGGCGAGCTCCCATTTGATGTTTCTATTATACTTTCTATTATAATGCCAAGTGGAAACCATGTAAGATGCAAGAATATTTAGCTCGAAATAGCCCACAGCGCGGACGTTCACTCTATGCCAGGTTCAAAATGATATTTTCGGTCACGCATTTGAACTCGAGCATAGTGTTACCAAGATAGAGTCTGGTTATGTGAAAAAGTGAACCTCGACAGCCGAGCATTGAGTGTGATATATTAATAACAGAGGAATGTTTGTCATTCAAAACGAATCACGACGACTTGTAAAAATTCTCGCAGGCAGCATACCCATGATATTATCGTCGCGGGGTGTTGAAGTAATTCGGTTGCCCCACCTACTGTTCACGAAGCTCACACCCGCCATGGCCTCAACATGCCAAATGAAGTGACAGTACACCGTGTTCGCAGAGTATATTTAACAGCGCATATCCCTTCCTTATGAGCTGATGCCATGGCTGGAATATATGGTGTGAATGCCAACGGTTATAACAGTTTAAAGATCACAAAACATCGATCAGTGGGAGCCCACAGCGCATGTGACTCCTCGACCGCGTGAGGGAAAACCAAGTCATAGAGTCGTAGTTAAGCGCATCTGAGAGAGATCGCGACTGGTGCGACTCTCCAACTGTGCGACCTCCGCCCCATAATTGCGACTTCACATCCTCAGGCACTCAAACCTCATAATGATCACATGCACTCGAGTTACAGCAGCAAGTCGCAGTTCAGCCCAGGTCACTGAGTCGCAGACCTGTGAGGCAAGTGAAAAGTGAAACTTGGTGGTATTAGTGACCCCGCGACCCTTTTGAGGTCTCAGCACAAGTGAAGATAAAGTCGCGCGACCCCTCCAGGTCGCTGAGTCGCAATACACACTTCTGGATAGGAAATGCGATCATGCGACTGTGCGACTCCTTCGAGGTCACAAGGTCGCAGAAAGGTGTGCCAAAGGAAAGCTGTGACCAAGTAGATTCTCTGACTATGCGACCCCAATTACAAAATGCAATTTGTCGTATTCGAGCATGCAATGCTATTAGCTTGGTTGCAGAAAATCGTCATAAAATGCAAGTATTCTATGGTGTTTTGGAGCAGTGTTTTTCTGTCCTTGCAGATGAAAAGTCACTAATATTAAATAATCCAAACTTATTGATAGAGATTAGCTTTGAAATACCATATTTCGTAGCCATTTTTGCATGACAACGTTTAATGCGCATTCGGGACCAGTTGTTTGAAGATCTTAAGAACCCAGACAAAAGCAGCAGCTGGCCATCTGTGAAGACACTGTTGTTACTACGCCTTTGGTCACTAATATTTCCTTCTTTTGATTTTAGGCATGCGTTGCCCCACCAATTCAGGATGGGATGTCGCTATGGGAACGTTCCTATGCTCCACGCTTCTCTCAGTTAACAAATATGCTCAAAGGTTTTGTCCTGAGGCTGTCAATTTTTTGCAAGCTCTGTTGATGTCCATGTTAGATAATAAGCATAGCCTCAAAAGAGGGATGAAGTGAAATTCCCTACCCTTTTGCTGGAGCATCAAGAGTATAGAATTTGGCTGCGTCTTTCAAGTGGGGTATCTGTTTTACCTCAACCTTTGGTTTTCGCTATGATCATGGAGACTAATGATGATGCGCCTCTCTTTGACTCAAACATATACAAGGTTTGCATAATTCTTTCTGTATCGGAAACTTTGAGAGGTTTTGTAAACATATATCATGACATTGTTTCATTCCCTGAAGCAATTGCATCCTTGTACCTCTATTGCATGAAATAGCCAAGAAAATAAGACACCTAAGACTCTCTGATTGAAGATGAAAAGTTTTGCTTCTCTAATAAATGGGAAAATTGATGAGCATGAAAATATACGGCAACCATTTAGGATGCAAATGAAGAAGCCCATGCTTATCAAGCAATTCAATCCAAGATTTGAAGAGAAATTTGTGCATGGGAAATATTATGATCCTGACAGAGAAAGGGCACAGAGGAAACTTACCCTAGCCATTCTCTCCGATGATTCAGTAGCTCCACACTTGACCACACAGGGGTCTAAGTTTATTAATTTCATTCTTGAAATTATTCAAACATGCTCTTAGTATCGATGTTAGATCATGAAGATGTGTAACCTAAGCTATGTGACTACAGGTGGAAGATATTGGTTTGCACGATGACTTGGAGTTCTCCTAGCAAGCAAGAGGGCCTATTTTCAAATCAAGGAATGGAAGATAAGGAATATTGCTATAAAATCTGACGATAGCCCAAAGAAGGCCACAAGTTGTTGATCTACCCAAGGTCGCAGGTCACATATCTGCCGAGGTCGCAAGTTGCAAATTCCCAAAGGTCGCAAGTCGCAGAGGTCACCAGGTCACTAAGTCGCATCCCCTATTAAAGGCCCGATGGCGCGACCCAGCGACCCATGCGACTAGGTCGCAAGGTCGTAGAACCTAGTCAGGTCGCAGGTCACAACAGTGGCTCAAGTCGCAAGTCGCAGAACAGACTGGGTCGCAAGGCAGCCCAATAGTCGGGAAAGCGAAAAGTCAAGAAGCCCAAAGGGCAAGCTTTGCTCTATAAATATCTCCTTCGGGAACTTGTAAAAGGATCTTTTGTTTGGGGGCTCGAGAGGAGTACATTATATTACCAGAGGATTATACATTTGAGCATGAATACAAGCATTTTGAAAAATCCCTTTGTGGATCTGGTGTTGTCATATGTATGAGCGCTATTGAGTATTGTACTTTCAGTTTCTGAACATCTTTAGATTAAGGGAACTGTATCTTCAAATCATATCACAATTGCATAACAGTTTGCTGAGTATGTCAATGGTGTTTGAGTTCATTTCACTTTCTTAACGAACGCTGATGGATTTGTTTATTAGCATTTTTGCTATCATTTAAAACTTTTAGGAAGTGAAGGGTGTTCGTGCCATGAGAAATTGTTTCTTTCGTGGTTAGAATAGTTTACAAGCATGACCCTAATGAAGTGTTGTTAACAACACTTCCTTCGGTCTTCATGCTTTATTATTTCTTCTTGCTACTCATAGTGTTATATGTACATTTAATGCATCAATCATTTGTCTTGTATCATTTGATTAGGTGTGTATCCACTATTTTATAGAGTTTAAGCAAGACCCAAAGAAAGGATAAATCAGCAGTAGCAGGACCCACACCCCAGACGGGATCCCTATTCCAAATGGTTCAAGGTCTAATTGGGACCTTTTACCGGGGAGATCCCCTACTGTTGGCCAGACAGATTTTCCCGTCAACAGAATGGAAAGCATTGGAATAGTCAATACATATTCCCCCATGGTTAGCTTGGTATTATGGAATTTTCCAGAGAAATTTATAGTTCCTCCATTTGCAACCATCACTTGACATTCTGGTGCTGGGTATAGGAAACAATTTAATTCCTTGGCTACCTTATAATGAATAAAATTATGGGTGCTACTTGAATCAATCAACACTATTACCTTTTTCTTCTTGATATGTCCTTCTATCTTGAGAGTTTGAGGAGTGGAAATTCCTGCTAGTGCATTACACGATATGGTCGGATTCATTTCTTCCTCTTCTAGGGTTGGTTCCTGGTGTATATCCTCTTCTTGTTAATTTTCTTCTTCCTCTTCACAATCTATGTAAAATAATTTCTTCTGAGCACACTTATGACCTTTAGTGTATTTTCTATCACAACTGTAGGAAAGCCCCTTTTCTCTTTCTTCTTCCAATTTTTGTGGTGTCAACCTTGTAGGTTGTGGAAATCTACGTGTAGAAACACTTCCTTCTTTATAGAATTGAGTGGTAGGCTTCCTTGTCGCCATTATTTTACATTCAACTTTTCTTGCCAACCTGAATGCCTTTTCCAATGAATCCGGTTCCAAAACGTGAACTTCATGTTGGATGTTATCCTTTAAAGTGCCTATGAAGAGATCGATCCTGTGTTCCTCTGGAATATCAGTTACCCTTATATTAAATTTTTGAAAGTCCTCAATGTGTTGCCCCACTAAACCCTTTTTTTTTAGATTTATCAATTGGCTAAAGAAGGTGTTGCTCTTTGTATCCTCATAATGTGCTATCATTTCCTCCGTAAAAATTGACCAAGTGACAATTTTTTTACGGGAGCAAAGCCATCGATACCATACAAATGTATTTTGTTCTAAATGTAAAGTTACAATGCATACCTTTTGTGTGTTTTGCACGTTATGGAGATCAAAATATTGCTCCATCTGTATTATCCATGTTACAGGATCCTTTCCATCAAACTTCCTCATATCCATCTTTGGAATATGGTGGTTCTTCCCGCCAACATTAGAGTTTATGAAATCACGATTAACATTTATTTTGTTCTCATCATGAGGTTCTTCTACTATCTTTTCACCGTTAGGAAACATTTCTTGTATCAACTTTGTCAAATCTTGTATAATACGTTTTAGATCATCATTCATTTTTTCCATGTTGTCTTTCATGTCATCCATCTTAGCTTCCATACTTCATCCATCTTAGCTTACACGCCCGGCTTCCATGCCATCCATCTTAGCTTCCATGCCTTTCTTCAAACCATCATCTTCGCTTCCACGCCTTTCTTCAAAACTTCCATTTCATTTTTGTTGCTCTTTACGAAGTCTAATTTGTTGCACTTGCTCTTGTAATTTTGATAGTTCATATTTGCAATTCTTCATCTTCATGAGTCATAGTAGAGCCTTCTTAAGGCTTAATGGGTGTTGAATTATTTTTACGGGCATATTTTAGGGCAATGCGATATCTGATCTACAATATGCCCTTGGAATCAATTCAAATTGATTCTTCAAACAAGACTTATGCGATTCGGAAAAAAAAAATACACACCTTTTTCTTACTTTTGAGGAGCTCGAAATTGAAATTGGATTATCTCTGTGATTGCAGCTATTCAATATCTAAATTTGGCACTAAGATAGCCCTCTAAATTCTCTTTCGAATTCCATAGGTATGACCTTATTTGGATTCTCCAAGGCAACGTTGTGTCCAATCTCCCACAATGACCTAATTATGGATTGGTTCAGTAGAGAGAATTTGTACGACTTGCCACATGTCACTATTTCATCCTGCGGATTTGAAATTGATAGCCAAGAAACTAAAGTCTGTGTACTTGTAACCACTTTTTACGGCACTCTAATCCGATTCTTATAGAGAGAGTTATGAAGATTTTCCCACGATCACCTCTTTGAGATGAAAATCAAGAGCCTGCAAAATCACTACCTTCCACAGATCATATCTCCGAAAATATTGTGAACCAAGCTCTGAAATTTTTTGACGATTTTCCCTAGGATTTCAGCTTTGCACCCTAAAAATTTTAGGTTCTAAAACTTCGTAGAAAAAAAGTTATAGCGCAAATTCCACGATGACCTATTTAGGAGCCTGAAAAAAGACCTAACTTCCACAGATCATATCTCCAAAAATATTGCTAACCAAGCTCTAAAATTTTTTGACGATGTTTCTCAGGATTTTGGCTTCGCACCCTAAATATTTCAGCTTCTGAAAAATTCGTAGAAAAAACATTATAGCGAAAATTCCACGATGACCTGTTTGGAGCAACGAAACCCTAGAATCCAAAGGCTCTGATACCAAATGTTGTGTAACCAGCTCCAAAAATAGAAGAAAAGAGATATCAATGCCTTAGAAATAGCCACTTCAAGGGGGAAACCTCCAATACATTACATAAATTAACAATTCTTGGATGATACAATTTACAAAACCTCCTTTCTATATATAGGAGTCCATGTGGCCATAATGTAATCCTAGTGGGCCACAATGTAATCCTAGCCGACCTAACAATAATAATTTAAGGGCACAATAATAACAAAATGGGGGTTGCAAGGGTAAAATAATAACAATAAGGGGGTTACACTAATAAAAATAAGGGACTATACTAGTAATATAGGGACCTAAAAAACGCTTGAGTAGTTTGGGTGCTTCTATATAAAATTCTCATCCTCCCATGTAGAATCTTCAGTGGGTAAGTTCTTCCACTTGATGAGATACTCTGAAATTTATCAATTTCGTAGCTGTCCAGTTCTTATTTTCGCGACCGCTTCAGGGTCCAATATGATTTTTCCTTCCTCATCAAGTTCTGGCAATATTGTTTGAACAGGAATATTTTCACCTATAAACTTCTTTAAGCATGAAACATGGAAAATCGGATGCACTCGTGAAGAAGCAGGAAGCTCCAATTTGTATGCCATAGTACCAATATTTTGCAACACCTTGTAAAGACCATAGTAATTTGGCGATAATTTATTAATCTTCTTAGCTTGCTTGAGGGACATTTGTTTGTATGGTTGTAGCCGTAAAAATACCCAGTCTCCTACATCAAAGCTTCTCTCACTGCAATGTTGATCTGCCTATTGTTTCATTCGATTTTGTGCCAAATTCAGGTTATCCTTTAAGAGTTGGAGAACTTCTTGTTGACGCTCGATGTGATCTTCCACTGCTTGAACCTTCAAATTTTCTCTTAAAGATGATGTCATGGATGGTGGATGATATCCATAAAGTGCCATAAATGGGGTCATTTTTGCCGCAGTATGGAAGGAAGTGTTATACCACCATTCAGTGAGAGGTAACCACTTGACCCATTGTGTTTCTTTATCAAATACAAAACAACGAAGATATCCTTCCAAAAATTTATTTACTATCTCAGTTTGACCATCAGATTGAGGATGATAAGATGAGCTATGAGCTAATTGAGTACCCGAACAAGAAAATAACTCCGTCCAAAAATTTCCAGTAAAAATGGGATCACTGTCGCTCACAATAACCCTTGGGTTTCCATGTAGCTTTTGAATTGTGTCCATAAATGTAGTAGCAACTGTAATTGCTTTAAATGGATGAGATAATGCGCAAAATTGTGCATACTTGGTAAGGCTATCAACTACCACCATGATGACACTCTTTCCTTCAGACTTAGGTAAACCTGTGATAAAATCCATTGAAATCTCCTCCCAATGTTGACTTGGAATAGATTAAGGTTGTAGAATTCCCAGGGTCTTAATTATCTCAAATTTATTCTGCTAGAAAACCAAACATTCCGCCACGAACTTTTGAATATCAGATTTAAGGCCATCCCAAAAAAATTATTTCTTCACCCTATGGTAAGTTCTTAAAAATCATGAGTGTCCTCCTAAAGAATAAGTGTGCAATTCCAAAAGAATCTTTTGTTTTAGTTGGGAATTCTTACAAAGATATAAGCGATATTTGTACCATAAAGAATCATTTTTCCAACTAAATGTATCAGATGTACTAGGATCTTACTAGAACTTTTGAATGAGTGCCCATACTTCTTTGTCCTTCTTCCATTCATCTCTTGCTTCAGTTATCCAATTTGGTTGGATAATATAAATGGCACAAATCAATGCTTCCACCTCTTCATTATTTCTTGAGAGTGCATCTGCAAAAACATTAAGCTTCCCTTTTTTGTAGATTATTTCAAAGTCATAACCCAACATCTTTATGACCCATTTTTGCTGCTCTTTTGAACATAGTATTTGTTCCAAAAAGTGTTTAAGACTATCATGATCAGTTTTTACCTTGAAGTGTCTTCCCATTAGGTAAGTTCTCCATTTCTTTAGTGCATGCAGTATTGCTAACATTTCCTTCTCATAAATAGGTTTCTGTAAATACTTTCCTTTGATTGGATGACTTTCAAAAGCAATGGGTCTTCCTTCCTGCATTAAAACAACACCAATTCCATTTTCTGAGGCATCACATTCCACAATAAAGGTTTTTGTGAAGTCTGGCGTAGCTAAGACCGGTGCTAGGCACATTGCCTCTTTAAGATGTTCAAAGGCCTTAGTTGCTTCAGGAGTCCATGAAAATGCATCTTTCTTCAATAATGTTGTTATAGGTGCTACTATTCTCCCATAATTCTTAACAAACTTGCGATAATACCCTGTTAACCCAAGAAATCCTCGCAACTGCTTTATGGTTGTGGGGACTTTCCATTCCTTAATGGCTTTAATTTTGTTAGGGTCTACCTTAACACCCTCATGAGATACAACATGACCCAGACATTCCACCTCTTGTACTCCAAAGAAAAAATTGGATGTTTTTTCATATAATTATTTCTCCTGCAATAGTTTGAGCACCCTGTCAACATGTTGAACATGATCCTTCCAAGACCTGCTGTAGATTAGTATATCATTAAAAAATACTAGCACAAATTTTCTAAGGAAGGGTTTGAAAATGGAATTCATCAACCCTTGAAATGTAGAAGGTGCATTGGTAAGGCCAAAAGGCATGACCAAAAATTCATAATGACCCTCATGAGTTGAAATGTTGTTTTTAGAATATCTTCAGTCTTCATTCTAATTTGATGATATCCTGAACAAAGATCCAACTTGGTAAAATAAATTGCTCCATGTAATTCATCCAATAATTCATCAATCACATGAATGGGAAATTTATCTTTAATGGTGAGCTTATTGAGCTCCCTATAATCCGGACACATGCGCCATGATCCATCCTTCTTGTGTACGAATACTACAGGAGCAGAGAAAGAACTTTGACTAGGTTGAATTATACCCGCCTCTAACATTTCTGCAATCATACGTTCAATTTCGCTCTTTTGGACATAAGGATATCTATAAGGCCTGATGTTTGGAGGAACACTTCTTGGAATCAAATGAATAGCATGATCATGATCACGAATAGGTGGGATTCCTTTTGGAGTTTCAAAAACCTTGGAATGATTGTCCAAGACTTTTTGGAGATCTGCAAAAATAGATGATTTTGATGTTGGAACTTCTAGTGAGCATAATTGTGCAATTATGCCTCGTTTTTATTTCTTTAGAAGATTTTTCATGACATTAGAGCTTATTATCTTTCCCGAATTCCCTGCAATACCCCATAATTCGACTTCCTTTCCTTCTAAAAAAAATTTCAAGAAAATTTCTTGAAAATTAAAAGCTACCGTCCCCAAAGATTGTAACCATTGTACTCCTAGTACAACATCAATACCTCCCATAGGAATGGAAAGCATTGGACTATTCAATACATATTCCCCCATGGTTAGCTTGATATTATGGCATTTTCCAGAGCAATTTATAGTTCCTCCATTTGCAACCATCACTTGACATTCTGGTGCTGGGTATAGGAAACAATTCAATTCCTTAGCTACCTTACCATGAATAAAATTATGGGTGCTACCTGAATCAATCAACACTATTACCTTTTTCTTCTTGATATGTCCTTCTATCTTGAGAGTTTGAGGAGTGGTAATTCCTGCCAATGCATTACACGATATGGTCGGACTCATTTCTTCCTCTTATAGGGTTGGTTCCTGGTGTATATCCTCTTCTTGTTCATTTTCTTCCTCTTCACAATCTATGTAAAATAATTTCTTCTCAGCACACTTATGACCTTTAGTGTATTTGCTATCACAACTGTAGCAAAGCCCTTTTGCTCTTTTTTCTTCCAATTTTTGTGGTGTCAAACTTGTAGGTTGTGGAAATCTAGGCGTAGAAACACTTCCTTCTTTATAGAAGTGAGTGGTAGGCTTCCTTGTCGCCATAATTTTACATTCAATTTTTCTTGCCAACCTGAATGCCTTCTCCAATGAATCAGGTTCAAAAACACGAACTTCATGTTGGATGTTATCCTTTAAAGTACCTATGAAGAGATAAATCCTGTGTTCCTCTGGAATATCAGTTACCCTTATATTCAATTTTTGGAAGTCCTCAATTTTCTCCCCCACTAAACCCTTTTGTTTGAGGTTTATCAATTGGCTAAAGAAGGTGTTTCTCTTTTCATAATGTGCTATCATTTCCTCCATAAAAATTGACCAAGTGACAATTTTTTTACAGGAACAAAGCCATCGATACCATACAAATGTATTTTTTTCTAAATGTAAAGTTGCAATGCGTACCTTTTGTGTGTTTTGCACATTATGGAGATCAAAATATTGCTCCATTTGTAGTATCCATGTTACAAGATCCTTTCCATCAAACTTCCTCATATCCATTTTTGGAATATCGTGGTTCTTCCCTCTAACAATAGAGTTTATGAAGTCACGATTAACATTTATTTTGTTCTCGTCGTGAGTTTCCTCTACTATATTTTCACCACTAGGAAACATTTCTTGTATCAACTTTGTCAAACCTTCCATGTCTACTTTTATATCATTCTTCATGTTTTCCATGTTGTCTTTCATTTTTTCATCGATCTTAGCTTCCATGTCATCCATCTTAGATTCCATACCATCTATCTTAGATTCCACACCATTCTTCAAACCATCCATATTCACTTCCACACCTTTCTTCAAAACATCCATTTCATTTTTTGTTGCTCTTTGCGAGAGCGAAATTTGGTGCACTTGCTCTTGTAATTTTGATAGATCATGTTGCAATTCTTCATCTTCATGTGTCATAGTACAGCCTTCTGAAGGCTTAATGGGTGTTGAATTATTTTTACGAGGCATTTTTTTGAACCCAATATTGATATATATTCTAGAATAGGCCCTTGGAATCAATTCAAATTGATTCTTCAAACAAGACTTATGCAATTCGTAAAAAAATACACACATTTTTCTTGCTTTTGAGGAGCTCTATATTGAAATTGGATTATCTTTGTGATTGCATCTCTTAAATATATGAAATTGGGCACTGAGGTAGCCTTATGAATTATCTTTCTAATGCCACAGGTCTGACTTGATTTGGATTCTCCAAGGCAAAGTTATGTCCAATCTCCCACAATGACCTAATTATGGACTAGTTTAGTAGAGCGAACTTGTACGACTTTCCACGTGTCACTATTTAGTCTTTTAGCTCTTAAATTGATAGTAAAGAAACTACATTTTGTGTAATTGCAACCAATTTTTACGGCACTCCAATCCGATGCTTAGAGAGAGAGTTATGAAGGTTTTCCCACGATCACATTTTTTAGATGAAATTTAGGAGCCTGAAAAAGCACTACCTTCCACAGATCATATCTCCGAAAATATTGCAAATTAAGCTGAAATGTTTTGAAGATGTTCCTCGGGATTTCAGATTCGCACCCTAAAAATTTCAGCTTCTGAAACTTCGTAGAAAAAAGGTTATAGCAAAAATTCCACGATGACCTGTTTGGAGCAGCAAAACCATAGAATCCAAAGCTCTGATACCAAATGTTGTGAAACCAGCTCCAAAAAGAGAAGAAAAGAGATATCAATGCCTTAGAAATAAGCCACTTCGAGGGGGAAACCTCCAATACATTACATGAATGAACAATTCTTGGATGATACAAATTACAAAACCTCCTTTCTATATATAGGAGTCCATGGGACCATAATGTAATCCTAGTGGGGCCACAATGTAATCCTAGCCAACCTAACAATAATAATTTAAGGGCACAATAATAAAAATATGGGGGTTACAGGGGTACAATAATAACAATAAGGGGGTTACACTAACAACAATAAGGGACTATACTAGTAATATAGGGACCTAACATCAGCGATGGCCTCCTTCCATAGTTTTCCATCCTCTGAATCCACAGCCTCCCTGACAGTTCTGGGATCATCATTAGTGATAGTTAAAGAAAAATTTGAATAGAAAATAGATGGACTATACCTTTATGGTTTCCTTTTTTTCCGAACTGACATTCTCAAAGCTATAGTTTGTAGCTTTTCGTCTTCTGAATATTGTTTTGATATAGAGTCAAGTTCATCATCCTTTAGCTCAAACTCTATCTTCTCAGGTTCCTTTGGTAGGACTTCATGTTTAGCAACATCTTTCACCTCTCTAAACACCACATACTGGATGTTCACAACCTTCCTTTTTTATGGGTTCCAAATATTGTAACCTTTTAAACTATCCTTATACCCAATAAAGATGCACCTTTCAGATTTATTATCCAACTTGGTCATTTTCTCCTTTGGAACATGTACATATGAATCACATCCAAATACCCTCAGATGTGAAAGAGAGGGTTTCTTACCTGTCCATACCTCATGTGGATTCTTATCCTCCAACGCTAATGAAGGTGATATGTTAACTAGGTAACATGAAGTCTCCAATGTCTCTGCCCAGAATTCATGTCCTAACCCGGTACCACTGTGCATGTTTCTTGCCTTTCCATCATCGTTATGTTCATTCTTTTTGCAACTCCATTTTGCTGAGGTGTGTATGGAGTAGTCTTATATCATTCTATACCACACTTCTTATAGAACTATTAAAATTCCTTCTTGCATAACTCTCCACCAGTATCTGTCCTCGGCACCTTTATCTTCTTCTCTGTCTAGTTTTCCACTAGAGCCTTAAATTCTTTAAATCTGTCAAAGACTTAAGATTTCTTCCTCAAGAAGTATATCCATGTATTCCTTGAGAATTCATCTATGAATGAAACATAGTACATAGAATTACCCAGTGATGGAACCGGCACAGGTCCAAACACATCACTATTCACAAGCTCTAATATCTTATTCACCCTCTTAGCACCAGAAGGAAAAATCACTTGATTCTGCTTCCCATGTACACAATGTTCATAGAAATCAAAATCTAGAGAGAAATTGGGCATACCTTCTACCATACCATTACCACTTAGTATCTGAAGGCCCTTCTCTCCAATATTTCCATGCCTTTGATGCCATAAAATCTTCTTTTCTCCAGAGACTACTAGGCTTTCCACTCCACTTCAAGAACCATAGAACCGTTGCACCCATCAATAGCAGTGCTACCCTGAAGCTTTTACAAAGTTCCAATCCAAACTCCCCGCATTAATACTAGTGCTCCCTAAACCATCTTGTAGGTATCTTTCTCGAACATTGTTTTTACACTTGCATCATCCATATTGCTTATAGAAATCAAAATCTAGCCAATGTAGGAATATGAAAAACACTAGGAAGTGTTCTAATCCTTCCACCTTGCAACTTCAACCTGAATTTTCCATGTCCGAAGATTTTCTCCTTCCTATCATCCCCTAAGAAGACATCACCACCATCATACTTCTCATACTCGCAGAACCACTCCTTATGGGGAGTGAAGTGAAAGGATGCACCTGAGTCAATCATCCATACCTCATGATCTACGTGTGTATTTAGTGAAGAAGCCAACTACACATCCCCACCTTCATCTGAGGTGGTTTTTTCCTCTGCAAAATGAGAATCATCGGATCCCTTTCCTTTCTCAGGAGCTTTAGATCTGTAGTCCTTTTTGAAGTTCCCTTCCTTTCCGCATTTCCAACACACATTTAGAGGCTTTCCTAGAGATTTAGATCTCCCTCTGGATGTAGATATCCCACTCAAAACCTTATTTTTTTTTCTATTCTGGGACCTTCCTCATATAGATAAGGCATCTCCATTTTGGCCCTCCATATTTCTTTGTCTCATTTCCTCTGATAGCAAGGCTGAGACAATTTCATCAAAATTCAAGGTAGTTGTATTGCTACCTATTGCAATAACTAGACTGTCTCATGAATCTAGTAAAGAACAAAATAAACTGAGGCACTTATATCCATATAATATTTTAATATCAACAGGTGGCAACTGACTTACCACGGTATTGAAGGCATTTAGATGCTTTATCACCGAGTCCCCATCCTTCATCCTCAGGTTATACAGATTTTTCCGCGGGAAAAATTTATTCACAAGAGACTTAGATTTGTACAAAGTCCCTAAATTTACCCACAAAGTCTTCACTATAGCTTCCCCGGATACATTTAACAATACCGAATCTTAGATACACAGCCGTATTATGCTCTTTTCCTTCCGATCCAACTTCGCCCACTTTTCATCTGACATTGTTGTTGTTTGAGTACCTGGATCTACCATGATCCACTAATCTTCATCCACCAGCAGATCCTCCATCTTGAGCTTCCACAACTCAAAACTCTGACCATTAAATTTCTTGATCTCTATCTTTCCACTGCTTGCCATCTTCTTTCACCACAAGAATCAATCTCGCAGATCTCCCACTGAACAGGGTCTGCCACAGGCCCGAGTAAAAAACCCCTCAGCAATAAATGCATCCCCTTGAAGCCAAAATAGCTCTGATACCAAATTCAATTCTTATGGTATTTAATTGCGAGAATCATACCGCTAAACTTCCACCACAACTGTAATCTATGATCCAAGTTGTTGTTTTAAGTAATACTATCCATCAGGAAATTGTGGATGAAGGTGCTTTGACCCATATCATGTAAATTTTGTGTTGGAAGTTTATTGATTCTCCTCAACATAATCATTCACCCATGCAGCATATAATATTAAAATACATGTAGACAAAATATGTCTCTATGGCCTCCTAGTATACTAGTCTCGATGATGCTCACGATAACAGAAAATTGTGTGGGAAACCTTGCACAACAGTCGATTGATACGCTCTGGTACTCCAATAGTGTATCATTGTAAGTGCATGGGGATCTCATTTACCCTGGTCTCTAGAACACTAGGGGTCAAACCCTCGACATGGCGCTTGAATTCGACAAGATTCTCAGCTATGTTGAGATCCTGCATTTCCATCTCTACTCGTGTGGCAGTTGTAGCTCCTACTGGTGCAATTTGTGGCTCTCCCTGTCACTGAACATATGAAGAGAATACTATTAATACTATTCTAATATATACATGTGAAATAAATAGTTAGTCTATGATACATGAAAAATGTCAAAAAACAAATTAGAAAATCAAAAAAATCAAAAAAATATTCAAAATGACATCGTTTTATCTATATCGCCCCATTGCTCGCATTTAGGTAGAACGATATGCAGGTATCTTGTGAAGTCATCATTGGCATATCGATATTCCTCAATCATAATTAGCTATACCCACAAACAACGGAAAAAATTAGGTTTGAAACTCATCAAATATGCACTTACATGACAAGACATGAGATCTACCCATTGACTCATCTGTGGAACTATAGGATCTAGAAGATCGAACTCAATGTGTTGAGCTCGAAGTAGTGGAATTCTCTCTACAGAAAATGATATTAGGATGGAAGCATATCAAAAATTATTCTGTCACCCATCATTTTCCCTATTGATTTGTTCCTTCATATTTTCCAATACTCCCTCACTCTAGTTAAGTACAGTGGGTTCTATACATTCTAATGCATATTGCATTTAGGACTTGGTAGCCAAATGCAAAGTGGCACTGCCAGCCAACTGAGTCATGATGAAAAGGATCGTCCTAAGAGGCAGTTGGATCACATCCTTAATCTCTATCCTCCCATTCTTTGTTGGCTGAGAACGAGGTCTACGGTGAGTAACTATGTAATCATTGACAGTTTCACCACCACTTCTCATTCCACACAATGATAGAGGAGCTCCTCTCTAAGATAAGACTATCATAAAATAAATGTCTTCAACCTCTGTCCTGAGAGTATGTGCTCCAATCCTAAATCATTTTCCTTGAATATCCCATGCCCTAACCAGATATCCAGTAAATCAAGCTGAGCTCTCATGCCTAGAATCCAAAAAAAATTAAGGAGTCCACAATTCCTTAAAGCTTGTATTGTTGTTGGGTCATTAGAATCATCTAAATATTGGGACTCGTGTTCTCTTTCTCTCCAAATTATAACCATTTTTACTCTGGTAGATAGCTGAAATACCATGAGATAAACATTTAGAGTGAATATTATGCAAAAAATTAAGATAAATTCAAGTGAAAATCATAAATCACTTTTTTGAATTGCACCGAGCACACCTAATTTTAAGAGTACAAAGCGCTCCAATGCATTTTCCATTCCTGGGAGGATGCGCTAAGGTGATCTTCCCAATGTTAACCAAGAAATCCTAGCACACCTTTCAATACCGAAAGGGTGTGATGGACCTAGGGCACAAATCTAAGACCCTAAATCACTAAAAAACTTAAAAAATTTACATGAAACAAAAAATGGAAACTGTGAAAAGAAAGATAAAGGACATATCTCCTACTTGGAACTGACAACACTCAAAACAATCCATCAATTTGGTTGCAATCACTTGTTGAAGATTGAGGCTTAAAAGCACTCAGAGCTCACTCACAAGAGGTATTGAAATAAAATGGTGAAAATGAATTTAATTTTTTCCTATTTATTGTCTTTTGTTGGTGAGGTAAATCCCCTCTGCGGATAGAGGCGATCCCACTAGCCCTAGAGTGGATCTAGCCACAAACGAGACAAGCTATAATATTGATTCCTAGTTAACGAATGGATGGAGATTTGATAGATGACTTACCAGAGGTCCTACGCTGTTGTTGTCATCGGGAAGAGTGGCTGCCTCTCACTCATGGTTTGACAGATCACGATCCGCTCATTCTCACACTCAGATACCTGCACACACACAAGAAACAACGACGATATACAACATACTAATTCACATTCATAATTATCAATCAATCAAAGAATACTAAATCAATTGCATCAATAATAAACATAACACAATGATGGAACCAACACCATAGTCGAGTATATTAATGAAAGGAATGAAGAGTACAACCAAGCTTCAACGTTGCGGTCTCTTCCAATAGGGTTCCAGCGGAGCATGTCTCACAAAGGCTCATCGGGAATTTGGATGGGGCTCTCTCTACGGAATTATCCTTGGTTCTACCTTCTCAATAGCGATTACTCGGTGATAGTATCTCTTCTCCAAGTTCAACTTCTTGGCTATATGTTCAGCTAGCTTTCATAAAGGGATAAGGCCTGTTTATATAGAGGGAGAGGGAGAGGTTAGGATCCCTATAATCATGGAAGGGAGACCTATCTTCAAGGAGTGTTCCATGGCAGGAGGAAACCACTACCTAAATAGGGAGATCCGTGGCTCATCAACTTAACCACTTCCTATGACTCATCCCTGAGGTGGTTAGAAGGAGACTTCCACCTCTATTTTGTTAAAATACATTCCTAAAATAGCTGGCACAGGCACAACATTGAGATAGAGCGGCAGGTGGTGCAGGCTCTAGTGTAAATCCTCCATATTGGTGCGAGGGATGAACTAGCTACCCGCGCCAAGGCAAAAATATAGGTTTTTGTGGGATTTTTGAGGAAATGTTCAACATGAGAAATGATTTCCTTATGGAGAAGGATGAAAAGAAGGTGTTTGAAAATTATGACACTGTTCACAAGTCATTTGAAAGACCCTCCAATATGCAGGGCGAGGGATTTCAGGGACAGTGACAAGATGTTGTGTAACAGATGCCCCCTAAAGCATGAGGTCCGAGAGAGAGGGAGGGGTGAAATGCTTTATGAGAACGCGTTTGACCCAAACACTGCTATCAGAAAAATTGCAAGTACAAATACAAATGATATTTCTGATACATGACATGTGGCATGGGTGCAGCCATCCATAATGGAGTATATAAACAGTGAGATCCGAGGTATGGACACAGTCATCCAGTAGTAGGGATCAACAAACAGACTCAGGTATGGTCGCAGCCATCTAATCAGAAGAGTCATATAATAAGTCATAGTAATCCACAAATAACCCGCAGCCTAAATTTCATCAGACAAAACCCCGGGTCTTGTGCTCCATCTTGATCTGAACAAAGTAAAATTTGAGCATGCGAATATGTGAGTTGAAGTCGAACATGCAAGAAATTCGTCTGATTACCAGCCAATGATGAAAGCCATTAACAGATGCGAGAGAAACCACCAATGATTACAATGGCTCTCAAGGTACAAAAGGTACAATCCACGGAATGTGAACAGCGATCTGACGTCGAACGCCCGCGGAGTCAATCGATCGAAGGCCAATGATGTGGACCTTGCATCGAATGTGAAGAACCTACCATTGAGGCATGCAGGCTCCTAGGTACCTGAAGGGAGTCTCTAGATCAACTTCCTGGATAATGAGCTGGAGTCGA
Source organism: Pinus albicaulis (assembly GCA_034641835.2). NCBI lineage: Eukaryota > Viridiplantae > Streptophyta > Pinopsida > Pinales > Pinaceae > Pinus > Pinus albicaulis. The sequence continues at coordinate 1,498,250,893 of CM076581.1, forward strand.
CAGGAAGTGACCTAATCGAAGGTGGGCCATAATGTTTCCCACATCATCGACACGAGACAGAGGAATATGATGTTTTTGAGTCAAGACCAACAGATAATCAGAGGGAGGTTGAGAACTTCAGAGGCAAGCTTCTCTTGAACATATCGGCGGCATGACACTAGATTTGGCAGCATTTGACATCAAGGGATCTGAGGTCATGGCGATGTGGCAAAGAGCAGATGAGCGGTCAAAAGAGATTACCCAAACCCATGGAGGCAAACAAATGACGAAGTGAGATGTCCCCAACTCGACACGAATGCAGACAAGTGCCATGTTCAAGAGCGACATACTGCCAACACAACTATAATCTGGTTCCATTTTCCCCCACCATTTCTGGTGAATACCCCAATTATTTTTTGAAAACAAGCTTGAAGAGGATAACATATGCTTGTGACGTAAGTTTGTCCTTCGGACAAATCCAACCTCGTACATTTTATGAGCCCTAGGAAGAAGGAACTCGAGTAATTTCATAACAATAGAGTCCTATGTCATTAGTTTTAACGAGTCTGGCAAAGGGAGACCTCATCATCTTTTCATGTTTAGAGAGTTTGAAAATAAAACTCCAGCAGTCCCTTTTCGTAGGTAGCCTCACAAATCCGAAAAAGTAGAAAACTGTGTCTGAGAGAACATCTTAGTCGCTATCGGCTAAGGTATTCCTTTTGCGTAAATAATCTATCCTAACCCGAAATGGGGTAAACGTATACTGGGTAGATATCGTTTCGCAGCCATTTAACGAGTTCAAAACGACAGGCGTCTCGGCAATATTTTCAATTTTAGAGAGTCATAAAAGAGCTGAAAGGTGACTCCAATAGTGAATTTTTCGTGTTTTTACAGAGTCCAAAAATGTATAAAATACATCTCGTTTCTTTGTCATAATCATGTGAAAACCTGTCGCTGCACAAAAAGACGTGTGTAAAATGTATTCCTCGAAAATAATATGATAAAATAATCAAAAAATGTGTCTTAAAACCTAATTAAATATTTTGAAAAGAAATAAAATGGCATAAGTGGTAAAAATTATTTACTTTTCACTTTTATCTATTTGTAGAGCAACAGTGATCCATTTTCCTTACAATCTTGTGGCAACGATTGCGGGCAATCCAGTGAACCAATCTTGATTTCGTCTATTTCAGGTAAGAGCCAACATCATTTGCCATCTTTTGAGCTAAATTTTATTACTTTTATTTGTCATTTTGAATCCCTTAGGGAAGGATTTTTCAAAGCTAGGGCATCACGATTGGCGCGAGTTTTAGGCACAGACCCGCACAAATCTCCCCTTTTTTACATAGGGGTCGCGCTGATTAGCGCGACTGTTAGCGAAACAGTCGCGCCAACTGCGCAACCCAAAAATCTGCCTAAAATAAAGAAAATGCAACCAATTGCTTGCAAATTTAGAAGCTTAAGGAGACTTACAATGCTCATATGAATAATGTGTGCAAGTTCCAAGCAGAAAAGATGGTAATTGAGTGGAAAAAGAGAGAACACAATGAGGAGGATGAATTGGCCATGGAGAATTAACAATGCATGAAAGCCCTCAGAAACTGTGGGCTAAAGAAATTCTTCCTGACACTGTGCCTTTGGGCTCAGCCTGAATTTCTTCAATATTTGATAATAATTTGGGATGAGGATCAAGAAAATTTTGTGCTTCAGGATCAGGAGCTTGAACTCGAAGTCTTTGATGTGTATTTTATCACTGGATTGTCGCATAGGGGTGCAGTCTCCTATATTGATGGGTACCCGTCCTTCTAGGGAAAGCATGGTAATGGTAATTGATAGGGTGTGCCGAGGGGCACGAAAAGGAATAGGGAGTGGCAAAGTTGAAATCCAAACCATCCCTGATCTGGCACTAAAAGTAGTTCTGCACACTATCACGCGGGTTGTAGGATCGCAAGCACTGCATAAGGCCACAAAGACACAATTGCTTCTTGCCTCAGAATGCATGAACCCAAATCTCTTCAACTGAGCTAAGGCCATGAATATCAATCTTAAGCAGCAACTTACCAAGTGCAAGAAGACCAAACTAAAGCAGTTTGGGTATGGATCGATTCTCGTATTGTTCTTCTTGGAACGACTACCGATATTCCAGTGTCAGGAGTTCATTGTCCCGATGCCACCACCCAGGGAACCACAGATGGCCCGATGGGCTACGTTGATGCCTAAAGCAGGGGGTGGCCAACAGATGTCCTGGAGGCCAGATCTTTTTCATTGGCTCCGTTGAAAACTGATTGTCGTGGAGGTTTGGCCCTACGTTGGCACAGACTTCACTGGTGATTCAGACCTCCCGCTCCCAGAGGGAGAGGATTCGGACAAAGATCTAGGTGAGACTCATTTTTTATTTTCATGATTTTATGATTTTTTTGTATATATGCATGTTCTGACAGTTAATCTTATATGTATGTAGATCTTGGCCCGGAGAAACCTGCAGGTATGTCACCGATAGCAAGGTGAACTCCTCGCGATTTCGATCCTCATGGTGAGGGCAGTGACGAGGAGATAGTCCAGAACCTGGAGGGGATCATCTGTGGGATCCCAGACTATGCTCATTTTGATGATGTTCCTCGGGCCTATCAGAGGCATACTGTAGGGGTGCCAAGTCGTATCCACCGCTTGTTGAGGCAGTTGGTATGGGCGGTGATGTGCTATCATGAGCACCACATTGATTAGGCACTTAGGATTTTATTTCCGCACATTTTTTAGATGGAATCGATACAATGACCTCATGATTCTAGAATATGGGTAGTCTTCCCAAGAATAACGATACCAAGATCGATCCATACCCAAACTGCTTTATTTTGGTCTTCTTGCACTTGGTAAGTTGCCGCTTAATGTTGATAGTCACGGCCTCGGCCCAGTTGAAGAGAGTCGGGTTCATGCATTTTGAGGCAAGAAGTAGTTGTGTATTTATGGCCTCATGCGGTGCTTTCGATCCTGTAGCCCGCATGATAGTGTGCAGCACTACTTTTAGTGCTAGATCAGGGATGGTTTTCATGTCAATTTTGCCACTCCCTGTTCCTTTTTGTGCCCCTCGGTACACAGTGTCAATTACCATTGCCATGCTTTCCCCAAAAGGATGGGTACCGGTCAATATAGGGACTGCACCCCTACGCAACAATCCAGTGATAAAATACACATCAGAGACTTTGAGTTCAAGCTCCTGATCCCGAAGCACAAAATTTTCTTGATCCTCATCCCAAATGCTTATCAAATATTGAAGCAATTCGTGTTGAGCCCGGAGGCACAGTGTCAGGAAGAATTTCTTTAGCCCACAGTTTCTGAGGGCGTTCATGCATTGTTCATTCTCCATGGCCAATTCATCCTCCTCATTTTCCCTCTCTTTCCACTCAATTACCATCTTTTCTGCTTGGTATCTGCACACATTTTTCATATGAGCATTGTAAGTCTCCTTAGGCATCGAAATTTGCAATAAATTGGTTGCATTTTCTTTATTTTAGGCGTATTTTTGGGTTGTGTGGTTGGTGTGACTGTTTCGGTAATAGTCGCGCCAATGGCCGCGACCCCTGTGTAAAAAAGAGGCGATTGGCACGGGTCCGTGCCCCCAACCTACACCACCCGCGATGCCCTATTTTTGAAAACTCCTCCCCTAAAGGATTCAAAATAACAAATAAAAATAATAAAATTTAGCTCACAAGATGGAAAATGATGTCGGCTCTTACTTGAAACAGACGGAATCAAGATTGGTTCACCGGATCGCTCTCAATCAACGCCACAAGATCGCAAGGAAAATGGGTCATTGTTGCTCTAAAAAGAGGTAAAAGTGAAAAGTAAATAATTTTTACCACTTATGCCATTTATAACTTTTCAAAATCTTTAATTAGGTTTTAAGACATGTTTATCGATTATTTTATCATATTATTTCTTAGGAATATGTTTTACACATGTCTTTTTGTGCAGCGACAGGTTTTCACATGATTATGACGAAGAAACGAGTTGTATTTTATACTTTTTCAGACTCGATAAAAACATGAAAAAGCCACTACTGGAGTCACCTTTCAACTCTTTTCTGACTTTCTAAAACTGAAAATATTGTCGAGACGCTTGTCGTTTTCCATGCTTTTTACAACAAAAAAAAGGATTCTCCAATTTCCCTTTTTTTGAAAAATTGATTTGCCTAGATTTTATAGTATAAAATTATTTTACCATAAAAATCGTAAAAATACTATATATACTAATATAAAATAATTAGAAACCTAAATATTTTTACAAAAATACCATCAAAAAAATTACAATTTACATATTAGGGAATATTAAGGTTCGCCAAGGTTTCTAGTCTTTCAGATAAACTTCCATCCTTAAAATTTTCCCTAATTTGTGGACGTCAAATAAAATTAGGAAGGCGATATGTGCTAATATAACTATTAAGATTCTATATGTATTTGTATAATTTTTAGAATGGTTTTAGTGTCTATGTTTATTTTAACCCTCATTTTTTTAGTTAAAGAGTATTAAATTTCAATTCTATAATCTATATAATTTAATTTCAAAGAGATTTTTCAAAATCTTGAATTTATTTATTTATTCAAAAACACATCATATATATATATATATATATATATATATATATCTTTTATTTTTAAAATTTATAATAATTTAGTTAAAAATAAATTTAATATAATATATAGTTTAATGACACAATTTCAAATTTGTTATTAATATTTCAAGAGCCTGAATTAGTGTTAGAGTTTGTATTTTCCCCAAATTCCTTTTCCTGTGAGCTATTTGTGAGTTGTAAGCTCACACAGAAATGTGTATTGGTTGAGTTTTCATAGTTATCTTTAACTACCCTCAACCTGAGTCCATCGATATAAAATGAAGCTCTTATATGTGTTTTTGTAGTTGTGAGTAATACACATAGTTTTACATGGTATTAGAGAATTTATAGTGATACAAATAGATTTACATTGTATTAGAGTCTGGTTTCAACCTCCTTTTTGTTATAAATGCGAGAAAATCAAATCTGATATTTCTAGGAGGCTGCAATTTTGTTGATCTTTATTTTTTTTTCCTTGTGTGGTTTCTCTATGCTCATGAGTTTTACAACAATATGGAGCACCCTCTCCAAATTCAAATCAATCTTTGATTTTCAGTAAAGCAGGTTAAAACGGATTACGGATCTTCTTTGGATCCTCCCAAATTTAATTTGTAAATTGGGCATACTCGATATGGATCTAAAAGAAAATGAGAGACTTTGGAAGTTGTCTAATCACGTAAAAATGGTATGTGTTTACTAATCTTAACATGATCCCAATATTGGAGCTCATAAAAGACAGATTTCCTTTTCATCCCAATGGGAAATTTCTCAACATAGGTGTCAAAGAATTTTGGATCATCAAACATAGTCTCCCCATTTGAATCGAACATTTTTTCAAACTCCTTCTCATTCTCTCCCTCATATGATCTAATCCATTCAACTGGTGTAATTATTTCAATCCTTTGGGTTCTCTCTGGTTTTCCATTGAAAGCATGTGTTTCTCTTTTGTAAGGGTTTTATTCTAGGAGGAATACCCTAGAGCAATCATACACTGGCTTTCGTAGATGGTAGGACCACCTAGTCTTCAGATAAGTTCCACAAAATTTACATACATGATATCCTTTTGTTACAAGACCTGCAAAATTATTTTATATAGGTCGGCATGTTAGCGACCATGAATATCATAACAATTGTGGCGAATTAAATTAATATGTGAAACAATATTTCTACGTATATAAACAAATCAATAAAAATGTAATTTACTAGAGAAAACTCCTAAGCCTTGATAATCATGTATGGTGTAAGCAAATATGTCATATAATGTAAAAATCCTCTCTATTTCAATGAGTCTTAACACATCATACACATGTATCTTGTTAGCACTCCTTAGTTTCCCAAGGTTGAGAAAGGAAACCAAAGAGGTAACCAAAGGCCAACTTTTGACTTGGTATATAGCCTTACCAAATCAGAGAGGGCTCTCTAAAAATAAACCTCACAGCAAATGGATGTGACTGGAGAATATTATGGTTTATCAACTCAATAGGGTTTTGATTAGGTTTTGTTGGATAAGAAGCACCAGGGTAGGAACTAGGCCAAGTATTCCAAAAGATCAGTTGCAGACACAAAATGAGGCAAGGTAGGTATAATCAGTGACACAAAATAGATTTTTCATTGTAGTATGGTGATGAGTAAATTAGATAAATAAAATAACTGATAATACATGCATGAATTCATTTTTTAGAGGATAACAACACTTATATGATAATCTCAAACAAAGCAAAGAATTTGAGGCAATGTATTATGTTTTAAACTTAGGATAATAACACAAGAAGAACATAGATAGCTGCTAGAACTACTCAATCATCAGATGCATAAGGAAAACTGGAGAAAAATAGTGTCACTAACCACATCACAAGAATCCCATAAAAATAGTTGCAACTTCTTGTATATTATTTCTGCAAAGAGTCAAGTACACCAGTTCCAAAATAGTGTAAACTTCAAGTATCCAACCTTCTCTTTGACTTGTTCCTGAGCACATATAGAAGAAAAAAATATTCCACCTCTAATGGCTCAAATCTTGTTTCACAACAACAAATTCATGAACCTAATGACTCATTTCCAAATCTTAGGGAAGTTAGAAACAACTTTCCCCTTTTTTAGCTAACTAATTGATATTATCTCTCAAAGAATTGATCAAAAGATTATTTACAATTATAACCATTAATAAGCCTATTAATCATCAGATAACTCATGATTCAAATATTACATCGACAAAGTTTGACCTTTGACCTCCACGTGTAGTGAAAAATATCTAAACACATAAACGCAACAACTTTTCTCAGAAACGCAGCAAATTTTCTCAGAAACGCAGCAACTTTGGCTTGATTTTTAGATGACTTAGAAGAGGTTATGAATGTTTTTGAAGGCTATTTAACAAAGCTTAGGATGTCTACTATACCCTAGGACCATTTCTTCATCCAAAATCATCATTTTATCCCCCTCAAAATTGATTTTAAAACCAAGTGTCCAAAAATGCAACGAATTTCTAAAAAGGTGGCAGAAAGGTGTAAAAAAGGCATTGTTTGATCATTTTCTTAAAAATAATGACTCTACAAAAATCCTAAAGTGATATTTTGATGTCCTAATGTAATTATCTATCTAACCATGCTTAAAATCTTGGATTTTGACCCTCTGAGAAAAAGTGCAGCAGCTAGTTGTTGCGTTTCTATAGAATGTTTTTTTCTTGTGTGCAAAAAAACTTAAAAATTTCAAATTTTTGTCTCCTCTCCTTTGATTTCTATTTTTCCATCATAACACGAGTGATGCATCAGCCAATAAGTCTAGGATTTTCTTCATTTTGAGTCTCATTAGGGTTCTTTTGACTTTATTCTTCATATTTTTCACCCTAACCTTACAAATCATGTTCCTAGCATAATAGTGCCTTGCCATATTTCTTTGCACAGTGGTATCCTTGTTTTCTTTTTCCAATAGCTTCTCCAAGTGTTGATTCACTCTTTCAAGCCAATACTCCTTATTTTTCTCAATATCAACACTTATGGAGTCAAATATGGTATCTTGAGCTTGAGGAGGAGATGGAGCTTCTATATTCTATTCCTTTCTAGCCATTGCTCTAGTTTTAGGTCTCCTAGGCTGTGTTTGAACATTTTTTTCCTCCAACTGCTAAACATAAATGATGGCCTTACCTTTGTCCTTTGCTGCCAAAACACCTCTTTTACTTACTGATGGAGGGTCTTCTTGTGACTTTTTTTGTTGCATTATGGTTTGCCTCAATTTTTTATTATCCTGATGTAGGAAAGCCACCATGAAATTGGCTTTGGGTAGTTCATCCTTCAGCTCCCTAATTTGTGCCTCTTTCTCCTTAATGATGTCATATGATGCCTTGTTGATATGTTGTTCTCCTAGGTTAGCCATCTCAAATTTTGGAGGTACCTCTTCTTCATTGTGGAAGGGTAAATCATGTTTTCTCATAGGTGGTTCCTCTGTCATGGTTTTAGTCTACACTGCTTCTTTAGTAACAACCTCCTTAGATTATCTTTTTTTATTCAGACCTAGTTTTAGGCTTAGACCTAGGCACCTCCTCTTATGCTTCAAGAAAAAAGGCCAGCTTCTTACCTTTCTTGTCTTTCCTTGAAATATTTGTTCTAGGCTAAGTTTTTTTCATTGATGGCATTCTTGATGTTTCATCTTCCTGTGTTCTGGATGATGATGAAGGAGAGCTTTGACTCTTTGACTGGTTGGAGACAAGTAAGAGAGAAGTTGCCTCCAAGAAATCCTCCCATGACATGTTGATCTATGTTAGCTTTTGGAGGAATATTACCTTGACTAAAGCATGATGAAAGAGGCTTGTTTGATGATCTCTTCTTTTATACTGCACCTTCTTTGTCATCTTCACCAAACTTCTAACCAAATAATTAGGTAGGTTTAGGGGATTTTTAGAAGTGAGATTCATCAATAATCTAATATGATACTGATATATCCTGCTAAACCTACCCTCACAAGTAAAATACTTCTAATAATATTCATCAAAGAGTTGTACTTGTCTAAAATTTCCTGTTAGGAAAAACATGAGAAGGAGACACCTTGTACTATGGTTTCAAGAACATTTTGTAGTGTTCCAGGTCTAAATCCATTCCCTTGAACCAAATTTCACCTTGATGAGGGATATTAGTTGATGAAGCTATAACCTCTTCTGACACTGGAAAACTTATCCTTGTTATATTTTCCTGATCCTTCTTGAAGTTAATGGCAAAGAGGCTTGTTAAATCATGATGATATCCTACCTCTTGCACCTTTAGACAAAACCTTAGGCAACCTGCCTACTCAAATTATCTTCTAATAAATTTTGATGCATTGAATTCTTGCATATTATTTGTCTCATATCTAGAGATATCTCCTCCCTTATACCTCCTCCTTTCATTTTTCTTCACCATGTTTATAGCTTCAATTTTTATATAAAACCCTAATTTCAAACAAGGAAGGGAAAGGGATTTGAGATGCAAAATAGGGCTAGAAATGCAACAACTTGAGGGAAGGGAATGGAGGGCATGGGGGGTAGGAAAAAACCTAAAAAAATTATGGGAGGTATGGATAGGTGTTAGGAACACAATGAAAGTTGAATTTTCCAAAATGAGTGAGAAATGAGGGGGGGAGGAAAAACACAGACTTGTGCCAAAAGCACAGCAACAAGATGGGTTTGATAAGGGAAATGGTGATATGAAGGAACTTTAGTGAGGGGAAGGGTGGGGAATGTTTAATGAGGATAATGAAGGATGAATGAACCCAAAAACAAGGATTTTTTCTCTCAATTGAAGCAAGATACCATTGAAATAGAAAACACAGCAAAACCCTAGGGATAGATTTTGATCAATTTTCTGAAGAAAAATACTGCATAGAGGGTTTGAAAGGTTGGGCTTGCTTGTTAAAAGAACCTTTGAAGCACTGAGATGATAACTGAGCCCTTTCTTTCTTCCTTTTGTCCTCCAACTGAAAAGCATAGCAAGACGCTCCAGAAATGCAGCAAACTGATGAAAGATGGCAATGATGTTGAAATTAAAAATTTTAATGGATATGGAAGCTCTTCAAAGTGATGGCCCAGGATATTTTGGAACTTGAAAGGATACAATGAAGCTTTCAAATAATTTTGTGCTCCTTTATAGATTAAAAAACTCAATTTTGGCATTGATAGTGGAGTAACATCATGTACTTTTAACCAAATGACTTGATTATGTAATTTGTACTGCGGCATCATTTCTTCAATAGGAAGGTTAGATATCCAATGTGACATAGATGTACCTATGATTCTCTTTAAAACACTTTATTCCCTAAGTGCTAACTCTCATGACAGCTTACTAGTTTTGGATGATGATGACATGACTCCAAATGTAAATATGATGACACTCTCATTATCAACCTTATGACACCATGAATTTTCCTTTCCATATTATAAATAATGAAACTTAATAAAGGAAAAATGACATATGGTGACTAAATGACTCATGAAACTGATTTTGAATTGACCTTGATGACCATGACATGAGAGCAGAATTACACTTAGACAATGAATTGATCATTTGAAAACCAAGAGATATGTCAAATATTATTTGAAAAAATAACAATTTTACCATAAGACTCTAATTACAGTGAAAAGAGTAATTTTTTATCATTGTGACTATTGAACACTAACATATCCCTTCCAATAATTCCTTCAATTCATCTACCAATGGTTATAAGTAGACATCCATATTCTTCACTTTCCTTCTACAAGGTACTATGAGAGAAAACATAATATGTTCATTCTTCACAGACAATCATGGGGGGATATTTTTATGGATCGCTACTATAGGCCAAACAAAACAGTTGGTGTTTTGGAGAGAATATGGGTTGACACCATCCATGGCTATGTTGTGTCATAGACTTCATACTTCATCCTTGAATTTTTCTAGCCATGTATCCTCTATATGCTTCATGGCTATTGAATTTTTTGGGATTCAAATAACTCTTGATTCACTTATGTGTGAGCATGCCATCCCTACAACATAGCTAATTATTTGCAACAAAGGAGTATTTTAATCCTTGGTATTGTAGGCATGTACCTCAATATATTATGAGGAATACCATGTGATTTACCCATTTTTTTTAATTAAGGTACCTATCATGCCCACATTTCAAACATATCTCTTTATCTGCATATTTTCCTCTATATAGAATACAATCTTTCGGACTTGCATGATATGATCTGTACTCAACACCCAACATTTTCAACAGTTGATTTTCCTCTTCGCAACTACCAGAAAGACATTATCACATAGAATAACCTTATCTTTGAATAACGTGCAGTTGGTGTGGAATAAATTGTACAATGTCAATATTTAGCGTTCGTAAAATCAACCATTTTTAATGTTGATTGTGTGACAAGATATATCAAAATATAATGGAATTAATCGATCATGTAGGTGAATTACATCAATATTGCCGAGAAACATGCATTCGACATGCCAAAATTTGATTTCAATTTGTACAGCAACAGCTTTGTCCCTAGCTAAGTAGACTTTTCCTTGCCGCCAAGTCCAAAGAGAAGGGTGGTGGAAGCAAATTTCAAACTTTCGAATAAGGTATCATTGATACGAGCATCATCCCCTAGCTCATCATTCTAGAATGATTCTAACAAGATTTCCTCCATGGAATTCATATCCCATAATTAATCATCCATACCAACCTCTTTTTGATTTCCTCCATTGCCAACTTGTGATGAAGAACTACTATTTTTGTAGCCATTCCTAATTTGTGAATCTGGACATAGTGGGAATTGAATAGGTGTTTGATTCAACCATTATTTTTATGCTTCCTCTCTGATTCTTTCTCTTAATTTAGCCTTCTCTTAGGTTGATGTTATCGTGGGGTACACTAGAAGATGGTAGTTGGGTCACTCATAATAACCATAATCCTAATTTTAAAAAATATTGAACGTCATTAGTATAATATAAATGTTATTAGTAAGCACAAAAATGCAATTGGTTTGTTGAAATTACATTATACCAAACAATTATTACCATCATTGATCAAGGATTGTGGTTGGAATATTCCATGTTCCAATTGACAGGGTGAAGGGGTTTTCCATTTTCATCTACCAACTGCTTGTGATGTGTTGCTCCTGATGAGAGATTTCGACGTTTTTGAAATGTAGGAACATTTTGTGCATCTGAACTCGATTCTGAATCAGGATCCTGCAAATTTGGATACATTTTTATTCAAATTGACATAGATTTTTAAAAAATCAATTAGGTAATTGAAATATAAATAAAATTTGAACTTACTAGAGATGGAAAGGGAGAACTTTGTGAAGGGATTTGATGGGCAATATAGAACAAGCTGTAATTTAAAGAATTGGCCATTTAATATTTTTGAGGTTTTGTTCCTAAATTTGAGAAAAATAAGAAATAAAATTTTGTGTGCATATATAAAATTAATCTCGAGAACCATATAACCACAATTTGAATTTCAATATAGTTTTCAAACCATTTTTCAAGAATAAGGTAGCTTTAAGCAGAAAATCTACACTCTGAACTACTCTAATTCATGTTGATGTGTCCTAAAGGATAATTTCAGATTAATATGCCATTTTATGTGAAAATAAAATTTTAGATAGATTTTAAACATGACCAGTGCACTTATCAGTAAAATTGCATCGATGCACATAAATAATACCTGCACTGGTGCATTCAAATAATACCAGCACCGATTTCCTGCATTCTGAAAAAAAAAAATGTTATCATATCGGTGCTCTTGTACAAAAATGCACCTAAGTGTTTCAAATAAAAAGAGCACCAGTACGCACATGTTTCTATATTTTAGAAAATAAAAATGAATTCAACCATATCGATGCTTTTATACCAATTATAACAGTGATTCTTTTAAATAAAAACTACACCATTGTGTTCAAAAAAGTAATCACACCGTTTCAAGATTTCGAAAATAAAAAATAATTGTATCATTTCGGTGCGTTGATAAAATTTGGTGCCCTGGAAATGTTGGTTCACTTTTCTTATAAATGCACTGTGATGAAACCAGCTCCAAAAATAGAAAAAAAGAGATATCAACGCCTTAGAAACTAGCCACTTCGAGGGGACAGCCTCCAATACATTACATAAATGAACAATTCTTGGATGATACAAATGAAAAAACCTCCTTCTATATATAGGGGTCCATGGGGTCACAATATAATCCTAGCCGACCTAACAATAATAATGTAAGGGAACAATAATAACAATATGGGGGTTACAAGGGTACAACAATAAAAATAAAGGGGATACAAAAATAAGGGACTACCTAGTAATATGGGGACCTAACAATCCCCTCTCCTTCAAAAAATTGTTGTCCTCAATGCTTGAGTAGCTCTGGATGCTTCTATATAAAATTCTCATCCACCCATGTAGAATCTTCAGTGGGTAAGTTCTTCCACTTGATGAGATACTCTGAAATTGATCGATTTCGTAGTTGTTGAGTTCTTGTTTCCGTGACTGTTTTCGGCGCCAATATGATTTTTACTTCCTCATCAAGTTCTAGCAATATTGTTTGAACTGGAAGTTTGTCACCTGTAACCTTATTTAAGCATGAAACATGGAAAACTAGATGCACTCGCGAAGAAGCAAGAAGCTACAATTTGTATGCCATAGTACCAATCTTTTGCAACACCTTGTAAGGACCATAGTATTTTGGCGATAATTTATTATCCTTCTTAGATTGCTTGAGGGACATTTGTTTGTATGATTGTAGCCGTAAAAATACCTAGTCTCCTACATCAAAACTTCTCTCGTTGTGATGTTGATATGCTTGTTGTTTCATTCGATTTTGTGCCAAATTGAGGTTGTCCTTTAAGAGTTGGAGAACTTGTTTTTTATGATCTTCCACTACTTGCACCTTAGAATTTTCTCTTAAAAATGATGTGATGGATGGTGGATGATAATCATAAAGTGTCATAAATGGGGTCATTTTTGCTGCAGTATGGAAGGAAGTGTTATACCACTATTTAGCTAGAGGTAACCACTTGACCCATTATGTTTGTTTATCAGATAAAAAGCAACAAATATATCCTTCCAAACATTTGTTCACTATCTCAGTTTTACCATCAGATTGAGGATGATAAGATGAGCTATGAGCTAGTTTAGAACCCAAACAAAAAATAATTTCATCGAAAAATTTCCAGTAAAAATGGGATCTTTGTCGCTTACCATAATCTTTGGGTTTCCATGTAGCTTTTGAATTTTTTCCATAAATGCAATAGAAACTGTACTTGCTTAAATGGAAGATATAATGCACAAAAGTGTGCATACTTGGTAAGTCTATCAACTACCACCATGGTGACACTCTTTTCTTCGAACTTAGGTAAACATGTGATAAAATCCATTTAAATCTCCTCCCAGTGTTGACTTGGAATGGATAAAGGTTGTAGAAGACTTGGGGTCTTAATTGTCTCAACTTTATTTTGTTGGAAAACCAAACATTCTGCCATAAAATTTTGAAAATCAGATTTAAGGCCATCCCAAAAAAAAAAATTCTTCACCCTATGGTAATTTTTTAAAAATCCTGAGTGTCCTCCTAAAGGAGAAGTGTGCAATTCCAAAAGAATATTTTGTGTTAGTTGCGAATTCTTACAAATATATAAGTGCTCTTTGTACCATAAGGAATAATTTTTCCAACTAAATGTATCATATGTACTAGGATCTTGTTTCAAATTTTGAATGAGTGTCCACACTTCTCCGTCCTTATTCCATTCATCCCTTGCTTCAGTTATCCAATATGGTTGGATAATAGAAATTTCACAAAGCAATGCTTCCACCTCTTCATCCTTTCTTGAGAGTGCATCTGCAACAACATTTATCTTCCCTTTTTTGTAGATGATTTCAAATTCATAACCAAACATCTTTGTGACCCATTTTGCTTCTTTTCTGAATATAGTCTTTGTTCCAAAAAAAATTTAAGACTATCGTGATCAATTTTTACCTTGAAGTGCCTTCCCATCATAGAAGGTCACCATTTCTTTAGTGCATGTAGTATTGACAACATTTCCTTCTCATAAATAGCTTTCTGTAAATACTTTCCTTTGATTGGGAAACTTTCAAAAGAAATGGGTCTTCCTTCTTGCATTAAACCAACACCAATTCCATTTCCTGAGGCATCGCATTCCACAATAAAGGTTTTTGTGAAGTCTAGCATAGCTAATACCGATGTTAGGCACATTGCCTCTTTAATATGTTCAAAGGCCTTAGTTGCTTCAGGAGTCCATGAAAATGCATCTTTCTTTAATAATGTTGTTAGAGGTGCTATTATTCTCCCATAATTCTTAACAAACTTGCGATAATACCCTGTTAACCCGAGAAATCCTCGCAACTACTTTATGGTTGTGGGGACTTTCCATTCCTTAATGGCTTTAATTTTGTTAGGGTCTACTTTAACACCCTCGTGAGATACAATATGACCCAAATATTCCACCTCTTGTACTCCAAAAAAACATTTGGATGTTTTTTCATATAATTGTTTCTTCTGAAATAGTTTGAGCACCCTGTCAACATGTTCAACATGATCCTTCCAAGACCTGCTATAGATTAGTATATCATCAAAAAATACTAGCACAAATTTTCTAAGGAAGGGTTTGAAAATGGAATTCATCATCCCTTGAAATGTATAAGGTGCATTGGTAAGGCCAAAAGGCATGGCGAAAAATTCATAATGACCCTCATGAGTTCGAAATGCTATTTTCGGAATATCTTCAGTCCTCATTCTAATTTAATGATGTCCTGAACGAATATCCAACTTGGTAAAATAAATTGCACCATGTAATTTATCCAATAATCCATCAATCACAAGAATGGGAAATTCATCTTTAATAATGAACTTATTGAGCTCCCTATAATCCCAACACATGCGCCATGATCCATCCTTCTTGTGCACCAATACTACTGGAGTAGAGAAAGAACTTTAACTAGGTTGAATTATACCAGCCTCTAACATTTCTGCAATCATACGTTCAATTTCGCTCTTTTGGACATTAGGATATCTGTAAGGCCTGATGTTTGGAGGAGCACTTCCTGGAATCAAATGAATAGCACGATCATGATCACGAATAGGTGGGATTCCTTTGGGAGTTTCAAACACCTTGGAATGATTGTCCAAGACTTTTTGGATATTTGGAGAAATAGATGATTTTGATGTTGGACCTTCTAGTGAGCATAATTGTGCAATTACGCCTCGTTGTTATTTCTTCAGAAGCTTTTTCATAACATTAGAGCTTATTATCTTTCTCAGCTTCCCTACGATACCCCGTAATTCAATTTCCTTTCCTTCTGAAAAAAAAAAAAATCAAGAAAATTTCTTGAAAATTAAAAGCTACCCTTCCCAAAGATTATAACCATTGTACTCCTAGTACAACATCAGCACCTCCCATTGGAATAGAAAGCATTGGACTATTCAATACATATTCCCCCATGGTTAGCTTGATATTATGGCATTTTCCAGAGAAATTTATAGTTCCTCCATTTGCAACCATCACTTGACATTCTGGTGTTGTGTATAGGAAACAATTCAATTCCTTGGCTACCTTACAATGAATAAAATTATGGGTACTACCCAAATCAATCAAAACTATTACCTTTTTCTTCTTGATATGTCCTTCTATCTTGAGAGTTTGAGGAGTGGTAATTCCTCCCAATGCATTACACAATATGGTCGAACTCATTTCTTCTTCTTCTAGGGTTGGTTCATGGTGTATATCCTCTTCTTTTGAAGTTTCTTGTTCATTTTCTTCCTCCTCTTCACAATCTATGTAAAATAATTTATTCTCAGCACACTTATGACCTTTAGTGTATTTGCTATCACAACTGTATCAAAGCCCTTTTTCTCTTTTTATTCCATTTTTTGTGGTGTCAACCTTGTAGGTTGTGGAAGTCTAGGAGTAACAACACTTCCATCTTTATATATGTGAGTGGTAGGCTTCCTTGTAACCATAAATTTACATTCAATTTTTCTTGCCAACCTGAATGCCTTCTCCAATGAATCAGGTTCCCAAACGTGAACTTCATGTTGGATGTTATCCTTTAAAGTCCCTATGAATACATCAATCCTATGTTCCTCTAGAATATCAGTTACCCTTATATTTAATTTTCGGAAGTCCTCAATGTGCTCCACCACTAAACCCTTTTGTTTGAGATTTATCAATTGGCTAAAGAAAGTGTTGCTCTTTTTATCCTCATAATGTTCTATCATTTCCTCCGTAAAAATTGACCAAGTGACAATTTTTTTATGGGAGCAAAGCCATTGATACCATACAAATTCATTTTGTTTTAAATGTAAAGTTACAATGTGTACCTTTTGTGTGATTTTCACATTATTGAGATCAAAATATTGCTCCATATATAGTATCCATGTTACGGGATCCTTTCCATCGAACTTCCTCATATCCATCTTTGGAATATGGTGGTTCTTCCATCCAAAATTAGAGTTTATGAAATCATGATTAACATTTATTTTTTTCTCATCATGAGTTTCCTCTACTATCTTTTCACCAATAGGAAACATTCCTTGTATCAATTTTTTCAAACCTTCCATGTCTGCTTTTAGATCATTCTTCATGTTTTCCAAGTATTCTTTCATGTCATCCATCTTAGCTTCCACACCTTCCATCTTAGCTTCCATGCCAGCTTCCATTCCATCTATCTTAGCTTCCATGTATTTCTTCAAACCATCCATATTCACTTCCACGCCTTTCTTCAAAACTTACATTTCATTTTTTGTTGCTCTTTACGAGAGCGAAATTTGGTGCACTTGCTCTTGTAATTTTGATAGATCATGTTGCATTTATTCATCTTCATGAGTTATAATAGAGTATTATAACGGCTTAATGGGTGTTGAATTATTTTTAGGAGGCATTTTAGAACCCAATAATGATATCTATGCTCAATAGGCCCTTGGAATCACTTAAAACTGATTTTTCAAACAAGACATGCAATTTTAAAAAAATACACACCTTTTTCTTTCTTTTGAGGAGCTCGATATTGAAACTGAATTATCTCTGTGATTTCGGATCTTCAATATCTGAAATTTGGCCCTATAGTAGCCCTATAAATCTTCCTTCAAATGTTATAGGTTTGACCTGATTTTGATTCATCAAGTCAAAGTTATACCCAATCTCCCACAATGACCTAATTTTGGACTAGTTTAGTAGAGCGAACTTGTATGACATGCCATGTGTCACTGTTTCCTCCTTCGGCTGTGAAACCTCCTTTGGCTCTAAAATTGATACATGGGAAACTACAATCTGTTTACTTGTGGCCACTTGATACATAATTCCAGTTTGATGCTCAGAGAGAGAGATATGATAATTTTTCCAAGTTCACCGGTTTGAGATGAAATTCAAGAGCCTGAACAAACCCTAACTTCCATAGATCATATCTCTGAAAATATTGCAAGGAAAGATCTGAAATTTTTAGAGGACGCTCTTCAGGATTTCATCTTTCCTCTGTAAATATTTCAGCTTCTGAAACTTCATAGAAGAAAAATTATAGTGAACATTCCATGATGACATTTTTAGGTGAAATTTGGGAGCCTGAAAAAAAACCCTAACTTCCACAGATCATATCTCTGAAAATATTGCAAACCAAGATCTGAATTTTTACAATAAATTCCTCCATATTTTAGATTCACTCTGTAAATATTTCATCTTCTTAACCTTTGTAGAAAAAACGTTATAGCAAAAATTCCACGATGACCTTTTTGGAGCAGCGAAACCCTAGAATCCAAAGCTCTGATACCAAATGTTATGAAAACAGATCCAAAATAGAAGAAAAGAGAGATCAACGCCCTAGAAATAAGCCACTTTGAGGGGGAAAACTCCAATACATTACATAAATGAACAATTCTTGGATGATACAAATGAAAAAACTTCCTTCTATATATAGGGGTTCGTGGGGTCACAATATAATCCTAGTCGACCTAACAATAATAATGTAAGGGAACAACAATAACAATATGGGGGTTACAGGGGTACAAAAATAACAATAAGGAGGCTACACTAATAAAAATAAGGGACTACCTAGTAATATGGGGACCTAACATGCACCGGTGCGCTTGACTATCGAACACAACAATGTTCGGATAAATTGAAAAAGAAACATGGTTTTTTTATTTTTTTTTAAATTCAAAAATTAGGAGCAATTGGTTTTTCAAAATATTATTTCATTACATCTTTTAAATAATAAAAATGCATTCGCTATTCTATTATTGTCAGGCCAAGAGGTGACTCCACAATGTTAATTGTGATTTTTCATTAACGGTGATCATAGATATATGCATGGAGGGAGAGACTCTTGGACTTCATCTCCCAATGTCTCTTCATATTCTAGCTCTCCTTATTTTCTATGTAAATTATTTTACATATTCACCCAAAGCCAAGGATTAGGTGTCAAAATTCCCCCCATTAATCTGAAGGGATGTTGGTGAGTCCAAGCATCATTATGAATCTTTAGAACTTTTCTCTTCCAAATGCTTTGGTGAAGATGCCTGCAATATGCTCATTTGTGGAACAATGGCATATATGGATTGTCTTGGCCTACACATGATGTCGAATCAGAGGGTATTTTGTATTGATGTGCTTTTCTCGATCATGGAACTTTGGGTTCTTAACCAACTTTATTGTGAAAGTGTTTTCAATCATGAGTGGAGTTGAATGCACTTGTTTCTCCGGCAAATCTTCCAGAATTTTATTAAGCCACAAAATTTCCTTTGTTGCTTTAGCTGTTGCCACATATTTTTCCTTATTTTTGGAATCTATTGGAACTGATTGTTTGCGTGATCTCCTAAAGATAGCTCCTGATCCAATATTCATAGCATAATCTAAAGTAGATACCCTAGTTTCTTTGTCTCCATTAAAGTCTGAATCAAATTATCCAATCAAGCTGAAGTTTTCCCCAATGTATACTTGTGTCTAAAGTCTTGAGTCCCCTTCAAGTACTTTAGAACTCTTTTTTCAGTTGACCAATGTCCCTCACAAGGATTTTGCATAAACCTGGAGAGGATTCCAATAGAAAATTAAATTTTTGGTCTGGTAGTAGTCAGGTAGTTTATACTTCCTACAAGTTGTATATACTTTGTTGCATCCTCAAATTATTTTCCTTCAATGGATATGAGCTTCAAGTTATGTTCCATTGGAGTAGTCAAAGGATTGCACTCAGTCATGAAAAACATGTTCAACAGATCTCCAATGTACTTCTTCTTCTTAGGAATGTAAACTTCGGATGTTGAGTTACTTCAATAACAAGATAGTAGTGAACATAGCCCAAGTCAGTCATTTCAAAACCTTTCCTCAATTCCTTCTTTATGGATGCAATATATATCTCATTGTTCCCTATCATCAAATGACCATATACATACACCATAAGATATACAGTTTTTTTTCTAAATTTCTTGAGAAACAAATTTGCATCATCAAGATCATAATTTTTGAAGTTAAGTTTCAGAAGATGCTCAGTTAACTTATCATACCAGGCTTGCGGTGCTTGCTTGAATCCATTCAAGGATTTTACAAGTTTGCATACTTTTTGTTCTTGGAACTTCACAACAAATCCTTCTAGCTAGGACATAAAAACATTTTCTTTCATATCTAGATTCAAGAAATAATTTTTTACATCCATTTAATGAAATTTCCGACCGTTCTGAGCTGGCAAGACAAAGAGTGTCTTGATGGTAGCCCATTTTGTTGTTGGGGGGGGGGGGGGGGGGGGGGGGGGGGGGGGGGAATTCTCATAATCAACCCCTCCTTTCTGTGAAAAATGTTTTTCCACAAGCCTAGCTTTGTGATTTTCAAGTGAGCCATCAGTTTTATACTTATTTTTGTAGATGCACCTACAACCAATTGATTGGTTCGTAATTGAGGATCAAGCAGCTTCTAGGTTCCATTCTTTATCAAGGCATCATATTCCTTTTGCATCACTTCTTTCCATTCATCATGAGAAGCAACTTATTTGAAGGAAGTTGGTTCAAAATATGTAGACAAATACAGTTCACAACCATAAGAAATATCCATATCAATAGGTGAATCGGAATCATCTACATCACCTCCATTTTTCTTGATGGAACTTCTTGTTCCTGTCTATCCATCGTCATTAGAAAAAACATTTTCAATTTTCTTTATCAACCATTTTGGAGGACCTTTCAGAGATGGCCTAGGCTGCTTAGTTGACTGAGTTGGGGCTGAATCAAGATTTATTCTCCCAATTATGTCAATCACATCACTCAAAGTTTCATCTATGGTTGGAGCTTCATGTGGGGGAGAGAGTGCTTCAAAAGAAGATTCCACATATTGATCCATTATAGGAATCCCCCCTTCAAGATGTGGAATATGATTATCAAATTCTTGAAATGAATTTGCATGTTTGAATCTATCCAAGCGATCAAGTTTTTGTTCAACAACATTGTCAGTATTGGAAGATTCAAGAGAGATGACATCTCTAGATACTAAAAACTTCTTGTTAAATTAATCATAGAGACAGTATGCTTTGGAGGTATTTGAAAACCCTGAGAAAATACACTTATGACTCCTTACACCAATTTTTTTTCTTTATTCCTTAGGTATCAAGGCATAACGGGTGGAACCAAAGACCCTAAGATGCTTTAACGAAGGAATGTGGCCATACCACATTTCATAAAGAGTATTTTTTCTAATATCATTAGAAGGACACCTATTCTTTATATATACAGAACATAGAATTGCATCGGCCAAAATCATCAGTTTAACATTCTTGAAAAACATCATGGAACGTACCATATTTAAGATTGTCCTATTCATTCTTTCAACTACTCCATTCTGTTGGGGATTATAAGGCACATTTGTTTGATGTTTGATCCCATGTTGGTGAAGATAGTTTTCAAATTCATTTGAATGTATTCTTTTTCATTATCAGTGCGAATAGATCCAATATGAGAATGTGCATCATTTTCAATCCATGTATGAAAGTTCTTGATTGTTTGAAAAGCAACAGATTTGTTCTTCAATAAATAAAACCAACACATCCTGGTGTAGTCATCAATAAATTTCATCATATATGTATTTCCATTCGAAGAAGGAACGAGAATTGGGCCACATAAATCTGAATGAATGAGTTCAAGTTTTCTATGTGCTCTGGAATGTGAATCATTGAAATATTGTTTTCTATTATTTCCTAGAATACAAACATCACATTGCTTAAGTTTCGTAGGAATTGTAGGCAAACCAGTAACACCATTTCTCTTCAACAATCGAAGGTTGTCATAGTTCAAGTTTCCAAATCTAGCATGCCATAAAAGACTTAATGGAAATCTACCTTCATCATAATAAGAATTTTATCCAAATTTTTGTGCACGAGAAGAGGTACCTTGCAACTTCAGAAGCATTTATCCTTCTTTCCCTATCATGAAAAGTGAGTGATCTCATGCTTTTTTGACTTCAAAATTTCCATCAAACATATGAATGGAGTGTCCTTGCTAGTGGATGTGCACCAAAGACAACAAGTTTCTCCTCAACTCTGGTAGGTATAGAACATAACGTAGAAGAAAGTTTTTAAGACCAGGAAATTTGAGCTTGATGGTTCCAACCCCTGATGGCTTGAGTTTTGACATGTCTCCAAAGTATATTTCTCCATCAACATTCTAAATAAATTATTCAAAAAAATATCTTCTAAAATTCATATGGAAAGTTTTTCCTGAATCAAGAAACCAGTCATCTTCCCAATAAGAAATTAAAGCAATAAAAAAAACTTCATTCACTCCAATATTTCAATGTGCCACAATATAATGAGTCGATTCGGGTGCTTTAACTCTCTCTTTTTCATGGGTTTTACCTTTGGCTTCATTTATTTCCTACGCAATTCTTTCCCAAGGAAGCTTACATGTGGATGCATCATGTCCATCTATATTGCAACATATGAAATAAAGATCAGACTCTTCTCCTTGAAATTGTCTGCCCCCCTGCCTCTAAAATTTCTTCTTCCTCTTCCTCTTCAACCACCTTTTCCTCTAGAAGGATCTTGTGCATGATTCTTGTTATGAAACCAACTCACAAAATAGAATAAAATATAGATCGATGACTTATAAATCAGCCTCTTCGAGGGGGAAACCTCCTTTACATTACATAAATGAAAAATTCTTGGATGACACAAATGACAAAACCTCCTTTATATATATAGGATTCCATGGGGTCACAATATAATCCTAGCCGACCTAACAATAATAATGTAAGGGCATAATAATAACAATATGGGGACTATAGGGTACAACAATAACAATAAGGGGGCTACACTAACAAAAAGAAGGGACTACACTAGTAATATAGGGCCCTAACATGCCCCTCTCCTTCAAAAAAAAATTTCCCTCAACACTTGATTAGTTCTGGATGCTTCTGTATAAAATTATCCTCCTCCCATGTGGAATATTCAATGGGTAAGTTCTTCGACTTGATGAGATACTTTGAAATTGATCAATTCCGTAGTTGTTGAGTTCTTGTTTCCGTGACTACTTCAGGTTCCAATATGATTTTTCTATCCTCATCAATTTCTAGAAATATTGCTTGAACTGCAATTTTGTCACCCATAACCTTCTTTAAGCATGAAACATGGAAAACTGAGTGCACTCAGGAAGATGTAGGAAGCTCCAATTTGTATGCCATAGTACCAATCTTTTGCAACACCTTGTAAGCACCATAGTACTTTGGCGTAAATTTTTTATCCTTCTTAGCTTGCTTGAGGGACATTTTTTTGTATGGTTGTAGCCGTAAAAATACCCAGTCGCCTACATAAAAAATTCTCTCGTTGTGATGTTGAGCTGCCTATTTTTCATTCGATTATGTGCCAAATTTAGGTTATGTTTAAGATTTGGAGAATGTGTTGTTGATGCTCGATGTGATCTTCCACTGCTTGAACCTTATAATTTTATCTTAAAGATGGTGTGATGGACGGTAGATGATATCCATAGAATTCCATAAATTGGGTCATTTTGCTACAATGTGGAAGGAAGTGTTATACCACCATTCATCTAGAGGTAACCACTTGTCCCATTGTTTTTTTTTATCAAATACAAAGCAACGAAGATATCCTTCCAAACATTTGTTCACTATCTCAGTTTTCCCATCGGATTGAGGATGATAAGATGAGCTATGAGCTAGTTGAGTACCCAAACAAGAAAATAATTTCATTCAAAAATTTCCACTAAAAATGGGATCTCTATCACTTACAATAATATTTGGGTTTCTATGTAGCTTTTGAATTGTTTCCATAAATGCAGTAGCAACTGTACTTGATTTAAATGGATGAGATCATTCACAAAAGTGTGCATACTTGGTAAGCCTATCAACTACCACCATGATGACACTCTTTCCTTCAGACTTAGGTAAACCTATAATAAAACCCATTGAAACATCCTCCCAACATTGATTTGGAATGGATAAAGGTTGTAGCAGACTCAGGGTCTTATTTGTCTCAACTTTATTTTGCTGGAAAACCAAACATTCTGCCACAAAATTTTGAATATCATATTTAAGGGCATCCCAAAAAAAAAAATCATCACCTTGTGGTAAGTTTTTTAAAATCCCGAGTTTCCTCCTAAGGGAGAGGTGTGCAATTCCAAAATAAGCTTTTGTTTTAGTTGGGAATTATTACAAAGATATAAGCGATCTGTGTACCATAAGGAATCATTTTTCCAATTAAATGTATCAGATGTATTGGTATTTTGTTGAAACTTTTGAATGAGTGTCCATACTTCTTCGTCATTCTTCCATTCGTCCCTTTATTTGTTTATCCAATATGTTTGGATAATATAAATGGCCCATAGTTTTGGTACTTCATCTCCTAGCGTTAGGTTTTTGGAATTTTAGGGTTTTCCATTGTTTCTCAATAATAAATATGCCCTTGAGCCTCATTTTAACACAGTTCATAGGCATGTAGCCACCACATCTCTTCTCAAAGATAAGCTACTAGTGCCCTAGCTAGTTTATTTCCATTATGTCTGTAAGCATATTTCTGTTATTTGATATTAATGAAATGAAGTATTATGTCCATTGAATTACTGTGTTTATGTCTATTTCTGTATTTTATTGTGTTCCTACATAAATACGGATCAGGTAAGGCCAAAAGGAATGACCAAAAATTTATGATGACCCTCATGAGTTCAAAATGTTGTTTTCGAAATGTCTCCAATCTTCATTCTAATTTGATGATATCCTGAACAAAGATCCAACTTGATGAAATAAATTTCTCCATGTAATTCATCCAATAATTCATCAATCACAGGGATGGGAAATTTATCTTTAATAGTGAGCTTAATGAGGTCCTTATAATCCAAACACATGTGCCATGATCCATCCTTCTTGTGCACCAATACTACTGGAGCAAAGAAATAACTTTGACTATGTTGAATTATACCAGCCTCTAGACTTTCTGCAATCATACGTTCAATTTCTCTCTTTTGGACATAAGGATATCTATAAGGTCTGATGTTTGGAGGAACACTTCCTGGAATCAAATGAATAGCATTATAATGATCACAAATAGGTGGGAGTACTTTGGTAGTTTCAAACACCTTGGAATGATTTTCCAAGTATTTTTGGAGATCTACAGAAATAGATGATTTTGATGTTGGAACTTATAGTGAGAATAATTGTGCAATGACGCCTCATTTTTCTTTCTTTAGAAGCTTTTTCATGACATTAGAGCTTATTATCTTTCCTAGATTTCTTGTGATACCCCGTAATTAAACTTAATTTCCTTTTGAAAAAAAATTCAAGAAAAGTTCTTGAAAATTAAAAGCTTCTGTCCCCGAAGATTGTAACCATTGTACTCCTAGTACAACATTAGCACCACCCATTGGAATGGAAAGTATTGGACTATTCAATACATATTCCCCCATGGTTAGCTTGATATATGGCACTTTCCGGTGAAATTTATAGTTCCTCCATTTTCCACCATCACTTGAAACTATGGCGCTAGGTATAGGAAGTAATTCAATTACTTTGATACCTTACAATGAATAAAATTATGGGTACTACCCGAATAAATAAGCACTATTACATTTTTCTTCTTGATATGTCCTTCTATCTTGAGAGTTTAAGGAGTGGTAATTCCTGCCAATGCATTACAGGATATGGTCAGATTCATTTATTCTTCCTCTAGGGTTGGTTCTTGGTGTATATCCTCTTCTTTTGAATGTTCTTGTTCCTTTTCTTCCTCCTCTTCACAATATATGTAAAATAATTTCTTCTCAGCACACTTATTACCTTTAGTGTATTTTCTATCACAACTATAGAAAATACCTTTTTCTCTTTTTTCTTCCAATTTTTTTGGTTTCAACCTTGTACGTTGTGGAATTCTAGGAGTAGCAACACCTCCATATTTATAGTTGTGAGTGGTAGGCTTCCTTGTCGCCATAATTTTGAAATCAAATTTTCTTGCCAACCTAAATCCCTTGTCCAATGTATCATGTTCCCAAAGGCGAACCTCATGTTGGATGCTATCCTTTAGAATCCCTATGAAGACATCAATCCTATGTCCCTCTGGAATATTATTTACTCTTATATTCAATTTTTATAAGTCCTCAATGTGCTCCATCATTGAACCCTTTTGTTTGATATTTATCAATTGGCTAAAGAAGATGTTTCTCTTTGTATACTCATAATGTGTCATCATTTCCTCCATAAAAGTTGACCAAGTGCCGAGTGGTATACAAAAACAAATCCATCAATACCATACAAACTGATTTTGTTCTAAATATGAAGTTGCAATGCGTACCTTTTGTGTGTTTTGTGTATCATGTAGCTCAAATTATTTCCCAATTTGTAGTATCCAAGTTATCAGATCATTGCCATCAAACTTCCTCATATCTATATTTGGAATATGGTGGGTATTAAATCCAACATTAGAGTCTATTAAATCATGATTAACATTTCATTTGTTCTCATCATGAGTTTCCTCTGCTTCCTTTTTGCCATTAGGAAGCTTTTCTTGTAGAACCTTTGCCAAACCTTCCTTCAAAACTTCCATGTCTTTCTTCAAATATTCCATGTTTCCTTCTATACCATCCACATTAGTTTCCATGCCATCCATCTTATCTTCCACACCATCCATCTTAGCTTCCATGCCATTCTTCAAACCATCCATCTTAGCTTCCACTCCTTTCTTCAAACCATCCATCTTAGCTTCCACGCCATCCATATTAGCTTCCATGCCATTCTTCAAACCATCTATATTAGCTTCCACCCCTTTCTTCAAACCATCCATCTTAGCTTCCACGCCTTTCTTCAAAACTTCCATTTCATTTTTTGTTACTATTTGCGAGAGCGAAATCTATTGCACTTCGTCTTGTAATTTTGATATATCATGTTTCACTTATTCCTCTTCATGATTCATAATAGAGCCTTCTAATGGCTCAATGGGTGGTTAATTCTTTTTAGGGGGGGGTTTAGAACCCAATACTGGTATCTATGCTTCAATATGCCCTTGGAATCACTTCAAACTAGTTTTTCAAAGAAGACTTATGCAATTTGAAAAAAAATACACACATTTTTATTGCTTATCAGGAGCTCGATATTGAAACTGATGTATCTCTATTATTTCAGATCCCTGAGATTTTATCCTTGATCCTTTAGTATCCCTCTGAATCTTCTTTCCAATGCCATAAATCTAACATGATTTGGATTCTTCAAGACAAAGTTATGCTCAATCTCCCACAATGTCCTAATTATGGACTGGTTCAGTATAGCGAACTTGTACGGCGTGCCACATGTCATTGTTTCCTCCTTCAGCTTTGAAATCGATAAACATGAAACTACAGCTTGTCTGCTTTCAACCACTTTCACATAATTCCAATTTGATGCTCAGAGAGAGAGTTATGACGATTTTCTCAAGGCCACCTCTTTGAGATGAAATTTGGGTGCCTGCAAAACCCTAACTTCCATAGATCATATCTCCGAAAATATTGTGAACCAAGATCTGAAATTTTTACATGAAGTTCCTCCTAATTTCTTCGCAAATGGGATTTTTTCTTTTATATTCTGAAACTTCGTAGAAAAAAAATTGTAGCGAAAATCCACGATGACATGTTTGAAGCAACGAAACCCTGGAATCCAAAGCTCTGGTACCAATTGTTATGAAAGCAGCTCACATAGATAGAAGAAAAGATAGATCAACGAATTATAAATTAGCCTCTTCAAGGGGGAAATATTCTTTACATTACATAAATGAAAAATTACTGGATGACGTAAATGACAAAACCTCCTTCTATATATAGGAGTCCATGGGGTCATAATATAATCCTAGTCGACCTAACAATAATAACAATAAGGGACTACACTAGTAATATAGGGCCCTAAAAATTCTTCTCTCTATGTGCAAGACACACAGCTTCTTCAGTAGACTCAGGAGTTGTCTTCTTCCCATAATATTTCTCTCTTTCAGAAAACTTCTTCTCAAGGGAGTGAAAGGTAATCTCCTTGATATTTCCACTTGCTTTCAATGACGCAAGATAATGTGAATAAGTGGGCTATAGTGCCTTGACATAAGCTATGATAGGTATGTCTATTTCAACACCAGCGTTTTTAATATCATGCATAACAGATATTACTTCTGATGCTAAAGCAATAGGGTCATCATTTTTCAATTCAAGACATATTTTAATCATCAACTGGACAAATTCAAGTTCATAGTGTGATTCATGCAATTATTTCAACTTCTTCAAGGCATCATAAGCATTTTAGAATGGTGAAATATGGTGACTCACCTCTTCATTTACATATGTTGCAATCAATCCATAGGCCTTGTTGTTATTTTTTTCCCAAATGGCGATCTCCTTGACTGAATTTGGATTTGCAAGTGAATTATCTCCTTCTCCTTCACAAATTACTCTCCACAACTCAATAAAAAGGAGAGTGTGTTTAATATTCCTTTATCATTCTAGATAGTTCTCTTTTCCAGAGAGGATTAATCTAACAATTGATATCATTGAATGCATCTTAAAGGCTGTGTAAAAAAATATACTCTACTACCAATATACTGTGAAAATTTTCACTTTTGCTTGTAATTTTTTTTTTGTAAAAAAAATGCACTCTGATATTCTATAAAAATACAATTTTGGTATTTATATGCAGAGTTATTACTTGGGGAAGGTAGTATATGGGGTTGGTAATATTTGGGAAGGTGGATATTGGAGAGGTAGTATGTGGGAGAGGTAATATGTGGGAAGGTGTATATGGGAGAGGTAATGGGTTAATGCAATTATGGTAGGAGTTAAAATACCGGCAGTATAATATATGAGCAGTCTAGCAAGGAGGAGGTCATATGATTACAATTATATAGCGTGATGTCACGGGGAGGAGGTCATATCACCAAGAGTGGAGCGGAGGTATTTGAACGGTGGTATGCAAAGGTATGAGAATGGTGGTATGTTGACTGAGCAGTGGTATGGAGTGGAAAAATGTAAAACACCAAAACATGAGTAGTGGTAATTTTTTTTACAATGGTATTAACACCTTTATCAATATTAACACTAGAGGAGTGACGGAACAGTGGTATTAACTTGTATCAATATATATGGGAGTAAGGGTGTTGCGCAGCACGTTAAATATACCTCCCTCTCGTGTAATCCAGCAACCGACTGTCAGAACAGTGAAGTATTTTCGACTCATATTTTTGTGTATCATCAAGTTCACACATAATATGCCCTTCTCAAACCTTATGGGGAGATCCACTACACTTCCACGCCAATTCACCGATACCAGACCTCCTGTGAAGGAGCTTGTGATACCAGGAGTGCCGATTGTTCGAAGGTATTGTTTGGATACCAACCGACTATGGTATGGCCCTCACAATCTCAATTGAGGGTGTTGTGGGAGTGATAAGGTGTTGATGAGAGGATAGGAGGTCACTATTGCAACGAGGAGGAGCGCAGTGGGTATGGAGGAGGAGTGCAGTGGTGAGGGGATATGGAACACTCGGATGGAGTACGTATCCAACGATCGCAGAGATGTGCATTCAAAAGAACTAATGCAGATACAAAAGGAAGAGAATATGACAGACTTCAAAAATGGCACAAGGGAGTTACAGAAGCTTAAAAAGCTAAAAATGGAGTTGGCTCTAATACCATGTCAGGCCAAGAGGTAACTCCAAAATGCGAATTGTGATTTTTGATTAAGGGTGATCATAGATATATACATGGAGGGAGAGACTTTTGGGCTTCATATCCTAGTGTCTCTTCATATTCCAGCTCTCCTTATTTTCTATTTACATTATTTTACATATTCACCCAATCCCAAGGATTAGGTGTCAACAATTATTTTTCCCAAAATTTCAAGGGAATGATTTACAAGAGAGACATATCAGGAGCATTATGCAGCAGGAGAATAATTTAGAGTAGAAGAACTATTCAGAAGATCAAAAGTTGAAAGGTATGGTGTTTCACGCAAAACCCTACATAGTAAAAAAATTATATTTTATTGTTTATTTTACGAATAAAAAAATTACTATTTTTGTTAGGGTTTAATTAAAAGAGATATCGATTTCAAGAGAGACATACTGGGAGCACTTTGGAGCAGCAAAATATTTTGGAACCGTAGAGAGACCATAATTTGAAAGGTATGGTGATTCACTCAAAATCCTGGATAGAAAAAATTTTAAATTTTACGATTAATTTTTTATACAATTTGTGTTAGATTTATTCACAATTCAGAATATATATATGTGTGTGTGTATATATATATAAACCTTGTATAATAAAAAAATTACTATTGATTTTACTAGTAAAAACTCTTACGATCTCTATTCCTATTTAACTATAATTAGTTCATAAAAATAACAAAAAAATCAATACTTACCTTAAATCCTTGCTTCTTCTTGCAAAAATTCACCTTAAGATTTAATTTCCTCTACCATTTCACAATTAGGGTTTTCATTTTAGGAATTTTGGATTTAATGGGTTTATGTACTTACTACATATAGGGTGTTGGACATATAAAGTAGGGGAATCGCTTATTGAATTAGATCCAAACCTTGTCAGCCATGTCCGTTTTTTTTAAACATATATATGTTTTGTAGTGCCTC
Organism: Pinus albicaulis; assembly: GCA_034641835.2. Lineage (NCBI taxonomy): Eukaryota > Viridiplantae > Streptophyta > Pinopsida > Pinales > Pinaceae > Pinus > Pinus albicaulis. Next base: position 1,498,281,544 of record CM076581.1, read on the forward strand.
GTGTGTAATATAACACAATGGTGTGCCCTATGTCATACAACACACCGATATATTATAAAATTGTTTCCTTCGTCCAGTTTTTTCATCATTGCTCAAAGTGTAATATAACACATCGGCGTGCCTCTTCCAAATAGAACAGTTAAATCATGTTGGTGGGTTTATCGTTAAAAATTTCACCATAATAATTTAAAATTATTTTAAAAATAATAATTTTCCCTGAAAGTGTCGAATAATTAAATGCCTAGTTATTTTAATGGCATAAACACACTAGTGTGTTTATTCAGATAAACGCACTGGTTACCAAAGCTTTTTTTGGCTGAAAAGTACTTGATTTATTTTTAAAATATATTTAATGGCTTTTTTATTGAATGGCACAGGTTGTATATTGATAAAAAAATGTCTGAGAAGGTGTCAAGTAACAAAAATATTGATCGACACAATGATATCACATCGAAAAAATTAGAGAAAGCAAGTTCTTTGTAAATTATTTACAAACTTAATATGTTTGAACTATGTGTAAGTTTAAATAATATGTATTAGCTGTGTGTGTCATGCATATCCACAAAATGAAGTAGTTTGATCAGATTATTTTTAATCTAAGTGCAGAAGAGCGTAAAATATTGATAGAAAACTTGCATAAGGATGCATTAGGTGAATGAAAAAAATACTATTCAATGAGTTTTTTCCTAAATTTTCATTAATAATATACTTAAGAATATTAAATAACATGTTTCAAACAATCTATTAATTCATATATGTTTAATGTTCTACAGTGAGCAATAACAAAAGAAAATATAAATTTCACTTTAAGAAAATAAAAATTATAGAACATGTAAATGATGATGAATCAGTCCTTAGCTCATCTAGAGTAGTGTTGGAGGTTAATGAAAGGGGGAAAAATTTACAAAACTATGAGGGATCTAGTGGAATGAACGTATAGACATACTTTCCACTTATAATACAAAAATCAATCTAATGATTCTAAGAATCAAATTATATCTAAAATACAAGAAATGTTTTGAGAGCCATGGTCAATGAGACTGTTGTGAAACCAGCTCCAAAAAGATAAGAAAAGAGATATCAACGCCTTAGAAATAAGCCACTTTGAGGGGGCAACCTCCAATACATTACATGAATGAAAAATTCTTGGATGATTCAAATTACAAAACCTCATTTCTATATATAGCAGTCCATGGGGCTACAATGTAATCCTAGTGGGCCACAATGTAATCCTAGCCGACCAAACTATAATAATTTAAGGGCACAATAATAACAATATGGGGGTTACAAGAGTACAATAATAACAATAAGGGGGTTACACTAACAACAATAAGGGACTATACTAGTAATATATGGACCTAACATGCCCCTCTCCTTCAAAAAAGTGTTGTCCTCAACGCTTGAGTAGCTCTGGGTGCTTCTTTATAAAATTCTCATCCTCCCATGTAGAATCTTCAGTGGGTAAGTTCTTCCACTTGATGAGATACTCTGAAATTGATTGATTCCGTAGCTGTCAAGTCCTTTTTTTCCGTGACCGCTTAAGGTTCCATTATGATTTTTCCTTCCTAATCAAGTTCTAGCAATATTGTCTGAACTGGAAGATTTTCACCTATAACCTTCTTTAAGCATGAAACACGAAAAATTGGATGCACTCGTGAAGAAGCAGGAAGCTCCAATTTGTATGCCATAGTACCAATCTTTTGCAACACCTTGTAAGGACCATAGTACTTTGGCGATAATTTATTATCCTTCTTAGCTTGATTGAGGGACATTTGTTTGTATGGTTGTAGCCGTAAAAATACCCAATCTCCTACATCAAAACTTCTCTCGCTACGATGTTGATCTGCCTGTTGTTTCATTCGATTTTGTGCCAAATTCAGGTTATCCTTTAAGAGTTGGAGAATTTCTTGCTGATGCTCGATGTGATCTTCCACTGCTTGAACCTTCGAATTTTCCCTTAAAGATGATGTGATGGATGGTGGATGATATCCATAAAGTGCCATAAATGGGGTCGTTTTTGCTGCAGTATGGAAGGAAGTGTTATACCACCATTCAGCGAGAGGTAACCACTTGACCCATTGTGTTTTTTTATCAGATACAAAACAACGAAGATATCCTTCCAAACATTTATTTACTATCTGAGTTTGACCATCAGATTGAGGATGATAAGATGAGCTATGAGCTAATTGAGTACCAAAACAAGAAAATAACTCCGTCCAAAAATTTCCGGTAAAAATGGGATCTCTGTCGCTCACAATAACCCTTGGGCTTCCATGTAGCTTTTGAATTCTGTCCATAAATGTAGTAGCAACTGTACTTGCTTTAAATGGATGAGATAAAGCACAAAAGTGTGCATACTTGGTAAGTCTATCAACTACCACCATGATGATACTCTTTCCTTCGGACTTAGGTAAACCTGTGATAAAATCCATTGAAATCTCCTCCCAACGTTGACTTGGAATGGATAAAGGTTGTAGAAGTCCTGGGGTCTTAATTGTCTCCACTTTATTCTGCTGGCAAACCAAACATTCCGCCATAAAATTTTGAATATCAGATTTAAGGCCATCCCAAAAAAATTCTTTCTTCACCCTGTGGTAAGTTTTTAAAAATCCTGAGTGTCCTCCTAAAGGAGAAGTGTGCAATTCCAAAAGAATCTTTTGTTTTGGTTGGGAATTCTTACAAAGATATAAGTGATCTTTGTACCATAAGGAATCATTTTTCCAACTAAATGTATCAGATGTACTAGGATCTTGCTACAAATTTTGAATGAGTGTCCACACTTCTTCGTCCTTCTTCCATTCATCTCTTGCTTCAGTTATCCAATCTAGTTGGATAATAGAAATGGCACAAAGCAATGCTTCCACCCCTTCATTATTTCTTGAGAGTGCATCTGCAACAATATTTAGCTTCCCTTTTTTGTATATTATTTTAAAGTCATAACCCAACATCTTTGTGACCCATTTTCGCTACTCTTCTAAAGATAGTCTTTGTTCCAAAAATTGTTTAAGACTATCATGATCAGTTTTTACCTTGAAGTGTCTTCCCATTAGGTAAGTTCTCCATTTCTTTAGTGCATGCAGTATTACTAACATTTCCTTCTCATAAATAGGTTTCTGTAAATACTTTCCTTTGATTGGACGACTTTCAAAAGAAATGGGTCTTCATTCTTGCATTATAACAGCACCAATTCCATTTCTTGAGTCATCACATTCCACAATAAAGATTTTTGTGAAGTCTGGCGTAGCTAAGACTGGTGCTAGGCACATTGCCTCTTTAAGATTTTCAAAGGCCTTAGTTGCTTCAGGAGTCCATGAAAATGCATCTTTCTTCAATAATGTTGTTATAGGTGTTGTTATTCTCCCATAATTCTTAACAAACTTTCGATAATACCCTGTTAACTTGAGAAATCCTCGCAACTGCTTTATGGATGTGGGGACTTTCCATTGCTTAATGGCTTTAATTTTGTTAGGGTCTACCTTAACACCCTCGTGAGATACAATATGACCCAGATATTCCAACTCTTGTACTCCAAAGAAACATTTGGATGTTTTTGCATATAATTGTTTCTCCTGCAATAGTTTGAGCACCCTGTCAACATGTTCAACATGATCCTTCCAAGACCTGCTGTATATTAGTATATCATCAAAAATACTAGCACAAATTTTCTAAGGAAGGGTTTGAAAATGGAATTCATCAACCCTTGAAATGTAGAAGGTGCATTGGTAAGGCGAAAAGGCATGACCAAAAATTCATAATGACCCTCATGAGTTCGAAATGTTGTTTTTGGAATATCTTCAGACTTCATTCTAATTTGATGACATCGTGAACGAAGATCCAACTTGGTAAAATAAATTGCTCCATGTAATTCATCCAATAATTCATCAATCACAGGAATGGGAAATTTATCTTTAATGGTGAGCTTATTGAGCTCCCTATAATCCGGACACATGCGCCATGATCCATCCTTCTTGTGTACCAATACTACAGGAGCATAGAAATAACTTTGACTAGGTTGAATTATACCCGCCTCTAACATTTATGCAATCATACGTTCAATTTTTCTCTTTTGGACATAAGGATATCTCTAAGGCCTGATGTTTGGAGGAAAACTTCCTGGAATCAAGTGATAAGCATGATCATGATCACGAATAGGTGGGAGTCCTTTTGGAGTTTCAAAAACCTTGGAATGATTGTCCAATTCTTTCTTTAGAAGCTTTGTCATGACATTAGAGCTTATTATCTTTCTCGGCTTCCCTGCAATACCCTGTAATTTGACTTCCTTTCCTTCTGAAAAAATTTCAAGAAAAGTTCTTGAAAACTAAACGCTATTGTCCCCAAATATTTTAACCATTGTACTCCTAGTACAACATCGGCACCTCCCATAGGAATGGAAATCATTGGACTATTCAATACATATTCCCCCATGGTTAGCTTGATATTATGGCATTTTCAAGAGAAATTTATAGTTCCTCCATTTGCAACCATCACTTGACACTCTGGTGCTGGGTATAGGAAACAATTCAATTCTTTGGCTACCTTACAATGAATAAAATGATGGGTACTACCTGAATCAATCAACACTATTACATTTTTTCTTGATATTTCCTTCTATCTTGAGAGTTTGAGGAGTGGTAATTCCTGCCAATGCATTACACGATATGGTCCGACTCATTTCTTCCTCTTCTTGGGTTGGTTCCTGGTGTATATCCTCTTCTTGTTCATTTTCTTCTTCCTCTTCACAATCTATGTAAAATAATTTCTTCTCAGCACACTTATTACCTTTAGTGTATTTGCTATTACAACTGTAGCAAAGCCCTTTTTCTCTTTTTTCTTCCAATTGTTGTGGTGTCAACCTTGTAGGTTGTGGAAATATAGGAGTATCAACACTTCCCTCTTTATAGAAGTGGGTGTAGGCTTCCTTGTCACCATAATTTTACATTCAATTTTTCTTGCCAACCTGAATGCCTTCTCCAATGGATCAAGTTCCAAAATGCGAACTTCATGTTGGATGTTGTCCTTTAAAGTACCTATGAAGAGATCAATCCTGTGTTCCTCTGGAATATCAGTTATACCCTTATATTCAATTTTTGGAAGTCCTCAATGTGCTCCCCCATTAAACCCTTTTGTTTGAGATTTATCAATTGGCTAAATAAGGTGTTGCTCTTTGTATCCTCATAATGTGCTATCATTTTCTCCGTAAAAATTGACTAAGTGACAATTTTTTTACGAGAGAAAAGCCATCGATACCATACAAATTTATTTTTTTCTAAACGTAAAGTTGTAATGTGTACCTTTTGTGTGTTTTTCACATTATGGAGATCAAAATATTGCTCCATCTGTAGTATCCATGTTACAAGATCCTTTCCATCAAACTTCCTCATATCCATTTTTGGAATATGGTGGTTCTTCCCACCAACATTAGATTTTATGAAATCATGATTAACATTTATTTTTCTCTCATCATGAGTTTCCTCTACTATATTTTCACCATTAGGAAACATTTCTTGTATCAACTTTGTCAAACCTTCCATGTCTGCTTTTATATCATTCTTCATTTTTTCCATTTTTTCATCGATCTTAGCTTTCATGTCATCAATCTTAGATTCCATGCTAGCTTCCATGCCATCTATTCCATTCTTCAAACCATACATCTTAGATTCCACGCCTTTCTTCAAACCATCCATCTTAGTTTCCACACCTTTCTTCAAAACTTCTATGTCATTTTTTGTTTCTCTTTGCGAGAGCGAAATTTGTTGCACTTGCTCTTGTAATTTTGATATGTCATGTTGCCATTCTTTGTCTTCATGAGTCATAGTAGAGATTTCTAAGGGCTTAATGAGTGTTGAATTCTTTTTAGGGGCCATTTTAGAATCCAATATTGATATCTATTCTAAAATATGCCCTTGGAATCAATTCAACTTGATTCTTCAAACAAGACTTATGCAATTCAAAAAAAAAAAAAAAATACACACCTTTTACTTGCTTTTTAGGAGCTCGATATTGAAATTTAATTATTTCTATAATTGTGGATCCTAAATATCTGAAATTCAGCCCTGTAGTAGCCCTCTAAAACTTCTTTCAAATGCAATAGGTCTAATCTGATTTGGATTCTTCAAGGAAAAGTTATGTCCAATCTCCCACAATGACCCAATTTTGGACTGGTTCAGTACAGTGAACTTGTATGACTTTCCACGTGTCACTGTTTCCTCCTTTGGCTCTAAAATTGATAGAAAAAAAACTACAGTCCAATTACTTGTGGCCAATTTTTACGGCATTCCAATCCGATGCTCAGAGAGAGAGCTATGAAGATTTTCCCACGATCACCTCTTTGAGATGAAATTCAGAAGCCTCAAAAATCCCTAACTTCCACAGATCATATCTCCGAAAATATTGTGAACCAATATCTGAAATTTTGTGACAGTGTTCCTCAGTATTTCTCCTTCACACTCTAAAAATTTCATATTTTAAAGATTCATAGAAAAAACATTATTCCGAAAATACCACAATGACCTGTTTAGGTTAAATTCAAGAGCCTGCAAAATGACCTAACTTGCATAGATCATATCTCCGAAATTATTGCAAACCAAGCTCTGAAATTTTGTGATGATGTTCCTCAAGATTTTGGCTTCACACTTTAAAAATTTTCGATTTTGAACCTTCGTAGAAAAAAAAATTATAGTGAAAATGCCACGATGACCTGTTTGGAGCAGCGAAACCCTATAATCTCAAAGCTCCGATACCAAATGTTTTGAAACCAGCTCCAAAAAGAGAAGAAAAGAGATATCAATGCCTTAGAAATAAGCCACTTTGAGGGGGAAACCTCCAATACATTACATGAATGAACAATTTTTGGATGATTCAAATTACAAAACCTCTTTTCTATATATAGGAGTCCATGGGGCTACAATGTAATCCTAGTGGGCCACAATGTAATCCTAGCCAACCTAACAATAATAATTTAAGGGCACAATAATAACAATATGGGGGTTACAAGGGTACAATAATAACAATAATGGGGTTACACTAACAGCAATAAGGGACTATACTAGTAATATAGGGACCTAACAGAGACATGTCAATAGCAAAAACATACAACAACAAAAAGAATAATTCAAAAGTAATATTCCTGTTTAAAATGATTTTCTAGAATTATATGTATATATTACTAAAAACCATTGATTTATTAATATCAATTTTGTTATATTTAGATTTCATATATCAATATAAAAATAGCTTATTAATTTTTTTCAGGAAGATTATGAAAATTCAAAATGATCAACGAGCTGATATGTGAAATATGCTAGTAGGATTGTCCAAAAATGTGTACAAGGATATGGTCAAATAAATCGACATAATTTCATCATAGGAGGATCCATTTCAAAAACAACATGCTTAATATGTATGTCATCATTATTGACTTTGTACATATAAAAAACATATTTATCATTAAATATTATTTTTGAAGTATTTTCTTGCAGAAAATAAAATAAAATGGAACTCATGCAGCACATAAAATAGGACGACAAGGAAGAAAAGGGTTGATTTCAAAGTTTGTGAGTAATTCTTAATATTTCCTTATAACAAATCAATGTTTCATTTTTATTTTTATTTTAAGTTGTTTTATAGCAACCATTCTTCAATGTCTTCAAATAGGTGTTAACATACAAAGAAGAGTCATCGGAAGAATTGATTGAGATTTGGTTAAATATGGGTTGTGAGTGTAGGTTAGCATATCAAAAATTAATTGTGGAATTTTTAAGTATCTATGTCTTTTTACTTCTCTAATTTTATAATTAACAAAAAAAAAAAAATCCTTTGTATTAAATCTATGAATTATAATGGGTTTAAAACATGTAGGAAACAAAGTATGGAACTACACCAGCAAAAGATTTGTTTCAAGGCATGAGACTTGGTTTTGAAACCATGAGCACGGTTTATGAGTAAACTTTTTCTTTGGTACATTTCTATTCGATTTACATTGATGTATATTATTTATTTTAATTTTCATTATTCTCACCAATGTAGATACACTCATTACACTTTATTTTTATGTTTGCAAATGGACCAAGATCAAGAAGACAAAAACAATTGATGCAACCAACAAAAAATTCCTCCAAATAACCCAATTCATGGAAGTAGCTCGAGTACTAACAACAGTTCTAGTGAAGAATGATGATCTATTTGGATATCAATGCAACCTGTTGTATTTTTTAAAATAATTGTTTGTGAAAATTAGACATTTTGTTTAATGTAATGGACATATTGTCCCAATTGAAAGACAAGGGGTTACCAATAGCAATCCCATTTTGTATGAAAAATAGCCTCTTATTGACTTATAATAAAATACATTTTAATTTATTCTATTGTGTTATCCAATGTCGTTGTGAAATATTACACCAATGATTAGATATATGGATGATTAAATATTATAATGAAGAGATGTGAAATTTGATAATATAAAAAATTAATCCAAACATCATATACAAATTCACTAATCAAGTTTTAATTTATATGAATATTGTTATAAGATATATGTTGATTTTTTTATGAATAATGGATTTAAAATTTACAATAATTTCACTATCACAAGACGATGTTTCCAAAAAAGAGAAAATCTCATACAAAAAATTGGTGTGTCTATAACATAAAAATGCATTGGTGTGTTATGTTATATAAAAGCATCTTAACGGCATATTTTTCCATGACCAGTAACTTTTCTGAAAACGATAACACCGGGGCATTTATTTCTTCAAGCACCAATATTGTTTGCAATTAATGCCTCGGTGCATCATTAAAATTAGCAGCATCAGACTTTTTATATCCCTAATGCACTAGTGTGTTTATACAAATAATACACATCGGCACTCCTAGTTTTAAAAAAAGCATCATGACTGCAATTATTTTTTGTGTGCCCTAGTGTCGTTCCTTAAAAGAATGCCCTAGGGAGGTATACATTTCAAGCTCTGGTTCTCTTTGCATTCAACGACTCAGTTATTTTAGTTATGTATGCAACCCAATTCTTTTATATATGTGGCATATTGGTGCAACTTGTTCCATGAAGTGCACCGCAAAAAAAGCATCTACTAAAACCTTCGGCTGCCTAGATTTTTTTAGTTGTGATGAAGTTTCATTATGATCTTCGCTAAAACATCCGCTATCAGAAATGGATGTTCTAGTAGATATTTTTTTGACAATTTTTGCCAATTTTATAACACTAAAAACATCCGTTATAACCTCTTTTAGAATTTATTTTCATTGTAGTGTGATGTTGAAGCAATACCCTTTGGAGGGTGAATATGAAGAACAAGAAGAGTTCTATCATGAAGAATACAAAGTCAAAGTAGCAAAGATAAGGGCTTGGCATTGCCACATCGTCATGTAGATCCATGTCATCATTTCCAAGTCATGGCTTGTATGAGTGTCATCACAATGTTATATATTTCCATTTTCCATGCCACGTCACTTGTGGAATGTAATGATGCAATTATCAAAGGGAAAAGGAAAAATGTAATGTGTGGAAGTCCAAGAGTCACATGTGGAATATGAAAAATAACATATGGACAAATGAGTGAAATAGAAGGTCAAATTCATTTAGAATTATAAGAGTCATGAGGGAAGTTCAAGAGTCATAGGGATATGAAATTTAATTCCTCTTGTTATAAAATAAACCTCATAAATAAAGAGGGGCTTTTTGTAGGCTTAGACTTTAGAGAGCTAGCTCTGGCTTCTTCAACTTGGCATAGGAGAGAATATCATGCCTTGGAGAAGCAAGAAGTGACTTAATACTCCACTACTAGAGCTAGTGTATCACCATTGTAACTTTGTACTTAGATCTTTCACTTAATAATCAGAAGCTCATTGAGCCAACACATTTTCATGCATGTATCAATAATATTGTAAGACTATTCTTTGCATGTTTGTGGTATATGTTTTTTTCATAAGTACTAAAGAAAATGAACTACTTCATTTTCTTTTGTTCTCATCTTGTTGAATGTGTGTTGCATTTTCTTTAATGATCATTGTGTGTATGTGAACTATTTCACTAGATAATTAACGAATCTTTCCTTTCTCTCATGTGCCTCTCTTAGGATAGTACTATTACTTTCCTTCTAGAGACTCACTCTTGTTTCCCCTCTCGTGAAGGCCTTCTTTTACAAATTTCAATTTGTGTTTCACAATGTCAACGTACTTGTTTATTCAAAGGTTATGTGTATAATATATTATGTTATTCATTGAACCCAAGGAAAACCTTAATTTATGGTGGTCGGTTTGATACTATGGATGGGCATCCTACTCCAATCGGTGTGGGGTCTAATTGGGACTTCACATCAGGAATACCCCCTGTATGTTGGAAATATCCAACACCATCAACATTATAGCACTAGAAGGAGGGCCAAATGATAAGATGTTCCCATTGAGCCTATTTTGAACCTCTTATCTTAAATGGATCATCCCAAATCATACTCTCGGGTTGTTTTTCCAATAGATCCAATGGTCAAATTTTGAGGAACCTCTTCAAAACTTGTCTCAATTAAATTTTGATGGTAAGGGTGAAATATCCATAGCCGAGCATATATCTAATTTTCTCTATTTTTATGAATTTTATGAAATCTATTATAAAGATGTTGCATATGTGATTTTCATCCTCACTCTTGACGGTCAAGTTAACCGATGGTTTCATACCTTACCATTTTCTTCCATCCATTAATTTGATAAATACCTCAAGGAGCTTCATCAAGCCTTTTATACGTATGATAACCGAGATGTTTTTAAAAGGATTAATTAGCGAAGAATGTACCCTAATGAATTAATTGAGGATTTTCTAATATATTCCTTCACTGATGTTATGATATTCCTGAAGAAGATACGTATATGGATTTCTTTAAATGACAATTTAAAAGTTTTATTCAAATATATTTATATGGTGAGACTAAACCCCATAATTTTTCTACTCTCCCGCATTTTGTAAAACATGAGACACCTCCAATTTTAGAGGTGGAATCCACTATTCATTTTTTTCCTTGTCCTCCTCCTTTTCCAGTGCCAATTTGAGTGTCTCCTTGTGATGATGTCAAATTTGGGAAATATGAAAATCAAATTGGTGATCCATCTTCTCCACCTCCCACTTTCCATGATCTAGAGCCAATGGATGAAACTTTGGAATACTTTATGAAGCCTAGGGTGAAGACTAATCCCTCCATTTATCAAGAATATATTAACACTCATAAATTTAGTCTTGAATCTTATCTAGATACCTATCATCATCTATAATCTCTTTCTCATGATCCCTTATCCCTTGATTTGCTTGATCAATCTCTTCAAAACCCAAGTATCGATCAAGAGCAAGGTAATCACAATTTATAGGTAGAGGATTAGAAAGGTGAATATTATTTCAATATTTATTCTCTTTTCAAATTCCTTTGTGTCAAGATGATGTTCCTCCATTCTTGGTTGATTTAGATTCTACCAATCTTGGTGATAAATCAAATGAACTCCATTTTCCTAATCAATCTAAAGTCTTAGGCAACCATCATTTTGATGATGATGACTCTATTGTTGTACCTGGTGATGAATTCCCAAGTGTACCAACTAATATTAATATCTCTCAAGAATATTTTAATTTTAAATATTTAGATTTAGAATCTGATTTGGTAGAAGAAGATGGTATTATGGAAACTTCCTCTTCACCTCACTATCCCTTGCGCTCTATTATTCGTAATGCATTAACTTGTGAAGAAGATAATCTATTCTCTTCATGTTATTCATCTAATGAGTTAACTTATTAATTGACACAAGGTAGTGATATTATCCATGATGAAGGAGAAGGTAAGGAAATCATCAAATATCCATTCCATTCCTTTTCATTTCCAGTTTTCATGAGGATATACTTCAGTTTGGGTTACTCATGAGATTTTTCTAGTCTATCCATCCTTACATATACATTCAGAAGAACCTTATGACAAGGGTAATATGTTTGGTAATATTTTCAAATCCGATAAATTTAGTGACATAGATGGTTGTGATTCAGATAGTGGAAATTCAGTTAATTTAACTTATAGTAACTATCTACATGAAATTTGTGATCTGAATCCATTCTCAAAATTTAGTTATCCAACCTTTCAAAGTTATGTTACTTGTCAGGAAGTTGAGGAACTTAAACTTCCATTGATGGCTATGATAGGTTCTCAGTATATTTTTAAGTTTCCTGAACTAAGTCAGATATGTATTTTCTCGCAAAATTCCTTTTTTGCATGGTTTCATTGAAAGCAAATTCCTTCTTGAAAGAGTTGTGGTAGTTTTGATATATCCCTTTTAAATTTCAAGTTTAGGTTTCTGATCGGATTCAATTTTTTGTTTCAATTGATTCATCTCCATTCAAATCTATTGTATCAAACTCAGTTTTGGAGTGTATACCTTCCATGGATTTACAGAGCTATGAATTTGATCATTTTAAATATCACGATTGGTTGAAATATTCATACCTATCATACTTTGTTGAAAATAATCAACTCATAGTTTTCTGAGGTTAAACCTTGTGTTCTCTTTGTGCATTGTGATCTTACTAGTATTTCTTAAATTTGTGCTTGTATCTATTGCACTTGAACAATCAATATGGTATTAGAGATTTGGTGAAGAATAGGACAATGATATCATTCTTCAAAATATTTGGTAAAGGGAAGATAGTTGAATAAAACCTACATATACAATATATGACTATGGGTTCCTCTATGAAGTATGAGAACAAATTAGAAGGAGCTACAAATTTCAAGTCTTGGAAGACAAGGATTGACCTTATTCTTGAAAAGAATGATCTCCTAGTTATTTCAAAAGATAATGTTACTAAACTTGTAGATGATGATTCATATGATGAAGGGGAAACAAAATATGAGAAGCACGACATCACATCTAGAAGCATCATTGTGGTCTCTATCAGAGATCACTTGATTCCTTATGTTGCAAATCTTGAATCTTCAAATTAGATGTATGTTTCCCTAGTTGGAGTATACACTATCAACAACATTGGTCAAGCAATGAGTTTGAAAAATGATCTTCATGATGTTAATAAGACAAGAAATGATACTATAGCCTCATATTTCATGAGGATTTCTCAAATAATAGATCATATTCAAGCGATTGATGAAGTCATTTCTAAAATATAACTAGTGACTACAATACTTAATGGCCTACCAGATTCATGGGACTCATTTGAATCGGGAATATATGCCAAAAAGAAAGTCCCAAATTTTGAATAACTATGCACTACATGTACTTAAGAAGAATCAAGACTCATATCAAAAGGAAATATTCAAATATCTAATGAAGGTGACTCTCAATCATGTGAGCATGTTTCAAGAAGTTTGGAGGAAGAAAGAATTTTGGGTTCCAAAGAAAAACTGAAGGTAGAAGACCTAAAGGAAGAAGACTTATTCCTCGAGGGAAGAATAATATGTCAAAGGTTAAATTCTATCATTGTCACAAGAAATAATTATGGGTTCCAAAGAAGAAATGAAGGTAGAAGAGATGAAGGAAGAAGATGTGTTCCTCAAGAGAAGAATAATATGTCAAAGGTTAAATTTTATCATTGTCACAAATTTGGTCATTATAGAATAACCTGTCCTAAAAGATCGAATGATAGAAAAAGAAAGGGAAAGAAGCATGCTACCACGATGGACATGGATGAACTTCTAAGGAAACCTAAGAATGAAGATTTAGGTACAAAATAATTCTTCTATTTTTATGCTCTTATAGTTTCTATTACAGATAGTGATTATTTTTGGCTAGTAGATAATGGTGCCTCAGTACACATTATGAGAGATTAGGAAAACATCACAATTCTAATGGAAAGAGGATTATCTCAAAAGGTAGAACTTGGAGACAACAACGGCAATGCAGTAAAATGCATTGAGAATACTTCTATTGAGATGGAATGAGGTGAAAATGGTCATCTTAGCAACATATTATATGTACCGGGTTTGAAAAAAAATTGTTTTATATTTCATGCATGGAATATAAAGGAGATAGAGTAGCATTTGTTGATGGAAAAGTTTTTGTTTGGCCCAAAGACTCTAGCATATATTCTGCTAGAGTAATGGGAGTTTGTGAAGGAAGGTTTTATAGACTCTTGAAACAACCTACTCAAGAATTAGTACATAATGACATCAATCCATTTGAACTTTGGCATATAATATATGCATACCTTCACTATAGAGTTTTTCTTTCTTTAAAACAAATGGTTCAGGAGTTCCAAATTTGCAGGTAGAACATGAAGAAGTATGTAAAGGATGTGCACTTGGGAAGAATGTCAAGAAGACTTTTCCAAGCAGCAAAAGTAGATCCAAGGAAATTCTAGATCTAGTCCATTCTGATGTATATGGTCTAATGCTAGTGAAATCTCTTAGAGGCTCTTTGTACTATGTGACCTTTGTTAACCTTTGTTAATGATTTCTCTTCCAAGATGTGGATTTACTTCATGAAGACAAAGGATGAAGTCTTTGAAAATGTTTAGGAATTTAAGGTTGAAGTAGTGTTAACGCGGGAGTTATACACCTAAGTCAACAAGGGAGGAATATCCCAGACCGAGGCTCATTTATAGCCCAAGTTGTTTGGTATAGCTACCCTTGACTGGTTTATAGGCTCCATTAGGCTTGGATCCTTTCTTCTTACGAAGGATTGAATCTGGAGAAGATAATTCTAATCTAAAATAATTCTAAACTAATATATACTACTATATAAAACTAATCTAATATATAAAACTAACTTATGTTATCTAATGGTTAAAATAATACTACAAGTTACGATAGTTTGTCTAAATATTGTTGTTTTATCACTAAGTTATTCTAGTTTATATATGTTATTTATAAATTAGAATCTAAACTGTTAAAATTATTTACAAAAATATGTTATTGAAAATATGTTACAAAAACAAAAATAAAATACTATGGTAAAGGAAATATACATAATTATAATACAAAAAGATAAACGTAATTTTTACCTAAAAGATAAATGAATTTTGTATGACAAAATTATGTAACAATAAAAATTAATATGCTAACAAATATTTAATTTATAAATTCAATTATAAATTAATTAAAATAAAATGATTTAGTAATGCAATATAAGTGAAAGGCATAAAGCTACATGAAAGAAAAATTTATCTCTTCTAAACTAATAGAGATCAAACTCCATTAATGGATGCACTTCACACATTAAGAATCATAAAACTATATAAAATAAATAATCCTCGGGCGAGATAGAATGTTGAAAGAGAAAGGGTAATTGTATCATTTTCTATCTAACAATGTTCCAACCATTCAGTAGCGAATCAAATAAACCTAAAAATAGGGAGATAATGCAAATAAAATAGAAAATAACATAGGGTATGAACCAGTTTTACTCGCAAGAAGATAAAAATCTTATGAATCTAACCTTCCAAAATCAAATCATAGAGGTCAAAATCAAAAGAATGTTACTATTTGTATTACCCTAAGGACACTAGTCATTGGAGGATTTATATGATTTATTTGATGCAAAAGAATTAAACCAACATAGAGGAAAATTAATGTGTAAAGATAACTATCAGTTCACGATCCAAGCTAGTGTTCCTCAAGCAACATGACCTTTAAACTTATAGAGATTAAACAACAGAAAGAATAAAAACAATTAACAATACTCATATGACCATGCAGAAGCCATTCACATGATGTTTTACCAATAGAATTAAACCATATTAGTAAATGCATTCAAAAATGAATATAGATTCCATAGTCAGAGTTTCAATTACTTTTCTAGTGTTTCTAGTGTTTACCATGGGTATCCCCCTTTTCATTAAAAAATAGGTGGTTTTTAAATCCATCATACAACTAACTATGTTCATAATAAACTCAGAAATAGTTTTTTTTTTTTTACAAAATAACCATAATTGTTTTTTTTTAGCATATTGGCCATATTCATCCAATGAAATAAAATCAACCAAGTAACTAACAGGATTCAATTTGATAGCATCCACAGTAATTGGGGTAACCCACGGGTATCTGCTTCCACGAAAGATGAAAGTGATAATTTAGCTAATACGAACACCTGTGACAAACAGAATCTCTCTTGGTCATGCTTTTAGTTATCCAAGCATTCACAGGTTTGGGCTTAGTGGCCCTATCATCCTTTATAACACAAGTATCAACCTTGTGATTGGATTCTCCAAAATCTTAATGCATCGAATCATGAATAGGTCATTGAGAAAAGTCATACAAAGGGGAATTATGTTGAGAATAAGAAGGTGATTCGAATTCTCGAGGAAGGAGGGGTTTGTCAAAATTATTTTGACTTAACAAAACATCCCAATAATCTCCAAGTTTAACCAATTGATGTTTAACCAAGATGCAAATAATATTGTGTTGAAAAATTGACCTCTTATCATTTTATGTTGCAACTGGTATGTGCAAAAGATTTTAGCTAGACCCTTACAAAAATAGAAAGGAAATTTGAGCATATGGTCTAAAAACACCATCAATAGTCTTATATGATAGATGAGGACTAAATTTTAATTTCCCTCACAAGTGATATAACAATGCAAGAACAAAACTATGTTCTTCCATTTCAGTTTGAGGTAGGTGATAGGCATACCTTTGACATTATAAATGCAGTCCTTATTTGCGAGTAGTTTCTTCTAGGGGGTATCACAAACTTTGCGATTTTTTGACCATTTCTCCCCTTTGATCGAGATATTGGTATCTTTAGAAGTATAATCAATATCTACAGAGATTTCTCTATCGCCCTCTTGGGGTTTTTTTATCACCCAAAAATTTTCAAAACATCATTGTGTCATGTTTGATTTTGGTCATGGTTCAAATTAGGTCAGAAGTCAATTTAGGATTTGGTTAAGGGTAGGTTAGATTTTTATAAGTTCAAAGGTCATCATTAAGTTCAAATAAAGTCTTTTAAAGGTCCATTCATTGTCAAAATATCCATAATTTCCATTTGGGAGTCATTCCATAAATTTTTGGGTCAAAACTGTGCAATTAGCCAAGAATCCATGTTTTCGTAGTGCCTCTAGTTCAAAAAAGTTGATTTGCACTACGAAAGTGCTAATAGTTTCGTAGTGCAAACTGGGAAAAATACACTGCGGGCACTACGAAAGCGCGGTTTCTTAACCGTCTTGTCATTTGAGTTGGAAATTGTCAGAATTCGTTGGGAAATGGTAGGTTAGTGGTATGATAGGTCAGTTAATGGTGAGATTCGATGTACTTACCCATGATGCAGTCATCATTGTCATGATAGGGCATGAATGAGGCATAATTCAGTTATGAGATGACATTTCAAATTCAAAATCTTGCTTAATTGGTCATACACATTTCTCTTGCCTCCATTCGAATGTCTAAGCTCTGAAGTGTCAAGCCAAACCTGTGTTTATTTAATACAATTTTTTTCTTCATCCAAATCAAGCGAGGCTGATATAAACTATTCAAGCGAGGTTGTTTCATATAATCAAGTGAGGCTGACAATTTTTCTGTGAATCATGGCAGAGGAAAAGAAAGTCCACAGAGGGGGACACTGCTTAAGATATGACCCTGAAAATATGAAGGCCATAGTTTAAGACCCAACAGTGATGGAGGCATTCAATAGAGCAGGTTGTCTTCGGTTTTGTGAAAAGCTGCAAGGTTGCCACACACAGGTGTCTAAATAATTTTCCTTGCACTTCATTGGAACAACTACCAAGGTTGGGATGCTAAGTGTGCCAATTACACCAGAGATTATTCTTGTTGTGACAGAAATACCAAGGGGTCAAGAAACATGGTTCAAAAGTTTCAAATTTGATATGGAGCCATGTAAAGAATTCATGAAACCTGAGTATGCAAATATGGACCTCAATAATGCTATCCCTAGAAGTTGCATCAAAGACACTTATGCAAAGTTGTTGCTCAGCAACCAGAGATATTTTACATGTGAAGGCAGACATCATAAGGTCTACAAATTTCATTTCAAGCTGCTTCTGCATTTCATAGGTAAGATTTCACTTGATTTTCCCTTTTACCTGCATAGGAGTCTTGCTAAAATGGTTGATAAAGTACAAGCCAAATTTGAAGGTTGTGAAACATCTTTGTTTCATCATGGTTTGATGAAGTTATTGATCTTGAATGAGCTTCAGAAGATAGGTAGGGATTGGTCATCCTTTTTTTTTATAAATGTTTTTGAGTTGGAAACGCTAACTCTTGCTAGAAACCCTAAAACTAAAGAAACTCCATCACCACCAGTAGTAGAGTCTAGTCAACCTGTAGTTGCAAAACCAAAGGAATTTATAAAACTGAAGCCAAGGAAACAAGTTTGGAAAAGGACAGAGCAGACACAAGTGCTTGATACTCCAACTCCATCACCTGCAAAACAGAGGTCAAAGATTGTCAAAGAGGAAAAACAGAAACAAGATGTCAGCGGGAAGTAAATCAAAAGAGTAACAAGAAGCCAAGCAGTGGCATTAAAGGGAAAAATAGTTGCTACAGATACAGAGGACAACCCAGTGATAAAGGAAACTTAGATGACATCCCGCATGCAATTGACATAGAGGAGACACCCATCGTGCAAGCTGATTTCATTGGAGAAGATGAGAACAAACATAAAAAAGCTAAGTCTATAAAGAAGCTTGAGTTTGAGGGTGAAAATGCAGCTTTTATTTTTCAAGCTAGAAATCCTTTAACTAGGCATGCTAAGAAACTTAAGGAAGGCAGCAAGGAAGTTCAAGAAACTATTGAAACAGCTAAAGCCCCTAAAGAAGTGGTTGATCTCTCAACACCTGCATAGAAGCATACAACCAATAGAACAAAATAGCGAAAAGAAGAAGTGACAAGGAAAACAGAGCTTCAACATCTTGAAGAGAAGTTCAGGTTAGCAAACCAAGAAATTGTTGTGATGAGAAAGAGGGCTAGAAAGCACAGTATTGAGAAAGCAGAGTTCAAAAGTATGAAGGCACTATGGGAAGGTCAAACTGGTTCTATTTCTGAAACTCCAAGCAGTGCAGAGTAGTTTTTCACATGGACAGTCCCAGCAATCAAGGAAGCCAAATTTGTCAGAGTAATAAATACTCAATTGAGAGCTAGTAACAGGAAACTTAAAGATCAAGTGGAATATTTGGAGCAGCAGCTGAAAGTGATTCAAGATGAGTTAAAGAACAAAGGTGCAAAATAACAATCATTAAAAAGTCAAAAGCTAAATCAAGTGAAAATTTTGGCTCGAGGGGTCCTGACCCAGGTTCGAAGGTTAAGGTTTGCCAACAACCCCTATACTACTGGCCCTTTTGGCAGTGACCTGCTTGCGCAGGCCAAAGTCTCACCCGAAGCAGTATGGGTGGGTGCTAGAACCAGGTTTCCGCACCCTGATAGAGAGAGCGGGTAAGTTGAACCGTTCAGCAACTATGAGATCTACGTAGTCAGAGGTCGTTCGCAGGACTTTCAATGATTAACTAGAGTACAGTTTTACCAAATTTATATAACAGGCTTGCATCCACGTGCGGACAACCAAGTATAAGCATAAAACAATATATTCATAGCAGATTTAATCAAATTGCAGATATAGTTATCATAACACAAATAATTCGCAGCTCATAAACACATATCATTCGCAACTCATAACAGAATCACATATAATTCGAGTCCACAATACCCATAACCAAATAGATCAAACAACATTAGATATCCACAATACTTCGCATATATTAATTATCAAAAAGTATCTTACATACCTCAAAACGCACCTGCGCATACAGCCAGCAGGGTCCGCACACAGCCGGACAAAGGATCTCCGCGCACACAGCCAGCAGGAGTCCTAACCCAATAACCCAATCCCAGATCTAACAGTTCACACTTAGCATCAATCTCTATTCATTCCTACCTATTGACTCAAAAAGGTTCAACTATTATAGTACTTTAGCCTACACATCCAATGGTCTGCAAACTGTGGTTTGTGGACTCTTGGTCTACCCTTGGCCCGCTTACAATGTATGAGGGGCTTTGACCCACCCTAAAACCCCTGCGCTAGACTAAATATAATCAAAAATATACAAAATGGACCAGATTCGCAGCTTGCAGGAGACACTCTTCCAACAGTCCCCCAACACAATCTTGTGACTTGTATCAAGTCACTGTGGTGGTGGGGTCTCCACCTGCGCGCGCAGTGCATTGACGGTTGCGACTAGTGGGGGCAGCACTTCTAGACTCTTAGTAGCAATGCTTTGTGCAATTTCCATGAGCTTTTGTGATGTCGGTCCTTCTGTCACGGTGGTGATGCTCTCTAATGTCTGATTTAGTCGCTTAACAGCAACATCGACATCCTATGATAGTTGGAGGGATGCGGCGGTCCAAGGCTTCAAGTGTTGTCTGAGGACGTCCTTCTTATGCCAGAGTTCCTCAATCTCATCTTGGAGGGATTTTCTGGTCCTTAGACGGGCCAGACTTTGTGCAGGGACCAAAGTGGGTAAGGTAGCCCCAATCTACTCAAAATATTCCTCTTTCTGCCGCAATTCTTGACTAATTTTTCGGAGGATCGGATCTTGCTAGACTTTGGTCCATAACTGCGGGGTTGTCTTGAGCAACTGGGTGCCCTGAGAAATTTCTCCTGTAATGGTGTCCATAGCTACGGTCACCAACGCAGAACGTTGGGTGCGTACCTTCGGGGGTGTTTCGGACTGCATTTTGGCCTGCAGATCACTTATTTGCTGCTCCAGCTGCATTTTAATGACCTGCATTTCTGTTTTGGAAGCTCTCAACGCTACAACCAATCCTTCAAATTTAGCCCGGGGCATGGCTGCAGCTGGGATCTCTTCTGTAACCTCCGTGCAAATCTGGTGGATCACTGTTTCAAGCTCTGACTGTTGCGAGACAATGAGGAGCACTTCTGTATTCTACTAGGCGATGGTCTTCTCGGCCACACCGAGCTGTTGGTGTACTTTCTAGTCGCGATGGTGGATCTCTTGGAACATGGAGGTGTGGATGCCCTATAATTATTCGTGGGGTAGCTTGGCCAAATCCAACTATATCCCTGTACCTACTTGGAGTTGGATTCTGACAAGGGCAGCGTTAGGCAAAGAGCAGAGATCGCTTTCTTCCGTAGCTAGCGCTGCACTACCGATTGTCAAGGGAGTACGTACCTGAATTACACTGGTTTTTAGCATATCTATCTTCAAATGGAGGGTACAAAGCTTAGCCTGGATGGTGGTGATCGCAACCTTCTGATGTTCCTCTATGGCTACCTACTTATCCTCTGTAGCCAGTGTAACTGCGTCCGCAATTTGCTCGAGGTCACCGTCAGTTAGTGTGATTGTTGCATCATATTCCTTGCATTGGGCGCACTACTTCTTTCGGGACCCTTTTGCAAGCTTGACTGGCCGCTTTATACCTTAGGGGGAGGTGGTATATTTGTCATTCAACCCTCTCGTGCTCAGGTCTAGATACAAACCGACCTGAGTCTCAACCTCGGCATCCATTTCGGCAGTCTGCGGCGGCTATGCATCCTTTTCCGTAGCTGCATCCGAGCTCTTCTAGCTAGGTCCTGCGGCCTCCTTGGGGTTGACAGGGGGGGTCAATTTTTTCGTGCTGGTCCCTTTGGTGCTCCTTTTGCAGGTTTTGAAGTCAATCCTCCACGCAGGGAACCAAAGTGCAATTATCCTATCAATTTCCTCATCCTCAGGCCCAATCTCCATGATTTCCACAATTTCTGGCTCGGTAGGTGCTAAAGCTTCTACAGGGTTAGTAGCCGTCATTTTGGCATGAAAAAGGAATCTCTATTCTGAGGGACTAGTGGCAGCAGGAGTGGGTTGATCAGTCACAAACAGAACGCTACAAGCCCATAGAACCATGCAGCATAAAGAAAATACATACGGGTTATGGAAGTGATACAGAACCCTTGTCTGAGGTATTCTTCCTACTTTATAGTGCCTGCAGTAAAATTCACCTGGAACTTACCATCAAGTAAACAGTAAAAAATTTCAAGGAATTGCCTCATTAATTTCCATCCGCTCGCTCCATTCAACAGTAAATTTTCCTTTTTACCAAATTTTACTATTTCAGAGGCTATTTTCCGCTCCTTATGTGCACTCAGCATACCTGCTGAGCTTGGACTAAACGCCTGCACCTTTTGCGCATCCTTCCTCAACACAGGCTTGTTCCCTAGGTACTTCAAAACCAAAGACATTTTCTTCCGACATGCGTCATCCCAATAGAACTGAACCACCTTCGTAAGCAAATTTCTCAGAGGTGTTGTGATTAGTGTTTATTGTTGAATGAACTTCCAGTAATAACCTGCGTGGCCGAGGATTGAACGCAGATATTTCTTTGCAATAGGAGTATCTGTTTCCTCAATCTAAGCCAACATAGGGTGCGTCTCAATGATACCCATTCGCAGCCTAAGCGACCTGGTAACCGTGCGCATCCCTTCCAATTCTGAGTCAGAGGTAGCTTGTGGATCATGCTTACCCTCTTTTGGGGCTAGGTTGTGTAATCGACCATACTTAGTACCTGCTCTTCCCACGTGGGTATTTCAGGTGCGACATAAAGGTGTGATTCACCCCATGCCCTAGTGTCAGTTTCTTGCAATGCTTCATCAAGTGCTTCCGCGCCCCCCCCCCCCGATCAGTCTGAAAGTCCTCACAAAGTCATATTTTAATGTTTCCCAGTGGTGGGTGCACTGATGTAGCTCCGCATCCAAATACCATGCAGTGGGAAGTGGTCCCAGAGCATGAATAAACAGATCGACCCATTCCTTTGTAGTCTTGTTGCACCGTTGTTCTTTCCAAGTGAACAGATGTTCGCGTGGGTCTTCTGGCCCAAGGAAAACTTTAACTCACACCTCAGATGGGGCCTTAAATCGTAGTATCATCATAGCCCGACATTCCTGCCAATCCTAGAATGCTTCCCTATGCGTGTCCCACCATTGCGTAGGTACTTCATGCATGGCTATTCAAAGGGCCCACAACTTTCGTGCCCTCGGAACCTCAGCTTCAAATTCTTGTAAAAATTAATTAATATTACCTGAACCATAATTAAGTTAGGTCTCTTACCTATAAGGAAACACAATGGAGGTCCTTTGTGATCCGAAGACATCGCAGCGTAGAGACATCATGTAATCGATTCTGCCAATTCTTTATCTCTCCATTAGATTCATAGAAGCATTCACTATCCTTTTCCCATCAGATTACTCCATCCATCATGGGGTTGATCCAATCCTCATCCCGCACAGTCAACTTATAAATAGGATCCACATCCTCCTTGTCACGTACCGGTTCGGTGTACCATTCGCCTTCCGCAGGATCTAATGGTATTATCACCCTTCTACTGTTATTTTTGAATACCATGCTTCGCTTATTTAAGTTAATGATACCTCCCATGTCTATGGCCCAGTCTAACCCTAGAAGCGCAAGGTAGGGGTCTACATCTTCCACAATCCGAATAACTTCAAAATTAGCTCGGACCTTGACCCCTGTGATATCTACGATAATCTTTGAAAGTCTCCCCAAGGGTATGATCTTCTAATGATTAGCCATGCATAGCTGGATAGTAGACCATTCCAACTTTGGTTCTCCTATTCGTTGCCAAGTCTATTTAGGCAAGACATTCGCATCTGACCCCAGGTCCAAAATAACCTGATCCATTTTATAGTCACCGATCTGTGTTGTCAGCTGCATCTCCCTACCGGTGCGTTTCTTATTTCTGTATAGTTTATGCACATCCCTGATTTATGGGGGTAGGTTAGGTCATGTCGCACAGCTATCCATTAATGCCTGAATATTCTCTATATTTTTTGGGTTGCGGAGAAACTTCATACATGCCTGCAAGAAGAGTCTGACCTCCTCATCTGCCTTAAGGTTCGCAAGTGGCCAAGAAGTAGGTGCCTCCGCCTCAGCAAAATCCTTGCGAGTTACAATAAATGTTTATTTTTCTCTGTTTAGGTCCAAACCCTCTTGTTTGCTAACCACTTTATGGATCAGAGATTCAGTCACATCTTTTTATTTAGCTCCTCCGGTAGCCATTCCACTGCGTGTTACCACATTTACGCTTGGATATTTGTCTCACCGCTAAGCCTTAACCCTCTGCACATTCTGCGTAGGTGTCGGTTGCTTCTCCTGTATCTTTGCTATCAATATCGAACAGTCTTCGAACACATGGTCCAGCTATCTGCAATACCGGCAGGACTACCTTGTAGGATTTGGATAGTCCCTGGAAAAGTGTCCTACTTCCCCACAATTATAACAGATTAGCTGCCCTCTTCCTTGACCTACACTTCCACCTCTTCTGCCTCCCCTTACCCTTGCTGGGAAATCCCCTGCGCTCAAGAGGGATCTGGGTGAGGATGGATCTGATGGCACCTTATAGAGATTCCCCCGATTGATCATCAAATCATACATCCGGTAGTTTTGTTCATCATGTCCTACCGACCTACAGAACCTGTACCATTGTTGTTTTACTTATGGAACATACGTAGCAAGGTGGGGATAGTGGTTTGTGTCATGCAGCCCCGCAACACAGCAATCATCACACCATAGTGCTAGCCCACTTGGTCCTGCCACTTCCCTAGGGTGCAGCGGACTAGGTCCCCCTTCCTGCATGTAGTCTGTCAATAGTGGGAAGTTATCCTTAGTGTGACCATTCGTCCTGCAACGTATGCACCATCTTTTCGGGCTAGCCTCTACACATCACTCCTTTTGCAGGTTCTGGATCTCCATGTGCATCGCCTCCAGTTGTCCTTGGATCTTCTGGATGCCTATTTGGGTATCGTCTCTCGGCGAAGCTTCTAACTTCATAGCGACCTCCAGGGATTTTTTCAAAGATTCAAAAGTTTGGTGACCCATAGGTACACGCAAGTGAGGTAGAAACATAGCAATGAACCACTCTATGTGTTGTCTGTCATCATACTAAAATCCTCCTTCCCTAATCACCTTCTTCAGCCGTTGATCAGCCTCCCATATCGATTCAGAAGGCCCTTGCTTGAAATCCTTTAGATCAACCACTATTTGAGAATAGGACTTAGGCTTCTTGAACTATTGTTTTAAGGCGTTCTTGATCTATTCAATGGTTTATTTGTCATGATGTCCTATGTATCCCATGTACCAATCCAACACTTTTCCTTCGAAGGCAAGGGAAAGTTGTGCCCTCTTTACCGCGTCACTAGCTATGTTCTGCGCATTCCATACCGATTCTGCAACAAACCAGAACTGCTCCATGTCCTCGTCTCCAACACCCTTAAAGGTAGGAAATTTCATGTGCGCAGCCATGTTGTTGTGAAACCAGCTCCAAAAAGAGAAGAAAAGAGATATCAACGTCTTATAAATAAGCCACTTCAAGGAGGAAACCTCCAATACATTACATGAATGAACAATTCTTGGATGATACAAATGACAAAACCTCTTCTCTATATATAGGAGTCCATGGGGCTACAATGTAATCATAGTGGGGCCACAATGTAATCCTAGCCGACCTAGCAATAATAATGTAAGGGCGCAATAATAACAATATGAGGGTTACAGGGGTACAACAATAACAATAAGGGGGTTACACTAACAACAATAAGGGACTATACTAGTAATATAAGGACCTAACATGCTCCTCTCCTTCAAAAAAGTGTTGTTCTCAACACTTGAGTAGCTCCGGGTACTTCTATATAAAATTCTCATCCTCCCATGTAGAATCTTCAGTGGGTAAGTTCTTCCATTTGATGAGATACTCTGAAATTGATCGATTTCATAGCTGTCGAGTTCTTGTTTCTGTGACTGCTTTAGGTTCCAATATGGTTTTTCCTTCCTCGCCAAGTTCTGGAAATATTGTTTGAACTGGAAGTTTGTCCCTTATAACCTTTTTTAAGCATGAAACATGGAAAATTGGATGCACTCT
Source organism: Pinus albicaulis (assembly GCA_034641835.2). Lineage (NCBI taxonomy): Eukaryota > Viridiplantae > Streptophyta > Pinopsida > Pinales > Pinaceae > Pinus > Pinus albicaulis. The sequence continues at coordinate 1,498,307,409 of CM076581.1, forward strand.
CGAAGAAGTAGGAAGCTCCAATTTGTATGCCATAGTACCAATATTTTGCAACACCTTGTAAGGACCATAGTACTTTGGTGATAATTTATTATCCTTCTTAGCTTGCTTGAGGGAAATTTGTTTGTATGGTTGTAGCCGTAAAAATACCTAGTCTCCCACATCAAAAATTCTCTCACTGCGATGTCGATCTGCCTATTGTTTCATTCGATTTTGTGCCAATTTAAGGTTATCCTTTAAGAGTTGGAGAGCTTCTTGTTGATGCTCGATGTGATCCTCCACTGCTTGAACCCTTGAATTTTCCCTTAAAGAATATGTGATGGATGGTGGATGATATCCATAAAGTGCCATAAATGGGGTCATTTTTGTTGCAGTATGGAAGGAAGTGGTATACCACCATTCAGCGAGAGGTAACCACTTGACCCATTTTTCTTGCTTATCAAATACAAAGAAATGAAGATAACCTTCCAAACATTTATTCACTATCTCAATTTGACCATCGGATTGAGGATGATAAGATGAGGTATGAGCTAGTTGAGTACCCAAACAAGAAAATAATTTCGTCCAAAAATTTCCTGTAAAAATGGGATCTCTGTCACTTACAATAATCTTCGGGTTGCCATGTAGCTTTTGAATTGTTTCCATAAATGCAGTAGTAACTGTACTTGCTTTAAATGGCTGAGATAATGCACAAAAGTGTTCATACTTGGTAATTCTATCAACTACCACCATGATGACACTTCTTCCTTAGGACTTAGGTAAACCTATGATAAAATCCATTAAAATCTCCTCCCAACATTGACTTGGAATGGATAAAGGTTGTAGAAGAACTGGGATCTTAATTGTCTCAACTTTATTTTGTTGGCAAACCAAACATTCCACCACAAACTTTTGAATATCATATTTAAGGCCATCCCAAAAAAATTATTTCTTCACCCTGTGTGTTGTGGAGGTAAATCCCCTCTGCGGATAGAGGTGATCCCTACTAGCCCAGACTGGGTCTAGCAACAATCAATCACGCTATAGTGCAGGTTCCTAATTGCAAATAAACCAACTAGCGATGAAGGCTTACCTGGAATCCAACGCGGTCGTTGCAGAAGAGGTGGCGCTCCCGTTCCTCAGCCCTGGCAGATCACGATCCCCACGATCTCCATGATGGGACACCTGCACATGCGAGAAACAAAACAAACGCAAGCGTAAAATCTAGTGGATGCAACTATATGTCAGTCAGAAAGGACATAACTCATCATCATAAACAACAAGAGTGGAACCATAACCAATAGTCGTTCATTAATAATCAATCAAAGGAAAATTACAACCATAGTTCTGACGCTGAATTCTACTTCGGAGGGGTCTCCAGCAGAACACGTCTCGAAAATCCTGTCAAGGATGGGACAAACTCTCTCTTCAGCTCTTGACAATAGTCTCCTTGCTTGAATTTTCCTTAAGGGAATTATGGAGGCTCTTACAGCATAAGGCTCTTGGGAATTTGGGAACTTGAAGACTAGCTTGCCATGGAGATGGGAAAGCTTTCATAGATGGAGGAAGAGGAGTTGGGATCCCTATAATCATGGGATTGGCCCTATCATCAAGGAAGCTTCCATGAGAGGTGGCAAACCACTTCCTCTCTATGGAAATCCGTAGCCAAACCTCCCAACTCAAGATAGATATCAGTTCCTGGATCAGTTAGGACGAAACTTCCACCATTTATTTTTAAAAAAAACCTCTCAAATTGGTTGGCACAAGTGTGACTCTGGGACAGAGCGCCAACTGGCACGACCTCTTTGAATTATTTTCCCCATTGGCGCGGGTACTGAACTGCCTGCTCGCGCCAATGCTAAAAGGGCCATTTTTAGGGTTTTCCACAAGGAGATGTCTTCAGGGCAATGAAAGCTCTTGTTCAGAGGGATGTCATGAAAGTGGTTTCAAGCCATGTCACTGCTCACAGGTCACAAAATGAGCCCTCCAATGTGCGGGACGGGGATTGCAGGGACGGTGACAAATTACTATGTAACAGATGCCCCCTAAAGCATGAGGCCCGAGAGAGAGAGAGGGGTGAAATGCTTTACGAGAACGTGTCCAACTGAAAACTCCGCCGTCGGAAAACCTGCGCGAAGAAATACAACTGATATCTCAGATACATGATATATATGCGGTATGGGTGCAGCCATCCATAACAGAGTATACAATAATCCAGATCCAAGGTATGGACGCAGCCATCCAGTGAGGATCGATAAATAGACTCAGGTATGGTCGTAGCCATCCAATAAGTGAGTCACGTAACCAATCATAATAATCCACAAAATCGCAGCCTGGATTACAACAGACACAATCCAGGGTCTTGCACTCCATCTCGACCCGAACAAAGTACAAGTTCAAGCATGCGAATAAATGAGCTGAAGTCGAACATGCAAGAACATCGTCTGATTACCAGCCAATGATGAAAGTTGTTAACAGACGCGAGAGGTACCACCAATAATGACAATGGCCCTCAAGGTACTACAGGTACAATCTACGGCATGTGAATCAATGAGCTGACGTCGAACACTCGTAGAATCACTCGATCGGAGGCCGATAATGAAAACCTCGCGTTGAATGCGAAGAACCTGCCATTGAGGCATGCAGGCTCCAAGGCACCAGAAGGGAGTCTCTAGATCAGCTTCCCGGATAATGAGCTGGAGTCGACAGGAAGTGACCTTGATCGAAGGTGGGCCATAGTGTTTCCCACATCATCGACACGAGACAGAGAAACATAATGTTTTTGTGAATCACGATCAGATGAGAATCAGAGAGAGGTTGATATTTGCAGAGGTCAACTTCTCTTGAACATATCGGCAGCACGAAAGTGGATTTGGCAGTATTTGACATCAAAAGATCAGAGGTCATGGTGATGAGGCAAAGAGCAGATGAGAGGTCAAAAGGGATCACCCAAACCCACGGAGGCAAGCGAAAAATGAGATGAGATGTCCCCAACCCGACACGAATGCAGTAAAGTGCCATGTTCAAGAGCGACATACTGTCGACATGACAATGATTTTGGTTCCATTTTTCCCCACCATCCTGGTGAGTACCTCTTTATTTTTACACAAGCTTGAAGAGGATACCATATGCTTGTCATATAAGTCCGTCCTAGTACATTTAACGAGCCCTAGGAAGGAGAAACTCGAATACTGTCATTACGACTGAATCTGATGTCATCAGGGTTTAATGAGTCTGACAAAGGAAGAACTCGGTGTCTTTTCATGTTTAGAGAGTTTGAAAAGACAGCTGAAAAGTAAACTCCTAGAATTCCCTTTTCATAAATAGTTCCTCAGATCCGAAAAGGTAGAAAACTATGTCTGAGAAAACCTCCTAGTCGCGATAGGCTAGGGTATTCCTTTTTCGTAAATAATCTATCCCAGCCCGAAAAAGGGGTAACGTATACTGGGTAGATTTCATTTCATGTCCACTTTAACGAGATCGAAACGACAAGGGCCTCGACAATCTTTTCATGTTTAGAGAGTCAGAAAAGAACTGAAAGATGACTCCTCCTAGAGGAACGAGTGGTATAAAGGGTAGCTATGGGTTCCGGTAATGGTGGAACTACTCTGAACAAATAAATGTCAAGAGGTTGGCTAACAAGACCACTCATCGCAGCGGTTCCTCAGGAATGGGTAAAACAACCAATTGAAGGCATATGATCGGCCAAACAGATAGTGATGATGGAATGAAAAAAACCAAGGCTCATCTAGCAAAAACAGGCTAATAAAATGGCAATCACAAGAGGTAAAATGGGGATGGTTTCATTTTTACACAAGCTTGAAATCAGAAAACTCTGCTTGAAGTTGGTTTCATTTTTACACAAGCTTGAAACAAAGATAAACTATGCTTGAAACCGGTTTCATTTTTACACAAGCTTGAAACGGAAACAAAAAATGCTTGAAAAAGTAAGCATGCCCCCAGCATGGTGACTCAATTCGAGGTACATGCCCCCCAAGCTTCAGTCCATGCACCTGATTAAACAGATGGAGGGAGTGAAGGTTCAAGTTACAAGACCAAGAGACTCGACTAGGATTTTACGATAACTCATCAAAGACTCGAATTGAACAGGAATGTGTTTCATTGTTTTAATGAGGTTGACACATTAAAAGAACTATCCTCAGGACACCTTGTTTCATGGTTTAAGGAGCTTGGCACAAGACAAGGAACTCTGCTCCGACAACCTTGTTTCATTTTTTAAGGAGCTTGACACAAGGAAAAGAACCCTGCTCCGACAACCTTGTTTCATTTTTTAAGGAGCTTGACACAAGACAAGGAACTCTACTCCGACAACCTTGTTTCATTTTTTAAGGAGCTTGACATAAGAAAACAAACTATGCTCCGACAACCTTGTTTCATTTTTTAAGGAGCTTGACACAAGAAAATGAACTATGCTCCGACAGACTTCATCATAATGAACAAGAAGTTATGCCTTCCAAGAGTTCCACTCCTGATGGAAGGAAAACATCCTGGAAGTCGGGACCCAATGCCCCCAGCACACTATGCACGACGGCATTATCACTGAGTACAGGCACGGGGTAGGTAGCCACATAGTTGACCTGCGATGGGGCAGATACAACGGGTGGATAAAAACTAGGAAGGGATGATGGCAGGCCAACTGCCATATCAGGACTAAAGAACAAAATCTGATCAATGGTCACGATCCATCCTTCATGCAGAAAACAGACCACACGAAAAAGGGAGGAGACAAGCGCTCCCATGGCATAGGTGTAATCACGCCCCAAGAGAAAATTGAAATCCAAAGGTCTTGGAACAACCATCACATCCATATGGACAGTTTTACCTCCCAAAGTAACAGGTAACCTTGGAAGGATCCCTAAGGCTTGACTCATTCTTCTGTTAAATGCCAACAGATTCTGTGTAACAGGTGCAAGCGGCATTGAACCAAGAGCGTGCCAAGTAGTTGAGGATATAACACTAACAGACGTGCCTTCATCTATAATGGTGTTGGCTACGACCAGACCAAAAGCCTGTACTGTCATCTCGAAAGGCACATAAGACGGAAGGCGGTATCCTGCAAATCGACTCCAATCAAAGGAAGCGACCAAACTACTCAGAGGGGTTACCATCGAACCGAGATGGTCTTCCCCTGGTGTTATGGAAGAAGAAGGAGCATCCTCCATGACCTCCATATCGAAGGTGGGAGGAGTATCCTCTGGGACCTCTATCGCGAGAGGCAGAGGAGCAAATTCTTGAGATGTAGGGACAGGAGAATCTTTCTCCAAGTCCAAATAATTTGAAGAAACAAGAAGAACCTGAGGGGTGTGAGATCCACTCTCGACGGAAAAGACCTGGTGCACCATAGAAGGGACCAGCTCAACTGATCCCACGACCAATGATTGGTTGGGGATGGATTCCTGAATCTGAATTTCCGAGGGAGCGGGATCAACCAAGGATGACTCTTGACCAATCATAGGATCAGCTGGTGGAGGACTCACAAAAATTTTTTTATAACCAGCTGGAAGGCACGGTGAAGAAACAGCTAAGTTGACAAAAACTCGCTTGGCTTCATCCATATACGAACAAAGGTGAATGGCATGGTGCCCTTCACACAACTTACAGGGATTGGTAATCTTACCCTGCTTCTTAGGAGCCTTACTAGCAGCAGCTGAAGACGTGCCCCCAACCTGACTCTCGGAAGCCAAAGGCAATGGCGGGTGACCATTGGACCATACTTTGAGTACCTTGGGAATACCAGGGCAGTCTCGGAGAAGATGTTCTCTCGTGCACAACATGCAAGGGAACTTGACTTTCCGTGGAGGGTTGGAAGGTTTATCAAGAGGAGAATTCTTAGGCGCAATAGCCACAAAGCTAGCCTCTCCTTTATCGGACTTCTTCTTCTTTGTCTTCTTCTTCTTCTTCTTAGCCACCTGGTTACTTGAATCCAGACTTTCACCAAGCGAAGTAGAAGATGAGGACGCAAAAACGAGCGAAGAAGGGGAGAGGTCCACCTTGGAATCAACATGATGTTGTTCAGGTGGAGGAACTGATTGACCAGTAGCTGAGACATTCGGGACCACAGAGGTTGAAAACAACCAAACAGACAACCCAACAGTTAACCCAGGAAGGGAAAACGTTGCCATATAAGGAGCACCAATATTTCCAAAAGGAGGAAATGGACTCGGATTCCCATCAGAGGGGATTCCTTGGTTGGTGAACTCTGGAAAAGTTCCCATCATAAATGACTCAAAACAACAGCCTAAGGAAACTAACTTTAGCTAGGAATATTTCGTGGGCAGTTAATTTTTAAAACATTGAAACAAAACTCTACCGTTTCATCTTTTAAGAGTCGAGAAATAGTAAAAAGGTGACTTTATCACTTTCAGATTGGAAACAAGCGTGAAAGGACAAGTGCTTGATGATCTTTTGAAATTTAATGAGTCAGAAAAGATCGAAATGACTGCTCAGGAATGATAGGCAAAGGGTGTACCAAATAACCGTGAACTGCAATATACACCTTGGTTTCAAAATGAAAGAGAAATCAACCAAGGACTTTCCGTACGTGCAGGCAATCTCCCCGAATGTTGTGTCCAGTGTATCATAGGTATAGGGCGGCAGACTCGGCTTCCTATGGATAAAGGATTGAAACCTAGTGGGGTCTCCCTTTATATACGCGACGGTACGAGGAGCACAAGTCCGTACTAGCGCTGTCTAAAGCCAAGAGGCGAACGACAACTACTAGGTTTTAAGACGCTGGAACACGTCTCTAGCCTAGACCTCTAAATGTTTCGTTAATGTTTCAATGCTGCCTTAGTGTAAATTGAATGAATTTTATGGTTGATCTTCAATTATGTTTTGGTTTCAAGGCCCTACCGTATGTCATCTGACAATCTCCTATATGCAGCTATATGAGAAAAGAAAACTTTTCAATTCGATGAATGCTATCTATTTAAGGGAAGAGCTTCAAACAATGATGCGACACAAAACAACACTACAAATGAAATCTTTTCCAAACTAGACGACTTTCACTATCCAAAAGTAATTTCAAACATTCAACGATGTGAATAATGCAATGTAATCTATGCAAAATCCTCTTTTCGAAAACTATGCAATTGTAATCTATGCACAATTTCCTTTTCCTTTTCAAATGATAAGAATGCACTCAATGCATTTTTCGACGAAATAGAATCTACTTAATGCATGCTTTCAATGAAAAGAGAATGCACTCAAAGCGATTTCTAGTTTTCAATCATTAAACAATGTAATCTAAGTTCAATGATGGATCTCAAAAAACACTTTTCAATGCAATGTGATCTAATGCATGAAAAGAAAACTATGAGACAAAAACTAAAAAAACGCAAATCTTCTTAACGGAAGGATGAATGCAAAAAGGATGTAATCAAACACTAAGAATGCAATCATTGTTTCAAAACACTTTGTAACAAAATTCCTCAAAAGTTGACAAGACATATGAGGTCAAACACAAAGAGGACTTCCAAAGCAAGAGATCAAAACAAGGCATTCATTCCCTTTTACATCAAACAATCATGGAAAGAAGACATTTCAAACAATGAGCAATGTGATCTATGCTCATACAGTGAAAATACTAGAAGGGAAAGACACACTGGTGGAGGATTCAGGGAAAAAGTCTCAATTTTCACACACCCTGAAATTGGCTCGACTTGTACATTGACAACTAGCGCCAACTGGCGTGACTTGCACGCTGACAACTAGCGCCAATGGCCAATTGGCGCGGGTTGCTAACTGACAACAAGCGCCAATGGCCAATTGGCGCGGGTTGCTAACTGACAACAAGCGCCAATGCCTGAAAATGAAAAAAAAAAAAAATTCTCCCAACCAAGACCAGACTCACCACTTCAAGTAGAATCTCCAAGACTCAAATGAACCATGTGATCTAGGCTCAAAGCGAGACACACACAGATCAAGCTTAGAAAGCTCAAAACAAAGTAAACCCTAGTACCTCACAGGATTGGCACGACTGTGAGGCTGAAACTAGCGCCAAAAAGGAATTGGTGCAGGTAATACACAAGCAACCTGCGCCAATAGGCGCGACTGTCAAGCTAAAAAGCGCACCAGTCGAGTTTCCCAGTCAAAAATAAAAAAGAGCAATCCAACAAGTAGACCAGTGATGATCAAGCTATCAAAAAACCAAATTCACAGAAAGAACCAGCCCAAAAGAGCTGATCAAGCAAGGAGGATCAAGAATCGACCGAAAAGACAAGACAATGCTCCAAGGGTTCAGTTTACAAACTAAACCGGAGATTGACTGAAGTGGATTTGATCTACTTCGCAATTGCAGAGCAAAAGCGTTTCGAAGGCTATCTGGCCAACTTCAGGCTCCATTTGTAGCTTATAAAAAGAACGACAACAAGCTAACGATCCCAAGCGGAGTCGCCAATTTGTTGTGGAGGTAACTCCCCTCTGCGGATAGAGGCGATCCCTACTAGCCCAGACCGGGTCTAGCAACAATCAATCACGCTATAGTGCAGGTTCCTAATTGCAAATAAACCAACTAGCGACGAAGGCTTACCTGGAATCCAACGCGGTCGTTGCAGAAGAGGTGGCGCTCCCGTTCCTCAGCCATGGCAGATCACGATCCCCACGATCTCCGTGATGGGACACCTGCACATGCGAGAAACAAAACAAACGCAAGTGTAAAATCCAGTGGATGCAACTATATGTCAGTCAAAAAGGACATAACTCATCATCATAAACAACAAGAGTGGAACCATAACCAATAGTCGTTCATTAATAATCAATCAAAGGAAAATTACAACCATAGTTCTGATGCTAAATTCTCCTTCGGAGGGGTCTCCAGCAGAACACGTCTCGAAAAGCCTGTCAAGGATGGGAGAAACTCTCTCTTCAGCTCTTGACGATAGTCTCCTTGCTTGAATTTGCCTTAAGGGAATTATGGAGGCTCTTACAGCATAAGGCTCTTGGGAATTTGGGAACTTGAAGACTAGCTTTCCATGGAGATGGGAAAGCTTTCATAGATGGAGGAAGAGGAGTTGGGATCCCTATAATCATGGGATTGGCCCTATCATCAAGGAAGCTTCCATGAGAGGTGTCAAACCACTTCCTCTCTATGGAAATCCGTAGCCAAACCTCCCAACTCAAGATAGATATCAGTTCCTGGATCAGTTAGGACAAAACTTCCGCCATTTATTTAAAAAAAAAACCTCTCAAATTGGCTGGCGCGAGTGCGACTCTGGGACAGAGCGCCAACTGGCGCAGCCTCTTTGAAGTATTTTCCCCATTGGCACCGGTATTGAACTGCCTGCTCGCGCCAATGCTAAAAGGGCCATTTTTAGGGTTTTCCACAAGGAGATGTCTTCAAGGCAATGAAAGCTCTTGTTCAGAGGGATGTCATGAAAGTGGTTTCAAGCCATGTCACTGCTCACAGGTCACAAAATGAGCCCTCCAATGTGTGGGACGGGGATTGCAGGGACGGTGACAAATTAGTGTGTAACAGATCAGTTTGACCATCGGATTGAGGATGATAAGATGAGGTATGAGCTAGTTGAGTACCCAAACAAGAAAATAATTCCGTCCAAAAATTTATTGTAAAAATGGGATCTCTGTCACTTACAATAATCTTCGGGTTGCCATGTAGCTTTTGAATTGTTTCCATAAATGCAGTAGTAACTTTACTTGCTTTAAATGGCTGAGATAATGCACAAAAGTGTGCATGCTTGGTAATTCTATCAACTACCACCATGATGACACTTCTTCCCTCGGACTTAGGTAAACCTGTGATAAAATACATTGAAATCTCCTCCCAACATTGACTTGGAATGGATAAAGGTTGTAGAAGAACTGGGATCTTAATTGTCTCAACTTTATTTTGTTGGCAAACCAAACATTCCACCACAAACTTTTGAATATCATATTTAAGGCCATCCCAAAAAAATTATTTCTTCACCCTGTGGTAAGTTTTTAAAAATCCCGAGTGACCTCCTAAAGGAGAAGTGTGAAATTCCAAAAGAATCTTTTGTTTTAGTTGCGAATTATTGCAAATATATAAGCAATATTTGTACCATAAGGAATCATTTTTCCAACTAAATGTATCAGATGTACTAGGATCTTGATCTAACTTTTCAATGAGTGTCCAAAATTCTTCGTCCTTCTTCCATTCATCCCTTGCTTCAGTTATCCAATCTGGTTGGATAATAGAAATGGCACAAAGCAATGCTTCTACCTCTTCATCCTTTCTTGAGAGTGCATCTGCAGCAACATTTAGCTTCCCTTTTTTGTAGATGATTTCAAATTCATAATCCAACATCTTTGTGACCCAATTTTGTTGCTCTTTCGAAGATAGTCTTTGTCCCAAAAAGTGTTTAAGACTATCATGATCAGTTTTTACATTGAAGTGTCTTCCCATTAGGTAAGGTCTCCATTTTTTTAGTGCATGTAGTGTAGAAATTTGAATAATTGATATATTATTCACCAAGATTCTCCTGATCACACACTATTTTATCTTCATGCACAATACAGAATCTCTTCTACCATTGTTCATTACATGCAGAAATAAAATCAATTGCATGCACACATTAAAACCATAAAAATTCACACATATGAACACAGTATGTAATGGGAAAGCTTAAAGCTGAAAACCCCCAACTATTTGTATATTATTTATGTCATACAGATCATGTAAAAATCATTATACAAAGCTCCTCACAAGCTCTCAGTATAATCTCCACTTGCTACACACTAATCAGGCCCGATCTTGAAAATCCCATGCACCGATATTTTCCAGCCTTTAGTCTGCCTCTACTGCACAATCCCTGCTGAAGAATGCCTCTTGATGAGAATGAATTACCCCAACCTTTCTCACGCAGTATTTATAGGCATCTCTACTAAGTGTTGGATGCAAACCATGCATCACTTATAGTCACAACTGATAGTCACACTTGCCATTTCACCTATCTCTGCACTGGTCTCCACTGAAACTGTCCATGCACTGAAGTTAAATGATGTATTCTTTAGTTAATTAATGAGTTTATAATTAGTGAATTAATTAATAATTAATTCACACCACTCTCACTAATTGTTTCAATCATTTAAACTAGATACAAATAGCTCAACTATGTTTAGATTAGTTAAATTGAACACAACTCCATTAACTTCCTCAATCAACTCCACCAAACTCTCTCACACGAGTTCTAACTGAAGTATCCATGCAATAGCTCCACATAACCCTCAGGAATAGCGTAATGCCTTCTATCAGCTCCTATGCCACATCTGTGCACTTAACTGAAGTGCTCCAAGAGAATAAGATAATGTTTAGAGTCCAAATATTATTAAGAGTTAATAATATTCGACATATCTATTTTTAGACTGGCAATCTAAAAATAGATTCCGCCCAATATGTCTAAAAATAGAAGTCCATCTATTTTTCCAACTTGAACAACCATCCACAAATAGCATCCCGCAACTCATAGAATATGATCCATATGTCTGAAAATAGACATAGTCTAAAAATAGACGTTGCGACAAAAATCACCTGTGTGGGCCCCACCTAGTTTAGGTGATCACTTTCCAACTAGGATCAGGATTGATGTTTCAGGATGCCTCCTTCACTTTTTCTTGTTGCAATCTTCAACACTCCCTCTCAACAAGAAAGGATTGTCTTTGCATGCGACATGCAACTCCATGCATTCGCCCTGCAACCTTCACAAGTGCCATCCAACTCCATGCATCTGCTCTGCAACTCTTCCGAAACTGAATAGGCTCCAAACAACTCAATCAGTCTGATGCATCTATCATCAAATTCTTCGAATTTTGCTTTTCCCAATTGCACATGTCATCAGGAACCACTGCGTTGTTGAACTCTTGCACCCATGCACTCTGCACTTGCTGTCAACTCTGATTCGCGCTCCAGTATCCGACACTGTCACTTTGATCTGCCTACATCAATCCAACTGATCATGCTATTGCTGTGCTATGGGCACCTCATAGCCAGTTTAAATTCATGAGATCCACACCATCTCATGAATCCTGCCCAGAAATATCCTCTTGGGATTACTCATGCATGTCGCCCCACCTCTCAACTAGTGGTATAGCTGCAAGCACTCCCTCTGCCCATATGGCACGAAATTTCTCTGCATGAGTGGTTTCTTCCACTCCATGATCCTCATCACGTGGCTGCTCCACATCCTGAGGTTCACTATTACCTGCATGCAAAACTTTCTCCCTCTCAAGCATCAATTGCATGTCTTTCTTGCACTTCCCAACAGTAGGAAGCTTCGTAGAAATCCCATCTACTTCAAGTCTGTAGAGATTCTTGGCTCGAATCCCAACCTTCTTGACTTGTCCTTCTTCATCCACACTAACTCCTACACTCCCAAGCTCATCCCTACAGTGGACAAACTTTGTCAAGTATACCGGAATAGTGTCATTCTTCTCCATTTTTATTTTCATGAGTTTATCCTTGAGCGCCAACTTCCTCTGGTCGCTTCAATACAAAAACTCAACCACTTCAATGCTTTGCAATTTCTCCAATGATCAATATCGCTCTGATACCATGTAGAAATTTGAACAACTAATATGTTATCCACCGAGATTCTCCTGATCACACACTATTTTATCTTCATGCACAATATAGAATCTCTTCTACCTTTTATCATCACATGCGGAAATAAAATCAATTGCATGCACACATTAAAGCCATAAAAATTCACACATATGAACACAGTATGTAATGGGAAAGATTAAAGCTAAAAACCCCCAACTATCTGTATATTATATATGTCATAGAGATCATGTAACAATCATCATACAAAGCTCCTCACAAGCTCTCAGTATAATCTCCACTTGCCACACACTAATCAGGCTTGATCTTGCAAATCCCATGCACCGATCTTTGCTAGCCTTTAGCCTACCTCTACTGCGCAATCCCTGCTGAAGAATGGCTCTTGATGAGAATTGTATTACCCCAACCTTGCTCACGCAGTCTTTATAGGCATCTCTACTAAGTTTTGGATGCAAACCATGCATCACTTATAGTCACAACTGATAGTCACACTTGCCCTTTCACCTATATCTGCACTAGTCTCCACTGAAACTGTCCATGCACTGAACTTAACTGATGTGTTCTTTAGTTGATTAATGAGTTTATAATTTGTGAATTAATTAATAATTAATTCACACCACTCTCACTAATTATATCAATCAGTTAAACTAGATACAAATAGCTCAACTATGTTTAGATTAGTTAAACTGAACACAACTCCATTAACTTCTTCAATCAACTCCACCAAACTCTCTCACATGAGTTCTAACTGAAGTATCCATGCAATAGCTCCACTTAACCCTCAGGAATAGCGTAATTCCTTCTGTCAGCTCCTATGCCACATCTGTGCACTTAACTGAAGTGCTCCAAGAGAATAAGATAATGTTTATAGTCCAAATATTATTAAGAGCTAATAATATTCGACATATCTATTTTTAGACGGGCAATCTAAAAATAGATTCCGCCCAATATGTCTAAAAATAGAAGTCCATCTATTTTTCCAACTTGACCAACCATCCACAAATAGCATCCCACAACTCATAGAATATGATCCATATGTCTAAAAATAGACTTTGCGACAAAAATCACCTGTGTGGCCCCCACCTAGTTTAGGTGATCACTTTCCAACTAGGATCAGGAATGATGTTTCAGGATGCCTCCTGATATATTATTCACTGAGATTCTCCTAATCACACACTATTTTAGCTCCATGCATAATACAAAATCTCTTCTACCATTGATCATCACATGATACATAATATGATAGTTGGGGTTTTCAGCTTCAGGCTTTCCCGTTAAACAACTGTGTTATGTGTGTTTTTATTGCTTCATGTGTTTTGCAATTGTTGATTAAATTTCCGCAAGAATTATAGTGGAAGGATTCTGTATTTTGCAAGAATATAAATATTGTGAGATCAGGAGAGTCCGGATATATGCATGCTTATTGTATATAATTTCTATGGTATCAAAGTTGTGTTATAGATTTTCTACATGGAATGAGAGCAAGAATTTTTGGGTGCGCGAGTTTGCAGAGAATATCTGAAATTTTTGGTGTAATATTTTTAGAAAAAAATATCATATTTGGATTCCTTGCGAAAAAACACCCAAATTGAAAAAAAAAATTGGCCGAATCGGAGCTCGGATGAGGGAGATATCATCAATTTACAATCAGTGCTTTTTGTTAGAAAATTTTGCGACGACGGGAAAATTGTAATGTGCGCGAGCCAAGAATCTACATGCACTGAGGTACAAGATGCATGAAAATATTTGAGGAGAAAAGCAGAGGTTAGTGACTTGGTGGTTGAGAGGGATCCTCTCAACATGCAACGTGAGAAGCAGTCTCAGAAGGTTGTGGAGCAACCACAACTGGAGATGCAGAAGAATCTTTATAGATTTGATGTAGATGGGATTTCTACAGAGCTTCCTACTGTTGGGAAGTGCAAGAAAGCCATGCAATTGAAGCTTGAGAGGGAGTTGGATTTGCATGCAGGTAAGAGTGAACCTCGGGATGTGGAGCAACCACAAGATGAGGATCATGGAGTGGAAGAAACCACTCATGCAGAGAAATTTAGTGCCAGATGGGCAGAGGGAGTGCATGCAGCTATACCACCAGGTGAGAGGTGGGGCGACATGCATGATTAATCCCATGAGGAGATTTTTGGGTAGGATTCATTGAGGTGGTGTGGATCTCAAGAATTGAACCTGGCTACGAGGTGCCCACAGCATAGCAGTAGCATGATTAGTTGGATTGATGCAATGAGATCAAAGTGACAGTGTCGGATACTGGAGCGCGGTTTAGAGTTGACAGCAAGTGCAGAGTGCATGGGTGCAGAGTTCAATAGCATAGTGGTTCCTAAAGACATGTGCAGTAGCTAAGCAGAATTCAAAGACTTTGATGATATATGCATCAGACTGATTGAGTTGTTTGGAGCCTATTCAGTTTCGAAAGAGTTGCAGAGCAGATGCATGGAGTTGCATGGCGCTTGTAAAGGTTGCAGGGCGAATGCATGGAGTTTCATGTCGCATGCAAAGACAGTCCTTTCTTTTTGAGAGGGAGTGTTGAAGATTGCAACAAGAAACATTGAAGGAGGCATCCTCAAACATCAATCCTGATCCTAGTTGGAAAGTGATCACCTAAACTAGGTGGGGCCCACACAGGTGATTTTTGTCGCAACGTTTATTTTTAGACTATGTCTATTTTTAGACATGTTGACCCTATGAGTTATGAAGATTTGTGGATGGTTATAGTTGGTGATGGGACTTCTATAGACATATTGTGGAATGCAGATTACGCCTAAAAATAGATATGTCAATATTATTAGCTCTTAATAATATTTGGACTGTAAACATTATCTTATTCTCTTGGAGCACTTCAGTTAAGTGCACAGATGTGGCACAGAGCTGTGAGTGTGCGCTAATTTATCTCATGATGGGTTGGGTGGAGAGCTCTGGTTGCATGGAGACTCCCGCTGAACTCAAGGCACATAGTTTGGTTGGGGGAGTTATTGAGGTAGTTGGTGGAGTTGTGTTCAGTTTAACTGAGTTAAACATAGTTGAGCTAGTTGTATCTAGTCTAACTGATTGATACACTAGTGAGAGTGGTGTGAATTAATTATTAATTAATTCACTAGTTATTAACTGTTTATCAATCTAAGAACACATTAGGTGACCATAAACAATACAGCTTCAAGAGAGAGATAGGTGAAAGGGCAAGATAGACTATCTGTTGTGACTACTAGTGATGCATGAATTGCATCTATATATACATTGGATTTTCCAATGATGATGATGCAGTCAATGAGAGTGGGATTACATTGAATCGGTCCTTGTAATCAACTTGGATTAGGTAGTGGAGGCAGGCTAGTAGGAGGGAAAAGATCGGTGCATGGATTTGTAAGATTGGTCCTGATTAGTGTATGATGATTGTACTGTACTGAGAGCTTGTGATAAGCTTTGTATGTTTGTATGAGACTGTCATATGATCTCCATGATACATAATATGATAGTTGGGGTTTTCAGCTTCAGGCTTTCCCATTAAACAACTATGTTATGTGTGTTTTTATTGCTTCATGTGTTTTGCAATTGATGATTAAATTTCCGCAAGAATTATAGTGGAAGGATTCTGTATTTTGCAAGAAGATAAATATTGTGAGATCAGGAGAGTCCGGATATATGCATGCTTATTGTATAGAACTTTGTCAAGTATGCCGGAATAGTGTCATTCTTCTCCATTTTTATTTTCCTGAGTTTATCCTTGAGCACCAACTTCCTCTGGTCGCTTCAATACAAAAACTCAACCGCTTCAATGCTTTGCAATTTCTCCAATGATCAATGTCGCTCTGATACCATGTAGAAATTTGAATAACTGATATGTTATCCACCGATATTCTCCTGATCACACACTATTTTATCTTCATTCAAAATACAGAATCTATTCCACCATTGATCATTTGCGGAAATTAAATCAAGATTGCAATGCACACATGAAACAATAAAAATTCACACACATTAACACATTTGTTTAACAGGAAAGCCTGAAGCCGAAAACCCCAACTATCTGCATATAATATATGTCATAGAGATCATGTAAAAATCCTCATACAAAGCTGATCATATCAAGCTTTCAGTACAATACAATCGCTACACACTAATCAAGCCCGATTTTGCAAATCCCATGCACCGATCTTTGCCAACCTTTAGCCTACCTCTACTGCGCAATCCCTGCTGAAGAATGCCTCTTGATGAGAATGAATTACCCCAGCCTTGCTCACGTAGTATTTATAGGCATCTCTACTAAGTGTTGGATGCAAACCATGCATCACTTATAGTCATAACTGATAGTCACACTTGCCCTTTCACCTATCTTTGCATTGGTCTCCACTAAAACTGTCCATGCACTGAAGTTAACTGATGTATTATTTAGTTGATTAATGAGTTTATAATTAGTGAATTAATTATTAATTAATTCACACCACTCTCACTAGTGTATCAATCAGTTAGACTAGATACAACTAGCTCAACTATGTTTAGATTAGTGAAACTGAACACAACTCCATTAACTTTTTCAATCAACTCCACCAAACTCTCTCACATGAATTCTAACCGAAGTATCCATGCAATAGCTCTGATGCATAACCCTCGTGAATAGTGTAATTCCTTCCGTCGACTCTCGTGCCATCCGTGCTCTTAATTGAAGTGATCCAAGAGGATAAGATAATGTTTATAGTCTAAATATTATTAAGAGTTAATAATATTCGACTTTTCTATTTTTAGCCTGGCAGTCTAAAAATAGAATCCGCCCAATGTCTAAAAATAGAGGTCCATCTATTTTTACCAACTCGACCAATCATCCATAAATAGCATCCTGCAACTCATAGACCATGATCCATATGTCTAAAAATAGACATAGTCTAAAAATAGACTTTGCAACAAAAATCACCTGTGTGGCCCCCACCTAGTTTTGGTGATCACTTTCCAACTAGGATCAGGAATGATGTTTCAGGATGCCTCCTTCATTGTTTCTTGTTGAAATCTTTAACATGTAGTATTGCCAACATTTCATTCTCATAAATAGCCTTTTTTAAATACTTTCCTTTGATTGAACTACTTTCAAAAGCAATGGGTCTTCCTTCTTGCATTAAAACAACACCAATTGCATTTCCCAAGGCATCACATTCCACAATAAAGGTTTCTATGAAGTCTGGCATAGCGAAGACTGGTGCTAGGAAAATTGCCTCTTTAAGTTGTTCAAATGCCTTAGTTGCTTCAGGAGTCCACAAAAATGCATATTTATTCAATAATGTTGTTAGAGGTGCTGCTATTCTCCCATAATTCTTAACAAAATTGCGATAATACCTTGTTAACCTAAGAAATTTGTGCAACTGCTTTATGGTTGTGGGGACTTTCCATTCCTTAATGCCTTTAATTTTTTTAGGGTCTACCTTAACACCCTCGTGAAATACAATATGACCCAGATATTCTACCTCTTGTACTCCAAAGAAACATTTGGAGGTTTTTGCGTATAATTGTTTTAACTCTAATAGTTTGAGCACCCTGTTAGCATGTTAAACATGATCCTTCCAAGACCTACTGCAGATTGGTATATCATCAAAAAATACTAACACAAATTTTATAAGGAAGGGTTTGAAAATGGAATTCATCAAACCTTTGAAATGTAGAAGGTGCATTAGTAACGCCAAAAGGCATGACCAAAAATTCATAATGACCCTCATGAGTTCGAAATGTTGTTTTCGGGATATATTTAGTCTTCATTCTAATTTGATGATATCTTGAACGAAGATCCAACTTGGTAAAATAAATTGCTCCACGTAATTCATCCAATAATTCATCAATCACAGGAATGGGAAATTTATCTTTAATGGTGAGCTTATTTAGATCCATATAATCCGGACACATGCACCATGATCCATCATTCTTGTGCACCAATACTACTGGAGCAGAGAAAGAACTTTCACTAGGTTGAATTATACCATCCTTTAACATTTCTGCAATCATGCGTTCAATTTTGCTCTTTTGGACATAAGGATAGCTATAAGGCCTGATGTTTGGAGGAACACTTCCTGGAATCAAATGAATAGCATGATCATGATCACAAATAGGTGGAAGCCCTTTGGGAGCTTCAAAAACCTTGGAATGATTATCCAAGACTTTTTGGAGATTTGCAGAAATAGATGATTTTGATGTTGGAACTTCTAGTGAGCATAATGTGAAATTATGCCTCATTTTTATTTCTTTAGAAGCTTTTTCATGACATTAGAACTTATTATATTTCACGGATTCCCTGCGATACCCTGTATTTCGACTTCCTTTCCTTCTGAAAAAAAATTCAAGAAAAAAAATTAAAAGCTACCGTCCCCAAAGATTGTAACCATTGTACTCCTAGTACAACATCATCACCTCCCATTGGAATGGAAAGAATTGGACTATTCAATACATATTCCCCCATGGATAGCTTGATATTATGGAATTTTCTAGAGAAATTTATAGTTCCTCCATTTGCAACCATCATTTGACATTATGTTGCTGAGTATATGAAGCAATTCAATTCCTTGGCTACCTTACAATGAATAAAATTATGGGTACTACCCGAATCAATCAACATTATTACCTTTTTCTTCTTGATATGTCCTTCTATCTTGAGAGTTTGAGGACTGGTAATTCCTACCAATGCATTACATGATATGGTCGGACTCACTTCTTCTTATTTTAGGGTTGCTTCACGGTGTATATCCTCTTCTTTTGAAGTTTCTTGTTCATTTTCTTCCTCTTCTTCAGAATCTATGTAAAATAATTTCTTCTCAGCACACTTATGACCTTTAGTGTATTTACTATCACAACTGTAGCAAAGCCCTTTTACTTTTTTTTCTTCCAATTGTTGTGGTGTCAACCTTGGAGGTTGTGGAAGTTTAGGAGTAGCAACATTTCCATCTTTATATATGTGAGTGGTAGGCTTCCTTGTCACCATAATTTTACATTCAATTTTTCTTGCCAACCTGAATGCCTTCTCTAATCAATCCGGTTCCCAAACACGAACTTCATGTTGGATGTTATCCTTTAAATTCCCTATGAGGACATCAATCCTGTGTTCTTCTGGAATATCAGTTACCCTTATATTAAATTTTTGGAAGTCCTCAATGTTCTCCACCACTAAACCCTTTTGTTTGAGATTGATCAATTGGCTAAAGAAGGCGTTTCTCTATGTATCCTCATAATGTGGTATCATTTCCTTCGTAAAAATTAACCAAGTGATAATTTTTTTACTGGAGCAAAGCCATCGATACCATACAAATGTATTTTGTTCTAGATGTAAAGTTGCAATGCGTAACTTTTGTGTGCTTTTCACATTATTTAGATCAAAATATTGCTCCATCTGTAGTATCCATGTTACGGGATCCTTGCCATCAAACTTCCTCATATCCATCTTTGGAATATGGTGGTTCTTTAATCCAAGATTAGAGTTTATGAAATCACGATTAACATTTATTTTGTTCTCATCATGAGTTTCCTCTACTATATTTTTGCCATTAGGAAACATTTCTTGTATCAACTTTGCGAAACCTTCGATGTCTACTTTTAGATCATTCTTCATATTTTCCATTTTTTCATCGATCTTAGCTTCCATGCCAACTTCCATGTCATACATCTTAGCTTCCAAACCATTCATAATATCTTCCACGCCTTTCTTCAAACCATCCATCTTAGTTTCCATGCCTTTCTTCAAAACTTCCATTTCATTTTTTGTTGCTCTTTGTGATAGCGAAATTTGGTGCACTTTCTCATGGACTTTTGATATCTCATGTTGAATTTCTTCGTCTTCATGAGTCATAGTAGAGCCTTATGAAGGCTTAATGGGTCTTGAATTATTTTTAGGAGGAATTTTAGAACCCAATACTGATATCTATGCTCAATAAGCCTTTGGAATCACCTAGAACTGATTTTTCGAACAAGACTTAGGCAATTTGAAAAAAAATACACACACTTTTCTTGATTTTTAGGAGCTTGATATTGAAACTGAATTATCTATGTGATTTCTTATCTTCAATCATTTAAATTAAGCCCTAATTTAGCCCTCTGAATATTATTTTGAATTCCAAAGGTATAACCTGATTTGGATTCTTGAAGACAAAGTTATGCCCAATATCCTACGATGACCTAATTATGGACTGGTTCAGTAGAATAAACTTTTATGACTTTCCACGTGTCGTGGTTTCCTCCTTTGGATATGAAATTGATATACTGAAAAATATAGTCTGTGTACTTGTGGCCACCTTTTACAGAATCCCAGTCCAACGCTTAGAGAGAAAGTTATGATGTTTTTTCCACAGTTGCCTCTTTGAGATGAAATTCAGGAACCTGAAACATTCCTAACCTCCACGGATCGTGTCTCCAAAAATATTGCAAACCAAGCTATGAAATTTTTTGAAGATCTTCCTCCAGATTTAGTCTTCGCTCTTCAACTTCTAAACCTTCATAGAAAAAAAGGTATAGAGAAAATTCCACAATGACCTGTTTAGGTTAAATTCAAGAGCCTGCAAAATGACCTAACTTGTTGGATCATACCTCCGAAAATATTGTGAACCAATCTCTAAAATTTTGCAAAGATGTTCCTCAGGATTTTAGCTTCGCACTCTAAAAATTTCAGCTTCTGAAACTTCGTAGAAAAAAATTTATGATTAAAATTCCACGATGACCTGTTTGGGGCAGCGAAACCCTAGAACCCAAAGCTCTGATACCAAATGTTGTGAAACCAGCTCCAAAAAGAGAAGAAAAGAGATATCAAAGACTTATAAATAAGCCACTTTGAGGGGGTAACCTCCAATACATTACATGAATGAACAATTCTTGGATGATACAAATGACAAAACCTCCTCTCTATATATAGGAGTCCATGGGGTCACAATGTAATCCTAGTGGAGCCACAATATAATCCTAGCTGACCTAAGAATAATAATGTAAGGGCACAAAAATAACAATATGGGGGTTACAGGGGTACAACAATAACAATAAGGGGGTTACATTAACAACAATAAGGGACTATACTAGTAATATAAGGACCTAACACATGCTGTCTTCTGGTGATGGAGGTGTAGGTGAATTCTTACCCCTATGCTGGTTTGAAAGTGGTGTGGTTGGAGGACTCTACGCAATTGCTTCTCTTACCGGGTTGTAGACAGATCTACCTCTTTCTAGGTTGGTCCAATAGTATTTTCCGCTTCGTATCGTACTTCCGTCCGGATCAGCGACCATTCACTCGGTGTGCCTACACAGAATACTTTTTCGCATATTAATATCTTAATCAGCAATGGTAAAGTCTTCAGAAACTTACCCTTAAATCTCTTGAAGAATATTTGCTCTGCTTCAGAGTAGGCGACAAATTGATCGATGGAAAATTCCATCACGAATCCTCCTAACATGTTGTCCACCCAATGATCTATAGTGCGAGTGATGGTTTTATCTGCCTTCTCTAATTGTTGGATCAATTCTAAGGTCCACTGTGTGACCCGCTCGTCCTTCCAACACTTCTGAAATTTGATCAACCTTGCGAGCCACTCCTGGAGCTCAATCGCAATAGTTATGAAGAATATCTCATAGATCTCTGTGAAAATATACCTATTTTTCCACTCTTCGGTGGTCAACCTCTTACTGCAGTTTTATTTCACTGTGAATTCCTGAACTTTCCATTCGAACCATTCATCAATTTTTTTTCTTTTAGGTTTTTAGTACGGCCTCGGAATTACTTGATCCCTCTCTTAGAATGCTCCTAGTCTCAGCAACGAAACCATTTGTTAGCTCGAGGGGTCCTGACCCAAGTTCAAAGGTTAAGGTTTTCCAACAACTTCTATACTACTGGCCCTTTCGGTAGTGACCTGCTTGCACAGTTCAAAGTCTCACCTGAAGCAGTATGGGTGGGTGTTGGAACCAGGTTTGTGCACCCTGATAGAGAGAGCAGGTAATTCAAACCATTCGGCAACTATCAGATCTATGTAATCAGAGGTCATTCGCAGGACTTTCAATGATTAACCAGAGTACAGTTTTACCAGATTTATATAACAGGCTCACATCCTCGTGCGGACAGCCAAGTATAAGCATAAAACAATATATTCACAGCAAAATTAATCAGATTGCAGATATAGTTATCATAACACAGATAATTTGCAGCTCATAAACACATATCAATCGCAGCTCATAACAGAATCACATATAATTCGAGTCCACAATACCCATAATCAAATAGATCAAATAGCATCAGATATCCACAATACTTCGCATATATTACTTATCAAAAAGTCTCTTACATACCCCAAAACCCACCTGCGCACACAGCCAGCAGGAGTCCTAACCCAATAACCCAATCCCAGATCTAATAGTTCGCACTTAGCATTAGTCTCTATTCATTCCTACCTATTGAATCAAAAAGGTTCAACTATTTATAGTACTTTAGGCTGGACTCTTGGTCTACCCTTGGCTCGCTTACAATGTATTAGGGGCTTTGACCCACCCCAAAAACCTTGAGCTAGACTAAATATAATCAAAAATATACAAAATGGACCAAATTCGCAGCTTGTAGGAGACCCTGTTCCAACAGAAAATTAAGGAGGAACCTCATGAAAACTGTGTTTTTCAGTTCATATGTCTTTTTTATTTGATGAAATTAGTGTTATTTTTAGTTTTGGAACATTTATAGTTTTCACTTCGAAAAAATTTGGACAAATCTACTTACTCAGTAGTTTCGTAGTGCAAACAGTGTAAAAAGAGTGAAAAGCGCTGTGAAACTGCTTTAGCAGCTTTTTTCACTCTTTCTCATAAATTTTTGAAGGGAAAAAGTATGAATTATGACTTGAAATTTCTAGGGAGGATGTATTAAATGATAATGAAGATAATCCTAGAGGAAAGAAATCAAAATTTTGAAGAATAAAAGGTAAAAGAGTTGTGCTATGAAAAGAGATACGAAACTGTGTTGTTTTCGTAGCATAGTCTATTGCAGCTCATTTGAACGGTGTAAAGATGGTTTGGGACAGCTAGAGCTTAGGGAGGATTTTTGATAGGTGTTACTTCAGTTCCTAACATCAAAGGATCTCGAAATGATGAATTCATGATGGTCAGAACATTTCAAAACTGCAAGGGACCCTATGCCTAGAAAACAGGGGACCGTTTCCTACTTTGATGGAGGTCAGTATTATGGTCATCAACATTTGAAGCCAATCATCTAGATTCGACCAAGTGTAAATACATTTGGCAAAGGATGAATTTAATTAAGATAAGGTTGTTATAGATAGGTGATTAAGAGTTTGAATCCTATTTGTAATAGGACTGTTTAGTAGATTAGTTGTCCTTTTGTAATAAATACCATGTCATATGGTTGGGAAAGATGTCAAGAGTCAGGATTTCAACGTATCTAGCATCAGATAAGGTTATCTTATGTTTTAAATGATCTATAAAATATCAAGAAGTCAAATATGCAGGGGGTTGGACATTTTTAGCAAAATATTGTGCTTATTTTAATTGACTGGTTTTCAGCTAATACAGATTTTTCTACTTAGCCAACTTGGGATTCAGAAGAATTTATAGTGTTTTCTTGTTCAAATTGCATCTTTTATTATCCTATTGCAGTGGTGTTTGTCTATGTTACTCAGAATTCATCTTTGGTGCTCTGAATTCATATATAGATAAACTGACTGTGTTTTTTACAGTTTCACATGTGTATCTCTTGACTAGAACTCTGATATACCTCAACTTCCATGTTAAGTAGATTTATTGGTTTACTGAAACTATTTTGACTCCATAAGCCCAATGAGTACTTGCTGATTTGATTTTCAACCTACATTTTTCATCTATCTGATTATTACCCCACATAGAGTTAGCCATCTATATTTTTATCAAAATCATTAACCCTTGAGAGATCCCTCTCAGGTTGAATAGGCTAAGCCTCAATCAAAAGATTTGTTTGAAATAGTTACATGAGATTGATTTGATTAGTAGCCTATTAGGTCCAATTTTGTGATAACATGTTTCTTGCCATCAAATGAAGAATTAAACGCCTCAACAACACCCTGGTTGTACCCTTGGAAGAGCTAGAGGAAATCCCACCATCTAACATGGAGAAAGAGTCATGCACAGTCATCATAAAATTCAACCATTTTTGTCCCAATAGGCTTGGTTCGATTAACATGAGCCATGGCTAGAATCTTAGGGGCTTACAGTCAGACTGGAGGGAAAAACATAGAGAATAGTCATGCAACAGAAGAATAATCTCAGAACCCTATCTCATGGTTGAAATATTGGACAAATGAGAGAATAGAATGAGAAAACCGAGAGTCGGTATGATCAAAACCCTAGAGGTTAATTAGGAACAGTTAATAGCATGGTACAGGAAGTATGATTATCGTAGGTAAAAGAAATGATGAATGGTAGAATAGTTATATATGGAACCAATTGAGATATCCAACTCTGACATGCAGTACATATCTCCCATATATCGATAACCGAAAATCCAAAACAATAATTCATAACCTGGAGAGAATTATGCCTCATAATTATAGATTGAGAAACTTCGGCTAACATATTTCAAGTCACATGAGCCTTAATCATAGCCTCATATCATTCATTGGATTTGATAAATTAAACCATGTACAATAATCAAGGTCGGATCATAGCAATACAAACATATGGAAACAAACCAATATAAGAGACGCATTTATATAAACATATGTACCAAGGCCAACACATATACATTACTCATTCAATATGTGAAACAAAACATTAGGAAAATATATGTAATTTAAATATAAGATAAGGTTGCTACAAACTGTAAATTCTATGGTGGACTTGTTCTTTCTAACATTCATATGTAAATGTAGAATCGTAGGCCTTCGGGTTATTTATTTTCATCAATTCCCAATTAAAAATGAAATAATGAGTGTTGAAACAAACATAAACAATGTACATTCGTGTGAAGCAATCAAGGTCATGTCACATATTATCAAAAAAGAACATAAGAAATATACATCAGAAACTATTATTATCAAACCTCATCAAACCAAAAATAAAATAGGAAAACCTCAAATGAAATAATAAAGAGGGTCCCATATCATTTTTAACAAAAAGAGAGGGCAAGTGGTTGGTCTACCAACAATTGAAGACTTATTGGGCCGAACTAATTTTATTTTCTTAAAAAGAAACGAAATTAAAGGATAAATAATCAGATGCACTTTAGAGCCATGTATCACACACTGAAGATTAATGTATTTGACTTCAATCTGAAAAACAGTATGAATTTTCATCAATATATTTATTAAACAATTAGTAATTTATAGAAATTGAAATGAAACTCACTAAATATTCAGAAAGATCCCTATATATAACAGATCAAAAATATAAATTGCAAGTTTTGGAAGTTGGCATAATCACAATTTTAATACCACGGGTAGAGTCACTACTACCAGTAGGTGTCTATATCCTAAGCAAGGTTACCCTTTAACCAACTGATGTTCCTATATCTCGTCTATTAGACATAGATTCAGAGCTAATGAAATATTTTCTTTATAGTTTTTGTAGTAATTAACTGAAATTCATTGTCTTGGCTTGGTGACGAGATAGTGAAGTTCCACTCACAATAAATAAAAAGAGTGAACAATTCAGCTCGTGATGAGACCTATTGTCTTTTAGCCTAACGACTGAAAGCCATTACATTGGCTTGGTGACCAGCAACAATAATGTCACTTCTTTTAGGGCTCATGATTGTGGTACGTCGACTCATAATAGACCTCCTATCTCTCGATTTTTTTAATTTTATTTATATTTTGAAATTACACTCTGATTCATATCAACCATTAATGGATTACTTAATATATGGGGAGGAAAATCTACTCCTTAAGAGTGAAGTATGGCGTGAAAATTTTACCTTTCATACTTAATATTTATCATATTGTTAAAAATCATCTATTCTTCTAAATATGAATTCTTCTTAAACAATATTAAACTAAGATAATTCATGTAATTGAAAGTAAATATAAATATATCTCTAAACATAAAATATTGTTTATCGAGATGATCTGAATAATTGATTCAGTAGTTAATACATAAATCAATAATTCATTTGGTAAAGATTCCTTAAAAAGCATATTTCCATGCAAATTTCATTGTAGAATAAAATAGAAAAAAAAACAATATGAAAAGAATTCAAACCAAGAAAAGAAAAATCATACCCAAATGGAAAAGGCAACTTCAAACATATAACAAAAATATGTACAAGAGTATCCCAAAGGAGATCATGCAAAGTATATTTTTAAAAATTTCCCATTAACTTAGAGTGACTCAGGTTGACCTTCCAAAGTTTATAGCCAAAACATGTTGGGACCGATCTTTTCTGTAACAATAAATAGTCCCAACCACAATCTCTGAAACTTGGGGTATTCCCCTTTGTCCTCGTGAGCCTTGTCCCATTTAAGAACTAGGTCACCAACTTCAAAATCCATATTAGAAGAATATTTGTGATCAAGCCATCCTTTTAATAGTTGTTGATGTTTATTTAAATTGGTTTTATCTTTCTGTATCTCTTCCTCTAATTTTAATAAATCATTAACCCTATTATCCATAATTGATGACTTAACCTCTTGGACACTTTGAGAGAATTGTAAATAAGGAACAAAGATATGGGGGGGTAATATGATTTTGTTTCCATAGAACCAAAAAAGGGTGAGTTTCCAATAGCAGCTTTGGGTGTGACCCTATCAGCCCCTAATGCATTAAGTAGCACAGTATGCCAGATTTTATGATTCTCTAAGATGGTTCTTTTAAGGATTTTGAGTAGATTCTTTCTTGGTGTTTCAGCAAGGCCATTTCCTTGTGGCTAATATTTTGTTGAATATTTAACTTTTATCCCTTTTTCTATGGCATATGCATCTAACTCATGATATGATAAATAATATGCATTATCAAATACCAATAACTCAATAACATGAAAACAAGTGACAATTTGAGATTCGAGAAAACTAATGACTTTATTAGCATTTACCACATGCAAAGGTGCTACCTCAACCCATATAGTAAAAAAATTTGTAGCTGTTATAATGAATTTATGTTGTTGGGATGAGGGAGGATTAATAGGTCCTATAATGTCTAAGTCCCATTGTTGAAATGGAACTGAAGTAGTGATAGGTTGTAGGAGAAATTGATTTTTTCATCCTACCAGCAGTCTTTTAGCGAGTTTTGCATTTTCTAATAAGGGTATGGGAATCCTTAAACAGAGTGGGTCAATGATAACCCTCCCTTAGAACCTTTTGTGTGGTGGTATCTCCACCAAAATGTCTGCCAACAGGTCCAAAATGGAGTTCATAAAGTATTATTAAAGCAATGAAGTAACACCTCGTCATAAAATTATTAATAAAATGGTAAGGTGTTGATTTTAATATTAATGCTATTCTTTGAGTTGAATTGAGATGAGTGGGGGTTGTGCCATTTTCAAAAAAAAAAAATGTTTGCATACCATGAATTAGAACCATAATCTTGACACAAGACATCATTTTGTATTAAGGATACTTCATTGTTTAGATAATAATCATCAAGAAAAGTGGAATGGTCGCTAGGATAAGAAACAAATTCAGCAACCAAATTACAAAGACCTTGACCTTTAATAATTTGTTCAATTCTAATTCAAGGTTAAAGTATTTTATGGTTGCAATCCAATGAGATCTTTTTTCCCCGAGTTCCTTTTGAATTAAAATATTTCTAACTGTAAGGTAAGGGACTATAAATTTTGTCTTAGATTTAAGCAAATAGAAATGAAAATGCTTAACTACTTTACACACAGCAAACCTGTGTTTTTCAATTGGTGCATAATTTAATTTTCTCCCTTAAAAGTGGAGCTCATGAAAGCAATATGGATTTCAATGTCAGGATCAGTTTTTTGTGTGAGCACAGTAGCAAAGGAAGGATCTAAGGCGAAAGCATACAAAAGAAACTCTTTGGAAAAATCAAGATTAATTAACATAGGAACCTCTGTGATATATTTTTTAATAGTGTTGAAAGCTTGTTTTGTGATTCTCCCCATTTAAAAACAACGATTTTCTTTACTAAATACTGAATAGGTTTTGCAATTTCATAAAATCTACAAACAAATACCTTAATGGAAAGCTTTTTTTGTGATTCTCCCCATTTAAAAACAGCGATTTTCTTTACTAAATACTGAATAGGTTTTACAATTTCATAAAATCTACAAACAAATATCTTAATGAAATTAATATTTCCAATGAAATATTGCATGGCCTTTTTGTAGCTTGATGGGGTTAAAGCATTGATTGTTTATGTTCTATTAGGATTGATTCTAATTCCATATTTAGAGACAATACATCCTAGTATCTTTTCTTCAGTCACTTCAAAAATATATTTTTTAGGGTTAACAGAGATTCCAAATTTTGTATACCTTTCAAACACATTTTTTTTTAAGTGTATCAAATGATCAGGCCTCTTTTTTAAGAAAATAGTAACATCGTCTAAATATATAACTATGGATTCATTGATCATACCTCTAAAATTTATGTCCATGGAACATTGGAAATTTGGCCCTGCGATTATTAATCTAAAGGGAATTTTCTTGTATGTAAAGGTACCCCAAGGTTTTCAAAATGTGGTATTTAATTGGACAACGGGTTCTAACATAGTATAATTGTAGTCTAAAAAACCATCCCAAAAGGATAGCATCTCAAAGCCTGAGACAATCTAGAGAAATTTCTCCATGGGTGGCACCGGGTAGTGATATTTTTCAGAGAATTTGTTTAAATTCCTAAAATCAACACAAAGACAAATGTCACCATTATTATTTCAAACAGGCACTAAGCTAGCAACCCACTAAGTGTGTCACACTGGAAAGATGATTTTTCTTGCCAAAAGTTTATTTAATTCTTCTTTGACTGTGGGCTCAAGACCCAGATGCATTTTACTAAGTTTACGTTGAAAGGTTTTGGTTTGGGGTTTCGTAGGAATAACATGATGCATAGTATTTGGATCAAAGGTCTTAAGATCATTATAAGTCCAAGAAAATACATCTTTATATTGCTTGAATAGATTAATGAAATTTGACCTTTCCTTAGTGGAACAATTTATTCCTAAATTAATGCATCTTGAGTTATCTTTTGACCCCAAATTTATGACTTCGATTCCCATGATAGAGCTATTATTCTTACAGGTTTTAACCTTCTTAATATATCATGCAAATCATATAAATGTTCTAATATTACAACAAATTTAGGGATCAGTTTCACCATATCTAGTGTTCATCGGGTGACAGGTGCTTATTAATCTAAGAAAAATCTCGCAAATTCTCATAATGAGTCATCTCATCAATGACTTCATATTTGAATGTACCCTCCATATGTATAAATTGATTATCTGCTTATCAGCATCAAACATGTGCCAATTAGTGACATCATGAGGTATGGATGGTCTAAAAAGTAACTCTACTAAAAAAGAATCAAATTCAAAATTTTCAGCTAGAATGACTCTAGAAGTAACATTAGCTAATAAATTTGCTTCATGATTCACAGTTATCGAAATAGAGTCAATATTGAAAGTTGGAAAATTTGATATTATATCCCATACCTGTGCTTGATACGACTTAAAATATGTTGAAAGGCAATGAATATAATTTTTTGCATGTCTAACAATTAATTCATAATCATCATAAGCTCTTAAACATTCAACTCCTAGATCTAGAGCTTTACAAAGTCCCTGGAAAAGAGATTTGTATTTTGCAAAATTGTTATTACAATAAAATTATAATATACATGCAATAAAAAAATTATTCCCGTGGGGATCTAAAATCATTCATCTCGCACCATCTCCTTCTTTAGACTTAAAACCATCCAAATAAAGTGACCATACTTTTGTTTTATCAATATTTGACACATTACTAATACCAAGGACTTCATGATCAGTTTTAGCTAATGCATTAACTACTTCTAAATCAGATTTTTGTTCTGAATTTAAAACTAGAGAAAAACCGGCAACATAATTTCCAAATAAAGAGTCAACAACCAAGAAATCATCAATCTTAATGGTTCATTTACATCATTTAAATCAGTAATTATATGTTTCATGTATGGTTCTTTGTTAATTTTGATTCTATTTGGCTCCCCTTTCCAGGGTAGCCATAATTGAGTGAAATTAGTGTCCATAAATCCCTTAAGGTGTTATAGCCAATCCCTACTTAAAAACAGTCCATAGACTTCAGGAATGTTAGCAATCACAATATCTATAATTTGATGGACTTTATGGTCTTGTGAAAATCTGATCAAAACATTAGTCAACTCCCCAACTACTTTAACATAATTTTTGTCCAATTGTACAATCTTTATATTATAAGGTTTCATAGGTGCATTTATCTTCTTATAAATCGAAAGTGGCATCACATTAGAAGAAGCACATGTGTTGATCACATGGTTATGGACATTGTGGTTACAAATTTTAGGATTTAACAAAAATGGTGGGGGTTTCTTTTACTGAGTAGAAATGAATTTTAAAATTTAAACATTTTCCAAAGAAGTCTTATCAAAGGAATTTGTTTCTTTTCTTGCAGGCGCTTTAAGGCCAACAATATGTTGCTGAACTTTTTTCTAAATTACAGGAATTTTCCAAAGCTCATATAAGGAGATATTAGCTTTTATTTTCTTAAGATCATCTATCAAATCATATTCTACATTTAAACATGTATATTTTTTAGTGCTAGATGGTGATTTATTTTCATTTTTTATCAAATGTAGGTGGTTATTTTTTACTTGCAGCTAAAGCTTTACTACAGGTAAAAATAGGGCTAATATCTTCTTCAAATAAATTCAAAGAAAAATTAGGAGGTTGAATTTCATCTTGATTTTCATAATCAGGTTCAACTTCTTTTTCCTCACTGCCATCTAAATTTAAATCAATATTTGATGTTAAATCCGGATAATTTAAATATTTTCCAAACTTTCAGTGTTTAAACTTTTGTTAAGGGGAGGTGGTTTATTAGGAAGGGTCTCCTAAATGATTGCTTAAAATTTCCCGTGTCAATTGTTTGTTTAGATTTTTATTTCTTAAGGTCAATTAATTCATTGGATATTTTACTTATGACCTTTTGGAGGCTTTCTAAATCCATATCAAAATGGTATTTTTTTATTGTAGGCTGTTCTGATGTTTTTGGTTTTTTTTTCCAAAAGAGGACACAGAGTTTGATTTTTTATCAATAACAGGTTTTAGACTAAGAATGCCATTTTCAAATTGTAAGGCTTCCTCAAGGGCTGCCTATAGATTTGGTTTTTATGCCTTTTTTACCCACATGGTTATATCATGAGGTAAAGACTTGACTTAGTAAACGACTATGATATTTTGAGAAGGCAAGGACTCAGTAGGTAACTTGTTTTTCAATGAAATAAATCTAATGTTAAAGTCCTTTGCCTTCTCTTTATCATGAATTTTCGTGTTTAATAGTTCATCGACTAGAACCTCGGGTGGCTTGTCATATATGAACTTTTGAAGTAATTTTGATTCAAACTCTACCCAAGAAACAATGCTCTAAGGAGGTTGAATAAAATACCACATAGTGGCCTTTCCCTCAAAGGTATATGGGAACATTCTACAAACTACATCCTCATGGTGTATGCTTTTCTGCTTCATAGCAAGCATAAATGATTTGATGTGATCCTCAGTAGATTGCTTCGAATTCGGATTAAATTTTGGTAAGAAATTATGGGGGTTCCTTGGAAGGGGATGTTGTATACCAAGAATATTCACAGCGTTATTATTAACCAAGGATTTGTAGGATCATTTTGTGGATGGTTGCCCTGATTTTCTACCATCCTATGAGATCCTTATGATTCTGAGGACTCAAAAGAGCCTTCTTCACTAGAAGAGTTTCTAGAGAACGAAGGTGATTTAGGTGGAGAGGGAGGAGAATCAGATCCTCCCAACAAAGTTGGATGACTAGTCTCAACAATGGGTAAATTAGACAAGTCAGTAATCCTACTAGTAATAATATCGTGCAACCTATCATTTGTTGTGATGGTAATCTAAGGGACACCTTCATGTGAATGTAATATCGTGGGTTCTTTCAAGTGAAAATCAAGAGGTGTAACTCATTTTTGTGATAGTATTCTTTGAACAGAAGCAGTTTTTTCAAATCTTTCCTGAGTTTGAGATATCATTTCTCAAGATTTTGAAGGACCTCATCGATTTCAGCTTACGAGTATGGCCAATTCTAGGTATTAGGCTCATTGTTTGTTTCTTAAGGTTATGGTTGAGACCTGCATGAAGTCTCAGCAAGGGGAGGGTCAGTGTGACTCATAGTGATGATTGATGACCTAACGTTTTAGCATTTATGGATGCCCTTTTCCATATATAGTCTATTTTTGCCTCCTTCTAGCGCCATTTTGTTGACACTGGTGTTATACACCTAAGTAAACAAGGGAGGAATAGCCATAACCGAGGCTCTTTAATAGCCCAAGTCATTTTGTAGAGCTACCCTCAATGGGATTATAGGCTCCATTATCCTTGGATCGTTTCTTCTTATGAAGGAGTGAATCCAAAGAAACTAATCCTAATCTAAACTAATACTAAACTAATTTATACTACTATATAAAACTAGTCTAATGGTTAAAATAAGACTTCAAGTTACAACAGTTTTTCTAAATATTTTTATTGAAAGAAAAATATTGTTTGTTTTATCACTAAGTTATTCTAATTTATATATTTTATTTATAAATTAGAATCTAAAATGTTAAAATTAAGTACAAAGATTTGTTATTGAAAAGATGTTACAGAAACATAAATAAAATACTATGATACAGGGAAGATACACAATTATAGTATAGAGGAAAAATGACCAGAACATAATGTAACTAGTACCTAAAAGATAAATGAATTGTGTTTAACAAAATTATATAACAATATAATTTAATATGCTAACTAATACTTAAATTATAAATGTATTAATAAATTATTTAAAATAAAATGATTCAATAATGTGATATAAATGAAAGGCATAAGCTACATGAAAACAAACTTTTTCTCTTCCAAAATAATAGAGATCAAACTCCATTAATAGTTTACTTCATACATTAATAATCATACAATTACATAATAGAACTAATCCCCGGACGAGATAGAATGCTAAAAGAGACAGGATCACTATATCATTTTCTAACTAACAATGTTCCAACCATTCATTAGTGAATCAAATTAACCAACAAATAGTGAGATAAAAATAATAAAATACAAAATAACACAGGATATGTGTCAGTTTGACTCATGCGAAGATAACTCTCTTATGAATTTAGCCTTCCATGATCAAATCATAGAGGTCAAAATCAACATAATGTTACAATCTGTATTACCCTTAGGACACTAGTTACTGGAGGAGCTATACAATCTATTTTATGCACAAGAATTAAACCAACATAGAGGAAAAGTAATGTGTAAAGATAATTATAATCCCATGATCCAAGTCAATGTTCCTCAAGCAAAATTACCTTTAAACTTTCAGATACTAAACTACAGAAAGAATAAATACAATTAACAATACTCATATGACCATGGAGAATCCATTCACAAAAAGATGTACCAATATAATTAAACCATATCATTCAATGCAGTCAAAAATGAATATATATTCCATAAACACAGTTTCAATTACTTTTCTAGTGTTTCCCATTCTCCCTATAACACCATAGGTATCCCCATTTTCGTTATAAAATAGGAGGTTTTTATATCCAACATACAACTAACTATATTCATAATAAACTCAAAAATAAAATTGTCTTTTTACAAACTAACCATAATTGTTTGTTTTTAGCCCATTGTCCATATTCATACAATTAAATAAATTCAACCAGGTAGCTAACAAGAGTTTATTTTATAACATCCACATCAACCAGGGTAACCCACGAGTATATCCTTCCATGAAAGACGAAAGCAATAATTTTTCCAACATGGACACTTGTGATAAGTTAAGAAAAGAGAATCAATTTCCAATAAAAACAAGAGAAACGGATAGTTACAGAATATTTGATTTTGTAACACCATTATAATTACAACAAACGAAATCAAAATCTTAGCATACCTTATCATTCCCAAAAGTTGTGAAATATCAATCAAATCCTTTATTTAGCATCATGTGGATCATCAAGATCCGAGGAAATTATAACGTTGACCTTAAAATACTTCACTACAATGTGAGTATTTGTAACATTTGACTTATTAATTGAAATAGTAGAATTATTTTCTCTTTGAGATTATTTAAGTTTCGAAGAGGCTTTGAGTAACTCATTTCCCGCATGAGATGTTCAATTCGATGATTCAGTCAGAGAATAGTGAAAAAAAATTGTTGATGCCAAGAGAGAGCATACGAGGCTTATAAAGCAATTTTTTCACAATCATTATCCACTTTTGACATATCATTCTTATTATCAGAAACACTAAAATTTCCTAAGAAATCAGGCTTGGACTTTTTAGGCTCAGGATTTGCATTAGCCTCGATATCAACACATATCTCTTCAGCAGGGGAAGACATTATTTTATTCTACCTTAACCTATAAATTTTCCTTCCTCTTAGTTTATCCTTAATGTAAGACTCGAAATATTATTTAAATTGACTCTTTGTTTCCTAACATGCAGGTTTAGGAGATGAGGACTCAAGCTGAGGGTTAATTGTGGGGGGTTTCATTTTTCCCTTTTTTCTAATTTTCTATTTTCTCTTTCCTTTACAAACATAATCTCTCTTAGATATACTTCTGGTTATCCGATCATTCACAGGTTTGGTCTTAGTAGCCCTATCATCCTTTGTAACACAAGGATCATCCTTGTGACAAGATTCTCCAAAATTTGAATGCATCGAATCATGAATAGGTGACTGAGAAAATTCATGCATAGGTGAATTATGATGAGAAGAAGCAAGTGATTCAGTTCTCTGGGAAGGAGCGGTTTGTTGAAATTATTTTGACTTAAGAAAAAATCACAATTATCTCCAAGTTTAACCAATTGGTGTTTAACAAAAATGAAAATAAGATTGTACTAAAAATATACATCTTAGCAGTTTTGCATTGCAACTAGTAGGTGTGATACATTTTAGCTAGACTCTTATGCAAATAGAAAGGAAAATTCAGCTTATGGCCTAAAAATTCTATCAATAACCTTTTATGACAAATGAATACTAAGTTTGTAATGTCCCTCACAGGTGATATAACAACACAAGAACAAAACTAGGTTTTTCCATTTCGGTTTGAGGTAGGTGGTAGGAATACCTTGGACATTATAATCGTAGTCCTTATTTGCAAGAAGATTCCTAATTCTAGGTGATATCACAAACTTTGTGATTTTTCAACTATTTCTCCCCTTTGACCGAGAGATTGGTAGATTCGGCAATAAAATCAATATCCACAGATATTTCTTTGTTTCCCACCTGGGCCTTTTTCATCAAATGAATAATAAAATGCATCAATGACATCCATAATGTACCTTTGGGAGAGTTGGAGGAAATCCCACTAGCCAAAATAATGAAATATTTTTGCACAGTCATCATAAACTTCAACTATTTCGGTACCAATAGCCTCGGTTTTAATAACACGAGCCATGGTTAAACACTGAGGGGTTTAGAGTTGAACTGGAGAGAAAAACATAGATAATATTCATGGAATAGAAGAATAATATTTAAACCCTAGCTCATGGTTGAAACAGAGGACAAATGAAAGAAGAAAAGGATACAATCGAGTGTTGTTATGATCGAAACCCTAGGGGTTAATTGGGAATATTTAAGAGCATGGTACAGGAAGTATGATTATTGCAAGCACAAATGATGATGAACATTATATTGGTTACAGATGGCACCAATTGAGATATGCATCCCTAACATGCAGTATATATATCCCATAAATTGATAACACAAAATTTAAAACCATAACTCATAACCTCGAGAGCATCATGCCTCATAATTATAAATCGAGAAAATTCGGTTAACATATCTCAATTCACTTGAACCATAATCATAACCTCAAATCATTCATTGGATTGACAAATTAAACCATATACATTAATCAAGGTCGAAGCATAAAAATATAAATATATGGAAATAGGTTTAAACATAAGGGTTGTCAGTCCATAGAATAGGTTATCACCATGCACACATTCATATAAACATAGGTACCAAGGCTAGCACATATAAATTACTCATTTAATATGTGAAACAAAACATGATGAAGATATATGTAATTTAAAAATAAGACAAGGCTGCTAGAAAATGTAAATTATGTAGCGGCCTTTTTCTTTTTAACATTCATATTTAAATGTAGAATGGTAGGCCTTAGGGTTCTTTCTTTTCATGAATTCCTAATGAAAGGTGAAACAATGAGTTCTGAAACAAACATATAAAAATATGCATTAGTTCAAAGCAATCAAGGTCATGTAACATAATCTCAAAAAAAAACATAAGAAATATACATTAGAAACCATTATCATAAAACCTCAACAAACCTAAAATCAAATAGGAAAACCCCAAAGGAAAGAATGACGAGGGGCCTATATCATTTTTTTTTAAATGAGAGGGGAGGTGGTTGGCCTGCCAACAAGGAGAAAACATGAAGGGAAAGGAAATCAAGATCATGAGATCTGATAATGGAGGATAATATACCTCCAAGGAGCTCATTTGCTTTTTTAAAGAAGTTGGTATTAAGATGGATTTGATATTCCCTTGCAATCCACAACGAAATTTATTTGTGTTGTGGCAAACAACCCCCCATTTTAATCTTAGCCATAATAAGAAATGGGGACCCTTTTTCTCAAATTTTTAATCTTAATAATTTTAACACTTTTAATAAAACTTTTTTATTTTCCTTTAATAATTTCTTATTATTTTTTCATAAATAAAATTTAGACCATTTTCGACTTATAACCATTGTAGCCGAGACTTAGTTGATTTCAGGATCTAGACTTGCTTTGATACATTATTTTCATTTTTAAAAGACACAAGCGCACTCATCTCTTTATCGCTCAACAGATGGCCTAGAGCCTAGACCCCGGCCCTTTACTTTATGCATGTTTTCATTTCCATCGGGCTTCCTTTAGTAGTATTATGTGTTTAGGACCCACACGAAGGTGCATAGCTCGAAATTTGATTGGTTATGACCGTCATATCATAGCACGTTTCATCCTGCTAATCATAGACCAAAGCATCCTTTGCGACCTTTTGAAACCTTTGAGATCAAGCTAGCAGAACAAATCATCATAAATGGGTCCCATTAGCTCTTTTATGATAGTATTTCCCTTTGTTATATCATCCTGCTCTACTTCTTTCGTGATAAAAACACTTCAACTGGGATTTCATCGTCAAGCTAACTCATTAGCCCCAAATTGCATATAATTTTATCCTTATTGGTACATGTTGGTACATTTTCCACATAGGCCCACTCCCTATTAGCCTACTCATTTTCGAAGTTGGAATATAACAACTTAACTTTACCTTCCGGGCTTCAAACTTGTGGGATGACATAAGAAAACATGTCACCTTCCAACTGTCAAATCTATCTGGTATAATTGTGTCATTTGTCTCAATTAATTTTCGTCATTATGAAATGTTAAATTTAAATTTAGGCCTTTAGATTTATTTTTCTCACTTATTATAGTTAATGGTATAATTACTACATTTAACACATATTTTACCACTCTCGAGATTGATATAACCCTTGTTTACTCCTATTTGTGCTTTGTTTATGGTAACTCATATTACCCTTCTCATTTTCCATTACAGGTGAATTCTTAGCGCAACACCTATCAACAGGATACTATGGAAAAAGGAAAAAAAAACTCTTGTATATAAGTGTCAATTAGGCCCTTCAAAGAGGAAATCAACGAGAAATTACCAGACACATTCCTATTTTTTGATAAGTTATATACTACAGATTCTATTTCTAAATCTTGGAATACCATTTATGAACTATTTGAAGAGGAACTTATAGAGGATATGTATGATACACCAACAGTCGCAACAACAGACCATGGTGGCTTAAGGACTTCCACACCAACAATTAGTAACACTGCAAGGTCTCAACTTCATAAGAATACAGCACAACCGAGATTACTCCCATATATAGATATGATATGTTGGGTGGTTTAAGAGGTTGATATCAATGAGCAATGGTTTGTTACCCACATATGAATCACAATTGGGTCTTTCAAGTTTGAAAGCCTTCGTGGTATGTATCATTTTCTCCAGCCCGAAATTCTATATAATGCATAGCTTGTGGAGTGATGTATTAAGAAGGAATGTGAGGGAGACAATTCAAATTTACCCCAAATGATTAGATGATGGATGTGTAATTCTAATAATTTTAAATAACAATCTATGGGAAAATATTGAATTTCTTCCCTTTCATCTCCTTTTTCTTTCATTGCCTCTATGCTTTATCGTTTTTCAATTCCCGAGCGATTAGGTCCATCATATTGAGGATGTATCTCATGGTTGTGTCTTTGATTGGGCTCAAATATTATCAGGAAACATTTCCAAGCATATTTTACATTTCTTATCGTAAACACATTCACTAGTATCACACCTTTTTATATGTTAGCATATGTCATGGATGCCATATGTTTCTCCCTTCATTTTTCATGCATGGGCTGGAAGTTGACACTTGTTGGCCCCCTTCCCATACACATATATTATGGTATTCGCTGGGAGGAGAATCACTTTAACCAATTTTATCACATTTTCCATCTTTTCATGATTCCTATTCACATAAATGTTTTCGGCTTTAAAACCCCAAGGATGTCTGTAGCATCCATCGATGATTTGTTGAGAATTAGAGGTTGTTTTGTTGAGGAATCATTCACTTATGTTAGAATTTGGGGAAGTAATTTTGTCCTCATTTTCTACCTCTTTATGTCCCAAATAAACCATTTTCAATAGAGATTTATTACCAAATTTTTGGAACTGGGATAACCCTCAAGTTTGAAAGGGGTTCCAAAAAAAATTGCTTAAATTCCCATTGCAAGTTGGCATTTTCGCTCTTGCCAATTATCAGCATGAAAAAAAGTAAATTTAAGCTCTAAACGATTTGAAACTCACTAATATTCCTTTCAGAGCTTTTGATCCTCCCCATGTGGCCCGAGATATAACCAATGAAGAACATATCAAAAATTATACTCATGAACAGAATCAATATGATTGTTTATTTTCCCGGGCCTTAACTTATGAGTTAGTTTGTTTAAAAGCCAATCAATTGTCCCCAGAAAATTGTCAGCACTTTATTATTTTTAGAGATCAAGAAGAGATCCACTTCCTATGCATTTACTCAAGCTTCCATAGGGATATGGATTTATATAGAAATTCATCCATTCTTCTTCAAAGACAATGCCTCAAATCTCAATACTTATGCAAGTTTCTTCCACGGATCAATATTCTTCTGTAAATTTTTTGGTTGGTGATTTGAAAAAAGAATGGCAGTCATACTTAGACAAGATATCAACTCCAGATGATGCAATAAAGAAAAAATATTTTTTTGGAGACAACACTTCAAATTTTTTCACTCAACAAATAGTCCCTTCCACTCCTGAATCTACACAAACTACTCTTGCACATTCTCGTCTTCTTACTAAAAATCCTCTCAACACTCAGGTCAATTTAGAAGTAATATTTTCTCATTCTACTTCGGAGATTCAATTTAATATTGAATAAATTATTCCTATCGAAATATTTTATCATCCTCAGCATAAATTTATAATAAAGAAAAGCATGAAGAAAAGGAAGGTAGTAAATGAGGTATCTCCTCCGAACTCTTCTTCCTTGGAAATAGTTTCAAAAATCACTTTTACAGCTCCACATGAAGAATTATAAGAAATGGCTCAGTATGTAGGGGCATATGCATCAGCCACTATTGATAAATTAGCCCATATTAAACATTTTTTTCAAGAAAAGGATGACAGGATACAACAATTGGAACATGTGGCCCAATCTCAAATAGAGCTACAAGCACAAGTGAAACTAGTCAAGAGGTGAAACTTTGAAGAACTCAAGCAAAATAATGATGAATTAAAGAAATTACAACAAATTTTAGAACAAGAAAAATTACAACCAATCGATATTGCCGAGTTCAAACTTGAAGCTCTTGAACTTAATGCACAGCTTATCACACAACATCAAATCTTTTGTAATAAATTAAGCTTGTTGTGGGTATAATGTAGGTTGAGCTCTCCATTTGTTGATGAGATAGTTGACATGGAGAGTCAATATGATGAGCCTAAACAAATTTTGAATGATCTCCTTGAATGTAAAATTGACAAGAAAAGAATACAACCAATTTTTCCCAATATTGATGAAATGCACAAGTCCATTATTTTGGGGAATTGGAAGGATGTAATTCCTTTAGTCAAAAAATCGGTTAATGATACTCAAGATATTTCATGCTCCATTGCACAGTTTATCACCTAACCTCTTTTAAAATTATGAAGAATATGCATTGCTCGATGTTGAAGCATTACACAAAAATTGGATGAATGAGAGATCAAAATTTGGTAAGAAGGTTGAGAAGTTATCAAAGATAAACCTTGAGTTGAATTGGCAGTTGTTAATTAAGCCTCATGGTCATTTTTGAGTCCTCAAGACTGTCACAGACTTGAAAACTCAGGTCTTTCCACTTCTTCAAGCTTATGTCTTTAATTTCCAACAAAATATAAAGCCTCATACTCCTCAAGGGTCGGCACCCCTTCTAGATATCTATCAACAATAGTAGCATGCTACTGGATCGACATCAACTTAAAGTCATTTGATTTTATTTTTATTTTCAAGTGTCACTATTTTACTATTTTATGCAAAGTTTGTTTTGGTTTAGTTGAGAGAATATTAGAGACTCAGTTTCTCCCTTATTTTGTAAATAAGACTATAAATATGGCTCTTGAACTCATGCAAAGGGTTTTAATTTTTTGCAAAAAGAGCTTATGTTGCACTATTGTACTTAAGTATTTTTATTAATATATATGAACCATTTTTTATTCTAGTATGCAAATACTGTGAGCATATTGGGTACTTATATCTTCTCTTTTTATTGTTTATCTTTAAAGGAATCGATATACCTAAAGTGAAGCATTGTTCTTTGTACTTTGTTTTAATTGATTGAAGCATTGTCACTATTTATGTGTGAATATATATTTCTTTCTAGTGCAATGAAAAATTTAGCGTTATTCCATATGTGTTTGTGTTGAACACTAATTTTATTAGCTATTTAATCAAATTAATATTTTTCAATTGCGCATATAAACGTTATATCTTGGAAATATTTATTTTCATTCTTATAACATTATCTTTGTCTCACATATGCATTTAATACTCGGGTAGATTATAAGTCAGTTATTATATTAGTTTATCTTAGTATTTTTATGTTGTAATAATCAATCCACTTTCACCCATTTATTTTCCATCTCCACTTAAGACTTTTATTGTAGGTAACTAGACCCATCTAAACTAGTCAGAACCACCATTATGAAGAGAAAAGGGTCTAACTTGGTACTGTGATCAGGTGGTATCCCAAATGTTGATGAAGGAATTTTTGGCCATCAACAAGTTGTTGAAAGAAAGAATAGAAACATTGAAGAATCTATTAATTCAATGATGCATGATCAATATTTTCTTATGTTTCTATGGAGTGAAGCATCTATGACATTTTTCTACATTCAAAATAGAAGTCCTTGTCGAATTTTGGAAGACGAGACTCCTGAAGAAGTGTTCACCACACAGAAACCTTAGGTTATTCATTTGAGAATATTTTGTTGTCATGTTTATATCCATGTAACTAAAGATAAAATAAAAAATCTAGAGCCTTCAAGAAACAAAGGAATATTAGTTAGATATAGTGAGTCATCAAATTCCTATAGAGTCTATGTTCCAAGTCAAAAACAAGTTGAAGTCAGTAGGGATGTGACCTTTGATGAAAATGTTACTTATTGGAAATCTAATGTTAGATCCCTATAATAATAGTGTAGTCCCTTTATTATTATTATTAATGTAGCCCCCATATTTTTATTTTTGTTACCCATAGAATCCCACTATTGTTATTGTTGTGCCCTTACATTATTATTGTTATGTAGGCTCTGATTATATTGTGACCCCTTAGACTCCTCTTTATAGAAAGGAGGTATTGTAATTTATATCATTATAAAGGAGGTTTACCCCTCGAAGAGGATAATTTTTAAGTCTTTGATCTATCTTTTCTTTTCTTTTGTGAGATGGTTGCATAACATTTGATATCAGAGCTTTGGATTGTAGGGTTTCGTTACAGCAAATAGGACATCTTGGAATTTTCGCTATAATTTTTTTTCTATGAAGGATCAAAATCTGAAATTATGACCAGCCAGAGAGGAAATCTTGATTAACCTCCTATAAAATTTCAGATCTTTGTTCGCTATATTTTTTGAGATAGGGTCCGAAGAAGTTATGGTTTTTTCATGCTCCAGAATTAAGTCTCAAATAGGTGACCTAGGTAAAATCATCATAACTTCCTCTAAGAGATTCAAATTTGAATTTCGTAAAAAGTGACCGAAAATGCACAAAATTTAGTATTTCTAGTATCGTTTTCTAGGTGGAAGGTTGAAACAGTGACACGTGGCACTCCATACAAGTTCACTCTACTGAAACAGTCCATAATCAGGTCATCATGGGAGATTGGGTATAACTTTATCTTGAAGAATGTAAATTTGGTATGACTTGTGGAATTGGAAGGAAGAACCATAGGACCGAATTTATATCTTGAAGAGCCAAAATTATAGAGATACAACAGTTCCAATATCTAGCTCCAAAAAACAAGGAAAAAAGGTTTGTATATTTTTTGATTTGCATCTTTTTTTTGAAAGATCGGTTTGAAGTGATTCAAGGGTCATAGTGAAGCATAGATATCATTGTTGATTCTAAAATGACTCGAAACAAAAAAAAAAATTGGACACACCTAGTAAGAAACCAAAAATATCTTCTATGATGCATGAAGAAGACGAATAAATGCAACACAAGATATCAAATTTTCAAAACCAAGTGCAACAAATTTCACTCTCGCAAAGAGTAACCAAAAATGAATTGGAAGCTAAGATGGAAGGTTTAGAGAAAAAAATGAAAGGAAACATGGAATTTTTTAAGGATGATTTCAAAGCATACATGGAAGCTAAGATGGATGGTTTCAAAAATGGTTTAAAATCATACATGGAAGGTTTGAAGGAAGGTTTGACAAGGTTGTTACAAGAAATGTTTCCCAATGGTGACAAGGTACTCCATGAAAATCATGATGAGGAAAAAAGGAATATAAATTCTGATTTTAGAGACTCCAATGTGGGGTTTAAGAACCACCACATTCCAAATATAGATATGAGTAATTTTGATGGCAAGGATTCGGTAACTTGGATACTACAGATGGAGAATATTTGGATCTACATGATGTGCAACAAACACAAAAGGTACGCATTGCAAAGTTATATTTAGAACCCAATAAATTTGTATGGTATTGATGGATTTATTCTCGTAAATCACTTGTTGCTTGGTAAATTTTTTCGAAGGAAGTGATAGCACATTATCAGGATACAAAGAGAAACACCTTCTTTATCATGTTGATAAATCTCAAACAAAGGGGTTCAATGGCGAAACACATTGAAGACTTCCAAAAATTGAATATCAGGGTAATTGATATTCTAGTGGAGCATAGGATTGATCTCTTCATAGGGAATTTAAAATATAACATCCAATATGAGGTTCTCCTTTGGAACCTGATTCATTAGAGAATACATTCAAGGTGGCAAGAAAAGTAGAAAGAAAAATTATGGCAACAAGGAATTCT
Source organism: Pinus albicaulis (assembly GCA_034641835.2). Taxonomy (NCBI): domain Eukaryota; kingdom Viridiplantae; phylum Streptophyta; class Pinopsida; order Pinales; family Pinaceae; genus Pinus; species Pinus albicaulis. The sequence continues at coordinate 1,498,351,764 of CM076581.1, forward strand.
ACCACTCACAACTATAAATATTGAAGTCTTACTGCTCCTAACCTTCAATAACCTACAAGGTTGAGGCCACAACAATTGGAGGAAAAAAGAAAAAAATGGATTTGTTAAAATTTTGATAGCAAATACATTAAAGGTCATAAGTGTGTTGAGAAGAAATTATTATACGTAGCTTGTGAAGAGGAGAAATAAAAGGAACAAGAAACATCAAAAGAGGAGGATATACACCAAGAACCAACCCCTACGAAAGAAGAAATGATTCCAACCATATCTTTCAATGCATTGGAAATAATTAGCACTCCTAAAATGCTCAAGATAGAATGATATATCAAAAAGGAAAAGGCAATAGTGTTGATTGATTTAGGTAGTACTCATAATTTTATTCAATGTAATATAGCCAAGGAATTGAATTGTTTCCTATATCCAGCACCAGAGTGTCAAGTAATGGTTTCAAATGGAGGAACTATAAATTTCTCTGGAAAGTGCCATAATATCAACCTAACCATGGGGGAATATGTATTGAATAGTCCAATGTTTTCCATTCCAATGGGTATTTTGATTTTGTACTAGGATTCCAATGGTTACAATCTTTAGGGAAGATAGCTTTTAATTTTAAAGAAATTTTCTTGATTTTTTTTTGGGAATGAAACAAAGTTGAATTAAGGGGTGTCACATGGAAATCAGGAAAGATAATCAGATTTAATGGCATGACAAATGTTCTAAATAAAGAACAATGGGGCATAATTGCACAATGATGCTCACTAGAGATTCAAACATCGAAATCATCTATTTCTCCAAATATCTAAAAAGTCTTGGACAATAATTCCAAGGTATTTGAGACTCCCAAACGCCTCCCACCTATTCATGATCATGATCAAGATATTCATTTGATTCCAGGAATTTTTCCCCCAAACATTAGGCCTTATGGATATCCCAATGCCCAAAAGAGTGAAATTGAACATATGGTTGCAAAAATGCTAAAGGTTGGTATAATTCAACCTATTCAAAGTTCTTTCTCTGCTCCATTAGTAACAGTGCACAAGAAGGATGGATCATGGCATATGTGTCAATATTATAGGGAACTCAATAATCTCACTATTAAATATAAATTTCTCATTCCTATCATTGATGAATTATTGGATGAATTACATGGAAAATTTTACTTCACCAAGTTGGATATTCATTCAAGATATCATCAAAATATAATGAAGACTAAAGACATTCTGAAACTTGCATTCATAACTCATGAGGGTCATTATGAGTTTTTTCTCATTCCTTTTGCCTTCCACATTTCAAGGTTTTGTGAATTCCATTTTCAAACCCTTAGAAAAAGATTGCTAGTATTTTTTGATGATATACTAATATACAACAACTCTTGGAAGGATCATGTTAAACATGTTGACAGGGTGCTCAAACTATTGGAGGAGAAATAATTATATGCAAAAACCTCCAAATGTTTCTCTGTTAGAAAATTATATATTATGGAGCAATGCAACACATAAAATTTGCGGAAAAATACAAGCACACAAAACACTTAAAACCAGAGAGACACAGACATACGTTGTTCACCCAGTTTGGGCTACGTCCACCCCGAACAGCCAGTCCTTCCTTTCTATTATCCAGCAAAAATGAAGAGACAAAACCTACAGCAGATCCACTATAATATCCTATGTTCTCTCTCACAGTCTCCCTCTCTGTTTCTCGCTCCAGGAATACACATACAATGCACAGCCGCAATACAATGCCCTCATAAAAGCGAGGGGTTGCCTTTTAGGGAAAAAAACCCTAATCTAAACATAGCTTCTACCGTTAGATCATTTGCCTAATGTAAGGCCCAGATTGACTAGAAATTACTATACTTTTACAAGGCAATTTTACATCTGTTTTTAGCTTCGGGGGCGCTGCCCCTGAAAACCCCCGCCAGGGGGGGGCTTCGAAAAGCGCTATCGCCCCCCCCTGGATCCCCCACGGCAGCGATTAATTACGAGCGGCGTTGCCGCCCATTTTTAAGGTACAGGGGTCCAATTTTGTGATACAAAGTAAACAAGATAATCAAGCTCCACAGCCAACAATCTCCCACTTGGAGACTGATTGTAGCAACTCCACCGCTGCTTCATTTGCTAGACAATGAATCCTCTTTGGACCTGGTTGTTCCTCATCTTCATCGTCATCCTTGAAGACCAATTAAAACTAAGCACATTCTTGGTTTCTCCTTGGTTACAACTTTTGTTAGCATATCTGCAGGATTCTGGCTAGTGTGTATCTTTTCTAGCTTCAACTCTCCATCTTCTAATACTGACCGTATGAAATGGTACTTGAGATGTATGTGTTTAGTCCTGGAATGAAATGCTGAGTTCTTTTCAAGATGAATGGCACTTTGGCTATCACTGTATAGCATGCCCATATCATGCTTCTTACCCAATTCATCCATAAACTTTTGTAACCAAATCATTTCTTTACTAGCCTCTGTAGCAGCAACATACTCGGCTTCTATTGTTGAAAGTGCAACAACACTTTGGATTTTTGAAACCCAACTGACAGCTGTTCCACCTACAGTAAATACATATCCTGTAGTGCTCCTCTTGTTATCTCTATCACCTGCCATATCTGCATCAACATATCCCTGTAGAGAAATGTTTGAACCACCAAAGCATAATGCTTGATTTGTGGTACCTCTCAAATATCTGAGAATCCATTTTACTACCATCCAATGTTCTTTTCCTGGATTATTCATGTACCTACTTACAACTCCCACTGCATGTGCAATATCAGGCCTTGTGTAGACCATTGCATACATTAAGCTTCCAACCACTGATGCATATGGAACTTTAGAAATATAATCCATGTCTTCTTGGGTCTTGGGGCACATCTCTTTACTAAGTTTGAAATGGCTAGAAAAAGGTGTACTAACTGGTTTTGCATTCTGCATATTAAATCTTTTCAACACCTTTTCTATGTACTCATTCTGAGACAGTGTTAATTTGTGATTTTTCTTGTCTCTAGTTATCCTCATACCAAGGATTTGTTTTGCAGCTCCCAAATCCTTCATTGCAAATGAATTTTCTAATTTTCTTTTGAGCACATTTATTTCCTGCATGTTAGACCCTGCAACAAGCATGTCATCTACATACAATAACAATATAATATAGCTGCCATCATTTTTCCTTTTTAGATAAACACAATGATCAGAGTGACATCTAGTATAACCTTGTTCATACATAAACTTGTCAAATTTTAGATACCACTGCCTTGGAGCCTGTTTTAAGCCATACAAGCTCTTCTTTAACCTGCACACCAATTTTTCTTTCCCTTTTATCTCATATCCTTCTGGTTGCTGCATGTATATCTCTTCCTCCAAATCTCCATGGAGAAATGTTGTCTTTACATCTAACTGTTCAAGATGTAAATCTTCCGCTGCTACAAGACTTAAGATAGTTCTGATTGAATTCATCTTAACAACAGAAGAAAATATTTCATCAAAATCAATACCTTTCTTTTGTGCAAACCCCTTCACCACAAGTCTAGCTTTGTACCTTTGTTTTCCTCCATCTTCTTCCTTTAGCCTGTAAACCCATTTATTCTGCAATGTAGTTTTACCTGCAGGCAACCTGACTAAGTCCCAAGTCCGGTTATGCATTAAGGAGTCCATCTCTTCTTCCATGGCTAGCTCCCACTTCTTCCTGCTTTCAACCTGCATTGCTTCTTCATAACATTCAGGTTCACCAGAATCAGTCAACAATAAATAATATAATGAAGGAGAGTATCGTTCAGGGGGTCTACCTATCCTGGTAGATCTTCTAACACCACTTTCAGGTGTTTGAGGTGTCTGTTGCTATTGTGGTGGTTGTTGCTACTGTGATTGTTGATTATTAGTATTTTCAGGCACTTTTACTTTTTCAGTTATTTCATCAAGAACCATGTATTCCTTGCTTTCTTTTTCCTGTTTCTTTTCCTGCAACTGATTCTTATACAAGACCTTTTCATTGAATATTACATCTCTTCTCCTAAATATTTTGTGATTTTCATAGTCATATAAGCGATAACCAAAATCATTAGCACCATATCCAATAAAGGTACATTTCTTTGATTTTGCCTCAAGCTTTGTTTTGTTTTCTTTATTAATATGGACAAAGGCCTCACAACCAAAAGGCTTTAAAAAATAGTAGTTTACCTTTTTACCTGTCCATGCTTCCTCTGGAATACCACCATCCAAGGAACTTGAAGGCCCTCTATTTATTATATAAACAACATTATCTACAGCATCTACCAAAATTGTAAAGGCAATCTTGCATGCAATCTCATGCACCTTGCACGCTCCATGATTGTTCTGTTCATCCTTTCTGACACACCATTTTCTTGTGGTGTTCTTGGAACTGTCTTCTCTCTACGAATTCCATGCTCTGAATAGTACCTATCAAACTCTTTGCTGCAATATTCACCTCCATTGTTTGATCTGAGACGCTTCAACTTCTTTCCTGTCTCAATCTCAACCAAAGCTTTCCATTTCTTGAAAGTATCAAATACATCAGATTTATTCTGAATACAATAAATCCATGTTTTTCTATTTGCATCATCAATAAAAGTAACATAATAACGAGAGCCACCGAGAGATGATACCTGAGCAGGTCCCCATACATCTGTATGCACAAGCTCCAATTTTTTGCTCTTCTTTTCTTTCCCAACTCTGAGAAATCTGACTCTCTTCTGTTTTCCATAAATGCAATTCTCACAAAAATCCAAATCAACATTCTTCAAACCTGGCAACAAATTTCTTGAGTGGAGAATCTTCATTCCCTTCTCACTCATGTGTCCGAGCCTATGATGCCATAATGCTGCATCTGCTTCTTTGGAAGTTAAAGCATTAACAGAGTTAGAAATACCATTGCATAAATACAATGTACCAACCTTTTCACCTTTTGCTATTACCAGGGCTCCTTTGGTGACCTTCCAAGTTTTATCTGTGAAAGTTGTCACACAACCTTCACCGCCTAACTGCCCTGTTGAAATTAGATTTTTCTTCAGATTTGGAACATGCCTTACCTCCTTTAGTAGCCATTGGTTTCCATTCTGTTGTTTTACAAGAACTTTACCCATTCCAACAATTTTATAGGGTTTATCATCACCCAAACGAACTTGTCCAAAATCTCCTTGAACATAGTCATGAAAATATTTCTTATGAGGTGTGGCATGGAATGAAGCCCCTGAATCTACAACCCAAGAATCAGTAACATTTTCGAAAGAAAGAATCAAAGCATCTTGTAACACATCACCTGTCACATTTGCTTCATGATTGTTTTCTTGCTGTGTGTCTCCTTTTCCCTTCCGAGATCTACAGTCTTTCTTTAGGTGTCCTTTCTTTCCGCAATTCCAGCACACTATCCCCGATCTGGACTTGGATCTGCCTTTCCTTGATTTACTGCGATATCCCAAGCTCTTTCCTCTTTCCATTATTCTTCCCCTAGACTCTGCACTCAAAGCATTACCTGATGTCTCACCGGAGCTTTTCCGTCGCATTTCCTCACTAAGGATAGCACCAACAACATCATCAAACTTTAAAGTACTAGATCCAGAGACAGAGTTACTAATGGCCATTACTAAACCATTCCAACTCTCTGGCAATGAGCACAAGAATAACAGAGCTCTAAATTCATCATCAAAGTTTACCCCTATAGAACTTAACTGACTGGTAACTGTATTAAATTCATTTAAATGGTCTGCAACAGATCCACCTTCCGACATCTTCATATTAAATAGTTGTTTCATAAGAAATACCTTGTTTGAGGCCAAGGGTTTTTCATATAGTTTCACCAACGTCTGCATCAAACCCTTTGTTGTTGTTTCCTTCAAAATATTGAAGGCGACTGACACCGCAAGACACAACCGTACTATTCTGAGTGCCTTTCTATCGAGAATGTTCCATTCCGCGTCTGTCATGGCCGCTGGCTTCTTTGTTTTTCCACTCAATGGTAGGTACAGATCTTTCTAATATAGATAATCTTCCATATGCATCTTCCACAGCAAAAAGTTTTGGCCGTTAAATTTCTTGACCCTAAACTTACCACCGTCTGCCATTGCTCCCACTCGAACCAGGAACCCTTCTTTCTTGTGAGTTTATCAGCCAAATATACCTTCGGCTCTAATACCAGTTGTTAGAAAATTATATATTATGGAGCAATGCAACACATAAAATTTGCGGAAAAATACAAGAACACAAAACACATAAAACCAGAGAGACACAGATATACGTGGTTCACCCAATTTGGGCTACGTCCACCCTAAATAGCCAGTCCTTCCTTTCTATTATCCAGCAAAAATGAAGATACAAAACCTACAGTAGATCCGCTGTAATATCCTCTGTTCTCTCTCACAGTCTCCCTCTCTGTTTCTCACTCCAAGAATACACATACAATGCACAGCCACAATACAATGCGCTCATAAAAGTGAGGGGTTGCTTTCTAGGACAAAAAAACCTAATCTAAACATAGCTTCTACCGTCAGATCATTTGCCTAATGAACGACCCAGATTGACTAGAAATTACTATACTTTTACAAGGCAATTTTACATCTGTTTTTAGCTTCGAGGGCGCTGCCCCTGAAAACCCCCGCCAAGGGGGGGCTCCGAAAAGCGTTGCCGCCCCCCCTGGACCCCCCACGGCAACGATTAATTACGGGCGGCGTTGCCTCCCCTTTTTAAGGTACATGGGTCCAATGTTGTGATACAAAGTAAACAAGATAATCAGGCTCCACACCCAACATTCTCTGGGTGTAGGAGTTGTAATATTTGGATCATAATGTATCTCATGAGGGTTTTAAGGTAGACACTAAAAAAATTAAAGCCATTAAGGAATGGAAAATCCCCACAACCATAAATCATCTTCGAAGATTTATCAGGTTGACAGGATATTATTGCAAGTTTATTAAGAATTATGGGAGAATAGCAACATGTTAGGTCCCTATATTACTAGTATAATCTCTTATTTTTGTTAGTATAACCCCATTATCTTTATTTTTGTACCCGTGTAACCCCAATATTATTTTTATTGCGCCCTTACATTATTTTTGTTAGGTCGGCTAGGATTATATTGTGACCTCGTGGACTCCTATATATAGAAGGAGGTATTGTCATTTGTATCATCCAAGAATTGTTCATTTATGTAATGTAAAGTAGGTTTCCCCCTTGAAGTGGCTTATTTCTAAGGTGGTGATCTCTCTTTTCTTCTATTTTTTGAGCTGGTTTCATAACACTTGGTATCAAAGCTTTGGATTCTAGGGTTTCGCTGCTCAAAACAGGTCATCGTGGAATTTTCGCTATAACTATTTTTCTAAAAAAGGATCATAAACTGAAATTTGTATCACACGAAGCAGAAATCCTAAGAACTTCCTATAAAAATTTTAGATCTTGGTTCGCAATATTTTCGAAGATATGATTTATGGAAGTTAGGGTTTTTTCAGGCTCCCAAATTTCATCTCAAAGATGTGACTGTGGGAAAATCATCATAAATCTCTCTCTGAGCATCGGATTGTAATTTTATAAAAAGTGAACGCAAGTACATAGACTACAGTTTCCTGTGTATCAATTTCAGCACCGAAGGAGGAAACAGTGACACGTGGAATGTCATACAAGTTAGATCTACTAAACTAGTCCATAGTTAGGTTACTGTGGGAGATTGTGTATAAATTTTCCTTGAAGAATCCAAATCAAGTCAGACATATGGCATTTGAAATAATATTCAGAGGGCTACTAGAGGACCAAATTTCAGATATTGAATATCTGAAATCACTGAGATAATTCAATTTCAATATCAAGCTCCTCAGAAGCAAGAAAAAGGTGTGTATTTTTTTCGAATTGTATAAGTCTTGTGTGAAAAAATAGTTTGAAGTGATCCCAAGGGCATATTGAAGCATAGATATCAGTATTGAGTTGTAAAATGCCACCTAAAAATAATTCAACACTCATTAAGCCTTTAGAAGGCTCTACTATGACTCATGAAGAGGAAGAAGTGCAACATTACATATCCAAATTACAAGAGCAAGTGCACCAAATTTCGCTCTTGCAAAGAGCAACAAAAAATGAAATGGAAGTTTTGAAGAAAGGCATGGAAGGTAAGATGGATGGTTTGAAGAAAGGCGTGGAAGCTAATATGGATGGTTTGAAGAATGGTATGGAAACTAAGATGGATGGCATGGAAGTTGGCATGGAAGCTAAGATGGATGACATGGAAGCTAAGATCGATGAAAAAATTAAAGACAACATGGAAGACAGAAGAATGATCTAAAAGAAGACATGGAAGGTTTGATGACAAGGTTAATACAATAAATGATTCCTAATGGTGGAAATATAGTAGAGGAAACTCATGATGAGAACAAAATAAATGTTAATCATGATTTCATAAACTCTAATGTTGGATTGAAGAACCACCATATTTCGAAGATGGATATGAGGAATTTTGATGGCAAGGATCCTGTAACATGGATACTACAGATGGAACAATATTTTGATCTCGGTAATGTGAAAAACACACAAAAGGGACACATTGAAACTTTACAATTAGAACAAAATACATTTGTATGGTATCGATGGATTTTCTCCCATAAAAAAAATTGTCAATTGGTCAATTTTTATGGAGGAAATGATAGCACATTATGAGGATACAAAGATCAGCACCTTATTTATCCAATTGATAAATATCAAACAAAAGGGTTCAGTGGTGGAGCACATTGAGGACTTCCAAAATTTTAATATAAGGGTAACTAATATTCCAAAGGAACACGGGATTGATGTCTTCATAGGGACTTTAAAGGATAACATCCAACATGAAGTTCCCGTTTGGGAACCTGATTCATTGGAGAAGGCATTCATGTTGGCAAGAAAAATTGAATGTAAAATTATGGAGACAAGGAAGCCTACCACTCACATCTATAAAGATGGAAGTGTTGCTACTCCTAGACTTCCAAAACCTACAAGGTTGACACCACAACAATTGGAATAAAAAAGAGAAAAAGGGATTTGCTACAGTTTTGATATCAAATACACTAAAGTTCATAAGTGTGTTGATAAGAAATTATTTTACATTGATTGTGAAGAGGAGGAAGAAAATGAACAATAAACTTCAAAATAAGAGGATATAGACCAGGAACCAACCCTAGAAGAAGAAGAAATGAGTCTTACCATATCAGGTAATGCATTGGCAAGAATTACCACTCCTCAAACTCTTAAGATAGAAGGAAATATCAAGAAGAATAAGGTCATAGTGTTGATTGATTCAGGTAGTACCCATAATTTTATTCATTGTAACGTAGCTAAGGAATTGAATTGTTTCCTATACGTAGCACCAGAATGTAAAGTGATGGCTGCAAATGGAGGAACTATAAATTTCTCTAGAAAATGACATAATATCAAGCTAATCGTGGTGGAATATGTATTGAATAGTCCAATGCTTTCCATTCCAATGGGATGATAGGTCCCTATATTACTAGTATAGACCCTTATTGTTGTTAGTGTAACCCCTTTATTGTTATTATTGTACCCTTGTAACCCCCATATTGTTATTATTGTGCCCTTAAATTATTGTTGTTAGGTCGGCTAGGGTTACATTGTGGCCCCACTAGGATTACATTATGGCCCCATGGACTCCTATATATAGAAAGGAGGTTTTGTAAATTGTATCATCCAAGAATTTTTCATTCATGTAATGTATTTGAGGTTTCCACCTCAAAGTGGCTTATTTCTAAGGCATTGATATCTCTTTTCTTCTATTTTTGGAGCTGGTTTCACAACATTTGGTATCAGAGCTTTGGATTCTAGGGTTTCGCTGCTCTAAATAGGTCATCGTGGAATTTTCGCTATAACATTTTTTCTACGAAGGTTCAGAATCTGAAATTTTTAGGGTGTGAAGCCAAAATCCTGAGGAAACTCGTCAAAAAATTTTAGAGCTTGGTTCGAAATATTTTCGGAGATATGATCTGTGGAAGGTAGTGCTTTTTCAGGCTCCCGAATTTCATCTCAAAGAGGTGATCATGGGAAAAGATTCATAACTCTCTCTTTGAGCATCGGATTGGAGTGTCATAAAAATTGGTCACAATCACACGGACTTTAGTTTCTTGGCTATCAATTTCAGAGCCGAAGGACGAAACAGGGACACGTGGCAATTCATACAAGTTCGCTCTACTGAACCAGTCCATAATTAGATCATTGTGGGAGATTGGACACAACTTTGTCTTGGAGAATCCAAATCAGGTCAGACCTATGGCATTCGAAAGAGAATTCAGAGGGCCATGTTGGTACCAAAATTCAAATATTGAAGTGTTGTAATCACAGATATAATCCAATTTCAATATCGAGCTCCTCAAAAGCAAGAAAATGTGTGTATTTTTTTTTCCGAATTGCATAAGTCTTGTTTGAATAATCAATTTGAATTGATTCCAAGGGAATATAGTAGAATAGATATCGGTATTGGGTTCTAAAATATGCCCCGTAAAAATAATTCAACACCCATTAAGCCTTCAGAAGGCTCTACTATGACTCATGAAGATGAAGAATTGCAACATGATCTATCAAAATTACAAGAGCAAGTGCACCAAATTTCGCTCTCACAAAGAGCAACAAAAAATGAAATGGAAGTTTTGAAGACAGGCATTGAAGCTAAGATGGATGGCATGGAAGCTAGCATGGAATCTAATATGGATGACCTGAAAGACAACATGGAAAACATGAAGAAGGATCTAAAAGCAGACATGGAAGGTTTGACAAAGTTGATACAAGAAATGTTTCATAATGGTGAAAAGATAGTAGAAGAAACTCATGATGAGAACAAAATAAATGTTGATCGTGATTTCATAAACTCTAATGTTGGCGGGAAGAACCACCATATTCCAAAAATGGAGATGAGGAAGTTTGATGGAAAGGATCCTGTAACATGGATACTACAGATGGAGCAATATTTTGAACTCCATAATGTGAAAAACACACAAAAGGTACACATTGCAACTTTACATTTAGAACAAAATACATTTGTACGGTATCGATGGCTTTGCTCCTGTAAAAAAATTGTCACTTGGTCAATTTTTACGGAGGAAATGATAGCACATTATGAGGATACAAAGAGCAACACCTTCTTTAGCCAATTGATAAATCTCAAACAAAAGGGCTTAGTGGGGGAGCACATTGAGGACTTACAAAAATTGAATATAAGGGTAACTGATATTCCAGAGGAACACATGATTGATCTCTTCATAGGTACTTTAAAGGATAACATCCAACATGAAGTTCACATTTTGGAACCTGATTCATTGGAGAAGGCATTCAGGTTGGCAAGAAAAAATTGAATGTAAAATTATGGCAACAAGGAAGCCTACCACTCACTTCTATAAAGAGGGAAGTGTTGCTACTCCTAGATTTCCACAACCTACAAGGTTGAAACCACAAAAATTGGAAGAAAAAAGAGCAAAAGGGCTTTGCTATAGTTGTGATAGCAAATACACTAAAGGTCATAAGTGTGCTAAGAATAAATTATTTTACATAGATTGTGAAGAGGAACAAGAAAATGAACAAGAAGAGGATATACACCAGGAACCAGCCATAGAAGGGGAAGAAATGAATCTGACTATATCGTGTAATGCACTGGTAGGAATTACCACTCCTCAAACTCTCAAGATAGAAGGACATATCAAGAAGAAAAAGGTAATAGTGTTGATTGATTCAGGTAGCACCCATAATTTTATTCATTGTAAGGTAGCCAAGGAATTAAATTGTTTCCTATACCCAGCATCAGAATCTCAAGTGATGGTTGAAAATGGAGGAACTATAAATTGCTATAGAAAATGTCATGATATCAAGCTAACCATGGGGGAATATGTATTGACTAGTCCAATGCTTTCCATTCCTATGGGAGGTGTTGATGTTGTACTAGGAGTACAACAGTTACAATCTTTGGGGACGGTAGCTTTTAATTTTCAAGAACTTTTCTTGAAATTTTTTTTAGAAGGAAAGGAAGTAGAATTACGAGGTATTGCAGGGAAGCCGGGAAAGATAATAAGCTCTAATGTCATGACAAAGCTTCTAAAGAAATAACAACGAGGCGTAATTGCACAATTATGCTCACTAGATGTTCCAACATCAAAATCATCTATTTCTGCAGATCTCCAACAAGTCTTGGACAATCATTCCAAGGTGTTTGAAACTCCCAAAGGACTCCCACCTGTTCGTGACCATGATCATGCTATTCATTTGATTCCAGGAAGTGTTTCTCCAAACATCAGGCTTTATAGATATCCTTATGTCAAAAAGAGCGAAATTGAACGTATGATTGCAGAAATGTTAGAGGCGGGTATAATTCAACCTAGTCAAAGTTATTTCTCTGCTCTTGTAGTATTGGTACACAAGAAGGATGGATCATGGCGCATGTGTCCGGATTATAGGGAGCTCAATAAGCTCACCATTAAAGATAAATTTATCATTCCTGTGATTGATGAATTATTGGATGAATTACATGGAGAAATTTATTTTACCAAATTTTATCTTCGTTCAAGGTATCATCAAATTAGAATGAAGATTGAAGATATTTTGAAAACAACATTTGGAACTCATGAGGGTCATTATGAATTTTTGGTCATGCCTTTTGGCCTTACCAATGCACCTTCTACATTTCAAGGGTTGATGAATTCCATTTTCAAACCCCTCCTTAGAAAATTTGTGCTAGTATTTTTTGATGATATACTAATCTATAGCAGGTCTTGGAAGGATCATGTTGAACATGTTGATAGGGTGCTCAAACTATTGCAGGAGAAACAATTATATGCAAAAAAATCCAAATGTTTCTTTGGAGTACAAGAGGTGGAATATCTGGGTCATATTGTATCTCACGAGGGTGTTAAAGTAGACCCTAACAAAATTAAATCCATTGAGGAATGGAAAGTCCCCACAACCATAAAGAAGTTGCGAGGATTTCTCGGGTTAACAGGGTATTATCGCAAGTTTGTTAAGAATTATGGGAGAATAGCAGCACCTCTAACAACATTATTGAAGAAAGATGCATTTTCATGGACTCTTGAAGCAACTAAGGCCTTTGAACATCTTAAAGAGGCAATGTGCCTAGCACCGGTCTTAGCTACACCAGACATCACAAAAACCTTTATTGTGGAATGTGATGCCTCAGGAAATGGAATTGGTGCAGTTTTAATGCAGGAAGGAAGACCCATTGCTTTTGAAAGTCGTCCAATCAAAGGAAAGTATTTACAGAAACCTATTTATGAGAAGGAAATGTTAGCAATACTGCATGCACTAAAGAAATGGCGAACTTACCTAATGGGAAAACACTTCAAGGTAAAAACTGATCATGATAGTCTTAAACACTTTTTGGAACAAAGACTATCTTCAGAAGAGCAGCAAAAATGGGTCACAAATATGTTGGGTTATGACTTTTAAATAATCTACAAAAAAGGAAAGCTTAATGTTGTTGCAGATGCACTCTCAAGAAAGAATGAAGAGGTGGAAGCATTTCTTTGTGCCATTTCTATTATCCAACCAGATTGGATAAACGAAGCAAGAGATGAATGGAAGAAGGACAAAGATGTATGGACACTCATTCAAAAGTTGCAGCAAGATCCTAGTACATCTGATACATTTAGTTGGAAAAATGATTCCTTGTGGTACAAATATCGCTTATATCTTTGTAAGAATTCCCAACTAAAACAAAATATTCTTCTGGAATTGCACACTTCTCCTTTAGGAGGACACTCAGGATTTTTAAAACTTACCACAGGGTGAAGAAAGAATTTTTTTGGGATGGCCTTAAATCTGATATTCAAAATTTTGTGGCGGAATGTTTGGTTTTCCAGCAGAATAAAGTTGAGACAATTAAGACCCCGGGACTTCTACAACCTTTATCCATTCCAAGTCAACGTTGGGAGGAGATTTCAATGTATTTTATCATAGGTTTACCTAAGTCCGAAGGAAAGAGTGTCATCATGGTGGTAGTTGATAGACTTACCAAGTATGCACACTTTTGTGCATTATCTCATCCATTTAAAGCAAGTACAATTGCTACTACATTTATGGATAGAATTCAAAAGCTACATGGAAGCCCAAGGGTTATTGTGAGCGACGGAGATCCCATTTTTACTGGAAATTTTTGGACGGAGTTATTTTCTTGTTTGGGTACTCAATTAGCTCATAGCTCATCTTATCATCCTCAATCTGATGGTCAAACCGAGATAGTAAATAAATGTTTGGAAGGATATCTTCGTTGTTTTGTATCTGATAAACAAACACAATGGGTCAAGTGGCTACCTCTCGCTGAATGGTGGTATAACACTTCCTTCCATACTGCAGCAAAAATGACCCCATTTATGGCACTTTATGGATATCATCCACCATCCATCACATCATCTTTAAGGGAAAATTTAAAGGTTCAAGTAGTGGAAGATCACATCGAGCATCAGCAAGAAGTTCTCCAACTCTTAAAGGATAACCTGAATTTGGCACAAAATCGAATGAAACAACAGGCAGATCAACATCGTAGCGAGAGAATTTTTGATGTAGGATATTGGGTATTTTTACGGCTACAACCATACAAACAAATGTCCCTCAAGCAAGCAAAGAAGGATAATAAATTATCGCCAAAGTACTATGGTCCTTACAAGGTGTTGAAAAAGATTGGTACTATGGCATACAAATTGGAGCTTCCTGCTTCTTCGCGAGTACATCCAGTTTTCCATGTTTCATGCTTAAAGAAGGTTATAGGTGAAAATATTCCAGTTCAAACAATATTGCCAGAACTTGATGAGGAAGGAAAAATCATATTGGAACCTAAAGCGGTCATGGAAATAAGAACTTGACAGCTACGGAATCGATCAATTTCAGAGTATCTCATCAAGTGGAAGAACTTACCCACTGGAGATTCTACATGGGAGGATGAGAATTTTATAAAAAATCACCCAGAGCTACTCAAGCATTGAGGACAACACTTTTTTTAAGGAGAGGGGCATGATAGGTCCCTATATTACTAGTATAGTCCCTTATTTTTGTTAGTGTAACCCCCTTATTGTTATTATTGTACCCTTGTAACCCCCATATTGTTATTATTGTGCCCTTAAATTATTATTGTTAGGTCATCTACGATTACATTGTGGCCCCACTAGGATTACATTATGGCCCCATGGACTCCTATATATAGAAAGGAGGTTTTGTAAATTGTATCATCCAAGAATTGTTCATTCATGTAATGTATTGGAGGTTGCCCCCTCGAAGTGGCTTATTTATAAGGCATTGATATCTCTTTCTTCTATTTTTGGAGCTAGTTTCACAACATGGGAGGTGATGATGTTGTACTAGGATTACAATGGTTACAATATTTGGGCATGGTAGCTTTTAATTTTCAAGAACTTTTCTTGAAATTTTTTTCGGAAGGAAAGGAAATCAAATTATGGGGTATCGTAGGGAATACATGAAATATAATAAGCTCTAATGTCATGAAAAAACTTCTAAATAAATAACAACGAGGCATAATTGCACAATTATTCTCACTAGAAGTTCCAACATCAAAATCATCTATTTCTCCATATCTCCAAAAAGTCTTAGACAATCATTCCAAGGTGTTTGAAACTCCCAAAGGACTCCCACCTATTCATGATCATGATCATGCTATTCATTTGATTCTAGGAAGTGTTCCTCCAAACATTAGGCCTTATAGATATCCTTATGTCCAAAAGAGCGAAATTGAACGTATGATTGCAGAAGTGTTAGAGGCTAGTATAATTCAACCTAGTTAAAGTTCTTTCTCTGCTCCAGTAGTATTGGTGCACAAGAAGGATGGATCATGGTGCATGTATCCGGATTATAGGGAGCTCAATAAGCTCACTATTAAAGACAAATTTCCCATTCCTGTGATTGATGAATTATTGGATGAATTACATGGAGCAATTTATTTTACCAAGTTCAATCTTCATTCAAGATATCATCAAATTAGAATGAAGACTGAAGATATTCCAAAAATAGAATTTCAAACTCATGAGGGTCATTATGAATTTTTGGTCATGCCTTTTGGCCTTACCAATGCACCTTCTACATTTCAATGGTTGATGAATTCCATTTTCAAACCCTTCCTTAGAAAATTTGTGCTAGTATTTTTTGATGACATACTAATCTACAGCAGGTCTTGGAAGGATCCTGTTCAACATGTTGACAGGATGCTCAAACTATTGGAGGAGAAAAACTTATATGAAAAAACATCAAAATGTTTCTTTGGAGTACAAGAGGTGGAATATCTAGTCATATTGTATCTCACGAGAGTGTTAAGGTAGACCCTAACAAAATTAAATCCATTAAGGAATGGAAATTCCCCACAACCATAAAGCAGTTGCAAGGATTTCTCGGGTTAATAGCATATTATCACAAATTTGTTAAGAACTATGGGAGAATATCAGCACCTCTAACAACATTATTGAAGAAAGATGCATTTTCATGGACTCGTGAAGCAACTAAGGCCTTTGAACATCTTAATGAAGCAATGTGCCTAGCACCAGTCTTAACTACACCAAACTTCACAAAAACCTTTATTGTGGAATGTGATGCCTCGGGAAATGGAATTGGTGATGTTTTAATGCAAGAAGGAAGACCCATTTCTTTTGAAAGTCATCCAATCAAAATAAATTATTTACAGAAAGCTATTTATGAGAAGGAAATGTTGGCAATACTACATGCACTAAAGAAATGGTGACCTTACCTAATGGGAAGACACTTCAAGGTAAAAATTGATCATGATAGTCTTAAACACTTTTTGGAATAAAGACTATCTTCAAAAAAGCAGTAGAAATGGGTCACAAATATATTGGGTTATGACTTTGAAATCATCTACAAAAAAGGGAAGCTAAATGTTGTTTCAGATGCACTCTCAAGAAAGGATGAAGAGGTGGAAGCATTGTTTTTTTCCATTCTATTATCCAACTAGATTGGATAACCGAAGCAAGGGATGAATGGAAGAAGGACAAAGAAGTGTGGACACTCATTCAAAAGTTGCAGCAAGATCCTAGTACATCTGATAGATTTATATGGAAAAATGCTTCCTTATGGTACAAAGATTGCTTATATATTTGTAAAAATTCACAACTAAAACAAAATATTCTTTTGGAATTGCACACTTTTCCTTTAGGAGGACACTCAGGATTTTTAAAAACTTACCACAGGGTGAAGAAATAAATTTTTTAGGATGGGCTTAAATCTGATATTCAAAAGTTTGTGGCGGAATGTTTGGTTTTCCAACAAAATAAAGTTTATACAATTAAGACCTCGGGTCTTCTTCAACCTTTATTCTTTCCAAGTCAACGTTGGGAGGAGATTTCAATGGATTTTATCACAAGTTTACCTAAGTCTGAAGGAATAGTGTCATCATGGTGGTAGTTGATAGACTTACCAATTATGCACACTTTTGTGCATTATCTCATCCATTTAAATAAATTACAATTGCTATTGTATTTATGGAAACAATTCAAAAGCTACATGGAAACCCAAAGACTATTGTAAGTGACAGAGATCCCATTTTTACTGGAAATATTTGGATGGAATTATTTTCTTGTTTGGGTACTCAACTAGCTCATAGCTCATCTTATTATCCTCAATCCAATGGTCAAACTGAGATAGTGAATAAATGTTTTGAGGGATATATTCGTTTTTTTTTGTCTGATAAGAAAACACAATGGGTCAAGTGGTTACCTCTCGCTCAATGGTGGTATAACACTTCCTTCCATACTGCAGTAAAAATGACCCCATTTATGGCACTTTATGGATATCATCTACCATCCATCACATCTTCTTTAAGAGAAAATTATAAGGTTCAAGAAGTGGAAGATCACATCGAGCATCAACAAGAAGTTCTCCAACTCTTAAAGGATAACCTAAATTTGGCACAAAATCGAATGAAAAAACAGGCAGATCAACATCGCAGCGAGAGAATTTTTGATGTAGGAGACTAGGTATTTTTATGGCTACAACCATACAAACAAATTTCCCTCAAGCAAGCTAAGAAGGATAATAAATTATCGCCAAAGTACTATGGTCCTTGCAAGGTGTTGCAAAAAATTGGTAATATGGCATACAAATTGGAGCTTCCTTCTTCTTCGTGAGTGCATCCAGTTTTCCATGTTTCATGCTTAAAGAAGGTTATAGGGGACAAACTTCTAGTTCAAACAATATTGCCAGAACTTGATGAGGAAGGAAAAATCATATTGGATCCTGAAGCAGTCACGGAAACAAGAACTTGACAGTTACGAAATCGATCAATTTTAGAGTATCCCATCAAGTGGAAGAACTTACCCACTTAATATTCTACATGGGAAGATGATAATTTTAAACAAAAGCATCCAGAGCTACTCAAGCATTGAGGACAACACTTTTTTGAAGAAGAGGGGCATTTTATGTCCCTATATTACTAGTATAGTTCCTTATTGTTGTTAGTGTAACCCCCTTATTATTATTGTTGCACCCATGTAACCCCAATATTGTTATTATTGTGCCCTTACATTATTATTGTTAGGTCGGCTAGGATTATATTATGACCCCATGGACTACTATATACAGAAGGAGGTTTTGTCATTTGTATCATCCAAGAATTGCTCATTTATGTAATGTAAAGGAGGTTGCTCCCTCGAAGTGGCTTATTTCTAAGGCGTTTATCTCCCGTTTCTTCTATTTTTGGAGTTGCTTTCATATCACAACACCTCTCACAAAATTTTTGAAGAAATATGCATTTTCAAGGACTCCAGAAGAAACTAAGGCCTTTGAACATTTTAAAGAGGAAATGTATCGAGCACCGATCTTAGCTACACCTGGCTTCACAAAAACCTTTATTATAGAATGTGATGCCTTAGGAAATGGAATTGGTGGCGTTTTAATGCAATAAGGAAGACCCGTTGCTTTTGAAAGTCATCCAATCAAAGGAAAGTATTTACACAAACCTATTTAAGAGAAGGAAATGTCGGTAATACTACATGCACTAAAGCAATGATGACCTTACCTAATGGGAATAAACTTCAAGGTAAAAATAGATCATGATATTCTTAAATACTTTTTGGAACAAAGATTATCTTCAGAAGAGCAGCAAAAAAGAGTCACAAAGATGTCGATTTATGACTTTGAAATCATCTACAAAAAAGGGAAGCAAAATTTTGTTGCAAATGCACTCTCAAGAAATGATGAGGATGTGGAAGCATTGCTTTGTTCCATTTATATTATCCAACCCGATTGGATAATCAAAGGAAGGGATGAATGAAATAATTATGAAGAGGTGTGTGCGCTCATTCAAAATTTGTAGCAAGACCCCTGTATATATGATACATTTAGCTAGAAAAATGCTTCATTTTGGTACAAATATCGCTTATGTATTGGTAAGAATTCCCAATAAAAAAAAATATTCTTTTGGGATTGCACTCCTGCCCCTTAGGAGGGTACTCAATATTTATAAAAAATTATCATAGGATTAAGAAGGAATTTTTTTGGGAGGGCCTTAAATCTGATTTTCATAAGTTTGTGGCAGAATATTTGGTTTTCCAACAAAATAAAGTTTACACAATTAAGACCCCGGGTTTTTTACAACCTTTAGCCATTCCAGTCAGCATTGGGAGGAGCTCTCAATGGATTTTATCACAGTTTTACCCAAGTTTTAAGTAAATAGTGCCATCGTGGTGGTAATTGATAGACTTACCAAGTATGAACACTTTTGTGCATTATCTCATCCTTTTAAAGTTAGTACAGTTGCTACTGCATTTATGGAAACAATTCAAAAGCTACATGGAACCCAAAGATTATTGTAAGTGATAGAGATCCCATTTTCATTGGAAATTTTTGAACAGAATTATTTTCTTGTCTTGGTACTCAATTAGCTCATAGTTCATCTTATCATCCTCAGTCTGACAAGAAAACTGAGATAGTGAAAAAAAAATTGAAGGATGTCTTCGTTGCTTTCTATATGATAAAAAAACACAATGGTTCAAGTGGTTACCTCTAGCTTAATGGTGGTATAACACTTCCTTCCATACTGCAGCAAAAATGACCCCATTTATCGCAGTTTATGGATATCAACCATCATCCATCATATCCTTTTTAAGATAAAATTCTAAGGTTCAAGCATTGGAATATCACATTGAGCATCAACAACAAGTTCTCCAACTCTTAAAGGATAACCTCACTTTGGCGAAGAATCAAATGAAAAAACAAACAGATCAATATTGCAATGAAATAAGTTTTGACGTAGGCAACTGGGTATATTTATAGCTACAACCATACAAATAAATGTCCCTCAAGAAAGCTAAGAAGGATAATAAAATTATCACCCAAGTACTATGGTCCTTGCAAGGTGTTTCAAAATATTGGTACTACGGCATACAAATTGGAGTTTCCTGCATCTTCTCAAGTACACCTAGTTTTCCATGTTTCATGCTTAAAGAAGGTTATCAGTGACAATATCCTAGTTAAAACAATATTTCCAGAACTTGAAAAATAATGAAAATCATATTGGAGCCTAAAGTGGTCACGAAAACAAGAACCCGACAACTACAAAATCGTTCATTTTCATAGTATCTCATTAAGTGGAAGAACTTACCCGCTGAAAATTCCACATGGGAGGATGAAAATTTTATACATAACTACTCAAACATTGAGGACAACACTTGTTTGAAGGAGATGGGCAGGTTGGGTCCCTATAATAATAGTGTATTCCATGTATTTTTATTGTTAATGTAGCCCCCATATTGTTATTATTGTGCCCCATTGAAGCCGACTATTGTTATTGTTGTGCCCTTACATTATTATTCTTATGTAGGCTCTGATTATATCATAACCCCTTAGATTCTTGTATATAGAAAGGAGGTATTTTAATTTTTATAATTCAATAATTGTTCATTTATGTAATGTAAATGAGGTTTCCCCCTTGAAGAGGATAATTTTAAAGTTGTTGATCTATCTTTTTATATTTTTTGTGAGATGGTTGCACAACATCTAAGGAAGTTCCCATGGACACTAATGAGGACAAAGAGGATGAAGCTCCCAAGGAAGAAGGTTTTGGTCCATCAAATTCTTTAAAACATCCTGCAGATCATCAAGAACAGCCATAAGGGTCTAGCGATCCAGTGGACCCAATTTTTCCTGAAATCAAGAAAAGGGAAGCTCGGCTAAGATCCACATTGTAGGAAGAAAAATTACATGCAGCACCATGTGGCACATTCATGGAATGTAAGGGACCTGAGAGGTACTATGAATATGCAGCATTAATGACTAATCTTATTGATTTTGAACCTTCCACTTTTGAAGAAGCAACTAGCCAGCAATTTTGGAAGAATACCAATCAAGTATGAAGAATGATGTATGGAAATTTGTGTTAAGACCTCAAGGAAAGTAGGTGGTAACCTCCAAATGGGTATACAACATCAAGCATGCTATTGACAAATACAAGGAAATATTTTTGGATAGAGGGTTCTCTGATCCGGATTTATGCAGGAATGCAACAGAATACATAAATAACCATAAACATAGAGATGCATCAGAAATAATGCTTCATTTCATTAATGTCAAATAACATAAATATGCTTACAAACATAATGGAAATAAAATAGCTAGGGTGCAAGTAGCGAATCTCTGAGAAGAGATGTGGCGGCTACAGACCTCGGAACTATGTTATAACGAGGCTCGAGGGCCTATTTATTATTGAGAAAACAATGGATAACTCTAAATGTTTAAAAACCTAACCCTAGGAGATGAAGAGCCGAAACTATGGGCCCCGTTTAGGTAAATTGGTGTTTCAACTTCCCGGGGTCGTAACTTTGGCATACTATCTCCGTTTGACGCACATGTTACATCGTTAGAAAGATCTATCCAAGGAATACAACTGCTACTGTGAATATCGATTCCAAAACATAATCATCATCTCCAAAGGCGTGATGCCCAAAAGACGTCGTTTAGGGCCTCAAAATGGCTCCGGAAGTTCAGGACCCGAAAAACTGCTAAAAATAGTAAGTTGTGCTGCAACTTAAAAACTAAAAGAACTAATGGTGGGGATTCAAATAGAATAGGTGGGTGGCCACCAATATCCATCTGGATCATTAAGGCCCCAAAACGGCTCCGGGAGTGCAGGACCCGAAAACCTTCTAAAAATAGTAAGTTGTGTTGAATGTGAAAAGCTGCAAGAATTGATGGTGCAGGTCCAAATGGAATAGGTGGGTGGCCACCGATATCCACCTAGATCATTCCTCCCTCCTTAGGAAGCAATGGTCCCCATTACATTGAGATCTTCCAGGAGATGTAGAAAATTTTGTTGAACTGGTTATTAGATTTGTCGAAGATGTCATGGACCTGCAAGTGGACATGCTGGATGCATTTAGTAAATTTTGTTTCTTTATCAGCCTTAGATAGTACATGTGTGGATTATGTTTGTGTAGTTGCATGAGGTATGGCAACATCAGGCAGCGGTGCGTCGGGGGTCAAATCAATGGAGTGTTTGTCCTAATGGTGTAGAGGAACCTCTGTGAGTGAGGAGAATATTTCCTCGTATTCCTCCCCGACTTTTTCCATCTACTGTAGCCGTGTAGGGGAGCCCTGTTTCGAGGTTGTGGCCACAATATTATTCTTTCCCTATGAGAGAGTTGTAAGGAAAATAAATTTCCTAGTTTGGGAAACAATCTTGCTGCATTGTTTTGCAGTAGTCAAAGAGATGATAGGAGGTGGTACTACCTCCGGTATCCTGTACAAGTTATTTCCCAAAGTAATAACAACAGCACAAGGCCTGGACTCGTACACAGCATGTCACCTCCACAAGTATGGTTGGCCCAATAATACATCAGCTACATCAAGAGGAGAAACATCACACAATGTGTCATCCGTGAATGGATTGATATTGTATGGAAGGTGGCACTGCTGGCGAATGCAGAGATCTCTCCCTGGGTGAAGCCACCTGATGGTATATGTTTGCGGGTGTTCTATGGTCGGTAGGCCGAGCCATTTCACCGCCTCTATGTAAATGAGGTTCTTTTGGCTTCCGCTATTGACAAGAAATTGCAGCGAAGAACCCTTCACCCACATCTGCGAATGGAAGAGGCACTCCCCCTCCTCTGGATCCTATGTATCCTCCCTCTAGATCTTAGTGGTGGAAAAAATGGCACTAGGATCCACATCAATTATCTACTTCCCTTTTTCATTTCCTTTGTCTGGTTCTGACTCAGGATCAGAAAATGCATCTAATTTGGGTGCCTTTAGTTCGGCCACCAATGACTGTTTGGCCCGACACTTGTTTGTGCTGTGAGTGGGGCTGTTATGAAATTCACACCACTTCCCTATGTCCTTCTTTGGATTTGTGGTTTTGTTCTGAGTCGCACTGCCACCAATATCCACCAGGATCATTAAGGCCCCAAAACAGCTCCGGGAGTGCAGGACCTAAAAACCTGCTAAAAATAGCAAGTTGTGTTGAATGTGAAAAGATGCAACAATTGATGGTGCGGGTCCAAATGGAATAAGTGGGTGGCCATCGATATCCACCTAGATCATTCTCCTAAAAATATGGAAATGAATATTGAGACCATTGCTCTGGATGTCAAGTAAACTACCATTACATCTATTATTTTTATTGCTTCTTCTATGGGTTGGAATTTACATCACATGAATATAAACATTTTTTTCCTCAATGGTGTGATTGAGGAAGAAGTGTACATATAACAACCTCAATTTTTTGAGGTTCATGGAAGAGAGTCACATGTTTTCATATTGAAGAAATCCTTGTATGGACTTAAGCAAGCACTTAGAGCCCGGTACTCTCGAATTGATAGATACCTAACAAGACTTGGTTTCTCTAAAAGTGATGTTGATCCAAATGTGTACTTCAAGGTTGAGAAAAATGAACCTATGATTCTATTAATGTATGTTGATGACTTACTTCTAACAGGTGTGGAGCATCTCATTATTCGGTGTAAGAGGGATTTGGCCTTTGAATTCGATATGAACAATATTGGATTGATGCACTCCTATATGGGGCTAGAACTATGGAAGAAGCTTGGAGAAATATTTATTGGAAAATATATTATCAAGATCCTGCAGAATTTTGGAATGATGGATTGAAAATCAATGAAAACTCCCACGGTATAAAATCTAAGAAAGCTTAAAGACTCTAAGTCAAATTTGGTAGATCCATCCATGTACCGGAAATTGATTGGCTCGTTGATGTATTTGGTTAATACCAAGCTAGACATTTTCGTTGTAGTGAACACTTTGAGCCAGTTCAAAATCGAGACATTATCATTGGATTGTAGCAAAGCATATATTGAGATATTTGTTTGGTATGATTTATTATTATTTAATATTGTCTCAAATGGCGATACATAGTTGCAGGGATATGCATATGCAAATTGGGCAAGGAGCGTTGGAGACAGAAAGAGTACATTTGGAGGTTGCTTCAGTTTGGTCTATGCTAAGATTTTGTAGATGAGTAGGAAGCATACATTTGTTGCACACAGTGTTTCCAAGGCATAATATATTGTAGCCATATTAGTGAGTTGTGAAGTAGTGTGGCTTCAAAAGTTACTCACATGACTCAGTTTATCAAGTGCTACAATCGACAGTGATATGTGATAATCAAAGTTGTGTGAAGTTGACACAGAATATGATTTTCCATGAGAGGTTTAATCACATCGAGATAAAGTACCACTTCATTAGTGGCATGGTACAAAAGGAAGCAATCAAGCTCTAGTATGTCTCCATTGATGAGTATATTGTTGATATTCTTATGAAGCATCTATCCAGAGTGAAGTTTATATACTTCAGGGACAAGATTAGACTTATTGAGAATGCCTCTCTCATTTATAGTGATTGTTGGTGAGATAGCGTCGTGGACTGGAATTCTCCCTATGTCATATATGACCAAGATTAGGGAGAATGATCTAGCAAAGGAAATTCATTCTTATTGTGTCAAGTATATTGACCAGAATTAGGAAGAATGGTCTTAAAGGCCTAGAATTACTCAGATAGAGTGTGGCCTTTCAGCATCAAGATCATTTAGCATCATTCCTAGAATTACTCAAATAGAGTGCGTCCTTTTAGCATCAAGATCATTTAGAATCAGGCACAAAATTACTTAGATAGAGTGTGGCCTTTGGAGATTCACCATGTGTCAAAAATTGACCAGAATGATGGTGAACCAAGATTATTCTATATACCATGTGTCATATGGACCATAATTATGGTGACTAGTTGATTCTAATGATGTACCATGTGTCAGGAGTACCGACAATGATTATGGTGAGGATACACCATAGGTTAGAGGTACTGACAAAAATTATGATAGTCTATCAATGTTGTTAATAGACCATGTGTCAAAGTTATTTGGAAAGGATTATGGTAGTTTAATGACGTTGATACTATTGACATTTTCTTAGAGAAATTTGTCATCATGAAGAACATTTGCCTAGAATACCTCCCTAGCTAAGAGGGAGCGTTGAATTCTTGTAGCTATGGTTAGTCTTCATAATTTATATTTGATCCCTTGTAATATATAATGTAATTGTAATACATGTTCTTCATGTAATTTTCATTGATTAACCCTTGAAAGAATGAATATATGACATGTTCTTCATTTCAGATTTAAAAGAAATTTGAATTTTTAATTTTTGGCTCCAAACTAGTCAAGTCGGCCCACCCTCAAGTCAATTCAGCCCCAGTGAAGAGACACACCCATTCACAAATATAGAAAAATATATAAAAATCATTTTACCTCCTCCACAGGGCACCATTTGAACTCACACAAGACAAGAAAATTTATAGGCATATAAGTGAAGGAGAAGAAGGATGAATTCATCTCTAGCATCTATCTCTCTCTCTCTCTCTCTCTCTCTCTCGACTTTGCACGTGTGAATTTTTAGGCAGTTCCTAGTTAGTGTATCTTAGGCAAGCTAAATTCTGGGCATGCTAAGTTTCTAATCAGGTTGAGTTTCTGGGCCTATTCTAGGAGGTCGAAATTTATCTTAGGAAGATTAGAGAGGGCCAAAGTTGAAGAGCATAAGTTTTACTTTACTTGACTTGAAAAGAGGGTTGCTTGACTAGGTTTGACCATACCTTGTTGGTTTTTTTGACCTCATAGTTTACTAGATGCATTATATGTATCTCTTGTTGAACTAAATAATTTCTCTAAGGAAAAGGTTGTTGGGTTTTTCCCCTAATTGAGTTTTCCCAAGGTCAATATTGTGTTCTCCTTATGCATTGTGATCTCTATTGTCCTTATGCTTATATGATTGAATTTCTGAATTGTAATAGCTTAATGATAAACTGTAATTGTTAATATAATATCTACATCATTAGAAATAATTATCAGTATTTCAGAAGTTTGTGCTTCTATCTATTTCACTTAAAAAAATCAACACTTAAATAGAAAGAGATGTGTTATCTCATACTAATCTAAATGAGAAATGTTATTAGTGTAGATATCTATGTGCAAGATGAAATCCTCACAAAGGAAAAAGATAGCCTTTCTCATATTCGCATACCAAATGTATTCTATAATATCTCATAAAATCATTCAAAGGTGCTCTTAACAAGTTCATCTTAGTGTTCGCTACTTGGTATAAATTCAAGAGCTACAACCATGTGATACATAATTTATTTGAGGAATAGCAATGGAAGTATTTCAAGAAATGATATAGATAACTTTATTAATCTCCACAAAATGACACTTAATTAGGCTAATATAACTTCGTGATAAGCAATGGGAGTGTAAGTACTATTTTAAAATATTCAAAAGCTAAAAGAGTAATGGAAGATGTTCCCTAATAACAACATTAAAACTAAAATTAAATGAGTATATCAATTCATCGCTTCCTTTAAAAATTAATCTATATATTTTAAAATAATAATCCTAAATTGAAAACTAAATACATTTTAAACAAAAATTCCAAACAAAAAAAAAATGCACTTAAATACAAAAATTCCAAATAAAAACAATGCACTTAAATACAAACCATTAACCATAAAATCCAAAAAAAAAAAAATTGCACTTAGATATCAACCACTAATATTTTATTTACACCTTAAATTTAAAGAATAAAAGCAAACTTTAGCATCTTAGATATTAACTATTGAAAATCTGAATTTCAATGTAATTCCATATGTGACCCACTTGGATAACTAAGTATGAGAATGAACTTATTTCGATGAGACTAGTTAAAAATATGACTAGTGTTAAAGTTCTTAGAAAAATATTGGGTGCATCATCTTATAGATTTATCAAATCATCTTGCAAGGGGATTTTATCTTGTGGGTTCATGAAATTAGCAGCTTGTTATACATTTATTTATTGGAAATCGAGGGCCTTGGTAAGTAGAGCATGGAATCTAACCCCTATAAAGTAAGACACCTCTTTCCTTGGGCAAGGTTATTAAAAACTTATGGGATTTGACCTTCTGCCTAAAGGGAGCACCTCTCAATAGGTTTGAGAATCCAAATTATTTGGTGGAGATTATCAATGATAAATGAACCCTACTTTATGAATTTTATGTTATATTTTGAATAACAACCAGATTTATTTTCTCTCGGCAATCTATTTTATTCCCAACAATTTGATTTACTTAAATAAACACTATATTACCAAAAAATAAAATCACTAGTATTTTTAACTTATAAAATTAAATATATGCAATGGAATTTAAATTAGAGAGATCAATCACACATTGCAAAAATAATTAACCCACAACAATTCTTTCTCACCTATTAATTAGGAAAATGTGGGTTTTTCCACCCATAGAGATACAAGGAGAAATACAATATCTAGAACCTATAATTCAGCTCCCACAAAATGAATTTTTCCCAAGGACTTAGGCCTCAAGTAAATCAACCTCTAGAAGAAATAGGCCTAGAGAAATCAGCCCAAAAAATCAACAAACAAAATAAACTTGTGCCCTCCTTGCATGCCACTATTGCACACTAGGGAAAAATTTTCCATCCATCAATTCAGTTTCCTCCAGATCAAATTGATCTCCCTCCAACAACGCGACCCTACAATCTCCTCCACTCAACCTCCTATATTCTCCCTCAATCCAATCTCACTTCTCCTTCTGTACGCTCCAGTCCATTGAGCCACTCACACTAGAGAAAATCACTCTCTCTCTCTCAATGATGATTTTCTCAATTGATTTTTGTGTTTCTTCACCTATTCACTATGCTTCCTTTATAATCTTCATTAAACCCAAATCCCTACCCTAATCTCCCTATTAGAACATCTAGGATATCAACGGTTGAGATTATTTCTAATTCACTTAAATAATTAAATTATTTATCCTTATAAAATGGCTTAATAGTCGTCAATAATTAATTGACTTTAATTATTATACTTTTCCTAAGGTAAAGTTAGGAAAGAAAACATAAATCACTTAGTCCACAAAGAAAGCACCTAGAATAGGAAAATAATGTCTTCCACTTGCTAGGACACCAAGCCTGTGTAGAAGACATTCTGAAGCTACCACATGCTTCAACACTCCCTCCTATCAAGGAACGGATTCTCCACCACCCCCAGCTTATCTTGATACTCCATAAATTTCCCTTTCACCAGAGGCTTCGTGAGAAAACTTTCCACCTGCTCCTTTGTAGAAATGTATTGTGATCTCACATCACCTCTCTATACCTTGTCTCTAATGAAGTGATATCTTATCTTGATATGCTTAGATTGATCATGAAACTTAAGATTCTCAAAGAGCATAATGCTACTATTATTATCATAGAAAATCAACATTAGCCCCATCTACAGATAAAATAGTCTTGCAGGCATATTGTGAATCCACACTGCCTCACAATTTGTCATGCTCGTTTCCATGTACTCTACCTCTGTTGAAGTAAGTGGCATTGGTTGTTTCTTCCTACTTAACCATGAGATCATGGTTGATCCCAAGCTGAAAAAACATCCAGATGTGGATTTTATGTCCACTACACTTCTTTTTTTAATTAGAATCCATGTAACCCTAAAGCTCCACTCCTCTAACCTTGACATTTCTCAGTCCAAATTTTATCATACCTCGTAGGTACCTTAACAAATACTTTTCCTCCACCTAATGAACATGTATTCCCTCCACCATAAATTAGTTGATTGCGTTCACAGTAAAACATATGTCCAACCTAGTGTTGACTATATACATCAAGGAACCTATCAACTACCTATACAATGTTGGATCCACTAATTCACCTTTAGAAGCACTCATATTCTTTAGGTTAGTGATCATCGATGTCGACATAAGCTTGTAATCCTCAATCCTAAACCTCCTCAACATCTCAACTACATATTTTCCATGTCTACGGAAATCTCTCCTAGCTATTGCCACACCTCCAATACCAAAAATTAGTACATCAAGCAGATTTCCTTCATTTCAAACTTCGAAGCAAGGTCCTCCTTGCACATCCCTATGAGCTTCTATTATCCTATTTATAAGAGATCATCCACATAAAGTACCAAGATGAGTGGCTCGCCCTAAACAAGTACATAATACAAGTTGGGATTGGCATCACTCTTGGTGAAGCCCAAACCAAGAATATATCCATCAATCTCAGAATACCATGCATGAAAAACCTTCTTCAACCCATAAAGGGACTTCTTCAACCGGCATGCATGGTAATCTCCCCCATGAACTTAAAATCCATAAGGTCGCTCCATATACATCTCCTCCTTAATCGGTTTGTTGAGGAAGCAGTCTTCACATCCATCTAATATATCATCAACCCCATATTTTAAGCAATGGAATATATTGATCTAATGGATTCATATCTAGAAATAGGTGTGAATTTATCCTCTTAATTCACTCCCTTCTTCTGGGATAACCCTCTTTCCACAAACCTCGCTTTGTACTTCCTGACACAATCATCAGCTACATGTTTGAATCTTATATCCATTGAGAAGTAACCATAGAATTTCCATATGGTATCACAATATACACCATACATAATTTCTCATAATATAGCTATAATCCTTTATCATGAAATCCTTCCAAACCTACTTACCTATAACCTCCTCAAAAGTTCAAGGCTTAGAATCACATACATTGCTCGACATTTCCAAATAGCTAGAAAATATAGTAGGTGGTATAATCTACCTAAACATTTTCCTAGTAACCTCCACATGCTCCTGAAAATATCTCAAGGTTTTCTCATCCCATTTTTTCCTCCTCTTAGTAGAGCTCAAAGGAATATCCAGCTAACCCACCATATCTGATGATTGTGTGCTTGTTGTTGGTGATACTATTCCTTGTTCAACCATAGTAGCCTCTTGCTACCATTCATCTACCATTGATAGATCCTTCTTTGAGATCCCATAAGGGTCCTTCCTTCATCAAATACAACATATCGACTCAATATCACTTTCCTCTATCCTAAAATGTAGACTTGGTAGGCCTCTAAGACCTCGCTATGGCCCATAAATATTCCCCTTTCTAACTAGGGATCCATATTAGTGTTAATTTGGTAGCTCAATGACAAATTCCAACCATGCAACTAGATTCCTCTTATTTAGAGGACCAATTTTAACTATTGAAGTGCTCAATTTGGACAAGGGAAAGTGTATTTATGAAGAAAATGCCACATATGCACATTTGGACAAGTCGGCCCGAACAGGAAATTGATCACCCTTGGAAGTCTATAATACAAGTGAGCTCAAGCTCATTTGGACAACAAAAGGCATCATATTCTTCTCTTCTTCATTTATTGGTTCGCACAGGTCTAGGGTTTGGTCAAGGAAAATGGTTTGAATAGGTCTGAAGATACAGGGTCTGAAGCTTGCACGTGTTCTAGGGTTTTGGGTCACAGCTGTAGGCTCATCAAAATCAATTTTCCATTGTAACTACGGGCTTGTAGGCACAAGGGTGTGGATGAATGATCTCAGCCGCATACATCCTTCTTCCTCCATGCAGTTGATCTCTTGGGTTGGATTTTGACATTTAACTGCAGTGGACCATGGTTGACCGAAGGCAGGACAAGTTGAGTTTGATATAAGTTGATGTTGGGAACATATTTATGAATGTTGTTGGGTTAATTTTTCTAGATGATTTTCTATTGGGCTCATTGTACTCTTTGTTGTACATTTTATGACAATATAATAGAAGAATAATTTCAAAGGGTTTTCCCCGTAGTGGGTTTTTCCCTGGTCTTTGACCAAATCTAGAGTCTCTTGTTGATGTGTTTATTTTCTCCTTTGTTATTACATTTATTGTTATTGAAAATATTTCTAATTTAATTTGGATAAAATTAATTGAAACAACATAGAGAAGTATGAAATCTAACATGGTTTCAGTGCTAAGGTGAAGGACAAGCCCAAAAGGAGACAAGTGTTGAAGCAATCATCTTTGAAAAGTTGAAGGAGCCTATATAATCAAGTAAATATATATTCCTATTTCTTTAAGGAGCATGATAAGTTGGGTGGCTCATCTAACTTTTTTGCATGGAAAATAAAGTTGGAGATCATAGTTGATAACAATGATGTTTTGGAATTCATTCAAGGAAAAGTACATGATCTTCTAGAGAATGCTTTCACTACTGCCAAGAAAAAGCACAATAAATGTGAGTCAAAAGTAAATAAAATTATATTTGATGGTTTACGAGATAATTTACTTGCATATGTTGGAAATTTGAGGAAGTATAAGGACATGTATGATAATATAGTTTGGAAACGTTGTCGACAGGAAACGTACATCTTGAAATGTTGTCAATAGGAAGAGTGTGTTTGTATGTTGTTTTAGCCTGGGATCTTCCATGATATCTTGGATGATAAGGAATCATAATTCCATAACATTGAGTACCTCTGAGGTGGATTAAATTGTCACTAGCATGGTCATTTGCAAAGCAGTCTGGTTGAGGAGCGTATTTGGAGAGTTATTTTAGCAAGTCCTAGACACCATAGTGATATATTGCGACAACATGGGTGGGATCCATCTGGAAGAAAATCTCGTATTTCATGACAAATCCAGGAACATAGATATTTTATATCATTACATTTGAGACATGGTGTATAGAGGAGTCGTTAGACTCCATCATAAATCGAAAGATGATCAGATTGCAGATATACTCACCCAGGGTTATCCAAAAGGGAATTTATTGGTCTTCAGAGATAAACTTGGACTGATAGATGTGACCCCTCCCGATAAGGGGTATCATTTATTGAGGACTTTGAACCATCTATTCCCCCCTTTATAATCCCCCAGGGTGTCGACTTGAGATGGAGGTCTCCTAGGGTTGAGATAACTCTGGACAATAGGTGTGTGTGATCCCCACTCTTGCAGTAGATTGGGTATCTCCCCTATTGTGACCTATAGGGTGTGTGTGATCCTTGTCTAGTTTGACAAGCCATCTATATCCCCCTATCTTGGTCTATCAGAGTATACCCTAGTTGGCATCATACCCATAATATAGGCCTGTTGGGATTGTCCCTCCCCATATGGCCAATGGGTTGAGGAGGCTTTGGGGTGTGTGATCCTTAGCTTTGGTAAGTCAGGTATCTCACTTAATCTTGGATTATGATGAAATTTTTCTACCACATAACTCTTGAGGGCCATTACTGTTAATATCGGAAGGTAATAGGATGGATGTGATCCTTACCTCTTATAAATCAAGTTGTATCTCTCTCATTGATTACATCATGGTATGATTGTGATCCTTGCTTAGTAAGTTGTATCTCACCTATTACTTGATGAGATGACATGAGATGAGAGTGTATAATAGGACATTCCTCATTGACCAATAGGGTGTATATTTAGCTACCTGGTGATTCTTCTTTAGATTTGAGAATGTTTCAGCACATAGAGTTTAGAAGAGATGGGACATGATATGCCAATAGGTCACATATGATTATTACATGATGCAGTTGGAATTTCTACCTAGTTGAGAGGGATTGTTAATTTGGTAGTTCATTGATGAATTCCAACCATGGGACTAGATTCCTCTTTTCAAGAGGACCAATTTTGACTATTTAAGTGCTCAATTTGGACAAGGGAAAGTATATTTATGAATAAAATACCACATATATACATATAGATAGGTTGGCCCTAACAGGAAATTGGTCACCCTTGGAAGCCTATAAATACAAGTGACCTCAAGCTCATTTGGACATCATCAAGCATCATCTTCTTCACTTCTTCACTGATTGGTTTGCACAAGTCTAAGGTTTCTTTAAGGAAATTTGTTTGTACAAGTCCAAAAATACAAGGTCTAAAGCTCAAATGTGTTCAAAATAAATTTTTGGCTATAACCATAGGCTTGAAGGCACTAGGGTTCACTTGTAATCTCTCAACCGCATGCATCCTTCTTTCTCCGTTGAGTTGAGCTTTAAGTTTTTATTTTGACATTTGACCATAGTTGACCACAGTTGATCGAAGGCAGGACATGTTGAATTTGATTTGGTTTGATGCTGGGAACATATTTTTGAATTTTTTTGGGTTAATTTTACTAGATGGTTTTGTGTTGGGCTCATTGTAATCTCTGCTGAAATTTTCATGACAATCCAATAGAAGAATAATTTCATAGGGTTTTCCCCATAGTGGATTTTTCCCTTGTCCTTGACCAAATCTGGTGTCTCTTGTTGATGTTTTGATTATCTCCTTTGTCATTTCATTATTCTATTTTCAATTACCGTTGGTGATTGGAAATATAAATTGTTATTGAAAATATTTCTAATTGGAGAATTGAATTGGGCTAAAAGTAATTGAAACGACATAAAGAAGTGTGAAATTTAACACTTTTTCCTTTTCTCCATGGGAATGTGAACATAACCTGGACTAATGAAGGTGCACAAATGCCTCACATTTGGTTTCACTCCTATAAACAACTCTTTAGGATTAAAATCCTCTAATATTCTATGAGGACTCCTATTATGCATATACACAGTTTCATTGTAGGCCTCCACCCACAAAAACATAGGTAATTCCTGATCATAGATCATTTCCCTCGCTACCACCATGATGGTCCTATTCTTCCTCTCGGTAAGCCCATTATGTTGAGGTTTGTATGGTATTGTGAGCTCCTTCTTAATTCCTAATTCCCTATAAAAATATTGGAACTCATTGGAGGTATAATCACTCCCATTATACGATCTCGACATCTTAATATTCTTCCAAGCATGGTTCTCCACAAGAGCTTTT
Source organism: Pinus albicaulis (assembly GCA_034641835.2). Classification (NCBI taxonomy): domain Eukaryota; kingdom Viridiplantae; phylum Streptophyta; class Pinopsida; order Pinales; family Pinaceae; genus Pinus; species Pinus albicaulis. The sequence continues at coordinate 1,498,385,886 of CM076581.1, forward strand.
AACTCTACAAATAGATCAAATACCTCATCCTTGGTCTTCAAAAAGTAGATCAAAGTTTCTGGGAATAATCATCTATGAACGTATCAAAGTACAAGGACTCTAAGTGAAACCACGAATATCTAAGTGAAACAATTCTAGCACTCCCTTACACTTATTCTTGTTGTGAGGATCCACAAATTTGGGCTGCTTTCCAAGTGCACACCCTTTGCACACTACATCCTACTCCTCCCTAATCTTTGTAAAACCAGTAACCATCATCTGTAATGTAGGAAGAGCTTTGTAGTGTAGGTATCCCATCCTCCTATGCCAAATCTTACTCTAGCTATCACTCTCATGTATGAGATCTCTCACAGGTTGTCCTCTCAACAGATAGAGATCCCTTTCCCTTCTTTTGATCACCCATTTCTTGTTGATATTGGTCCCTTTCACCCCAATATCTTAATATTCCAAAATTTGCAAGCAGCAAATTGGAATATTAATTTTTTCTTATATCATCTAGGAGATGAATAAAATGGGTAAAAGTCCCATGAGTAGGAATAAAATCCCTCATAGTGTGAAAGGGATCTATGGAGTAGCTTAATTTTGCACCTTCCAGTGTGAAAAGGGGAAATTGCATGAGGACAAGGTCAAGTTTGACCAAGTCAACAGCATTGCCTAAGAGGGTGTGGCTTGTTTGGGAAGACAGTGCAGTTTGACAGGGAGAAATATTCTTTGTGGAAGAAACCCTAATGTGTGGGGTCCGGGGCAAAGATACATTCACTTGCATAAAAGGAGGAAGAGGCATCCATAGTGAGACATGTTTTGAATATTTTATTATTTGTCTGTTTAGACTATTTGCAGTCTCCGGCTATTTAGCTGATTTGCAGTGTTGTTTAGCACGAGGGATTCTTGTTTAGGATTTCCAATCCTTATTGAGAGGCATCTTGAAGGATTTTACTTCATTTCTCCATATCTAGGCTCAAGGCCAAAGCCATACCTCTAGCTACACCGTTATTTCTGCTCAATTGTAACGTTGTGTTGCAAGGTGTTGCAGTGGAGGGTTCCACAACACCATTCCTTGGCTCATCTTTCAGAGGGGGGAGCTTATATTCCTCGAGAAGATTAGTGAGGAAGGTTTCCAGGGCTGATTTTCATATTTTGGCATCAATCCAAGCTTCTCCTATCATCAGCAGCGTAGTCCCTTCTCTTGACTGCATTATTTTAGTGCATATCTACAGTGGGGGTTTGCACCATCATCTTGGAGGGAAATATCTTCAGTGCTGGGATCAGCCTTGCACTTGAGAGATCCATTGGAGGAGGTTTTCTTCAAATTGGTGATCATATTCAGCCATCTCCTTCTATTTCAATTTTGTGTTGTAGTTGCTACCCTGCAACTCCGGCATTTCTGCAGATTTTCCATTTGTACATATATTTCAGCCAATCCTCTTAAGGATTGTTGTATTGTTATTTTCAGGGGTTGAGAGCTTGCTCCCCCACATTTCTTGGGTTGATATTTCCATATCATTGTATTCTCTATTATTTTGTTGCATTGTCTCCAATGAACTGCGTTATTTTAGCCTTATGACATTCATGCATAGCAATGTTTCCCTATTGTCATATACATGTCCCATTGAGGCTTTCATTGCCTAGCTTGAGTGATTGATTCCTCAAAGCATTGTATACTCTTTCTGCTATAATATCAAAGGAATTCTATTTTTTATATTTATGTCTCACAGCTCATAATAATAACGTTGTTATTCCATCTCTTGTTCAAGAATTGTTGCAGTCCCTTCATCGAGAATTTTCTGAAGACAACTAGGTGTGGGAGATTTGTTTAACCCACCTAGAGGAATTTATTTTGAGCCACCTCTTGGATTTCAGTCTTAGATGCATTGATCTAAGGGATCCAAGTCTTGGTTTCAAATCCTGTAGCATCTATTCCAGGAAAATGCGTTTTCCAGTCATGCCTTGCTAGCAGTTCACAATTTGGGATATTACAGTGGTATCAAAGCAACTTTCTTGGCTCAACCTGTGAGTCTTTGCCAAAAATATCAGAAGATTGAAGAGGATGGGTTTTATCTCATCATATTTCAGATCCATGAAGAACCTCCCCAAGGAGGATAAGAAGAAAGAAGAGGAAGGACCCTGCACTTCCTATTCTCATCGAGAAGGAGATAGAAAGATGAGCAGGAAAAATACTCCATATTTTGGAGAGGAAAAAGGGGATAAGCTTACAAAGATTCTTCCTAAATCTGTACATATTATTCATGAAGATTTCAAGAATATCAGGAGGGATATTTATGAAGAATCTTCGAAAGATTTTGAATCTAAATCAAACTCTAGATTATCATATGAGGAGTGTGAGCCAGCAATCACACACTCTAACACACAGCGCAGTCACATGACCAGGATTGCCATAAGAGAGATGGAAAGAGAAGAAGAGGTTGCTAGGAGGGAAACTCTTAGTAATTTCCTAAAGTAGTATGAGTCTCAAACTTATAAATTTCGAGATCATCTCAGTTTTTCAGAGTTTTGCAAGATCAAGGCGAAGGGAAGAGAGTAGCAGGATAGATTTCTTCTATCAACCTTTGAAGGTTCACCTACATGTTCAGCCAAAGCTTGGGTGGAGGAGTTAGATACCTTCTTGTAGCACCATCAAATTCTTGAAGATGAAGCCATCAAAGTTGCAGCACTGCATTTGAGAGGTAAGGCCTTTGCTTGGTGGATCTTTGAATCCTTTTCTTTGAGAAATGTAAACATCGCATCCTATGCAAGTTTCACTAAGGCATTAGTGAAAATATTTGATAGGAGGATTCATGAGACACACATGGTAGATCTAAACAAGGGAACTCAAATAAAACCCTTGCATGAGAACACAGTACCATTCCAGAAAACCATGGAGAAGGCTGAAAACTTGCACCATACCTTGCCGGAAGAAATACTTTCTTCTCACACCTTTGAGCAAGGAAGCATGGAGATCTCTTTTTCAAAAAGGGATCCAATCATTGGAGGGTTTCCCACTCATGTTGCAGATATTGAAGGCAACAGAGATTATCTAGTGCCTCATGCAGAGGAAGGAGGAGCTCTTGCTCCAAGTAGAGGGATTCTTGCATCTTTGCAAGGAAGTCCCCAGGATCTCATATGTGGAGATCAAGGCACAACCCATGTGCCATTATTGAGGAGGTGTGGAACCATGGAGACACAAGGAGAAGTAGGGAGGATAACCAATATCATGAGATGATATGTACACATCCCTATCCACTTCAGGAGGTTGATGCACCTGAGGAGAAGACTGGATTGCGCAGTGAGGGCATGGACAGATTTTTTCATTCGTATATGCAGTCATCTCTTGATGATGATGTCTCATTGCGTGGAGACATTTTTCCAGGGAGACCACTGGAACAGCAGAGGAGGATAGATGCTTCACCAGTTGAGGCACCACTCAATTATTTCAGAAGAGTGGGAACCTTGGGAGAGCTTGATACAGCGTTGGGAGTCTTGGGTAGACCCAAGGAGAGAGGGAGCATTCTATCAACATCATCAGTACCCACTTCCATTTCAGATTCTGCATTGTGGCAGAAGCAGCAAGGGAAGGATAGCAGCCTTCCATATTGCATCTTTGGCATGGGAGATGTCAAAGAGGATGGTGACCATATGACATATGTTCTTCATGAGAGATCATCAGCGCTGTCACTATGGAGGATAGATCCATATTGGAACTCCCAACTGTTGGTGGAGTATTCCAAGGATCTTTCTACTTGTATGATTTTGGATGGCCAAGTGCATGAGGAGGGATACTCAATCAGAGATGAGGTCATATTCTATCATGGTAGGATATTCTTTCCTAGAGCTTCCAAGCTCAAGGATAAGTTGCTACAAGCAACTCAAGAGGATTTCCTTTTCAGCCCCACTTATTCTATGAGAACATACCACACCATCATGGAGAGGTATTTTTGGGAGGGTTATGAGGAGGAGATATATCAGCATATGAGGAGATGCATAGATCATATGGAGATGGAGGAGTTAGCACAGCCACCTCTTTTCTCTTTGAGGATGAGAGGAGACTCACCTATGAGCCACTCCACTTGTATGAGCAGGACATGTGGTAAGGGTGATGATTGTTTACATGATTATTTATATGATGTATGTCCCTTAACCATATATGTGCAGGATGTTGCTCCAAGGAGGGGAATTCTTTCTTTTGAGTTTCATGGTCTAGATGAGGCCATAAGCATGATTGATGGCCATTCCCTAGGAGGACTTGTGGGAGATGCATATTATGGAGGACATACTCTTTATACACCTTGCATCATTCACTTCTTCCATACTTATGAGGAGATTGGAGCAGTAGGCAAGTGGTTGAGAAGCCACAGTTTTAATCAGTCTCTATTGAAGTTAAGGGTTAAGCTGCATTGGTTGCACTTGAGGGACCATTGTCCTTCTCACTTGTTACACATGGAAGCAAGCATGATTCTCATTTTTTCTCCCTATGGTTCTATTGTTTCTATCTTTATGAGGAGAATGATTGGGAGAAAGACACATCGGGTGAATGTGCCCTTTGAGGGAGAATCCTCCCACACTTTTTGCACTACATGTTCTAAGGGGAGCATGGGGTATGGTATGGTCACCTTGAAAACACATTTGTTTCCTTATGAGGTGAACCATTTGATGGATGTGATTCCATATGATCATGACTTCCAACTCATCATAGATGAAATGGTTGGGGCCAGCTTGATTTGCAGTGTTGGAGGAGAGGTCTTTGGAGATCTAGTCCTCAGCTTGCCACTTGAGGGAAACCTTATTGCAGCCCAAGTTCAGCTAACAATCTACACTTATCATAAGTGGAGAGATGGACATCGTGGGGTATGCTACATTGTCTACCATGTGCAGATTTTCATCCCACCTACTTTGTCGGAGCCAAAGGTGGAGGACAGTTTTCAGGAGTTGCCTAGTTGGGAGGTGACTCATTTTGCATGGATAATAGTTTGGGGATGGAGGATCCATATGGGAGAGATAATTCCCATTATATTTTAGATCCTATTCCTCAAGGGGACCTCTAGACATCACTTTGTTATCCTCTTGATTATTTCACCTTTACATGATGATGGCTTGATAGTTGACTTGCATGCTGAGGAGGAGCAATGTGGAAACTTGATTGATGAGATAGCATCACTTCACTTGGAGGAGATCATCATACATGGATGATACAGGGAGAGAAGGAAAGAATAACTCATTCTATCCTTGCACTTGCTTGAGGACAAGCAATATTTGAGAGGGGAGGACTGTAATATTCCAAAATTTGCAAGCAGCAAATTGGAATATTAATTTTTTCTTATATCATCTAGGAGATGAATAAAATGGGTAAAAGGCCCATTAGTAGGAATAAAATCCCTCATAGTGTGAAATGGATCTATGGAGTAGCTTAATTTTTCACCTTCTAGTGTGGAAAGGGGCAATTGCATAAGGACAAGGTTAAGTTTGACCAAGTCAACAGCGCTGCCTAAGAGGGTGTGGCTTGCTTGGGAAGACAGGACAGTTTGAGAGGGAGAAACATTATTTTTGGAAGAAACCATAATGTGTGGGGTACAGGGCAAAGAGACATTCACTTGCATAAAAGGAGGAAGAGGCAGCCATAGTGAGACATGTTTTTAGTATTTGATTATTTGTCTGTTTAGACTATTTGAAGTCTCTAGTTGTTTAGCTGAGTTGCAGTGTTGTTTAGCACGAGGGATTCCTGTTTAGGATTTCCTCTCCTTCTTGAGAGGCCTCTTGAAGGATTGTACTTCATTTCTCCACATCTAGGCTCAAGGCCAAAGCCATACCTCCAGCAACAGCGTTATTTCTGCTCAAGTGTAACGTTGTGTTGCAGGGTGTTGCAGTGGAGGGTTCCACAACACCATTCCTTGGCTCATCCTTCAGAGGAGGGATTTTATATTCCTCAGGAAGATTAGTGAGGAAGGTTCCCAGGGTTGATTTTCATATTTTTGCATCAAGCCAAGCTTCTCCTATCATCAGCAGTGCAGTCCCTTCTCTTGACTGCGTTATTTCAATGCACATATGCAATGGGGATTCGCACCATCATCTTGGAGGGAAAGATCTTCAGTGCTGGGATTAGCCTTGCATTTGAGAGATCCATTGGAGGAGGTTTGGTTTATATTGGTGATAATATTCAGCCATCTCCTTCTATTTCAATTTTTTGTTGCAGTTGCTACCCTGCAACTCCAGCATTTCTGCAGATTTTCTGTTTGTACATATATTTCAACCAATCCTCTTAAGGATTGTTGTATTGTTATTTTCAGGGGTTGAGAGCTTGCTCCCCCACATTTCTTGAGCTGATATTTCCATATCATTGTATTTTATATTATTTTGTTTCATTTTCTCCAATTAACTGCGTTATTTTAGCCTTATGACATTCCTGCATAGCAGTGTTTCCCTATTGTCATATACATGTCCCATTGAGGCTTTCATTGCCTAGCTTGAGTGATTGATTCCAAAAAACATTGTATACTCTTTCTGATATAATATCAAAGGAAGGCTATTTTGTATCTTCATGTCTCATAGCTCATAATAATAAAGTTGTTATTCCATCTCTTGTTCAAGAATTGTTGCAGTCCCTTCATCGGGCATTTTCTGAAGACAACTAGGTATGGGAGATCTGTTTAACCCACCTAGAGGGATTTCTTTTGAGCCACCTCTTGGATTTCAGTCTTAGATGCATTGATATAAGGGATCCAAGTATTGGTTTCAAATCCTGTAGTAGCCATTCCTGGAAAATGCGTTTTCCATTCATGCCTTGCTAGTAGTTCCCAATTTGGGATATTACAAATATCCACTTCACCTCTCGTAAATTTGACTTTTATTCCTCTGTATTTTATTTCCTAAATTGAAAGGATATTTTTCTCCAACCTTGGTACATATAGCACCTCATTCACCTCCATGATGCCACCTGATTCCATCTGAAACTCAATAATTGAAGTGCCTTCTACCACATAATTTTCCTTATCACCAAGATCCACATGTACATCCTTAAGTCCCCTAATCATGTTGGTGAATATGTCTCAAGATCCATTCATATGAAGAGATGCTCCACTATCCACAAACCAGACACCTCTTGTGACAGCTCCAAAAAGGAAAGACACTAAGGAGTTTTTCTTAAACTTCTCTGCCATCTCTTCCATATATGTAGTATTTTTTGTAGCAGTCTTTCCCTTGCCCTTATTCTTATTTGGACACGAACTAGAAAATTTCTTGAACTTGGGACAAGAAAAAAATTTAAATTTTCTCATGTCATTTTCCTTTTTATTCTATGAATATCCTCCTCCATTCTTGCTCTGATTAGCCTTCGCTTTGCCCTTTTTTTCTTGTGCAACAAGAGCAAGTGCATATTTCTCCTCAACATCCTTTCGATGTCCTTCGATCAATGAGTTATCCCATATCTCATTTTGGATGAATTCACTCCAATCAGGAAGTTGTTTCCTAGGAAGGATCCCATCCACAAAAGTGGTCCAGTGCTTAACAAAACCCTTCAGAGCAAATTTCACTATAGGTCTATGTGTTGTGAATTCTTAAAACATTGCAATGCCATGAAACTCCTTAATATCAATTGATGGTGAAACAATAAAATATATATATATATATATATAGTAAGGTAATGAAAACCTTATGCTTCATTTGCTTCCTTAATTTTCACTAGACCTCTAGAAATAAATATATGCAGTGGAATTTAAATCAGAGAGATCAATCACACATTGGAAAAATAATTCACCCACAACAATTCTTTGTTGAAATTTGCAACAAGAAACAGTGAAATTGGAAACCAGAAAGGACAAAAATTGACCGCATACTAGTGTGGTATTCCAGTCACACATTGGTGAGGAATTCAGTTACACATTAGTGCTAAATGTGTGTGCCTAATTTATTTTTCCCTTAAATAAATCGGATAATAAATTGTAATTTCATCTCATAACTACTTGTATCAGTTAACTAAGTCATGATGACTGAGTTAGCTCAATAAATTCGAGTTGATGGTCTAATATGAGGCATGTAGAGTGATTCTAATATTTTGGGGGTCCAGTTGTAGTTGTAGCACAAGTGTGGTGTGAGTGTAATCAGTTAACTCAAACTAATTGAGTTAAAATCAGTTTAACTAGTTCTAACTGAGTGATGAGCTAGTGAGAGGTCAAGTGAGTTAAATTAGATTTAATTCACAAGCAGTGATCAATTAGATAACTGATGATTTTCTATTAATATTTGCATGCATGTTAGTTCTTATGAAGACCCAGTTGCGACAGAGGTTAAAGGGAAATTAACTGTCAGTTTTATTATCGGCAAATTTCTTGGGCGCAATTATAAAGTCACAAGAAGGCCATGATGGATTGTGCAATCAAGGAAGGCTTGATTTCCTATTTAATAGGGACATATTTTCCTAGGGATTGCGTGAGCAAGGTTGAGATTAGCATAGGCTTATAATTGGCTAAGTGTTTATAAATTTTTCCTGAGAATTGCAAGCCAGTTTTGAGCAGGATCAAAGTGAGATAGTCAGGAAAGTGCAGGATTTTCTCGATGTGAGAAAGAGTTGTATTGTTTCATTGTTCCTTGAATTTGTAAAATATATGATAGCATGGTTTTGAGCAGTTTCTTTGCCCAAGAAAATCTTTTGTTGTGTGATTTATTTACTTCTTTCTGTTACTTGCATGTGATTGAGAGATCGTGTTTTATATTCCGCAAATATTGTAGAAGGGTTAAGTATCTTGTTTCAGTACATGTTAGGTCCCTATATTACTAGTATAGTCCCTTATTGTTATTATTGTAACCCCCATTTTTTTATTATTGTGCCCTTAAATTATTATTGTTAGGTCGGCTAGGAATACATTGTGGCCCACTAGGATTACATTATGGCCACATGGACTCCTATATATAGAAAGGAGGTTTTGTAAATTGTATCATCCAAGAATTGTTCATTTATGTAATGTATTGGAGGTTGCCCCCTCGAAGTGGCTAATTTCTAAGGCATTGATATCTCTTTTCTTCTATTTTTGGAGCTGGTTACACAACATTTGGTATCAGAGGCTTTGGATTCTAGGGTTTCGCTGCTCCAAACAGGTCATCGTGGAATTTTCTCTATAAAATTTTTTCTACGAAGTTTCAGAAGCTGAAATTTTTAAGGTACGAAGCCGAAATCCTGAGGAAGATTGTCTAAAAATTTCAGAGCTTGGTTCGCAATAATTTTGGAGATATGATCTTTGGAAGTCAGGTATTTTTTCAGGCTCCTAAACAAGTCATCGTGGCATTTGCACTATAATGTTTTTTCTACAAAGGTTCAGAATCTGAATTTTTAAGGTGTGAAGCTGAAATCCTGAGGAAACTCATCGCAAAATTTCAGAGCTTGGTTCGCAATATTTTTGGAGTTATGATCTGTGGAAGGTAGTTCTTTTTCAGGCTCCTGAATTTCATCTCAAAGAGGTGATCGTGGGAAAATTTCAATAACTCTCTCTCTGAGCATCGGATTGGAGTGCTGTAAAATTTGGTCGCAAGAAAATGGACTGTAGTTTCTTGGCTATCAATTTTAGAGGTGAAGGATGAAACAGTGACACATGGCAAGTCGTACAAGGTCCCTCTATTGAACCAGTCCATAATTAGGTCATTATGGGAGATTGGACATAACTTTGTCTTGGAGAATCCAAATCAGGTCAGACCTGTGGCATTCAAAAGAGAATTCAGAGGGCTACTTCAGTGCTGAATTTCAGATATTGGGAAGCTAAAATCAGAGGTAATCCAATTTCAATATCGAGCTCCTAAAAAGCAAGAAAAAGGTGTGTATTTTTTTTCGAATTGCATAAGTCTTGTTTGAAGAATCAATCTGAATTGATTACAAGGGTGTATTGTAGAATATATATCAGTATTAGGTTCTAAAAAATGCCCCATAAAATTAATTCAACACCCATTAAGCCTTCAAAAGGATCTACTATGACTCATGAAGATGAAGAATTGCAACATGATGTATCAAAATTACAAGAGCAAGTGCACCAAATTTTGCTCTCGCAAAGAGCAGCAAAAAATAAAATGGAAGTTTTGAAGAAAGGCGTGGAATCTAAGATAAATGGCATGGAAGCTGGCATGGAATCTAAGATGGATGACATGGAAGCTAAAATGGAAAACATGAAGAATGATCTAAAAGCAGACATAGAAGGTTTGACAAAGTTGATACAAGAAATGTTTCCTAAGGGTGAAAAGATAGTAGAGGAAACTCATGATGAGAGAAAAATAATTGTTAATCGTGATTTCATAAACTCTAATGTTGGCGGGAAGAACCACCATATTCCAAAAATGGATATGAGGAATTTTGATGGAAACGATCCTGTAACATGGATACTACAGATGGAGCAATATTTTGATCTCCATAATGTGCAAAACACACAAAAGGTACGCATTGCAACTTTACATTTAGAAAAAAATACATTTGTATGGTATCGATGGCTTTGCTCCCGTAAAAAAATTGTCACTTGGTCGATTTTTACGGAGGAAATGATAGCACATTATGAGGATACAAAGAGCAACACCTTCTTTAGCCAATTGATAAATCTCAAACAAAAGGGTTTAGTGGGGCAGCACATTGAGGACTTCCAAAATTGAATATAAGGGTAACTGATATTCCAGAGGAACACAGGATTGATCTCTTCATAGGCACTTTAAAGGATAACATCCAACATGAAGTTCACGTTTTGGAACCTGATTCATTGGAGAAGGCATTCAGGTTGGCAAGAAAAATTGAATGTAAAATTATGGCGACAAGGAAGCTTACCACTCACTTCTATAAAGAAGGAAGTGTTGCTACGCCTAGATTTCCACAACCTACAAGGTTGACACCACAACAATTGGAAGAAAAAAGAGCAAAAGGGCTTTTCTATAGTTGTGATAGCAAATACACTAAAGGTCATAAGTGTGCTGAGAAGAAATTATTTTACATAGATTGTGAAGAGGAAGAAGAAAATGAACAAGAAGAGGATATACACCGGGAACCAGCCCTAGAAGAGGAAGAAATGAATCCGACCATATCGTGTAATGCACTGGCAGGAATTACCACTCCTCAAACTCTCAAGATAGAAGGACAAATCAAGAAGAAAAAGGTAATAGTGTTGATTGATTCAGGTAGCACCCATAATTTTATTCATTGTAAAGTAGCCAAGGAATTAAATTGTTTCCTATACCCAGCACTAGAATGTCAAGTGATGGTTGCAAATGGAGGAACTATAAATTACTCTGGAAAATGCCATAATATCGAGCTAACCATGGGGGAATATGTATTGACTAGTCCAATGGTTTCCATTCCTATGGGAGGTGTTGATGTTGTACTAGGAGTACAATGGTTACAATCTTTGGGGACGGTAGCTTTTAATTTTCAAGAAATTTTCTTGAAATTTTTTTCAGAAGGAAAGGAAGTCGAATTACGAGGTATTGCGGGGAAGCCAGGAAGGATAATAAGCTCTAATGTCATGACAAAGCTTCTAAAGAAAGAACAGCGAGGCGTAATTGCACAATTATGCTCACTAGAAGTTCCAACATCAAAATCATCTATTTCTGCGGATCTCCAACAAGTCTTGGACAATCATTCCAAGGTGTTTGAAACTCCCAAAGGACTCCCACCTATTCGTGATCATGATCATGCTATTCATTTGATTCCAGGAAGTGTTCCTCCAAACATGAGGCCTTATAGATATCCTTACTTCCAAAAGAGCGAAATTGAACGTATGATTGCAGAAATGTTAGAGGCGGGTATAATTCAACCTAGTCAAAGTTCTTTCTGTCCTCCTGTAGTATTGGTACACAAGAAGGATGGATCATGGCGAATGTGTCCGGATTATAGGGAGCTCAATAAGCTCACCATTAAAGATAAATTTCCCATTTCTGTGATTGATGAATTATTGGATGAATTACATGGAGCAATTTATTTTACCAAGTTGGATCTTCGTTCGGGATATCATCAAATTAGAATGAAGACTGAAGATATTCCAAAAACAACATTTCGAACTCATGAGGGTCATTATGAATTTTTGGTCATGCCTTTTGGCCTTACCAATGCACCTTCTTCATTTCAAGGGTTGATGAATTCCATTTTCAAACCCTTCCTTAGAAAATTTGTGCTAGTATTTTTTGATGATATACTAATCTACAGCAGGTCTTGGAAGGATCATGTTGAACATGTTGACAGGGTGCTCAAACTATTGCGGGAGAAACAATTATATGCAAAAAAATCCAAATGTTTCTTTGGAGTACAAGAGGTGGAATATCTGGGTCATATTGTATCTCACGAGGGTGTTAAAGTAGACCCTAACAAAATTAAAGCCATTAAGGAATGGAAAGTCCCCACAACCATAAAGCAGTTGCGAGGATTTCTCGGGTTAACAGGGTATTATCGTAAGTTTGTTAAGAATTATGGGAGAATAGAAGCACCTCTAACAACATTATTGAAGAAAGATGCATTTTCATGGACAATTGAAGCAACTAAGGCCTTTGAACATCTTAAAGAGGAAATGTGCCTAGCACCGATCTTAGCTACGCCAGACTTCACAAAAACCTTTATTGTGGAATGTGATGCCTCAGGATATGGAATCGGTGTTGTTTTAATGCAAGAAGGAAGACCCATTGCTTTTGAAAGTCGTCCAATCAAAGGAGAGTATTTACAGAAACCCATTTATGAGAAGGAAATGTTAGCAATACTGCATGCACTAAATAAATGGAGAACTTACCTAATGGGAAGACACTTCAAGGTAAAAACTGATCATGATAGCCTTAAACACTTTTTGGAACAAAGACTATCTTCAGAAGAGCAGAAAAAATGGGTCACAAATATGTTGGGTTATGACTTTGAAATAATCTACAAAAAAGGAAATCTTAATGTTGTTGCAGAAGCACTCTCAAGAAAGAATGACGAGGTGGAAGCATTTCTTTGTGCCATTTCTATTATCCAACCAGATTGGATAACCGAAGCAAGAGATGAATGGAAGAAGAACAAATATGTATGGACACTCATTCAAAAGTTGCAGCAAGATCCTAGTACATCTGATACATTTAGTTGGAAAAATGATTGCTTATGGTACAAAGATCGTTTATATCCCAACTAAAACAAAAGATTCTACTAGAATTGCACACTTCTCCTTTAGGAGGACACTCAGGATTTTTAAAAACTTACCACAGGGTGAAGAAAGAATTTTTTTGGGATGGCCTTAAATCTGATATTCAAAAGTTTGTGGCGGAATGTTTTGTTTGCCAGCAGAATAAAGTTGAGACAATTAAGACCCCGGAACTTCTACAACCTTTATCCATTCCAATTCAACGTTGGGAGGAGATTTCAATGGATTTTATCACAGGTTTACCTAAGTCCAAAGGAAAGAGTGTCATCATGGTGGTAGTTGATAGACTTACCAAGTATGCACACTTTTGTGCATTATCTTTTCCATTTAAAGCAAGTACAGTTGCTACTACATTCATGGACAGAATTCAAAAGCTACATAGAAGCCCAAGGGTTATTGTGAGCGACAGAGATCCCATTTTTACTGGAAATTTTTGGACAGAGTTATTTTCTTATTTGGGTACTCAATTAGCTCATAGATCATCTTATCATCCTCAATCTGATGGTCAAACTGAGATAGTAAATAAATTTTTGGAAGGAAATCTTCGTTGTTTTGTATCTGATAAACAAACACAATGGTTCAAGTGGTTACCTCTCGCTGAATGGTGGTATAACACTTCCTTCCATACTGCAGCAAAAATGACCCCATTTATGGCACTTTATGGATATCATCCACCATCCATCACATCATCTTTAAGGGAAAATTCGAAGGTTCAAGCAGTGGAAGATCACATCGAGCATCAGCAAGAAGTTCTCCAACTCTTAAAGGATAACCTGAATTTGGCACAAAATCGAATGAAACAACAGGCATATCAACATCGCAGGGAGAGAAGTTTTGATGTAGGAGATTGGGTATTTTTACGGCTACAACCATACAAACAAATGTCCCTCAAGCAAGCTAAGAAGGATAATAAATTATCACCAAAGTACTATGGTCCTTACAAGGTGTTTCAAAAGATTGGTACTATGGCATACAAATTGGAGCTTCCTGCTTCTTCGCGAGTACATCCAGTTTTCCATGTTTCGTGCTTAAAGAAGGTTATACGTGAAAATCTTCCAGTTCAAACAATATTGCCAGAACTTGATGAGGAAGGAAAAATCATATTGGAACCGGAAGCGGTCACGGAAACAAGAACTCGACAACTACGGAATTGATCAATTTCAGAGTATCTCATCAAGTGGAAGAACTTACCCACTGAAGATTCTACATGGGAGGATGAGAATTTTATACAGAAGCACCCAGAGCTACTCAAGCGTTGAGGACAACACTTTTTTGAAGGAGAGGGGCATGTTAGGTCCCTATATTACTAGTATAGTCCTTTATTGTTATTAGTGTAACCCCCTTATTGTTATTATTGTACCCTTGTAACCCCCATTTTGTTATTATTGTGCCCTTAAATTATTATTGTTAGGTCATCTAGGATTACATTGTGGCCCACTAGGATTACATTATGTCCACATGGACTCCTATATATAGAAAGGAGGTTTTGTAAATTGTATCATCCAAGAATTGTTCATTTATGTAATGTATTGGAGGTTGCCCCCTCGAAGTGGCTTTTTTCTAAGGCATTGATATCTCTTTTCTTCTATTTTTGGAGCTGGTTACACAACAGTACATCACAAGATTAGATTGAATCCATTGGTATATAATTTCTACATGGTATCAGAGCACCAGGAATCAAAATAGAAGAGAAGAAATTAAGTTTGTCTTGAATACATTCAAATTTGTAGATTTAATCTTCAGGATCTAGCAGCAAATCAATATTTCCTTCAATGGCTTGAGACTTGAATATGCAATCAATGGAAATTCGGATTATATTTCATGGAAGGACAGGATGGGGGTAGTGTTGGAATATAATGGGTTGAAGGAATTCATAGATACTGATATTCCCAAGCCCGCAGCAGCAAATGCCTAACTTCTTGATTTATGGCAAAATAAGGTAACAAAGGCGAGAAGGATCTTGTTAGAGGGAGTTCAAGATCATATTGTATCGAGTTTCCATGGGAAGGAAACTGGATATGCTATGTGGAAGGCATATATGTTTCAGAATTTCAGTGACCACAGGAAGTTGGCGCTGAAGGACAAGCTCAGAAAGATCAAGATGGAGGAGGGCGAGATGGTACCAACATCCTTGGCGAAGTTCTCTCAGTGTCGATATGAGCTTAGAAGTGTTGGTTTGATAGTAGCCTACGATGATTTGGTGAGCCTAGCACTTCTAGGCCTTCCCAAGAGTTTGAATAGTTACCAGGACTCTATGAATGGGAGGGATAAGTTACCAGACTGGGATTGTTTGTGGTTTGACTTGGTAATAGAAAAGATAAGACGGAGCACCAGAGACAGGACCTCCAGAACCAGCAAAGAAGAATATTGTGCATTATTTAGAAAATAAAAGAAAGCTAAGGGAAATAAGTCCCAAGGTGAAGAGGGTAAGAGATACTTGTCCAAGATCAGGTGTTTTCACTATCACGAGCATGGGCACTATGCCTCGAATTGTCAAGAAGGCAAGCAGAAGGAGATTGTAGTTCTAGTGGGTGAAGCATTGGTTTCACAGCTCAAGCTTGATTTTACTCTCATTACACGTATGGCTAGCACTGTAATGGGATGCATGTGGTATCTAGACATTGGTGCATCATTCCATATGACGGGGAATAGAGATCTCTTCAGTGACTTGGAGGAGAAGGACCTCCAGCAGAATATAGAGTTTGGAGATGACGGGAGGTATAGCATGACCGGTATAGGTACAATTACCTTTCAGGGGGAGTATGGCTCCCCTCTCAGACTAGCATATTTTTTGTATGTTCCAGGCCTAAGGAAGAATATTGTCTCCGTAGCGGTATTAGAAGACCATGGCTATGATGTGATGTTTAGAAAAGGAAAAGTTTTACTTAAACACATATCCATGAGACATGTGAAACAGATCGGTGTAAGAGTCAAGAACATGTATGCTCTCAAGGTTTAGGATGCATGCAAAGCTTTGAGGAGCGAAGCAGTGGTTAATGACTTGGTGGTTGAGAGGGAGAAATTATCTCTCAACATGGAGCCTCAAAATTTGTCTTAGAAGGTTGTGGAGAAGCCACAATTGAGAAGTAGAGAGGAGACAAAGTGGAAGAGTCCACTCAAGCAGAGACCTCCAGGATGGGGAAATTTCGAGCCACATGGGCAGAGGGAGTACATGCAGCTATACCTCCAGGTGAGAGGTGGGGTGATGTGTAGATATAATCCCAAGAATAAATTTGTGCAGGGTCCATTGAGATAATGTGTCTCATGGATCAAACCTAGCTATGAGGAGCTCACAGTATATAATTAACAAGAATTATTAGTTATATTGATGCAATTAGATGTTAGGAAGACAGAAATAATATTGACAAATGTCAGATACTAGAGCACAAATCAGAGTTAGCATAAGTGCAGAGGGCATGGATGCAGATGTCAGCAACAGCGCAGAGATTTCAGTAGATAGTGCAGTAACTAGTAGCAGTCATAGACTCTAATGATAGATGCATCATACTAAATCAGTTTTTCAGAGGCTCTTGAGTTTCAGGAGTTGCAAGTGTAAACAAAATTAGAAAAGTGTTGCATGCAGAACATTCCAAAGGTACCATATCGGGATAGATTGATTTCCTTTCTTTTCTAGAGGGAGTATTGAAATTTGCAACAACAAACAGTGAGATTAGCAACCAGAAAGGACAAAAATTGATCACATACTAGTGTGGGATTCAAGTCACACATTGGTGAGGAATTCAGTTACACATTAGTGCTAAATGTGTGTGTCTAATTTATTTTTCCCTTAAATAAATAAGTTAATAAATTGGAATTTCATCTCATAACTACTTGTTTCAGTTAACTAAGTCATGATGACTGAGTTAGCTCAAGAAATTTGATTTGAGGGTCTAATATGAGGCATTTAGAGTGATTCCAATATTTTGGGTGTCATAGTGTGGTGTGAGTGTAATCAGTTAACTCAAATTAATTGATTTTAAATCAATTTAACTAGTTCTAACCAAGTGATGAGATAGTGAGAGGTCTAGTGAATTAAATTATATTTAATTCACAAGTAGTGATCAATAAGATAACTGATGATTGACTATTAATAGTTGCATGCATGTTAGTTTTGATGAATAACGAGTTGAGACGGAGGTTAAAGGTAATTTAACTATCAGTTGTATTATTAGAAAATTGCTCGGGTGCAATTATAGAGTTACAAGAAGGCCATGATGGATTGCGCAATCAAGGAAGGTTGAATTTCCCATTTATTAAGGACTTATTTGCCTAGGGATTTTGTGACCAAGGCTGGGCTTAGCAGAGGCTGAGAATTGGCTAAGTGTTTGTCAATTTTTCCTGAGCGTTGCAAGCCATTTTTTAGCAGGATCAGAGTGAGACAGTCAGGAGAGTGCAGGATTTTCTCGGTGTGAGAAAGCATTGTATTGTTTCATGATTCCTTGACTTTGTACAATATATGAGGGGTTTTGAGCAGTTTCTTTCCCCAAGAACATATTTTGTTGTGTGATTGATTTACTTCTTTCTCTTACTTGCATGTGATTGAGCGATCATGTTTTATATTCCGCAAATATTGTAGAAGGACTCAGTATCTTGTTTTAGTACATCACAAGATCGGATTGAATCCATTGGTATAGAATTTATATATAATTTATACATTCTTCACCATCTATTAATATGGAAAATGTGGATTTTTGACCCATAGAGATAAAAGGATAAAATACAATATTCAAAACCTGTAGCTCGACTCCCACAGAATGAAATTGGGCCAAAACATTTGGTTTCAAGGAAATCAACGTTTGGAATAAATGATCCTGGAGAAATCGTCCCAAATAATCAACCAGCAAAATCAAATCGCGTCCTCCTTGTGTGCCACTATTTTCCATTAGGTAAAAATTAGCCCTCTATCAATTTGGCTTCCTCTAGATTGAATCGATCTCCCTCCATCAACTTGGCCCTATAATTTCCTCCACTCAACCTCCTGAATTTTCCCTCAATCCACTCAATCTTCTCCTTCTCTACGCTCTAGCCCACTGAGCCACTCGCACTAGAGAAAATTCCTCTCTCTATGATGACTCACTTACTTGATTTTTGTGTGCCTTCACCTCTTCACTAGGCTTCCTCTATAATCCTCATTAAGCCCAAATACATAACCCTAATCTCCTTCTAAAAAATCTAGGAGATCAACGGTTGAGATTATTTTGTATTCACTTAAATAATTAAATTATTTATCCTTAGAAAATGACTTTAATAGTACACAATAATTAATCACCTTTCATTATTTTACTTTTCCTAAGTTAAATTGAGGAAATAAGACATAAATCACTTACTCCACCAAGAAAACACATAGAAGAGGCAAATAATTTCTTCCACATGCTAAGACACGAAACTTATGTAGAAGACCTTTCAAAGCTACCACAAGCTTCAATAGTTTATGTATTTTTACTTTGATGGTTGAAGCTTTCACAAGATGGAGAAGCTCTTATTTTTGTGGAATGAGGTATTCATTTAACCATGTGTTGATATCATAGTTTGACAATTTTTAAATCAAGTCAAAGAATTTCATAGTACGACTAAGAAAAAACATTGTGAACTCTTGGAAGAATGCTTTGTAATTGGTTCTTCCCCAAAATACCATGCTATCTACATGAATAGTGAAGAGTTTGGTCAGTCATAATGAAAATTATTCTTTAACAAAATAGAAAAACCAAAACATGTCCAACTAGACACTAAACCAAAGAACACACCTATACATATTCTGACCCTACAAGTTATTTTTCTTCTAAAAGTTAGGCTTGATCAGGCAGCAAGTGTAGTAAGCGAGACCGACCTTGCCCAAAAATAATAATAAAAATTACAAGACTCTAAGGAAATGGTTTATTTTATCATTAAGGAGCTTTCTCCTTCTGCTAATGAGGTCATTATTGCGACAAGTTCACTAATGAATGACATGAATAACAATATGTACATGTATCAAGCCAATCCAATACGAGTTTTGTGCAGGATCACACATGGGGCCTTGTTGAGTCAAATTGAGAGATATATTAAACAAGTTATTGTCGACAAGAATCATGTTTTATCCAATTCTACCCTTGCCAGTGAAATTCACTTGCTTCAAACCAATCCCAATATTGTGAAAT
Organism: Pinus albicaulis; assembly: GCA_034641835.2. Lineage (NCBI taxonomy): Eukaryota > Viridiplantae > Streptophyta > Pinopsida > Pinales > Pinaceae > Pinus > Pinus albicaulis. Next base: position 1,498,405,132 of record CM076581.1, read on the forward strand.
AATAAAGTAATGAGGTATGAGAATTAGGGGAATTTTGAGGTCATGAATGGGCCTCAAAAAAAAAGTGTACTAACAGAATCAAATTTAAAAGACTCAATAGGATTAAAAATGATGAGGGCATCCCCAAGGGTAAATATTTTGGAGGAGAAAGAAGAAAACTATTTTTTTAATTTTATTTTCAAGTTATCTCCTTATAGGTTTACTCAAACCTAAACATGATTTTTTCATGTATTTTAAATATTTTCCAATGTGTCTCTACTTTAAAGTATGCAAAGTATTTTCTGGATTTGGAATTCAATTTTGCATCCAACGAGTGTCTACACTTGATATTTGAGTAAACAAATAAGGAGATAAGCCAAAAATACAATAAAAAAGTAGTTTATAATTTTCTTTTTCTTAAAAATTCATAACTCTTATTTTATTATTTTAAATAATACTTTATTAATTTCCGTAGGAGGCCCATTTTAGAGCTCAAAATTCCCCTAATGAAGAAATTCAATCCCCTGCTTCTCTTGTACAATTTCATGCACTAGGCTTACTTAACCAAATTCAACAAAATGATAGTTTGGTTGTAACCAGGGTGGTGACCAGTTAACCAGAGGATCAATTCATTCACCTTTACCTTAATTCCTTTTGATTTTTAATGCCAATCAAGTTATCTGAGAATCAAGTTTAAATACATAAGCACCTGATCGCCCTTTTGGCTACCTAGAGGGTTGTTTGCAACACAAAGTAGAAATGGTCATATCTAAAGTTGCAAGAGCTACAATAGAGTTGAGCAGAGAGGCTAGTTGACAGTTATCTTGAGCTATCATTATCTTATAGCTATTTTCTAGCTCATCAAAGATCAAGGTAGCAATGACGCATGCATTAGCGGTTACAAACAACAATATTGATATGGAGAGCTTGATTTCATATCAAAATCAGAGCATAGTCACTTTGGTTACTACTACACTATCGAAAATAGGAAATGAGTCAAGTGTGGATCATTGGATGAACAAAATCATGAATTATATGTCAAATATAGCGGATGAGTTCTAGATTATGGTTGTAGAAGTGATTCAATCTATGTGCTTAAATTTCCCATAGAAATATCACACACTAATGAACTTTTTAAGTAATATACTCAGAGAAGGGGGATTTGAATATAATAAATATTTTTTCATAATCTATTGGATGGGTATCTTGGTCAAATGCAACTATTGATGAATGCACTTCTCCTTATTTGTGTATGGAATTGAATCATAAATAGGTGGATATGGATCTCTAAGTGATTCCATACAAACTAGTTTGTGTGATGCTACTTATTCTCAGACAAATAAGTGATGTCAAAGATTGATTGGAAATTTTTGTAACATTATGAAATTGTTGTGGTCATCTTGAAAATATCACCCACTAGTGCATTTATGGTCGTTCAATGATCATCTATCAAGATTGAAATATCGAATTCATTTCAACATCAAGTCCTATGGATTTTCAAGCAAGAAAAATAATATTCTATCTTTATACAAAATTACAATGATGGTAAAAATTAGGACTATAATTGAAATTTTCAAACATTTTATGATGATGGTAATGAATTTCCCCCACTGTGTAATGTCTGATTTACAATACTCCAAAAAATAAGAAGAATAATATATTTATTTTCGAACAAAAATTGGAGATTATGTATTTTTATACAAAAGAATAAATTTGTGTGGGTGGAGAAATAGGGTTGATCTATCTAAAAATGTGGTGCTAATTCAATATGTACAATTATCAAGTCCTCTTCATTGTGTATCAAAATATCAAGTGTAGTAACCCTCCACTTTCTCGGCATGGATTTCATGTTCTCCACTTGTTGCAGCATGCATTACATGTCCTCCACTGTCTTGCAAGGTATGTTTGCTTATGTCTTGTTGAATCTTCAGCGTCAATCAATCAACCAAAACTGCCATAGAAATTGCATGAAGCACTTTTTGAGTAGTTAACTGAGCCTTAGGGTCAGGCTCAAGCATCTATCGGACAAGACTCTTTGCATGTTGAGAAAATTTTGGAAATGGATCTCTTTTGAAATCTATTTTACCCCAAACAATGGCTGGAGAAACCCCTACTTTTTTTTAGCCCATAATTGTGGCACTCCACACAATAAAATGTACAAAATGACCCTTTCACTTTAGGGCTTCCAGTTCCATGTGATATGGACTGCCAACAATTTTATAAAATCACTCACCTAGATTAAAGAACACAAAAAGATTGGAATCAATATCCTTCAAATTTTAATTCTCCTTTTTATTCATAAACAAATAATTCTCAAGTTTTAGATATCAGTGCATCATTCCATTTTTGTTCCACATCTAGACAACTTCAACAATAGTGTGTATAACAATATTTGCAGCATGCTCACTGTAATGGCCTCTAGCAATGATCATATCAAAGAGCTCTCCACCCTTAAGGAGCTCCATTATTAGATACACAACATGGTCATCCTCGTATGTGGATTTCAAGGTAACAATGTTCAAATGTTGCAAAAAATTATTTGTTATAGCTACTTCTCACCTCACATCTTCGATATCTATCGCAATTATGAGCTTCTACTTAGAAATAGACTTGAAAGAAAGCATTTATTTAGTATTCATGTTAGTACAAAGGTAAGTAATGTTGATCTCACCCTTATCGAGCTCTCTTCCCAACACATACTTATCATGAATTTTTCATCCAACGGCCTCTCCTTTCTAAACCAAAACTCAGGGTCCTCCGGCGGCATTAAATTCCCATAAGAAAGAATTCATCATGTGCTCCTTTCACACATTCTTTGATCCTCTACTAGATCTACAATATTTCCCCATTTATTTTCCTCCACATTTCAAGATTTTAATTCAACATCACTTTTATGGTCTTTTCCTTCTGTCATTTATTTAGAGGGCTATGTGTTGCGGTCTTCAAACCCTGCAATGCCATGAAAATCCTATGTATAACTTAATTACGAAAAAATCGAAAAAATAAAATAAAATTAGCAAGGAAATGAAAACCATTTTCTTTATTTTCTTCCTATTTTTTCTCATTCCACCATTGATTGTTGACTTTATGGCATAAATTCAAATCCTAACAAAGCAACGAGAAATCTCGAATTTTCATTCTTTTTTATTATTTTTTAGGAGTATATATATGTATGTGTTGCTTCAACACTAGAGGCCCAAGCTAAGTGTGGTCATACACCTGAAGCAACCTTACCATACCACCTTTATTTGCAAATAAATCAACCCTCACTCAAAGCTTGTAGTAGTCCACTTCTTGTTCCACTACCTCTAGAAATTTACCACGCTTTCTCCATTTTTCGGTGCTCATTTAATGAACTTATGTTTTAACATGAGAGATTTTTAATTAACATCATGCAAAAATTAACCATTAAAAATCAAATTAAATAGATATTCTATAACATCCTAACACTAAATTACATTAAAATGGCATGGAAAACAAGTTTTTAGGTCTATGAAACTATGATTAAATCTCGAAGTTACTATAAACTAAACAACAATGAACTCGATTCGATCCAGTCGATAGGGTCAACTCATGTTAATAAGCTAGAAGGAAATTTATTAGAAGTTAAAGGTTCACCTCAATTTATAGACATAATCAAATGGTGTGCGCAGGTTCATTGTGTGAACCAAGCTCTAATACCAATTGTAGGAACATTTCGTAAGAACATGATTTATAAAAAAAATTAATTGAAACAAAAGATAAATAACATGCAAACTATTCATACACGTAATGCAATACACAAATATTTTATCAGCAAAAATAAGTTATGCATTCCAAGTCATTGAGTTACAACATAATAAGAAATGAGAGATTTTATTTTCACATTATCTCATCCTTGGAATAATGACAACCAATCATATATAAATATACAAATAGTTCAAGGTACATATATCCACAACCAAAGAGTTTGTAAATATACATCATTTTTTTAATCTTTACAATCTAGGAACTTATTACAAATAATTAAAATAATATAGGATAACTTCTAAAACCAATGAAATTGTGCACCAAGGGAATGGTGCTCGATCTCATATCCGCTAATTACTTACGCTCTCTTGATGTATTCCTTGTACTTGTGTGGAAATTATACATCCTGACCATACATTTTCGACTCACTGATTGAACTCCTAGCCTACTCCTTGGGTACCTTTCTTCCTTGTGGACCCCTAAGTTGTAATGGGGTTGTACAGAAGAAGAAAAACACTAGTGTAATAGCCCTGGTTAAAAATATATGTAAAAAAATATAATATCAAGGTCATGGGACACGTATTCCAAGTTGAATGTTGGGAAAAACATACTAGTGGGTGTTCATTTGGTTTATTATGGCTAAAGGAAATTGGAAAAGGCAATGGCAAAGTCTTTGGAAATGCTAATGGCATTTTTGGCACATTTATTTATGAAAAATAGTGAAAAATAGGAGAAATGGAAGGTGAAAGGTCGTAGGTTGCATGTGAGGAGGAAAATTAAGTAAAATAATGGGAAAAAAAATAGAGGCTTAATTGATAAAAAGGCTTATGAGGATCAGCTGGAAATATTTTGGCTCAGGCTTTTGATGAGGGCAGTTTTGGAGCTCTCATTTTTCTCTCTCTCTCTCATACTCTTGGATACTTATATTTTTATTGGATCACTCTTGGAGAGTGTGGCATAGTTGGATATTTGGAGAAATAAGGCAAAGGAAGAGCAAGAAAGTGCAAGAGGACATCAGTACCATCAGATACAGCGGATTATGTTTGCAGGTATTGAGTTGCATGTATGTTTTCCTCACTAGTTTTGGCATTCATGTAGTTTCTTAGTCATGATTTGTCACTGGCATGGAGTATTTCCTATATTGACAGTGTATTTTCCTATCCTTTCCATTTCCTAGATAACCATGATGTTTTGGGTTCATTTCATTGTTTGTTTTCTGGTTGGTTCTCATGTTCCTTTTATTGTGGGTTGATTTACTAGTTCATGGAGCCTTGGTTGGACAAACTCTCTAGAAGCCCTGTAACAGCTTGGGTTGAGTTACTATTCATGGAAGCCTTGGGTGGAAAAACACTTTGGAATCCCTTGGTGGGTTGAGTTACTAGTCCCTTGGTTGGAACAAACGCTTTGGAGCTATGGATAGCTTGGGTGGAGACCAATCTAGTGATGGTTGTGATGTCCAATTATGAGGTGGAATCACTGGTTGAGGGTTGAGGCATTTTTTCCAATGGAAGCCCTAGTTTAGTTTTTATTGATGAGTTTTATGAGATCCCACATTCATGCTTGGAATGTGGCATAGGGGTGACTGGCTGGAGAGATATTTGGCTCGGCCATGTCTATGGTTAGGTGGACCATGGAAGTCCCAGACTTGGTTGCATTTTTCTTATGGAAATAAGAGTTATTTTCCTCTTGTATTGATGGGTAAATATGCTTTTTATTATATGGCTTATATGGATGTTATGTGTGTGTCATTTGGGTTGTTTTTATGTTTGTTATGAATGTGTTTTATGATAGTAATTATGTATTCCTCTCATCATATTTTGACTCGTAAATGAATGAACAATATGTCTATGAAAAAATATATGATAATGCAGCTAATCAGTTGAGACAACAATTCTTCGTAGTGATTCTCATATAAGTATGAGACCCTTATGCTCAAATCTATTATTTAAACCTATATATTACATATTTGTGACATGCTTGAGGAAATTCTTGTCATAGATAGTAGGGGTCCAGTAAACTCCTTGTTCAAGTGTTTGTTTTTGCATCATTGTTCCAATATTTTGTTTCATTTCTGAAAGTGCCATGGTGTTCCGGGTAGTGACCTGGGCTCTGGGCCTGAAAAAAGTGGCCCAAATCCGGGTATGTAGCACAGTTCTGGGGAAAAATTCCCTCGATGCATGCATTCTCATGCTGTGGGAGCATTCAGAGCCTCCCAGACACACCCTTTCCCATATCAAGGGAGTTTCTGAGGGTTTAATGGTCAAAAAACTCAGTGGGACCCAGGGGTTTGTTACCTCAATGGTTGGGATGGCTCCTAGGAGTTTTTTTTCTGATGTGGAAGGTTTTTTTGATGTGTTTCCATCGATTTCACTTCCTTAAGGTCACCTAGGAAGTTGAATCAGATCATAGTAGCCTCTCGGCACATGTTTACCCTGGTTGGATGGTTACTTAGGTAGATGTAGGATAACGGTGTTACAACTAGTGAGTGGATGGGGTCACTCCAGCTCATGATTTTCCCACTTATAGAGCCTCCACTTCCACCAAACTCATTATAGAACACAATAGTAACTCTAAATAAATAATAGAATTAGAATAGTCATCCAACAGTAGGCCCAAATAGAGACCCCTTTCTCATAACTTTCTCCTTCTTTTATATAATATTTTAGTGATGAATGTGTCACTTCATGAAAAAAATGTTTTCATTAATCCAATAATTTGATTATTCATATATCCATGTGTCATCCTTTGACCAAAGCTCTCCAAAAATTATTTACTTAATTTCTTATTAAAAATGTTATTTTCCCTCACCCACACATGCTTCCCTATTTCCTCTCCTATATGTCCCTTGATCTTGATTTCTACTCCATAATTTGTGTTCATTAACTTAAGTCAATTGGTAGATCTCAAATTTTTTTCCCCAACTACTTCCTATTTTTTCTCAAGTTGAATTCTTAGTTGGATATCTTTGTGTTATGCTCTAGCCACATTGAGGTTCTCTCATGAAATTCAATTTATCTAATTTCATATTTTTATTCTTTAATTTGATGCACAACCCACTTTTATTAACGAGAATAAAGTATTATTTGATTAGTGTTTCTAATTTAACTCTGTGTCCCCATTCCCCTTTGTTATTGTAACAACTAATATATCTATAAGTTCTTTAAATATGCATTATATAGTTAAATTTTTCCAAAAATGAGGAGGACAAGGTTAGTTAATTGGTTCATCTTTTATAATTTTACCTATTCTCCCTTTTCCCAAGGTTTCTTCTAATAAATCCCATTTAATACATTATGTAAATTAGTGCTTATCATTGCATGATCATAAACCCCTAATTATATTCCATCTTTACCTTCTTGATGCCAAGGTGCCAAGTTTGTCATTCCCTTCAAGAACTTCCTTTCGATGTTCGAAGGGTGCCACATCACTTACCCTTCAGGAATATGTGACTACAAGGGGGAAATTGGGCACAACAATGGATACCATTGTCATCTCTTGTTTCACACTCTATGGTGAGACAAATTATGTTTGGGATCAAGGAATTCACCTTTTTTTGCACCCTCCTGTAAATCCTCTTGAGCAACCCAATCTGGGTTCTAATCTCATGGCATCATGAGCTTCAAGGCAAAGGCATACCAATACCTTCTAGAAAAATTCACAGTTGGAGTGCTAGCATGTGGAATTATGGACATTGTCCCACCCCTCCCATGAAATTTCATATGTCCTGTATGTTATCACTCAGATTGAACCTCAGGCTGAAGAAGGCAATTCTAAGGTAACCACAAACCACGCTTAGCCAAGTAGCTAGCCCTAATAGGCAAGGAGAGGACTCTCTCTGCAAAAATCACAGCCAAGATGACTAAGGAAAGAAGATATTAGGTTAGGTATAGTAGCTCGGGTTTTTTATTTTGATTGTATAGGATTGTGCTGGATCAGAAGGAGCAAAGAATTCAGGGCAAGGGAAATTAGGTCAAACTTTGCAGGGTGTTATATGGGGCAAGGTAGACATAGTGATTTATTACTTTAGGATTTCAATGGGTGGGATGATCAAGACATGTGAGGAGCTATAAAGAGCATGGTGAAATCATGATTTCTTCCTTAACTGAAGAAATTACAGACTGTGAATATTTACCCAAAACAGAGCATAGAAATTATGGATTATGTTCATCAAACTTGAAAACATTCACTTAATAGAAATGAAATGATGGATGAAATAAACAAAACATTCTAAAAACTGAGCACAAAATGAGAAACTAAAACTAAACACCATACCACATGGATCCCATAAAAATAGCTGCAAATTTGATTAATATTCCTACTTAGAACTCATACAAAATATGTCTCTTCAAAAGCCAAGCATCCAAACTGAGTCCAACCCTTACAAATGATTGAGAAAATATATTATATAGACCTCAAACCAACTCATCCTAGCTTCAGGGGGTCGAATTCATGAGAGGAGTAGTTGTTCCAAGAAAGACTGAACTGACAACTAGACAATAGGGTGGTCAAAGTGACTCATCCCAAATTTGAGCAAACTGATTCATTACATGTCATTGAGACCATTTACCTAATGTATCTTCCTTAGGTAAACCATAGTTACATCACCAACCACTTATTACATCAGTAAAATTACATTTCCCAAAGTGAAAAGTGAAACTGGAGAAGATTTTCTGAAAATTGTAAAAATTTGCAATTTTCTGGCAAACGCGCAGCGTCGAAGCAGGAAAACTAGTCTGTTTTGCAAGCTGGTTTTGAGTGCCTTCCCTGTGTCAAAATTAGCTCCATGATATCTCATTGGAAATCTCTCTAAGCCTAGTTTCTATATATATCTTAATTTTTCAAAATGGTTTTTATTTTCCCTTTCAAAAATCCAATCTCCTAGGATTGGTAAACGCGCAGCGACCAAGTCAAAAAGGAGGCAGAAACATGGTTTTTAGGTGGTTTTTTGCATGTTTGAGGGACCAGTTCTCCTCCAAATCTTCTGAAACTTGCTAGGGTTGATGTCCTCATCATTATAAACCTGATGGTCGTGAAAATTTTGCATTTGGAGGCCTCAAAAAAGAGCGCAGCGTCCAGGTCGCTGTGCTTTTAGCAAAATTTCTAAGTTGAAAATTATCAAAAATTGCAGAAATTAACATGAGTGAAAAAATGTGCCAAAATCATTGGAGTACATTCTCATTTAGTGATTGAGGCATGAAGTGACACTTCAGCAAGTATATCCAACTTTTATTTCTCTCCATGCTTCGTCAAAGTTTGAATTTTTGCATGGGCTCGTTTGAGCTTGGCCTTTGCAATTTTGTTCCTCATGGCATAGTGCTTTTCCATTTTCCTCTAAATGTCATTATCCTTCTGAGCCTTGGTCAAGAGCTGCTCCAAGTGTTGGTTGACCCTCTCAAGCCATGCTTCTTTGCATTTAAGAACTACATTGGTGATTTTTTCCTCATCTTCCTCACCTAGGTCAATCAACTGAAATTCATGTTTTGTCTCATGTTTGCTCTCCTCATCATCAATGTTTGGCTCCACTACCCTTTCCTTACCTTTGTCTATATTTTGTGTTGATGAAGAAGGCATGACCCCTTTCACTCCAAGTGAATCAAACACATGCCTATATCCTTTCTGGTAAGTTTTGGGAAAAGGCTCAATCCTCAACCAATCTAGCCCATGCTGCCTCAATATCTTCCTCACTGATTGATGACTCGAAATCATGTTGTGATGATCATGTAGGGTTATAAAAGGGTGAAGAAAAAGGACCAATATTAGGTGAATGAGGTGACTAAAGGTGACTTGGTAATGATGTGTGAACATTGGGTTGGCATGGAGAAATTGATGTGGGAGGATGACATGATGAAGGGGTGTTCAGGTCATGCTAACTAGGTGGGGTAGTAAAAATATCATTTGATATGAAGGAATCCCATGGAATTTTCTTTTGCTCAAGCTGATGCATGCATATCATTTTGATGAGGGAGTGGTGGAATCTTCTCTTCTTCAACCATATTGAATTTGAAATGTGAAACCCTAGGGTGAATGGAATGAGATGGAGGGAATGTAAAGTGAAAGGAAATGCTTTGTGAAATGGAGGGAATGAGAATGGAAATGGGAACCTAGGTTTTGTAAACCCTAGTATTTATTGGTATTAGGAATGGTATGTGCTTTAGGGAATATGGGTATGGGAAATATGCATGAAAATGGGAAGGATTTTTAGTTTTAAAATGAGAACTAGGGCTTATTTTTAGAAAACATCTCTAATTCCTTATAAAACACAAAGTATATCAGAGGAGGCATATTAGGGTTCACTAATTAACCAAGAGATCCTTGTATAAATTATATGTCAAGATCTAGATCTTACTGATGAAGTTTGAGGCTGTGAAGTTTTTTTTTGCCTTGTTGAGTTTCCAAACGCGTAGCGTCCCTACAACACCTTTTTGAAGACCACATTTGGAGGGCTTCCCGGTGTCCAAATTGGGCCCAAGATAGCTCGTTGGAAATATTATCATTTCTAATTTCCATACACCTTTTTTTGTGTTTGGGGTTTATTTTCCTTCTCAAAATTTTATTTTCCCAGGACTGGTCAAAAAGTGCTTAATGAAGGTGCATAAATGGAGAGTGCTGGTGCAGACAACTTTTGAAGGCCTTCCTCAACTCCAAATTGAGCTCATGATAGCTCATTGGAAAATTTTCTCTGTCTAGTTATCATTTGACTCATCAAGAAATTAATTTTGACACTCCAACTAGTAGCAAATTTTATTTTCCCAAGGTCACTCCAAAAATGCAGCAAACCTCTTATAGCACCTATATTTTTGACATTTCTATAAAACCATGACACCTATGTAAAAAATGAAGGAGGTTTTTCTTCTTGGACCTATGATGGACAAAACCTCTCTCACTTTTGTAAAATTCATCTATGTTTGGTCAGAAACAAAGTTTGAATAAAAACCGACCCTATGAGTGGCAAATGATTTGTCCCTTAGAATGACTTCTTGGAAAATAATGGAGACATGATGTTTATGAGATGAAATGACCTCACAGTTAATGATATGACCTACCTTATGGCTCATCTTCTCAAATGTCTCGTTTCCATAGCAAACCCTAGCTTAGTGGGACAGGAAATTAGGGTTTGGTGCTTGTGAACAATGACGACTTGGGCACCCTTGGGAAAAATGGTTAAGAAACGAACTGAGGTCAATGAAAATGAGGGAGATGAATTGAAATTAGAGTAAAATAAGGCGGGATGGGTGGGATGAAAATATCAATGCTAACATCGGCTCCAGCTGGGGAAGATAGCTCCGAAGGAGGTGTCTAGAACCGCGTATCTCTGAATTTGTAGATCAGTGCCTTATCCATTGGGCATGGAGTCCAATTTGAAAACTGAAATTGAAAACATACTATGAAATTCAATCCACTCCACACTAACATATCATCAAAACCTTAGAGCCTTCACCTCAGGCTTCAAACCTTGATGAATTCTATCAACACTTGCTGAAAATAAAATAAAATCAAACTGAAATGATAACAACCTACTCTAATCTTCTATACAATTTCTGATTAGGTGAAATGATTCTTCCAATGTAACCAATTGAAGATATGGCTACTTACTTAAGTTCTTCTCTCACTTTCCTCGAGCAAGCAGAATGATGTACATGTAGGCAACTCGTGATAGAAACTGAAACCAAGACTTATGCTGACAAACAAGACAACATTCATCTTCTCCAATGATTGCAAAATACTATCAAAGGGATCTTGAAAATCCCGAAGCATTACCTTGTCCTGAGATCCAACAGAAAAGATGCAAGTACTCCCTTCATTCTGATCTAAAAGAACACTTGGTTGTTGATACATAGGATAGCATAGGGAAGTATGACTTTATGTTGTCTGAGTGTTGGCTACAAATTCCTGAAGCACGAGAAACTCTGATTCTTTATCTAGCATATTGTCTCTCTCAGGCTCATACTCCCCAAATTCATATTCTAAATCATCTTTGAACAGAAAACATTCTTCAATATTATTAAACATGACAGCCCTATCATCTTCATGAAAGACAACAATATCTACTAGCTGATCTCCTTGCAAGGAATCATTATCATAAATTGGTTTACTCACAAAAATATCCTGTATAATTTCATCAAACTCCTCATCGAAATTATCCTGATCATATTTATCATGCTTAGGAAAATCAGGTTCAGGAGAAACTTCATCAAATATGAACATTGAAAAAGGAGATTATGTTTCTTCATGATGATCTATAAATCTAGTTTCAGGACTGTCCTGATTTAAACTTAGATTTTCATTTTCAAAAATGGAAGAATTTTTACCAACACTTTCTTGACTATGTCAACACTGCAAACCTGCTTTAGCTTGGGCTATAATATGACTGTTCAAGAGCTGATCTATCTCATCTTCAAATAGAGGAGAAATTACTCTTTGTTTTCTTTTGATAACATAGTAATTGTCTTCTTTCTCTCCTGAAGATTCACAAGGATGTTGAATATCTTCTTTAACCTTTGGCTGATCAAATTGTTGTACTGTTGCAAGAATTGTCTCATGTGGGAATACTTTATGAACATCAAGACAATATACATCATCTTTTTCTTCCATGAGAGAAAACACTTGCTCTTTTTGGTGATGAAAATGATTGTCATGCAAAGCCTCCAAGATCTCTTCATCCATGAACTCATTATCATCATAATAATCCTCTAGGTTTTGAATAAAAACCTCAAATTGATCACAAAAATTATTAAAAAAAGACAAAGAAGGGTAGGACTCCTTGTATTCTTCATAAAATATTGAATGGAAAATTCTAAGAGAAAAAATATTGGCAGGTGGCAAACCTCAATACCAAGATCTTGATTTTCCTTCAAGAGAAGCCATGAACATCTTTAAAAGACAATCTTCAAAAAATTCAACCTTCAACTTGTGTGTATGCATGTGAAATTTAACCAGATGTAAAGCAGCATCATTCCTATCATCATCTTTAAACATAGGCAAATTACTTTGCGAATCTACCTTAGCCATTTTATTTGGGAAACCTGGAATGTGATCCTGGCTCATGGGAGCATACCTTCTTGCAACAGTTTCCATCTTGAAAATTCTTGAAGCTACTGATATTCATATAGTGGAGTCACCATGAAGTGTTGATTTAATGGATCTTTCAGTCAATGGAGTCGCCACGTGAATGGTTCAGCCTTCATATATGTCCAACTGTTTTTCACCATCAACAATTAGATATAAATCTTTACCGTTCTTTCCCAAAGAATATTTGTCTTTTCATTCCCCAATATGGTCGCCAAAATGTTATCACTTAGATTGAACCTCAGGCTGAAGAAGGCAATTCTGAGGTAACCACAAACCACGCTTAGCCAAGTATCTAGCCCTAATAGGAAAGGAGAGGGCTCTCTCTGCAAAAATCACAACCAAGATGACTAAGGAAAGAAGATATTAGGCGAGATATGGTAGCTCAGGGTTTTTTATTTTTATTGTATAGGGTTGTGCTAGATTAGAAGGAGCAAAGCAGTCAGAGCAAGGGAAATTAGGTCAAATTTTGCAAGGTGTTCTATGGGGAAAGGTAGGCATAGTGATTTATCACTTTAGGATTTCAATGGGTGGGATGATCAAGAGAGGTGAGGAGCTAGAAATAGCATGGTGAAATCATGGTTTCTTTCTAAACTGAAGAAATTACAGACTGTGAATATTTACCCAAAACAGAGCATAGAAATTATGGATTATGTTCATCAAACTTGAAAACATTCACTTAATAGAAATGAAATGATGGATGAAATAAACAAAAAATTCTAACAACTGAGCAAAAAATGAGAAATTGAAACTAAACACCATACCACATTGATCCCATAAAAATAGCTGCAAATTTGATTAATATTCCTACTCAGAACTGATACAAAATATGTCTCTTCAAAAGCCAAGCATCCAAACTGAGTCCAACCCTTACAAAGGACTAAGAAAATACATGATATAGACCTCAAACCAACTCATCCTACCTTCATGGGGTCGAATCCATGAGAGGAGGAGTTATTCCAAGAAAGACTGAATTGACAACTAGAGAATAGGGTGGTCAAAGTGACTCATCCCAAATTTGAGCAAACTGATTCATTACATGTCATTGAGACCATTTACGTAACGTATCTACCTTAGGTAAACCATAATTATATCACCAACCACTTATTACATCAGTAAAATTACATTTCCCAAAGTGAAAAGTCAAACTGGAGAAGATTTGTTGAAGATTGTAAAAAATTGTAATTTTTTGGCAAACGCGTAGTGTCCAAGCAGGAAAAATAGCCTGTTTTTCAATCTGGTTTTGATTGCCTTCCCGGTGTCCAAATAAACTCTATGATATCTCATTGGAAAGCTCTCTAAGTCTAGTTTCTATTTATATATATATATATATATATATATATATATATATATATATATATATATATATATATATATATATATATATATATATATATATTAATTTTTTCAAAATGGTTTTGATTTTCCCTGTCAAAAATCCAATCTCCCAGGACTAGTAAACACGCAGCGACCAGGTCAAAAAGGAGGCAAAAACATGGTTTTTAGGTGGTTTTTTGCATGGTTGAGGGACCATTTCTCCTCCAAATATTTTGAAACTTGCTAGGGTTGATGTCCTCATCATTATAAACCTGATGTTCTTGGAAATTTGGCATTTGGAGGCCTCAAAAAAGAGCACAGCGTCCAAGTCGCTGCACTTTTAGCAAAATTTCTAAGTTGAAAATTATCAAAGATTGCTAAAATTAACATGAGTGAAAAAATGTGCCAAAATTGTTGGAGTAAATTCTCATTTAGTGATTTAGGCATGAAGTGACACTTCAGGAGGTATATCCAACTTTTCTTTCTCTCCATGCTTGGTCAAAGTTTGAATTTTTGCATGGGCTCGTTTGAGCTTGGCCTTTGCAATTTTGTTCCTCATGAAGTAGTGCTTTTCCATTTTCCTCTGAATTTCATTATCCTTTTGAGCCTTAGACAAGAGCTGATCCAAGTGTTTTTTGACCTTCTCAAGCCATGCTTCTTTGCCTTTAATAACTACATTGGTGATTTTTTCCTCATCTTCCTCACCTAGGTCAATCAACTGAAATTCATGTTCTGTCTCATGTTTTCCCTCCTCATCATCAATGTTTGGCTCCATTACCCTTTCCTTACCTTTGTCTACCTGTTTTTTTGATGAAGAAGGAATGGCCCCTTTCACTCCAAGTGAAGCAAACACCTGCCTATAGCCTTTCTGGTAATTTTTGGAAAAAGTCTCAATCCTCAACCAAGCTAGCCCATGCTACCTTAATATATTCCTTACTAAGTGATGACTCGGAATCATGTTGTGATGATGATGTAGGGTTATATAAGGGTGAAGAAAAAGGATCAATATTAGGTGAATGAGGTGACTAAAGGTGACTTGGTAATGATGTGTGAACAGTGGTTTGACATGGAGGAATTGATGTGGGAGGATGAGATGATGAAGGGGTGTTCAAGTCATGCTAACTAGGTGGGGTAGTAAAAATCTCATTTTATATGAAGGAATCCCATGGAATTATCTTTTTCTCAAGTTGATGCATGACTATGATTTTTATGAGTGAGTGGTGGAATGTTCTCTTCTTCAGCCATATTGAATTTGAAATGTGAAACCCTAGGGTGAATGGAATGAGATGGAGGGAATGTAAAGTGAAAGGAAATGCTTTTTGAAATGGAGGGAATAAGAATGGAAATGGGAACCTGTGTAAACCCTAGGATTTAGTGTTATTATGAATGGTATTTTCTATAGGGAATATGGGTATGGGAAATATGCATGAAAATGAGAAGGGAATTTTAGTTTTAAAATGAGAACTAGGGCCTCTTTTTAGAAAACACTTCTAATTCCTTATAAAACACAAAATATATCATAGGAGGCATCTTAGGGTTCACTCACTGACCAAGAGAGCCTCGTAGAAAATCTATTCCAATAAATGGAACTTTCTGATGAATTTTGAGACTGTGAAGTGTTCTTTCTGCCTTGCTGAGCAAACGCGCATTGTCCTTTCCAAACGCGCAGTGTCCTTGAAACACCTTTTTGCAGACCACATTTGGAGGCCTTATCGGTGTCCAAATTGGGCTCAGGATATTTAGTTGGAAATATTATCCTGTATACTTTCCAAATATACCTTTTTTTTTTTTTTTGGATTGATTTTCCTTGTCAAAAAATGTTTTTTCCAAGACTGTTCAAAAAGTGTTGAATGAAGGTGCAGAAATGCAGAGTGCTGGTGCATGCAACCTTTGGAGGCCTTCCTAAACTCCAAATTGATCTCATGATAGCTCATTGGAAATATATATCTGTCTATTTATCATTTGACTCATCATTCAACTAATTTGGACACTCCAACTAGTATAAAATTTGATTTTCCCAAGGTCACTTCAGAAATGTATCAAACCTCTTGTAGCACCTGTATTTTTGACATTTATATATAACCATGACACCTGTGTAAAAAATGAAGGAATTTTTTCTTCTTGGACCTATGGTAGACAAAAACCTCTCTCACGTTTGTAAAATTCATCTCTGTTTGGACGGAAACATAGTTTGAAGAAAAACCGACCCTATGAGTGGCAAATGATTTGTCCCTTAGAATGAATTCTTGGAAAATGATGGAGACATGATGTTTATGAGATGAAATGACCTCATAATTACTGATATGACCTACCTTATGTCTCATCTACTCAAATGTCTCATTTCCATAGCAAACCCTATCTTAGTGGGACATGAAATTAGGGTTTGGTGCTTGTGAACAATGATGACTTGGGCACCCTTGGAAAAAATGGTTAAGAAATGAAGTGAGGTCAATTAAAATGATGGATATGAGGTGAAAGTAGAGTAAAATAAGGTGGGATGGGTGGGATGCAAATATCAGTGCTAACATTGTACAACCCCATCACACATGTGTGAGTCATTTGTCCAAGACTTGACCTGTGCCTGCAACCACTATCATGACATTAGTAATCATAGTAGAATATTAAATAAAACTCTTAAATCCTAGTGTCAATAATATGGAATCGATCAAACTAGAGGTCGTAGACTCATCACATGCACGTTAATCCAGGTGGTCTCCTACCACACTCAGTAATCATCAATAATGTATGCTTATATTGTTAGTCATAATTTCACATGTTGTTTTATCCTTATGACATAATCATCAAAATAATATCTAACTATAGGCAAGAAGCTAATCCTTGGAATATGTAAACAAGGCAACATATAATGAATTCATCAAATTTATTACACATAATCATCAAAATATTCCATCATCATCAAAGTGGTGCATCACAACTATTATCAGATCCGCTAATACTAAATTAAAATACTCAGATCCTTGATCTGAGGTCCTCAAAGAATAATGGATGTGTCATAAAGCTACATCAATGTTAAGGTAATCATCTAGGTCATACAACCAAAGCAAGGAAATATAGGGTAACTTTATGATTAAATGTATAATTCCCTATAGTATCCATATTTTAGAAT
Organism: Pinus albicaulis; assembly: GCA_034641835.2. Taxonomy (NCBI): domain Eukaryota; kingdom Viridiplantae; phylum Streptophyta; class Pinopsida; order Pinales; family Pinaceae; genus Pinus; species Pinus albicaulis. The sequence goes on from CM076581.1 coordinate 1,498,422,350, forward strand.
TATTCATTAGTTCGCTTGTTTGTGCCTAATAAAGACAAAATTAGGCACATAGGTTTTTTCAATATTGGCATCAATGTGGTCTACTTACTATCTACTCATCCCCAACCTTATCAAATTATTTTTCAATCCTTGGAAAAATATATGGACAACACTTGGAAAGTAGTATATTAACCTTTTTAGTTTATGGTCACACCTGTGGATTTGATGCTCCAAATCTCTCCATAACTTCGACCAACAATAGAAAACTAAATTAAGATCAGTGCAACAGTGTGCAAACCATGTGTCTTAATAAATTTAAATCAAAAAAGTGATGGTTGTAGATCCAAGAATGAAGGGATTTATTATTACTCAATTTTCCCTTTTATGTAATTGGAGTTGTGCACATGTGTGTAGCATATCTAAAGCGAGGAGAAGATACTAGTTACAACTATTTATTCTTTATTGTAAATCAATTGTTTGATAAACCAATAATGGGGATGCACTAGGATTGTAATGTAACATTACGTATGATATTATAATAAATAACTATATTTTTTTATTGTGAATAGAGTTATACCCTTCCTTGGGGTCGTATTCCAAGGGAGGCACAACCCTCTCTCTAGTATACCATTCCCAATAGCTTATTTTCTTAGGTGTCTTTAACTTCTACATTTTCTAGTTTCAGTTGTGCATTTTCCTTATTCCATTAATCATATGATTGTTTCTTGAGTTTTTAAGTTAATTTATTTGTGCTTTGTTGTTCTTTCCCTTATGCTCTTTAATTTTTGCAAGTGTATTATCGCTTGAGTGTGGTGTGCCACCTAAAATACGAATGGCATAAACCAAAGGACTCTTGAGAAGGCTATCAAAATTCCCAGGACCTAAATCTATGATGATAAAGATATTATGGTTTCTAATTATGATTTCAAATTTATGTACTTTAAATACTTAACAGAGCTATGAGACTTGTTTGAAATATTGAGAAAAATAAATGGAATTAGCCTCAATGTTTAATCATGACTCCTATAAATGATCTACAAAGCTAATTCCCTTTTGAATTTGATAGAAGTAGTCTAGGTGCTTTGGTCCCGCACACACAATGTTTGCATCTCACAAGTTTATGAACTCCTAAATTGATAATTTCATATCCTCAATTTAATAAATTAAATTTTCTGACATTTTGGGTACCATTTCCAAGGAGATGCTAAAAGGATTAGAAATTTAATAGTTTGGTTCTCTTATTTAATTTTTGTGATTGATTTTTAATTCATGGGAAAAACAAACTAACTCGTGAAGAACAAAAAACTTGGTGACAACATTATCTTAGTAACATGAGAAATCTAAGTACATGAAAGTTTGGTGTCATTTTTATTTATCTCTTTAACCTTAAGGCAGATAAGCTTTTATTTTTGGTGTTGTAGGACCCCTGACCTCTGCCATCATACTCTAATCCATGTGCAAGACAGGGATTAAAAACCAACAATTAGAATTTAAGAATTCTCAAGACATTATTGGGTAATAAGTATGCTAATCCAAGAAATGTCTCAGATCCTAACAACAATCAGAAGCATATCTACATCTCACGAGGGGGAAATATTGATAGCAATTAGAAATACAACTACATCCATTCGACTAATATAATAGAAAATGATCCATGAGAAACAACAAGAATCAGATCTAAAGTTCATGAGAAACATCAAGAAGAAAATCTAGAAGCTTTATTTAATAATACTTGCCAATCAACAGAGGAGACCAAAGAACCATGGGAAGCATGCAATGGAGAGTAGGAATTTGAACCTAATATTGAATAATATCTTACAAACTTTCTTTTGGATCCTATGTGCAAGAGCCAAATCCTTGAATATCTATAGGGTATGACAAAGGAGGACATGTGAATCAATTTTGATAATAATAAAAAGGGCCAAGGGAATATTGACTACATTGAAGTATGGTTCCAAAATGTCATCAACCCACAATATTCTTCTTTTATTCAACATTTCATAGCACCATATCAATAACAGAAGTTAGTTCCTCATATTCTAGTAATTTTCAAATCATTTATTTCAAGCTTGAATATGAGTACATTCACAATAGTGTTACACACATGGCTCCATTGGAAATACTAACACACCTGAAAAAAAGTGTAACATCCCCTAGCAATCTCACTAAGGTGATGCCACTCACATAAGGACTAATACCATAATAGCACAACCAAATATATATATATATATATATATATATATATATATATATATATATATATATAACCAAATCAAAACAACATAATAATGTGTATAAAAATTCATAAAGCATAAACCATGGAGTGTACACAACACTTTTTGATAAACTAGCAACTTTCCATAGACCTCAGACATACCACTCATCCATAAACCATGTTTCTTCATCTCCCTTAGCAATGGGTTACCTGGAACAAGTTCTCTCTACTGAAACAGTCCATATCAAGTCATGGTGGGATATTGAGAATAACATTAGCATGAAGAATCCAATTTTGGTCTGACTTGTGGCATTGGAAAGAAAAATCATAGGACTACCATAGGACCGAATTTTAGATCTTGGAGAGCCTAAATTACAGAGATACAACAATTCCAATATATAGCTCCCAAAAAAAAGGAAAAAAGGTGTGTATATTTTTTTTAATTTGCATAATTTTTGTTTGAAAAATCAATTTGCATAGATGTCATTGTTGATTCCAAAATGCCTCAAAACAAAAAAATGGACACACCTAGTAAGCAACGAGAAAGCTTCTTCTAAGACACATGAAGAATAGGAATAAATGCATCATGATATATCAAATTTAGAAACCAAGTGCAACAAATTTTGATCTCACAAAGAGTAATAAAAAATAACTGAAACTAAGATGGATGGTTTAGAAACAAAAATTAAAGGAAACATGGGATGTTTTAAGGATTATTTAAAAGAAGACGTGGACGGTAGGATGGATGGTTTGAAGAATGGTTTAAAATCATACATGGAAGGTTTTAAGGAAGCTAGGATGGGTGATTTGAAGAATGGTTTAAAAGCAGATGTGGAAGGTTTGACAAAGTTGTTACAATAAATTCTTCCTAATGGTGACAAGGTACTCCATGAAAATCATGATGAGGGGAAAAGGAATATAAATTGTGATTTTAGAGACTCCAATGTGGGGTTTAAGAACCACCACATTCCAAAGATAGATATGAGGAATTTTAATTGCAAGGATTCGATCACATGGATACTATAGATGGAGCAATATTTTTATCTACGTGATGTGAAAAACACACAAAAGGTACATATTGCAACTTTATATTTAGAACCCAATCAATTTTTATGGTTTTCATCTTTCAGAATTCTGCGATTAATGATTAGTAGAGTGTCTTCCGGATCCATCGCATCAATTTATTTGTTTTTAGCTACGTTTAGAACCTGCTACTGAGGTTCATTATCAAGGTATAAATGTGAGGAAGAGAGATCTCAATAAATGGAATGAGGAATAAGTAGGACACTCTACTAATTTGTATGGTATCGATGGATTTTTTCTCTTAAACTAATTGTCACTTGGTCAATTTTTAAGGAGGAAATGATAGCACATTATGAGGATACAAAGAGAAACACCTTCTTTAGCCAATTGATAAATATCAAACAAAAGGATTCAATGGCGGAACACATTGAGGACTTCCAAAAATTGAATATCAAGTTAATTGATATTCTAGAGGAGCATAGGATTGATGTATTCATAGGGACTTTAAAATATAACATCTAACATGAGGTTTTCCTTTGGGAACCTGATTCATTGGAGAAGACATTCAGGGTGGCAAGAAAAGTTGAAAGAAAAATTATGGCAACAAGGAATTCTACCACTCACAACTATAACGATGGAATTATTACTGCTCCTACACTTCCATACATACAAGGTTGACCCAAAAATTTGGATGAAAAGGGAGAAAAAGGGATTTTTTACAGTTGTGATAGAAACTACACTAAAGGCCATAGGTGTGTTGAGAATAAATTATTCTACATAGATTGTGAAGAAGAGGGAAAATGAACAAGAAACATTAAAAGAGGAGGATACACCAGGAACCAACCGTTGAGAAAGAATAAATGAATCCAATCATATCTTGCAATGCATTCGTATGAATTACCACTCCTCAAACGCTCAATATAGAAGGATATATCAAGAAGAAAAAGGTAATAGTGTTGATTGATTCAAGTAGTACTCATAATTTTATTCATTGTAAGATAGCCAAGGAATTGAATTGATTCCTATATCCAGCACTAGAGTTTCAAGTGATGGTTGTAAATGGAGGAACAATAAATTGCTCTAGAAAGTGCCATAATATAAAGAGCTAACCATGGGGGAATATTTATTGAGTATCACAATTATTTCCATTCCAATGGGTGGTGTTGATGTTGTACTAGGAATCCAATGGTTACAATATTTGGGGACGATAGATTTAATTTTCAAGAACTTTTCTTGAATTTTTTTGGGAATGAAAGGAAGTTGAAATAAGGGGCATCGGAAGGAAAAAAGGAAATATAATCATCTCTAATGTCATGATGAAGCTTCTAAAGAAATAACAATGCGGTGTAATTACACAATTATGCTCACTAGATATTCAAACATCGAAATCATCTATTTATCCAGATCTCCAAAAAGTCTTAGAAAATTGTTCCAAGGTATTTGAGACTCCTAAAGGCCTCCCACCTATTCATGATCATGATCATGTTATTATTTTGATTCCAGGAATTGTTCCTCCAAACATCAGGCTTTACAGATATCCCTATGCCCAAAAGAGTGAAATTGAATGTATGGTTGCAGAAATGCTAAAGGTAGGTATAATTCAACCTAGTCAAAGTTCTTTCTCTACTCCAATAGTATTGTTGCATAAGAAGTATGGATCATGGTGTATGTGTCCATATTATAGGGAACTCAATAAGATCATTATTAAAGTTAAATTTCCCATTCCTGTCATTGAAGAATTGTTGGATGAATTACATGGAGCAATTTACTTCACAAAGTTGGATCTTCGTTCAGGATATCGTCAAATTAGAATGAATATTGAAAACATTCTGAAAACACCATTCATAACTCATGAGGGTCATTACTTTTTCCTTACTAATGCACCTTCCACATTTCAAGGTTTGATGAATTCCATTTTCAAAACCTTCCTTGGAAAATTTGTGTTAGTATTTTTTGATGATATACTAATATACAACAAGTCTTGGAAGGATCATCTACAACATGTTGACAAGGGGCTCAAACTATTGGAGGAGAAACAACTATATGAAAAAACCTCCAATTTTTTCTTTGGAGTGTGGGAGATGGAATATTTGGGTCATATTGTATCTCATGATGGTGTTAAGGTAGACCCTAACAAAATTAGTCATTAAGGAATGGAAAATCCCCACAACCATAAAGCATCTTCGAGGATTTCTCAGGTTGACATGATATTATCACAAGTTTGTTAAGAATTATGGGATAAAAGCATCGCTTCTAACAACTTTAGTGAAGAAATATGCATTTTCTTGGACTCCAAAAGAAACTAATGCCTTTGAACATCTTAAAGAGTTAATGTGCCAAGCACCAATATTAGCTACACTAGACTTCACAAAAACCTTTATTGTGGAATGTGATGCCTCAAGAAATGAAATTGGTTTCGTTTTAATGCAAGAAGGAAGACCCATTTCTTTTGAAATTCATCCAATCAAAGGAAAGTATTTACACAAACCTATTTATGAGAAGTAAATGTTGGCAATACTACATGCGCTAAAGCAATGGTGACCTTACCTCATGGGAAGACACTTTGAGGTAAAAACAGATCATGATAGTCTTAAATAATTTTTGGAACAAACATTATCTTCAGAAGAAGAACAAAAATGGGTCACAAAGATGTTGGATTTTGACTTTGAAATCATCTACAAAAAAGGGAAGCAAAATTTTGTTGCAAATGCACTCACAAGAAAGGATGAGGATGTGGAAGATTGCTTTGTGACATTTATATTATCCAAGATAATTGGATAACAAAAGTGGAATCATGTGGCACCTTCAAGGAATGCAAGAGACTTAAGAGGTATTATGAATATGCAACATTAATGACTAATATTATTAATTTGAACCTTCCACTTTTGAAGAAGTAGCTAGCCATCAATTTTGGAAGGATGTGATGTTGAAATAATACCAATCAATTATGAAGAATGATGTATGGAAAATTGTTTTGAGACCTTAAGGAAATTATGTGATAACCTCCAAATGGGTATACAAGATCAAGCATGCAGTGGATGGAGGTATTGACAAATACAAGGCAATATTTGTGGATAGAGGGTTCTCCTAAAAATAGGGAGAGGACTATGATGAGACCTTTGCTCCAGATTTCAGGTAAACTACCATTAGATCTATTATTTTTATTGCTTCTTCTATTGGTTGGAATTTACATTAGATGGATGTAAGCACTTTTTTCCTCTATGGTGTGATTGAGGAAGAAGTGTATATAGAACAACCTCAAGTTTTTGAGGTTCATGGAAGAGAGTCTCATGTTTTCATATTGAAGAAATCCTTGTATGGACTTAAGTAAGCACCTAGATCCTGGTACTCTCGAATTGACAGCTACCTGATAAGACTTGGTTTCTCCAAAATTGATGTTGATCCAAACGTGTACTTCAAGTTTGAGAAAAATGAACCTATGGTTATAATAATGTATATTGATGACTTATTTCTACAGGTGTGGAGCATCTCATTATTCACTGTAAGAGGTATTTGGCCTTTGAATTTGATATGAAGGATCTTGCGTTGATGCACTCCTATATGAGGCTATAACTATGGCAGAAGATTGGAAAAATATTTCTTGGTTAAGGAAAATATATTATCAAGATCCTATAGTAGTTTGGAATGATGGATTGTAAATTAATGGCGACTACCATGGTAATAAATCTAAGAAATCTTAGAGACTCTGAGTCAAATTTGGTAGATCCATTCATGTACTGGAAACGAATTGACTCGTTGATGTATTTATTTAATACCAAGCCAGACATTTTCTTTGCAGTGAACACTTTGAGCCAGTTACAAGTGGAATCAAGACATGATCATTGGATTTCAGCAAAGCATATATTAAAATATTTGTTTGGTATGATTGAATATTATTTGAGATATGTCTTAAACGGTGATATATAGTTACAGGGATATGCGGATGTAGATTGGGAAAGGAGTGCTAAAGACAGAAAAAGTACATCTAGAGGTTGCTTCAGTTTGGGCTTTGTTATGATTTTGTGGATGAGTAGTAAGCATACATATATTGAACTCAGTATTTCCAAGGCATAATATATTGCAGCTAGCTTAGTGAGTAGTGAAGTAGTGTGGCTTTAGATGTTACTCGCATGACTATTTTATCATGTGCTAGAACCGATCGTGATATATTGTGATAATAAAAGTTGTGTGAAGCTGACATAGAATATCATTTTCCATGACAAGTTGAAACACATCAAGATAAAGTACCACTTCATTTGTGACATGGTGCATAAGGAAGCAGTGAAGCTCCAGTATGTCTCCATTGATGAGTAGATTATTGATATTCTTACAAAGTTTCTATCCATATCAAATTTTGTGTACCTCAGGGACAAGCTTAGACTTATTTAGAGTGAGTGTTGATGAGATAGCATCATGGACTGGCATTCTCCCTACATCATATATGAAAATAATTAGGGATAATGGTCTAGTAGAGGACATTCATTCTTCCTGTGTCAAGTATATTGACCAAAGTTAAGAATAATGGTCGTAAATTCCCATAATTACTCAAATAAAGTGTGGCCTTTTAGCATCAATATCATTTAGCATCAGGCCTAGAATTACTTAGATATCGTGTGGCCTTTCAACATCAAGATCATTTAGCATCAGACCCAGAATTACTTGGATAGAGTGTGGCCTTTGGAGATTCACCATGTGTCAAAAATTGACCAAACTGATAGTGAACCCATATTAGTCTATATACCATGTGTCAGATGTAACATAATTATGGTTACTAGTTGATGGTAATGATGTACCATGTGTCAGGAGTACCAACAAGGATTACATTGAGGATACACCATAGGTTAGAGGTACCGACAAAATTTATGATAGTCTCTCAATGTTGTTAATCTACCATGTGTCAAAGATATTTGGAAAGGATTGTGGTAGTTGAATGGCGTTGATACTATTGATTATTTGGTATAACCTTTTCTTAGATAAATTTGTCAACTTGAAGAACATTTGTCTAGAATACCTCTCTAACTAAGAGGGAGTGTTGAATTTTTGTAGCTATGATCAGTCTTCATAATTTATATTTGAGCCCTTGTAATATTTAATGTAATTGTAAGACATGATATGCATGTCATTTTCATTAATTAGCCCTTGAAAGAATGAATATATGACATGTTCTTCATTTCGGATTTAAAAGAGAAATTTTTGAAATATGAATTTTGAATTTTTGGCTCCAAACTAGTCAAGTCCGCCCCCCCTCAAGGGCCAAGGCAAGTTGGCCCCAGTCAAGAGTTGCACCCAATTCAAGGTAAGAGACAAGGCCTAATTTTGTGCATCATCCTCGTAGGCCGATGTTACAGGTACGAATGCATATGTGGGGCGAGATGATGCCCAAGAGGGGCTTGTCCGAGTATCCAGCTAGGATTTCTAGTGATGCATTGGATCTACTACTCAGTGTTGATGATCACATTTTTATGATGGTTTCGTGTCCTTACGCGGGTTTGGATTAGCGAGGGCATACCAACATCCTTTTCACACAGGATAAGCCACCATATGTTAGAGGTAATATTTTTGTTTTCTTTAAATTAATATAGTTTCATTTTTTTGTCTTAATCAATTAGAATAAAATTTATTCTAGCATGTTATTTAACTTATTTTATTAAATTTTTTAATGAAATTGTCTAATTATTGTTGTGTACTATATAATTTGTAGATATTGGCACATTCAGTGGGGACATGATTCCACCCCCATCGGATAATCTTGTAGATTACAAGGAGATGGCAGAGGTTGTAGATCAAGGTGGCAGACCTCCTCGGGTGCAACTACCCGCGGGCATGCGGCGTAGGGCGGACATTTGATTCACGATGGAGTTGGGCAACCGATTATGTAGACTCCTGGTCGATGAGGGATTCTGCCCTGCGACGATCAGAGAGATCCAAGTTGATTGTACTCTCATAGAGCTCTAAAGGGACATGCCCCACGATATGACGAGCCTTATGCATCATATCATTGGAGCTTCCAAGCTACTGGCGGCTAGGAGGGATAGGCGCCATGGAAATGCGCAACACAGCAGCTCATTGGATGATCATGATCATGAGGGGAGTGATCACTCTATTCATTCACCTCCTCTTCCTTCACCTTGTGCCAGAGATGAGCAACCAGCATATAGTCCTGAGTAGGCATCTTCTAAGCAAGCACCATCTCAGCAGGCACCTCCTGAGCAGACACCATCTGAGCAGGAACCTCCTGAGTAGACACCATCTGATCAGCAAGAACGTCCATCTGAGCAGGCACCATCGACTTAGCAGGTCTCGACTAGTTATAGTATTGATGTAGTACCACCAAATATTTGACATTTATATGCAGTTCTATTATAGTTGTATATTTTTGACATTATATATATATGGTGCATGTATTTTATGTTCATGTTGATGAACTTAATTTACAAGTTGGTGTTCATCATGATGTGTATATTGTTAGGTCATGTTAGATATGTTAATTTAATGTGCTTGTAGATAGATGTGTATGTTATAGCAGTTATTTGAAATGAGATGTATATTTGATGTTTGTGTTGCGATGATATTATACAAAGTTTGTGTTTTGTTAGATGATCATGAGCACGATGATTGAATGATGTAAGCGAATTTGAATGTTTATTTTAGAATATGATGTTTGTACGATGGTTATCATGATCATGATGTTTATTTTTAATCTTAAATCATGATATTTATTAAATATCATGTATTGGTAATTGTAATTGTAATTGTATGTATCGTGATTGTAATTGTATGTAAAATTGTAAAATTGTAATTTTAATTATAATTGTAATTTTAAATCTTAATTATAATTGCAAGTAAAATTGTAAAATTGTAATTGAAATTTTAATTGTAATTGTATGTAAAATTGTAAAATTGTAATTGTAATTGTAATTGCATCGTGAATTGTAAAATTGTAATTGTAATTGTATGAATTGTCATGATTCAATTTTATTAAAATTGTAAAATTTGTAAATTTGTAAATTTGTAAAATTGTAATTGTAATTGTAATTGTATGTATCGTGATTGTAATTGTAATTTTAATTGTAATTGTATGTAAAATTGTAAAATTGTAATTGTAATTGTATGTAAAATTGTAAAATTGTAATTGATTGTAATTGTAATTTTAATTGTAATTGTATGTAAAAATTTTGTAAAATTGTAATTGTAATTCTAATTGTATTTTGAAACTGTAAAATTGAAATTGTAATTGTATGTATTGTCATGATTCAATTTTATTAAAATTGTAAATTTTGTAAATTTGTAAATTTGTAAATTTGTGAAATTGTACAATTGTGATTGTATGTATTGTCATGATTCAATTTTATTAAAATTGTAAATATTGTAAATTTGTAAAATTGTAAAATTGTAATTGTAATTGTATGTATCGTGATTATAATTGTAATTGTATGTAAAATTGTAATTGTAATTGTATGTAAAATTGTAAAATTGTAATTGTAATTGTAATTTTAATTTTAATTGAAATTGAAATTGTGTGTAAAATATTTGTAAAATTGTAATTGTAATTGTATGTATTATCATGATTCAATTTTAATAAAATTGTAAATTAATTGTCATTTTTGAACCATAACTACCATAAGTAAAATGTATACAGTACATATTGTTAAATTACCATAATTGTAAAATTTTAAATTTGTATGAATATAAATTATTGTAAAATACTAAATCTAGAATAATATGAATTTTTGTAACATAATAAAGTTTAGAAAATAATTCCAATAAATTCATGTTTAGAATTATCACTATTTTACTATGATCTTACATATCAAAAATAACAGTCTACATTAATACATTTTTAAAATTTTGAAGATATCATTCACACACACACACACAGATATATATATATATATATATATATATATATATATATATATATATATATATATATATATATATATATATATATATATATATATATATATATATATAATAGGGTGCATGTATTTAAGTAATAATATAGTGAAAACCATCGCGTTCAGTCATTTTCTTGACTTCCTGCGCGCGCAACATACCTAGCCGTGGCCTCCCCAGTCGCCATGGCCTCTAGAGGGGGATCTGATCCCCTTCCACCACCTCAGAAGGTGACTTCTTTCAAGAACCTGGTAGCCTCATGCAAAAAACGCCCGCTCTCAGCAACGCAGCAAAAATTTGTGAAAAAAATGGACAACATCCCTTCAGTGGCTCTCCCAGTTGAAGAAACCTGCAGATCAGCTCTAAATCTCGTTGAAATAGGTCTTATAGGGCAATTTACGAGCCTATATCCATATCCCAAAGCTGTGGAAGATTGGGTGTAGAGGAATTGGACCCCTTTAATCAAGGAAGGTATCAAAATCCACTTTGTTGGCAAAGGATTTTTTGTGTTTGTGTTTGAAAATGAAGAGGACAGAAATATCATATTCAAGAAAATTCCATATTTCATGGGTCCGCAAGGTCTATACCTAAATAAATAGTCCCCTGACTTTGATCGTGCCCAAGATGTACCCTCAGCGGTCCCAGTGTGGGTGTGCCTCCCACACCTTCCACTGCACTACTGGAATCAGAAGTCCCTCCAAACCATAGGCAATACCCTCAGGAAATACATCGACTGAGTTGTGAGAAAAGACCTGTACTCCTACACTCACAGATGTGTCAAGGTAGACCTGGAAGAAGGGCTGCCGGAAGCCATAAAACTAATAGTTGTTGACTAGTCCCGTGTACAGGAGTTGGATTATCAACAACTCCCCTTCAAATGCAGGCATTTTCATGGCTATGGACACTTTTCAAGACACTATAAAAAAGGGGCTAAAGAAGAGAATGAGAAATTGAAGGGAGAACAATGGACTCTAGTCCATAAATCAGGTCCGACAAAAGCAAGAGGAAAATGGGCCATAAAAGGGAACACCACCCCAATAGTAAGTCAGGTTCATGAGGAGAGGAGCTCTATTCCCATTTTGGAAGAGTACACAAACCTTATTGATAAGGAAAATACTCCAACAGACCCTCCAGAATTAGTGTCAGGCAGCATTGATCAGAGCACACTTCCTCCTTCTGATAAAGAGAGCGAAGAACCAATGCTTCTCAGAGTATCCCAAGGTTTTCCCTCCCATCCCTCATACCAAATAATTAGAAATAAGTCAATGGAAAATTACTGCTCCTCAGAGGATGAGACCTTTGAGAGGACCTCAAAAAGAGCTGGAAGGAAATATCATAAAGAAGCTAGGGAAGAAGAGGCATAAAGGCAAAAAATGCAAGGAATCCAACCCACAATTGAGATTTCTATTGGGACAAACACCATAACAAGGCCTCCTAAGGGAGGAGTTCCTAACCCCTCCATTGGTAAATAATGCGTCTAGTCTCTTGGAATTGCAAAGGCTTGGGGAACCCATCGAAAATTGAAGATGTCAAAGACCTCCTGAAAACGGACCCTCCATAAATCCTCTTGCTCCAAGAGACTAAAATCGAAGGGCACACCCTTCTCGACATCAGCAAGTCGAAATGGAAGAAAAATGCTAGCAAGGCAGTAAGTTGAAGGGGTTCTTCAAGTGGAATTGCTACTCTATGGTCTGAATACCACTTCCACATGAACAACTTCTATGAGACCCAGCACTGGATCTTCACCAAGCTAAGGCACCAAACAAGTAAGTTAACCTTTGTCCTATTCAATATTTATGTTTTGGTGCTCTATGCTGAAAAGAGAGAGTGTTGAAATTCCCTCGCTACTTTTTTAGAACTCCACTCCCCCAAGAATATCATTTTGGCCGGAGACTTAAACATAGTTTTGAACTCAAAAGAAAAGAGAGGTGGTAACACCAACGAGGATCAATTTCTACCCCTGGTTGAAGACCTCATCCAACAGTGGAAATTGCTGGATTTCAACCCCGTGAGAGGAATTTACACTTGTTCCAACAACAAAGCTGGGGACGAGCACATTTCTACCCGCCTGGATAGGTTCCTAGTTCAAGGCACGTTACTGATGGAAAATAGGTTAATTTCCACCAAAATACTCCCAAAATTGACCTCGGATCACAAGCCCATTCAACTCCTTTTGGAAGAAGAAGGAAACCTAGGGCCAATTCCTTTCAGGTTCAGTCCTCTTTGGATTGAAAGAGAAAGGTTCTTCGAAATTATCCGAATAGCTTGGGCCAAACCTATCATAGGATCCCCAAGCTATGTGTGGGAGCATAAATTAAAGGCCACAAACCAAGCCCTGAAAGAATGGATAAGGAAGCCCACTAAAACCCCAACCAGTTAGAGAATAGAAGCGGTCCAGTTGTTGTAGGTCCTGCAAATGGACATGAAAGAAAAAGACATCACCTTTGCAGAGCTTGAGAAGGAGCAGCTTGCCCAAAACAACTCCTACTGCTCCTTCCAAATGGAAGAGGAATACTAGAGAATTAAATCTCGCAGCCTGTGGCTCAAGGCATGGGATCGGAACACTTCCTTCTTCCATCGTCAATTTAGATCGCCTCTCCCGCAACCACATCACAGAAATAACAACTGCTGATGGGCAGGTTTGAAAATGTTTTGATCAAATAAAATATGTAGTAGAGAATCATTTCAACAACCTCTACGGTTCAGGGAGAGTTGGAAGTGAAGAGGACACATCTAATTTCCTCTCCCACATTCCTTCCCTTGTCAATATAGATGACAACACTGCTCTCATGAAACCTTTCATGGAAGAGGAAATAATCAAAGTCATCTGGTCTATGGAACCTGATAAGGTCCCTGGTCCCGATGGATTCACAATCCACTTCTACAAAATCTGTTGGGACATAATCAAAGCTAACTTGCTAAAAATGATAAAAGATTTTATGAGAAAAGCAAAGGTGGGGGGAGGTATCAACTCAACCTTCCTGGCCTTAATCCTAAAAGAAGTGAATCCTAGATCCTTTTTCAGATTCAGACCATCTCTCTCTACAACGCCTCTTACAAAATCCTTGCTAAGCTCCTCGCCAATAGAATCAAACCCTTGCTTGGGAACCTTATCTCCATCTCTCAAGGATGTTTTTTCAAAGGCTGGCACATCCTATAAAATGTCATTCAGGTGCAAGAAGCCATACACTATAGCCAGCAGCGGAAAGAGAAGGGGATGTTGATCAAGCTCGACATGGCAGATGCCTTTGACAGGTTCAATCTATTCTTCCTTTATAGATTTCTTCTCTCCTTTGGCTTTTCCCCTAAGTTTTTCAATGTAATCAAATCCTGCACTGACAAGCCATGGATTTCCCCACTCGTCAATGGGTGCCTTGTATCTTACTTTCAAAATTTGAGGGGATTGAGGCAAGGCTTCCCTCTTTCCCCATTCCTGTACATTTTTATGGTGAATGCTCTCAGCAGGAAATTAACAGTGGAGAAATTCCCAACTATCACTGGTGGTCTCCAGATTCGCGATCCCTCCCACACCAACCTTGCCTTGGGATGCAAAATTATATGGAAAATATATGCTGATCCAAAGAATCCAGTCAGCAAAATCCTCGAAGGAAAATACGCGAAAGGTGTTCCTCTAAGGCTCTTGTAGGCAGACAACACTCCAAACGGCACTCTGGTGTGGAATATATGTCATAGAGGCATAGACTTATTCAAGGAAAACCTCTATCGCATACTTGGAAATGGTAAGAACACAAAGCTCTGGGATGAAAGCATTATGGGCCACGTGTCACTCAGCAACTCAGTGGAGATCAAATAACTCCGCAAATGGTTGATCTAGCATGGTATGCACAGAGTCGACAAGATATCAACCTGGGACGAAAAGGGGAATTGGCAGTCTTGGGACTTCCCCATAATTCCAGAGCACCTACGTAATCAACAGCAAACACTCAAAAACATAATAATCAACCTCACATCGATGCACAAGCATGGAGTTGATTCTTGGGGCTAATTGTTGGGAAAAATACTGAGAGGGGGGGGGGGGTGAATCAGTATTTACAGCATATTCAAAACTTTCACTTTTTCTTACTTCTAAAACGCATACGCTACTTTCTTGAACCAGACTTGCGTATATACGCGGATACCCTTTACGAAACTCGCGTATACACAGATATCTATAATTCTTCACTTAAATCATTCCTTCATTTATTCATCAGATATTCAATAAGCAGTAAACATGTGCAGTAAGAAAAGAATAAATCATCACACAAAGCATCACACATGAACACCAGGATTTTTAGGTGGAAACCCAAGTCGGGAGAAAACCACCACTGCAGTTGCTCAGCCTTCAATATTTTATTATAGAAAAAACATCTTACAACATATGTGCTGGTGCAGACTCCTACCAGCACGCAGGCACCCACCTGTGCTCGTTTACCAGCCTCTCTTGGAAGGGAGCTCCAACCCCCCGACTCGTTTTCACGTCTCTCTCCGGAAGGGAGCTACGACCTCCCGATCTCGTTTACCAGCCTCACCTGGAAGGGAGCTACGACCCCCTGACTGAAGGCTACAACCTTCAGCACCACCTTGGACCACGTTTCATCAATTTTCACACTGGATCCAACCACTTCAATAGAACACAACTTGCAGGCCACAATTCATCATATTTTCATACCGAACCCTTTCCATACTTAAGCACAACCATACATCATCAACGTATACATATCAACACAACATCAGAGCAGCGTAAACACAACAGTAACGATCGATATTTCATACCCCTTGCTTCAGCAAACCCTAGTTTCGCATACGCGCTTTATTTCGCATACGCGCTTTTATTTCACTGATGTCGCGTATATACGCGCTTCCGTCCACACAAACCAGCGTATACCTCAGTGTATATTTTATTGCGCATACGCACTTTCTCTTTGCTGAGGCCGCGTATATACGCGCTTCCTCTGCGGCGAAGTAGCGTATATATCTTCAATCATTACAGAGCAGCATACTTCATCAGATCAGATATTTAGTTCAGATCTACCCTTTTGCTTCAGACAGATGTTCGCCTAGATGCTCGCCTCATCACAGATCTAAGCCTTCCATAATCGATCTAGCAAATACAAAGAGAAATTCGATCTAGATCCCCTTCTTCATCATTGGTGCATCATACATTCAGATCTATCATTCAACTGTAACCCTTTCCATTCAGATATCCTTCAGAGAGAAGTATTCATTCAAGCTTAGACATATTGCACCCACACTCATGATTTGCACAATGAATCTCTTCTCTTTATATAGGTTTACCCTTTTTCAATACCATGAGCCCCTTTTTCAATACCATGAGCCAAAATAATACCATGAGCCCAAAACAACTGACGGGTCAATTAGGCGATCATTACCCAATACAATGGGTCAATACCATGGTGGTTACCCTTGTTTTTAAAATTCCTTTTGAGCGCTTAGCCCATACGCTACTTGGCACTGCTCCTTTCTTCCGCGTACACGCGACTTCCCAGCTAACTGGCGTATACCAAGAGACACACTCTTTTCTATCATACTAGAGTACATTCCTCAAATCCTTTCTTCATGTACTTTCCGTACACACCGTAGAAACATCATATTTTCTTCATTAGAACACATTCTCTAAAGCACAATCATCAAGTAAGTTGTCATCATCTTCATCAAGTGGGTTGCCTTTCAAGGACAACACTTAGCATCATATTGTCAACAAACATCATATCACATCAGATTTACATCATTTACTAAGTCCATCAAGTCAAGCATAACTTCATTGTGTGGATTGCCACTGTAAGCACAACACATGTCAACAACATGTCTTCATCTTCTATCTGGGTTGCCATCAAGGACAACACTCTGCATCATATTTCCAACAATCTCCCCCTTTGGACTTGATGGCAACCACGATGGTGTTTGGTTACCACAACAGATAGGTACCATGTCACTCTCCCAAATGTGTCACATCATTATCTTCTCTTTATTCAAACACCATGTCACTCTCCCCCTTTGACATCAAGAGCAAAGGGAAAATCAAAAACCAACACTCTCCCCCTTTTCTCCTCATGTGGAAGAAGCATTCTGCAGATCTGAAATGTGCTAAAGTGGCCAAGCTCCCCCTGAGATCATGCTGAATATTTTCAATGAAGTACATGACTCTATGATCTTTCTATCACCAAAAGACTCAAGTACCCAACCAAGTGGGTTTACACATTTCAACTCAGCTACCCAACCAAGTGGGTTTACAAATTTGGACTCAACTCGCCTACCCAACCAAGTGGATTTACATATAAGACTCAAGTACCCAACCGAGTGGGTTTATAAATTTGACAAGTCCTTACATGACTGAATATTACAAATTTACACTATGGGTCTCAACAAGCCCTTTTCATCAAAAATATGACCATCTATGACCAACACCAGAAAATCCTCAAGAAAGAGAACATATTTCGGAACCATCATAATGCCAACAATGCATTATACTCAGCAAAGCTAATGCTCCCCCTGAATCTGTGCATCCAAACATCCTTTCCATGTGACTAAGGCTCCCCCTTAGTTTGTGCATCCTGAACACTTTCACCAACAAATCATCAAGGCATCTTCATAAAATCATTAGAAAAAGAATTATGAGAACTGGAACACCACCAGAGATACCAAACAAAGACGTAGAAACCATCCAAGTCGCAAATTGTGCTGACGAATGCCGAACCATCCAAAAAATTGTCAGCAATCAAACACAGCCGCGGGTTTATGTGAACCGCGTACATACGCGGGAGCTCCGTGTCGGTGAAACCCGCGTATCCCAAGCCATCTTCTAAAAATTTATGCGTATCCGATTCTCTATGAGGAAATAGAAGACAATGTCTTACCTTTCCTCTTTCCGAGATATTTCCGATCGCTTCCTGGGACTACGTATATACGAATAGTGTGTTGTAACTTTCACGTCATCCAACGGTCGTAGCATAAGCCCATTAGTAACCAAGCCTTCGGATCCTTTGCAGCATCAATACATTCTTTCCAAAAGAGATTATCATACCAGAACAGCATCTTCAGATATGTGTCAAGCAATCATCCCTGTGGTCCAAAATCACCATGATCTTCAAGATGTAACATGAAGTAACATATGTAAGCAAAAGATCTCAACCATAGCAACCAAACTCTATATGATCTGAAACAAACGATATCCAACTCATCCACACAAAGATACTTATCAGCACCCAGGGCTCAAAATCTCATCATAATAATCCATGTACCAAATCATCATCATTTGATCATGAGTATCACCAAGACCAAAGAATAAGCAATCATATTGTCGATAATGCAACCATTAGAATTCAACTCCGTTTACCCCCCTAAACCAAATCTGCTTCTTCCCACCGAAACACCTTAACAAAGAAGTCATCAACAAAATCTCCTTGCATGATCCGTCCTCATCTCTAACTACAAGACTTTCATCTCAACAACGAATGCCTTTCATCATAAAGCTACTGTGCTTCATCCATAATTTTCAACAAAAAGAACTCCATGTGCATCATTTCATTATCATGAGTATAACCAGAATAGTGCAATCATTAGCAGTCAGACTGATGCTCCTCCTGGACCTTTGCTTCAGATCTTCAGCTATCAGATAAATTTTCTTATCATCAATGCATACGCGACTGCGTCTTCTGGAACTCGCGTGTATACGCTACTTTAGTTAATGGAACCTGCGTATGGAAAGTGAAGCATAGAAAATTTCCATCTTCCTTCATTTCTTCCAGAGCTTGTACCTCCTGTACCTGTCCTTTCCACATCAGATGCGCTGTCAGAAGTAAACATAACCAGTATAATCAAATCAAGCATGAGAGTCATCATGCATTGCTCCTCTTGTGACGATACATTACTAGATCTCATAATGTATCTCACATCATTCCTGCAGTCAACAAGAAAAGTCAGCTACAGAAGCGGATGACTGCAGTAGGGTCATAATTCCCTACGTTTCTGATCGGTCCTTCATCTTGAATTGAGTGTTTTCTTCAAGAAAATCATTGTTTTCTAGATCATCAACAAAAACATCCTTTTCTTCTCTAGATTGTTTCTTATTCCATCCCTCCATCTTCTTCCAGATTTGTTTTCTATTTGTGTGCTGAAATTTCTCATATCTGTTCGACCTGCATTCCTTTCTTATATGTCCATACTTGTTACAAGAATAACATCTCATGTGTCCAGAAAAATAAGCATAAGAATCACAATGAGTATTTCTATTCTTCCTCCTTTTACAATCAGCTGCTTTGTGTCCATACTTGTTACATGAAAAACAATATCCCTTGAAGAAACCAGAGTACCTTTCTATGTAGGAACTGTTTGTTTGAGGCTGAAATGATCTGCTCCTGCAATTTGCTGCAACATGTCCATAATTATGACATTTAAAACATTCAATGTTCTTGAATGAATTCCTTTGAGAATTCATGATTATTGGTTGAGCTTTTGTCTCTTTCAATACTTCAGGTTTTGCATTGACATCCTCTGAATTTTTGGCACTTCCTTGTGAGCTAGATTCTCCTTTAACAGTTTCATGGAAACCAAGACCATGTTTGATAGCAGGAGACCTTTGATTACTCATAATATTGTCCAAAATGTTAGTACTATCATGAAACCTCAAAAGTTTAACCTTTTCTTCTAATTTACCTTTGAGAATGTTTACCTCAACCTCCAAGGCTTGACATTGCTTTGTCATGCTTTCTTCTTTTCTTCTTCCATCTTCAACTTGATCCTTCATATTTAGAATCTCTTCTTTCAACCAATCTTCATTTCCTTCACATGTTTGTTGCAGCTCTTCATTCTTCTTATTTGATTTTTCCAGATCTTCTTTGAGAGAGATGATTTCTGCTTCAAGGCCTTCCTTTTCAAATGATTGTAGAGGTTCCTTATTTTTCTTACTTGATGCTTCTAAATCTTCCTGAAGACAAATGATTGCAGCTTCAAGTCCTTCATTATTCTTGCTTGATTTTTCAAGATCTGCTTCTAGATCTTTAATTCGATTGGATGCATAAGTATGAAACCTTTGATACTTGTCCACCTGTCCATTCAGCATTTCTATTTGATCTTTCATTTGTGAGATCATCTCTTTATAGATAGTTTCTTGCTTATTGTATGAACTTTGTAGTTCTTCTTCTTTAGTCTTGAGAGCTTCTTCTAAATCCACAACTTTACTTTCACTATCTTTACTATTGTTTGCACAAAGAAGAGTATTACAAGTGGCCTTCTCCTTTTTCTTCTTTGCCATGAGTGCTTGTAGATCTTCGTCAGAATCTGTTTCATCTTCTTCAAATTTTGCTATACATGATTTCTGAGGTATCTCCTTTCCTCGAGTAACCTTCTTCTTTTGCTTCTTAGCCATGAGCACTTTTAGATCTTGGTCAGAATCTTCTTCATCTTCACTGGACACTTCATCATCATCTTCTTTTGCATAATAACTCTTTCTCTTTTCAAATTGTTTCTCTTTACCATGCTTTTCTCTATAAGGACATTTAGCAGCATAATGACCAACTTTTCCACACTCAAAACATTTGAAGGGAAGCTTACCTTTGAATCTTCCAATACCTAGTTGGAGCTTTCTCACGAAATTCGCTTCTTCTTCATCGGATATATAGCTGGATTCTTTGACAACTTCCTTTTCCTTTCCTTTTGTAGATGCCTTAAAAGCAGCTCCTCTTACTTGAGAAGGACCTCCTTGTCTCATTTCAAAAGCAGTCAGAGTACCATGTAATTGAACAATAGTAAGCGATTGCAGATCTTGCCTTTCTTCAATAGTTGAAACTTTAGAGTCAAATTTTGAAGTCAAAGATCTTAAGACCTTTTCTACCAGAGTGGTATCAGCCATGGTTTCACCCAAATTTCTCATCCGATTTACAATATCATCTAGACGAAGAAAGAAACTGGCAACACTTTCATCACTATGCATCTTCAAATTTTCATATTCAATTCTAAGAGTTTGGAGTTTTGCACTTTTACCTTTGTGTCTCCTTCATAGCTTAGAATGATTTTGTCCCATATTTATTTTGCTGAATGTAGCTGCATCACTTTAGCAAATTCTGATTCAGACATGCTTCCCAATAAGACATTCACTGCTTTGGCATTGATTTCATACTTCTTTCTTTCAGCTGCATCAGTAGGAATACTTGCCGTGTATTGATAACCTTCTTCCACGATTGCCCATACATCTGCACCAAGACTTTGCAGATATGCTTTTGTACGTACCTTCCAGAATATCAGATTGCTTCCATTGAATAGAGGTGGCTTTATAGACATTACTCCTTCTTGACTTCCCATTGCGACGGATCTCCTTTAAGCGATCAAGCTTCTCCACAAGGACCTCGCTCTGATACCAATTGTTGGGAAAAATACTGAGAGGGGGGGGGTGAATCAGTATTTACTGCATATTCAAAACTTTCACTTTTTCTTACTTCTAAAACGCATACGCTACTTTCCTGAACCAGACTTGCGTATATACGCAGATACCCTTTACGAAACTCGCGTATACACAGATATCTATTTATGTCATTAATTCTTCACTTAAATCATTCCTTCATTTATTCATCAGATATTCAATAAGCAGTAAACATGTGCGGTAAGAACAGAATAAATCATCACACAAAGCATCACACATGAACACCAGGATTTTTAGGTGGAAACCCAAGTCGGGAGAAAACCACCGCTGCAGTTGCTCAGCCTTCAATATTTTATTATAGAGAAAACATCTTACAACATATGTGCTGGCGCAGACTTGACCAGCACGCGGGCACCCACCTGCGCTCGTTTACCAGCCTCTCCTGGAAGGGAGCTCCAACCCCCTGACTCGTTTACCAGCCTCTCCTGGAAGGGAGCTACGACCCCCCAATCTCGTTTACCAGCCTCACCTGGAAGGGAGCTACAACCCCCTGACTGAAGGCTACAACCCTCAGCACCACCTTGGACCACGTTTCATCAATTTTCACACTGGATCCAAACACTTCAATAGAACAACATTTGCAGGCCACATTTCATCATATTTTCATACTGGACCCTTTCCATATTTTTAAGCACAACCATATATCACCAACAGATACATATCAATACAGATCAGATAGCAGAAACATAGCAGAACAGATCAGATATTTCATACCCCTTGCTTCAGCAAACCCTAGTTTGCATACGCGCTTTTACTTCACTGATGTCGCGTATATACGCGCTTCCATCCACACAAACCAGCGTATACCTCAGTGTATATTTTATTGCGCATACGCGCTTTCTCTTCGCTGAAGCCGCGTATATACGCGCTTCCTCCGCGGCGAAGTAGCGTATAGATCTTCAATCATTACAGAGCAGCATACTTCATCGGATCAGATATTCAGTTCAGATCTACCCTTTTGCTTCAGACAGATGTTCGCCTAGATGCTCGCCTCATCACAGATCTAAGCCTTCCATAATCAGATCTAGCAAATACGAGAGCAATTCAGATCTAGATCCCCTTCTTCATCATTGGTGCATCATACATTCAGATTTATCATTCAAGTGTAACCCTTTCCATTCAGATATACTTCAGAGAGAAGTATTCATTCAAGCTCAGACATCTTGCACCCACACTCTCACTCTTTGCACAATGAATTTCTTCTCCTTATATATGTTTATCCTTTTTCAATACCATGAGCCCCTTTTTCAATACCATGGGCCAAAACAATACCATGAGCCCAAAACAACCTGGACGGGGTCAATTAGGAGGATCATTACCCAATACAATGGGTCAATACCATGGTGGTTACCCTTGGTTTTGCACTTTTTAAGCGCTTTATCCCATACGCGACTTGGCACGTTCTTTTCCGCGTGCATACGCGACTTCCCCTAGGCCAATCCGCGTATACCAAGAGACATACTCTTTTTCATCATACTTTGAGTACATTCTGAAATCCTTTCTTCATAGCCTTACGGCCCTTTGTTGTAGAAACATCATATTTTCTTCATTGAACACATTCTCTAAAGCACAACTTCATCGAAGTAGTTGTCATCATCTTCATCAAGTGGGTTGCCTTTCAGGGACAACACTTAGCATCATATTGTCAACAAACATTATATCACATCAGATTTACATCATTTACTAAGTCCATCAAGTCAAGCATAACTTCATCAGGTGGATTGCCATCAAGGACAACACATGTCAACAGTCGCATGTCTTCATCTTCATTCAGTGGGTTGCCATCAAGGAAAACACTCTGCATCATATTTCCAACAAGGGAAATTCTGAAAACTACATTGTTGCACATGGTTATAAGCTTCTCCAAACACAGAAAGAAAGGAATCAGCCTACTAAGTTTTGGAACCAAGAGTGGGATCCATTTGGACTCCATAAATTAAATTTTTTTTTGGGTCCTTATGCATAAAAAGGTTCTGACAGGGGAAAATTTGGTTAAAAGAAGCATCGTTGGCCCTCACGGGTGTGCGCTTTGCAGGAATTCCACCAAAACATTGGATCATCTCTTTGTGGACTGCTCCTTTACCAAAGAGGTGTGGATTTTTATCCTTCATGGACTTCATTTGTCTGTTCCAAACCACATTTTTGTGGTTGAAATTTTCTCAACTTGGAATCAGTGCTACCCTCATGATACCCCCAGTAAGTCACTTTGGTCTCGTGTCTGGCTATCCATCCGCAAATATGCCTACTGGAAAATATGGCTTGCTCGAAATGAGGAGATTTTCAAAAATCCTTCTTGGCCTCCTGCAATGGTTATAGCCAAAGCCAAAGAACTTCTCCTTGAATCTGCGATGCAGCAACCCCACAAACCTAACAGCATGCTCCCCCCTAAAGAAAAGAAATGGATGGGAACTTTTGCTTAACGAGACAGAAAACAAACCTCTATCAACCCCTTCACCAATCCTGGATGGCACATAAGGGACTCGGACAAAATATTTCAGGTGTGGTGGAGAAAGCAGAGCAAAACAATGATGTTCTTTGATAATGTATCCAAAGGAAACCCCGGGGCAACTGGCACAGGTGGTGTGCTTTACTCCTCGAACGGCACAAGAAGAGACATTTTATGTTGGGGCCTTGGACAGCAAACAAATAATCAGGCAAAAATCATAGGCCTACTAAAATCCTGCCACATTTCTCGTGAAATAGGCATCAAAGACTTTTGAGCCTTCGGTGACTCATAAATTCTGATCAAGAAGCCTAATTTGGATGATCAGTTCAAGAATACAGTCCTCAATAAGGCACTCCAAAGATTGAAGCTCTTGCTGCTTCATTTCACCTCCTACCAATTCTTCTACATCCTTAGAGGCTCGAACAAGGAATCTGACATTATGGAAAACAAAGGATGTCTTCTCTCGCCAGGCGATCTCAGCATAAATGATGAAATCCCCCTCCAAACTTTCATTCCATGAAATGTTGTTTTACTTTTACAAGGAATTTGGCTAGCTGTCGTGTAATTTTGGTTGATTTGGCCTCGGACCAACCAGATTTCTCCAATAAATAATACATAACCGTTTCAGTTTAAAAAAAAATGATATAGTGAAAACCCATTTAAATCGATCAAGTAGTTGTATTATTTTAGGAATTGACATTAAAAAAAAAAAAAAATTGATGCAATGCATTGCTTTCGAGATCAACATAATTTCAAGTTATCAAGTGAAAGGATTTTAACATTAACACAATGCAAACCAATTAATTCAAAATACATATTATAATGTTTGGAAACAAATAATCTTAGTTATAAGGCTAAGTCATCTTCTTTATAAAAACCCATCTTAAATAGTATAAATGATGAAATAACACATGTACCATATCACTCTCTGTTCTCATGATCACCCTCATTATCTTCCAGCTCGCTTGGCATGACAACACTATTGTTCTCAAAAATATGTTTTGATCTAGGGTCATGTCTCAATATGAACCATCAATATCTATCCAACACATTTGGGTAAAAAAACACATGGTTGCAGTGTTTGGGGAAAACATAAAGCTCCTTAGCTTCATCCCAAATATTGCTAGAGTTGATACATATCATCATACTATCAAGATATTACTTTACATTATTTTTATCAAAGGTGTCCCACCACTTTCACCTAAAAATAACACATTGGAAAGAAGAGAAGTCCACTTCAATGATCTCTTGTATCTTTCTCACGTAACCTAGCATCCCTCGTACTAGGTTTTGATCACAGTGGCTAGCTCGACTAGATTTATCGAACTCGACTTCCACTCCACAGTCTTGTGTCATGTGTCCATCATCGGAATTTTCTATGTGAAAATGGTGTCCATATTCCCACATAGATGGGAACAAATGCACCTATAAAAAAGTTAAAAAATCATAGTGTCATGTGTTTAATAACCCAATGTTAAAATATAAAATATAGATGTTACATTTCAAAGGTGCATTATTAAGTTTAAAATGTACATAAATAGATTATTACTGACTTGTTGCACCCAATCCCTATGTTTAGTGCATCCTCTTCAGCATGCGGGTAATGACCAGTTACACCGTATTTCTCTCTGACTTGGTCACCAACCTAACTGTTGGGGCATATAATTGACATATTTTCCTTAAATGATCGGGATAAGGCATGCTTATACCATTCAACCATCTGAATTATTTCCCGACACTATCCCATTTCATCCTCTTTTGTTCATAAAATGTGACCCACGGTTGTGTCACTTCGAAATTGTAAAGAACGAACTTATTGATTGCTTCAATTTCTGCATTCGCTGATGAAATCAAACCGATATATAGTACATATGAGATCAAAATATACATTATATCGAATTTCAACGTGAATATTTACATTGTGTAAATTTGACAAATTATAAGTCGCTTACTCTTTATCAAGCGCCTTTTTCCATTCGTTTGGAGAAGCTCCCCTTATCTTTTGTCTTCAGTCCCTTTCATCATCCAAAATCACTGCACCTGGTGTGTCACTGATCTACTTGATGTACTCATTGGCATTATAGAAATACTCATACGATATGTACCCATCTGCCATAGACCCCTCGGGTTTTTCCCTTTGTCAAACAAAATCTTTCAATTTCTTCATGTACCTCTCTAAGAAGAACATCCAATGACAAGAAACCCCCCAACTAATTCAACCTCATCTACTAGGTGGATTAAAAGATGAACCTGCAAGTCCATGAAATTTTTCGATAGTTCCTTCTCAAACATACAAACAATCTCCACTATCTCTTGATGCCACTATCAAATGCTAGCCACATGAATCTCCTTTGACGTGATCCATAGTACAAATGTAGATTATTTATATATGGCACGTCCTAGGTCTTGGGGGATGTCATGTTTCACACACCCACACACGAACAAAGGATAATGACACTGCAAAGTTATAAACACATGCAATATACAAAATTAATAATTTTTTATGATCCCATGGGATAAAATTTATTAATATAACAAATAATAAAATCATGATTTTGAAATCATATGTACTCTTAGAAGATTCAAATAGTCATGAGATTTCAACCCCGAAAAATTGTCTTCCACGGTGAAGTAGCGTCGTAGTGAAGACCCATATGAAGATGGCACCCTCATACCCATTATAAATTCATTTTCCAAAGAAAGATCATATTTTTTTTAAATCCATGGGACATCACCTTCTTTGAAATACGAATTAGAGGGACCAGCCTCTAATCCTTTACTTTCTAATTGTCTTGGCCAATGTTTCTTTTTAGTTTTTGAAGTAACAAGATCTTTCCTAACAGCCAATGTGTCACTTTATTTCAATGATATGTGCCTCCATAAATAAGACGAAACATTTTTAAATATATGCATGGGATCTAATAAGTGGGTAATCTTAAGATGCTCCCAATATGGGAGGCTATAAAAGATATATTTCCTTTTCATCCTAATGGGAAATTTCTCAACATAGGTGTCGAAGAATTATGGATCATCGAACATAGGCTCCCCATTTTAATCGAACATTTCTATGAACTGCTTCTCCTTCTCTCTCATATTCTCTAGGCCATTCAGCTGGTGTCATTATTGCAGGCCTTTGGGTTCTCTTTCATTCACCATTGAAAGAGGATGTTGCTCTTCTGTAAGGGTGTTCTTCTGGGAGGAATACCCTGGAGAAATCATACGCTGGCTTTTGTAGGTCATTGGACCATCTAGCTTTTAGAGAAGGTCCACAACATTTACATCCATAATACCCTTTTTTTACAAGACTTGCGAAATTATTGTATATGATATGCATGGCACGTTAAAGAATATCATGAAGCTCATAACAATTACAATGAATTGAATTAATATGCGAAAGAATATTTTTACGTATATAAACAAATCAATAAACACGTAACTTATCAGAGAAAACTCCTAAGCCTGGATAATCATGTGTCATGTAAGCACATATGTCATACAACGTAAAACTCCTCTCTGCTAGGATGGATCTTGATACATCGTATACATTTATCCCATCCCATAATTCCTTCAATTCATATACCAGTGGTTGTAAGTAGACATCCATATTATTCACTTGTCTTCTACCAGGAACTATGAGAGCCAACATAAGATGTTCATTCTTCACAGACAACCATGGGGGGGTATTGTTATTGATCACTACTATAGAAAAAATAGAATATTTGGTGTTCTGGAGGGAATATGGGTTGACGCCATCCATAGCTATGCTGAGACGTAGACTTTGTACTTGATCCTTGAATTTTTCAGGCCATGTATCCTCTATATGCTTCATGGCTATTGAATCTGTTGGGATTCACATAACTCCAAACTCACTTTTTTGTGAGGCATGTCATCCCTGCAACATAGCTAATTCTTTTCAACGAAAGAGCCTATGAATCCTTGGGATTATAAGCATTTGCCTCAATATCTTAAAAGGAGGCCCACGTGATTTACCCTTTTTTTAATCATACCTGTCATGCCCACATTTCGGACCTATCTCTTTATCTGCATATTCTCCTCTATATTGAATACAATCATCTGGACATGCATGATATGATATGCATTCAACACCCAACACTTTCAACAATTTCTTTGCCTCTTCTTAGCTACCGGGAAAGACATTATCACTCGTAAGAACCTTATCTTTGAATAACCTGTAGTTGGTGGACAATATTAAATGTACAATGCCAATAATTATTAACGTTCATAAAATTGACCATTTGTAATATTGATTGTGTGACAAGATTTCTCAAAATATAAGGGACTTGATGGTCAATTACCTCAAAATTTCCGAGAAAAATGCATTCAACAAGCCAAACTTTGCTTTCAAGTTGTACAGTAACATCGTTGTCCCCAACTGGATAGACTTTGAGTGACCGCCAGGTCCAAAGAGAGGGGTGGTGGAAGAAAATTTAAGGCTTTTGAAAAAGGTATCAACGATATGAGCATCATCCCCTAGCCAATCATCATTCTAGAATGTATCTAACAACAGTCTCCATGAAATTTGTATCCCTTAAGTAATCATCCATACCAACCTCTATTTGATTGCTTCCATTTCCTGCTTGTGAAGAACTATTATTGTTGTAGCCATTCCTAATTGGTGAATCTGGACATAGTGGGAATTGAATAGGTGGTTGATTCAACCATTCTTGGTATCATTCCTCTCTGAGTTTTTCTCTTAATTCAACTTTCTCTCGATTTGACATTGTTGTGGGATGCAACGGAAGATGGTAGGTAGGTTGTTCATCATCACTAGTATCCTAATAATTTCAAAAAATATATTTGAACATGATTAGTACAAAATCGATGATGTTAATTAGCAAGCATTACAATGCATGATTAATTGGTTTGATGTTGAAATAATTACATTATACCAAACAATTATTACCATCATTGTCCCAGGATTGTGGCTAAAAGATGGCATGTTACAATTCATTAGGGGAATTTTGAGGTCTAAAATGGGCCTCCTAAGGAAATTATAAAATAATAGTGGAAATAGTAAAGTAAGATTTGATGACATCATTAAATTTTAGTGAGAAAAAAGAAAAAACTACTTTTTCAACTTGTATTTTCAACTTATCTCCCAAATTGTTTACTCAAATTTCGAGCGGAAGTACTCGTTGGATGCAAAATTAAATTCCTCATCCAAGGAGTACCCATGTTGCATACTTTCGATGGACCCTACTACACGAAAAATGAGAAATACATGAAAAAACGTGATTGCAATCACGTTTTTTCATGTATTTATCATTTTTCGTGTAGTAGGGTCCATCGAAAGTATGCAACATGGGTACTCCTTGGATGAGGAATTAAATTTTTTATCAAACAAGTACTCCCGCTCAAAATTTGAGTAAAAACTTTGGGAGATAAGTTGAAAAAGTAGTTTTATTATTTTATTATTTTTTAATCTTTTTACCCTTTTACTTAAAAATGGTGAATCATCCCCCATGGTTGACATCATCATCTTGAATACTATTGGTTCTTATAAAGTTTATTTTTTTTGTACATTTTTCTTAGGAGGCCCATTTTAGACCTCAAAATTTCCCTAATGGGCAGGGTGAAGCGGCTGTCCATTTTCATCTACCAATCGTGCCTTGCGGCATGCTCCTCTTGATAAGAGCTTCCAACATTTTGTAGTTGTTTGAATATTTTGTTCATATGAACTCGATTATGAATCTGCATGAACCTGCAAATTTTTATACATTAATTTTATTTAGCTGATTGACATGGATTAAAAAAAAAAAAAATTAGATAATAAAAATATAAATAAAATCTGAAGTAATTACATCTCGAGATGGATATGCAGAACACTGTGATGGACTTTGAGAAATATTAAGGAACAAGCTGGATTTTGAAGAATTGTCCATTTGATATAATTATGATATTTTCTCCCTGCATTTTAGAAAAATCAATAATAAATTTTGGTGTACATATCTAAAAGTAAATTCGGTATCTTCAAAAAGGATTTATTGTTATCAGTGCTAATGTATTGTTAATCACACCGATGCGGTTTTATTACTGAACGAACCGGTGTTTTTAGCTAAAAAATACACCGAATATCAGGAAAAAAAAGCACAACTTTATTTTTTCGAAGTGAAAAAAAAAGCAGTAAACTTAAAAATGAGTGGCAAATTATTTTCGGAAAACTAATTTCATAAAAAGTTATTTAAATAGTAAAACTTATTCATTATTTCATTAATTTTGCAAAAACAATCGGGGAGGGATTTGCACGAGAGACATACCTTAAGCACGCGAGCACTGTGGAGAAGAAAAATAATTTCGAACAACAGCACTATTCAAATAATCAGAATTTGAAACATCTAGTGATTCACACAAAAACCATGTAATATAGTAAAAATGTTAAATTACTTTAATAATTGTTTTTTTTACAGTTTCTGTTAGATTTAATACATGCATAATAAAAATTTTAAATTTTACTGTGCATTTTACTAATAAAAACATTTACAATCTCTATTCTTATTTACATTTAATTAAAATTCAAACAAAAAAAACAAAAAAACAAAAACAAAACAAAAAATAGGGTTTGTATTACTATATATGTATATAGGTGTATGATATCTAACATGAAATACCACTTGCAGAGTCGGATCCTAATCCTTGTCAGGCCTTGCATGATTTTTTTAAAAACATTTTTTGTTAATCGTGCGCATTATTCAAAATAGCGCATTGGTGCACGATTTTATTATAACGCACCGAGCGCGTTTTGACAAAAAACATTGTTTGATAAAAAAAGTTTTTTATTAATTTATGTTTATGTTAATCAGTGCTCTGATATTAATATAATGCACCGGGTCGCATATTTAAAAAGAGCACCATATATTGTTTCTACTATATTGGTGGTGCATTTATAATAACCTACTGCACCATTTTCGATGCTTAAGTTGCGAAAGTCGCACCGGGCGTTTAATTTAATAGACGCACCGTTTTCTTGATTTTTTTTTAAACCTAAAAAGTATTTGATTTATTTATAAAATATACTAATGAATGGTACAAGTTTTATATTAATAAATAAATGGATGACAAGAGTTCAAGTAACAAAAATACTGATAGCACATCCAGAAAAGAAAAAAAGGCAAGTGCTTTGTAAATTCTTTATAAAAAAAAAATATTTTTGAACTATATGTAAGTTTAACTAATATTTATTGTTAAGTGTATATCATGCAAAGCCAAAAAATGACAAAGCTCGATAATATTCTTCCTAATATAAGACCAGAAGAGCGTAAAAGCTTGATGGAAAAATTGTAAAAGGATGAATCAGGTGAATGAATAAATATTATCGATACAATATGAGTTTATTTTTTGAATTTTCATTGATAATATACTTAAAAATATTAGATAACATGTTTCAAACAATTTATTAATTCAGATATGTTTAATTTTCTACAGGGACCAACAACAAAGAAAAGGAATTATGTTCTAAGAAAAGAAAAAAAAATAGAACATGCAAATGAAAATGAATTTCTCCTTAGCTCCTCTGGAGTGGTGCTGGAGGTCATGAAAGGGGGAAAAATTTTACAAAACTTTGAGGGATCTAGTGGAACAAATGTATAGACGTTCTTTCCACTTACAATACAAAAATAAATCCAATGATTCCAAGAACCAAATTGTATTTAAATTACACGAAGAGTTTCTAGAGAATTGGTCAGTGAGACATGTTAGACTTTTAATAGCAAAAACGTACAACAACAAAAAAGAAAGATTGAAAAAGTAATATTCCTTTAAATGTTTTTTCTAGAATTATATGTATATATTACTACAAAGCAATCGTTTATATATATATCACTTTTTTTATATTTATTTTTCATATATCAATATAAAAATCAAATAATTTATTGTCATTTTACTTTTTTCAGGAAGATTATGAAAATCTCAAAGGATGAAAGAGATGATATCAGAAATATGACAGTAGGAATGTCCAAAAAGGTGTACAAGGAGATGGTCAAAGAAATGGACATAATTGCATCGCACAAGGAGCCATCTCAACAACAACGTGCTTCAAATGTAATATGGAATCATTGAATTTTTCGATTAGGTACAATAAATAAATAAGTTAGCATTAAATATTAATTTTCAAGTATTTTCTTGTAGAAAATAAAAGAAAATGGAACCCATTCAACACATAAAACAGGATGACAAGGAAGAAAAGGGTTGATATCTAAGTTTGTGAGTAATTGTTACTTCCTTATAACAACTTAACTAGATTTCTTTTTTGTATATTTTAAGTTGTTTTACAGTAATCATCATTAAATGTCTTCAAATAGGTGATAACATTCAAAGAAGAACCATCAGAAGAATTGATTGACATTGGGTTAAATATGAGTTGTTAGTATATGTTGGCATATCATAAATTAATTATGGAATTTGTAAGTATCTATCTTGTTTTACTTAGCTCCATCTATAATTAATAGAACAAAAAAATATTTTATATTAAATCTATGATTTGTTATGGGGTATAAAACTTGCAAGAAACAAAGTATGGAACTGCGCCAACAAATGAATTGTTGAAAAAAGGCATGAAATTTGGATTTTGAAAGACTGTGTATAGTTCACGAGTCAATTCTTTCTATGGTACATTTATTTTCGATTTACATTGATGTATATTATTTAATATTGCAATTTTTATTATTCTCACCAATGTAGATACACTCATTACACTTTATTTTTATGTTTCTAGATGGAACTTGAAGAAGAAGAAAACAATCAACACAATGAACAAAACATTCCTCCAAATAACCCAAGTCATGGAAGTAGCTCGAGCAGTGACATCAGTTACAGCGAAGAATGATGATCAATATGTTTGGATATCAATCAAGGCGTTGTATTTTTTGAAATATTTGTCTGTTAAATCAAACATTTTGTTTAATGTAATGGACATAGTGTCCCAATTGAAGACAAATGGATACCAATAAATGTCCCATTTTGTACGAAAAAGAGTGTCTTATTCATATATATAATCAAATAAGCTTTAATTTATTCTATTGCATTCTCCATTGTCGCTGTGAAATGTTACACAACTGATTAAATATATGGATGATTAAATATTATAATGAAGAGATGTGAAATCTGATGATATGATATAAAAAATTCATCTAAGCATCACATTCAAATGCACAAATCAAAATTTAATTGATATGAATATTGTTATAAGATATGTTTCAACATTTGAAGAAAAAAGAATTTTTTAAAATCACAATAATTACACTATCATAGGTCGATGTTTCTAAAAAATAGAAAATGAACACTAGTGTGTGTGTATGATACTGCGCATTGATGCGTTTCTACGACCTATGAGCACCGCACCAAATATTAATACCAAGTAGAACGCCTGGTGTGTTTTATCAATGACTACGACCCGGGTGGATTGGTGTTGCATGCACTGGTATGGCTTGCCTTTAACACGTCAACGTGTTTTTACAACTTAACAGCCCGGTGCATATTTGTTGATGAAATGCACTAGGACGTTGCTAAACGCTTCGAGGCTTCGGAAATTTGTTTTCCATCCTGGTTCTTGGTATGTTTACAGCACTGGTGCATACAGGTTAAAATGCACCAATTCATTCACACATGCAGCACACATCGATAAGAAATACATCCGTAAAAATCTCCAGCCACCCAGTTTTTTTAGCTGTGTTGAAGTTCCATTAGAAGCTCCGTCAAAACCTTCGTTACCAAAATCGGATGTTGTAGCAAATGTTTTTATGACAATTTTTGGCCTAATTTATAACACTAAAAACCTCTTTTATAACCTCTGCTAGAAGGTATTTTCCTTGTATTGATTAAGTCGATGTCATTCATGTCAAACTTCGAAGAAGGATCCTCCTTGAAAATACCTATGAGATTCTTTGATCCTATTTAGAGGAGATCATCCACATAAAGTACCAATATGAGTGGCTCACCCTCAACAAGTACATAATACAAGTTGGGATTTTCATCACTCTTGGTGAAGCCAAAACCAAGAAGATATCCATCAATCTTGGCATACCATGCACATAAATCCTTCTTCAACTCGTAAAGGGCCTTCTTAAACCAGCATACATGGTAATCTCTTCCATGAACCTCATATCCCTAAGGGTTCTCAATATATATCTCTTCCTTAATATGTTTGTTTAGGCCTTGTATGTGGGTGACAGAACTGACATGCTTGACAATCATATCCCACACTCCCTGGGAGGCAGAGATCCTCTGCGCAAAGCCTCACCTACTATGGATCCTCAAACCATTAACCACTCGCACGAGACTCACAGAATCAAAAATGATGACGAGAGGACGAGAACTGTGTAACCATGTCCAGAGCATCACCTCGCATCTATCACCATAAATGATCACCATGATTAACCCATATTACAGCCATCCCCCTTCCCTCGAGCCTGCTCAGGTGATCAATCATAGCACGTAGATGCATGCAAAGCCTACTCATTTCTATCCTCCTCGCACACACCCTAGCCCTTTTAAAAAGAGGAGCTCTCAGCCCCTTTCAATACACAGTCTGTTATCTCTGCCTTTCACCTCTTTAACTCTTCTTTGGCTTCTCCCTGACTTCAAAAGGCTACAAAGCTCTATTATCAGTGTCACGTTGCGCAGTCTCCTTTGGGCTGCTGCACCCCTTCCTGCGCACCTTCCCCCAGCTATTCCTACCCCCTGAGCCCCAGCGTTGCTTTCCCTTTTGTTTACCCTTCCCTGAACCGCTCCCCCTACCTCTACACACAATGGATCACAGACTTTGCCAAAGAAATATATAAGGAGGATAGAGAAAGGCCCTCCCTGTCCGATATCACCATGGCAAGGACAATCGTCTAGAGTCGATGGAAGTATCCTCTTCCAGCACTTTTCCGCGTTAGAATCTCGATCCCGAGTAGAATGCAGAAGCTCCTGGGCAAGCTGCGCAGAGAGGAAGATGCGGCCCATGGAAGTCCACCATCTCTCCCCAGACACATCTCCAGCACGGCAAAACTAACCCGATACCGATTCAGGAGGAGGAAGATGAGGATTCGGACATCTGGGTGATCGATTCTGATGGCATCTGGACATGTGTCCCCGGTGACGAAGATCCGAACTCACCCATCCTCTGCGCACCAGTCCACAATCCCAGGCATATAGTTCTCCCAAGTTTTTTGTCAAGCTTGCCATTATTTCCTTTTTTCTACCGTTTACTTTGTGCACTTAAATATGCCAGCGCTACTGTGCATAATGTAATTTTTTGTTTTAAGTTTTGTTCGCGTTGGTTTCCTCCCCTGAGGTAGCCTAGAAAATTTTTAACAAAGGCTAGGATTGGCTAAGCGCATCTTTCCAACCCAGCCTGTAGCATATGTAACTTCTATGTTTTTGAATTAATAGAATAGCCTAGCTTACCAAAAAAAAATATATGTTTGTTTCGGAAGCAGTATTCACATCCATATAATGTATCCTCCACCATATATTTTAAGCACTGGACATAACTACTCTAATGGATGAACATCTGGAAGTAGGTGTCAATTTATCCTCGTAATCCACTCCCTTCTTCTCGGAGATCCCTCTTTCCATGAACCTTGCTTTCTACTTCTCAACATTGTCATCAGTTGCATGTTTGAATCTTATAGCTCCATTGAGAAGTGACCATATACTTTCCCTTTGGTACCACACTATATCTCATACATAATTGCTCATAATGCAGCTACAATCCTCTATCTTGGAATCCTACCAAACCTACTCACCTATAACCTCCTCAAAAGTGCAAGGCTTAGACTCACAGCCGTTTCTCAACAATGCCAAATAACTAGAAAATCTAGTAGGTGGTATACTCCACTTGAAAGTATTTCTAGTAACCTCCACATGCTCCTCAAAATATCTCAACATTTTCTCATCCCATTTCGGCCTCATCTTGGTAGATCTCGAAGGAATATCCATCTCACCCACCATATCTGCTAACTGTGTGGTTGTTGTTGGTGTTGCTAGTCCTTGTTCAACCATAGGAGCCTCTCGCTCCAATTCCTCGACCATTTATAGCTCCTTCTAGTGAGATCTCCTAAGGGAAATTTCTCCATCAAATATAACATATCGACTCAATATCACCTTCCTCTATCCTTAAATGTAGACTCGATAGGCCTTTGAGACCTCACTATACCCAACTAATATGCCCCTTTCTAACTAGGGCTCCATATTAGTGTTATTTTGGTAGATCAGTGACAAATTCCAACCATGGGACTAGATTCCTCTTTTTGAGAGGACCAATTTTGACTATTGAAGCATTCAATTTGGACAAGGGAAAGTGTATTTATGAAGAAAAGCCCACATATGCACATTTGGACAAGTCGACCCTAATAGGAAATTGGTCACCCTTAGAAGCCTACAAATACAAGTGACCTAAAGCTAATTTTGAAATCATAAAGCATCATCTTCTTTTCTTCTTCCTTGATTTCTTCACACAAGTCTGAGGCTAGGTTGAGGAAAGTCATTTGAATAGGTCTGGAGATACAGGGTCTGAAGCTCGCACGTGTTCTAGGGTTTTGGGTCACAACTACAGGCTCGTCAAAATGATTTTAGGTTGTAACCACTAGCTTGCAGAAACAAGGGTGTGTTTGGATGATCCAAGTTGCACTGGCATACTTCTTCCTCCATGTGGTTGAGCTCTAGGGTTGGATTTTAACATTTGACCGCAGTGGACCACAATTGACCGAAGGTAGCATAAGTGTAGTTTGATATAAGTTGATGTTGGGAACATATTTCTGAATTTTGTTGGGTTAATTTTGTTGGATGATTTTTTATTGGGCTCATTGTAATCTTTGTTGAACATTTTATGACAATTTAATAGAAGAATAATTTCAAAGGGTTTTCCCCATAGTGGGTTTTTCCCTGGTCTTTGACCAAATCTAGTGTCTCTTGTTGATGTGTTGATTTTCTCCTTTGTCATTGTATTTATTCTCATTGAAAATATTACTAATTGAAGAAATGAATTGGGATAAAAGTAATTGAAACAACATAGAGCAGTGTGAAATTTAACATGATTTCAGTGCTAAGATGAAGAACAAGACCAAAAGGAGACAAGCATTGAAACAATCATCTTTGGAAATTTGAAGGAGCATATTTAGTCAATTCAATATATCTTCCTCTTTCTTTAAGGAGCATGAAAAATTGGGTGTCTCGTTTAACTTTGCTGCATGAAAAATCAAGTTGTATATCATAGCTAATAACAATGATGTTTTGGAATTCATTCAAGGAAAAGTACCTGAGCCTCCCAATAATTCTTTCGTTGTTGCCAAGAACAAGCACAATAAATGTGAGTT
This sequence comes from Pinus albicaulis, assembly GCA_034641835.2. Taxonomy (NCBI): domain Eukaryota; kingdom Viridiplantae; phylum Streptophyta; class Pinopsida; order Pinales; family Pinaceae; genus Pinus; species Pinus albicaulis. The sequence goes on from CM076581.1 coordinate 1,498,459,660, forward strand.
AAAAGTAAATAAAATTATAGTTGATGGTTTACAAGATAATTTACTTGCATGCATTGGAAATTTGAGGAATTCTAAGCACATGTATGATAAAATAGCCTGGAAACGTTGTCGACAGGAAACGTACATCTGGAAATGTTTTCGATAGGAAGATTACGTATGGATGTTGTTTTAGCCATGGATATTTCATGATATTTTGAATGATAAGGAAGCAGAAGTCCATAGAATTGAGTACCTCTGCCAAAAATTACATTGTCGCTAGCATGGTTAGATGCAAAGTAGTCTAGTTGAAAAATCTCTTTGGAGAGCTATTTTAGCAGGTCCTAGACACTATAGTGATATATTGCGACAACAAGAGTGGGATCCATCTGGAAAAGAATATCATATTTCATGACAAGTCCAAGCACATAGAGATTCAATATAATTAAATTCAAGACATGGTGCAGAGATGATTTGCTAGACTCCATCATAAATCGACAAATGATTTTATTGTAGATATTCTCACCCAAGTTTATCTGAAAGGGAACGTCTTGGTCTTCAAATAGTATATTTGCCTAATAGATGTGACCCCTACTGATAAGTGAAATCGTTGATCGAGGACACTAATCCATCTCTTCCTCCCTATCCGTTCTCCCAGGATGTGGAATTGAGATGGAGGTCTCATGGGGTTGAGGGAACTTTGGAAAATAAGTGTGCGTGATCCCTTCTCTCTCTTATAGTAGGTTTGGTATCTCCCCTATTGCCACCTATAGGGTGTGTGTGATTCTTTTTTTATTTCACAAGTTAGGTATCTCCTCTATCTTGGTCTAGCAAAGTATACCCTAGTTGGCATCATACCCACAAGTTGGTCTTGTTGGGATTGTCCCTCCCTGTATGACCAATGGGTTGACGAGGCCTGCGGGTGTGTGATCCTTAACTTTGGTAAGTCGGGTATCTCACCCAGGCTCAGATTATGATGCAAGTGTTCTACCACATGACTCTTGAGGGTTATTTCTCATAATATCAACAAGCATTAGGATGGATGTGATCCTTACCTCTTATATAGCAAGTTGTATCTTTCCCATTGGTTACATCATGGGATGGTTGTGATCCTTGCTTGATAATTTGTTTTGCTCTTATTTCTCGATGAGATGACATAACATGAGAGTGTCCAATTGGACCTTCCTCATTGAGTGATAAGGTGGTAGATTTATCTCCCTGGTGATTCTTCTTCTTTAGATTTTAGAATGTTTCAGCAGATAAAGTTTATAAGATATAGGACATGATATGTCGACAAGTCACATATGATTATTACATGATGCAGTTGGAATTTGTCCCAAGCTGAGAGGGAGTGTTGATCTAGAAGCTCACTAAAAAGTTACAACCATGGGACTAGATTCCTTTTTTCAAGAGGACTAATTTTGACTATTGAAGTTCTCGAGTTGGACAAGGGAAAGTGTATTTATTAAGAAAATCCCACATGTTCACATTTGGATAGGTCGGCCCTAACAGTAAATTGGTCACCCTTGGAAGCCTATAAATACAATTGACCTCAAGCTCATTTGGACATCAGAAAGCATCTTCTTCTTCTATTATTCATTGATTTGTTCACACAAGTCTGTGGTTGGGTCGAGTAAATTGGTTCATACATGTCCAAAAATACAAGGTTTGAAGCTCGCACGTGTTCTATGGTTTTGGGTCACAATTGCAGGCTCGTCAAAAGCATTTTTTGGCTATAATCATAGGCTTTCAAGCACAGGGGTGTGGTTGGAATCTCTCAACTGCATGCATCCTTCTTCATTCGTGTGGTTGAGCTTTAGGGTTGTATTTTGACATTTTACCGTAGTTGACCGAAGGTAGGACAAGTTGATTTTGATCTGGGTTGATGCTAGAAACATATTTCTGAAAGGTTTTGGGTTAATTTTGCTAGATGACTTTGTATTGGGCTCATTGTACTCTCTGCTGAAAATTTTATGACTATCTAATATAATAATAATTTCAAAGGGTTTTCCCCATAGTGGTTTTTTTCCTGGTCTTTGAAAAAATCTCGTGTCTCTTGTTGATGTGTTGATTGTCTCCTTTGTCATTGCATTTACTATGATATCTTCAATCATCAGTTGATGATTGGAAATATAAATTATTATTGAAAATATTGCTAATTGGGGAATTGAATTTGGATAGAAGTAATTGAAACAGCATAGAGCAGTGTGAGATTTAACACACAGTCCTTTTATCTATGGGAATGTAGACATAAACTAGACTACCGAAGATGCACAAATGCCTCACATTTCGTTTCACTCCTATAAAAAACTCTTCAGGAGTCACATCCGCCAATATTATGTGAGGACTCCTATTATGCATATACGCAATTTTATTGTAGGCCTCCACCCACAAAAACATGGGAAATTCTTGATCATAGATCATTTCCCTCGCTACCACCATGATGATTCTATTATTCCTCTCTGCAACCCCATTATGTTGAGATTTATATGAAATTGTGAGCTCCTTCTTAATTCTTGATTCCCTATAAAAATATATGAACTCATTGGGCATATAATCACCCCCATTATCTGATCTCAACGTATTAATCTTCTTCCAAGCCTGGTTTTCCACAAGAGATTTTAACTCTTGAAATTGATCAAAAACCTCATCCTTGGTCTTCGGGAAGTAGATCCAATTTTTCTAGAAATAATCATCTATGAATGTCTCAAAGTAAAAGGACTCTTTGATCGATGTCATAGACATATGACCACAAATATCTGAGTGCAACAAGTCTAAAACTCCCTTAGACCTGGTGTTGTTGTGAGGATACATAACTTTGTCATTAGAGGAAATTTCAGCCTGAAAGTGCCCATGAAATTTTAATATATTTTCCATGTCATAATATGTAAACCAATCAAAATCCTTTAAATTTAAAAATAGGTACATGTAAATATTTTGGAGGGAAAAGAAGAAAAAATACTTTTTTAATTGTATTTTTGGCTTATCTCCTTAAAGGTTTACGCAAATTTCAAGTGTAGACACTCGTTAAATGCGGAATTAAATTCCGCATCCAACGAGTACCCATTTTGAATACTTTTGAGAAGACGCACATTGATAAAAATCACAGATACATTAAAAACGTATGTTGAACATGATTTTTTAATGTATCAATGTGGGTCTTCTCAAAAGTATGCATAATTGGTACTAGTTAGATGTCTAATCTAATTTTGCATCCAACAATTGTCTACACTTGAAATTTGAGTAAACATATAAGGAGATAAGCCAAAAGTACTATTAGAAAAGTAGTTTTCTTCTTTTCCCTCCAAAATTAATAACTCTTATTTTATTATTTTATTATTGTTTCTTAGGATGGAACTTTTAGGCTAAAATTTCCTCTAATGCCTACTTTATAGGTGCACGCCCTTTACACACCACATCCTACTCCACCCTAATCTTTGTAAAACTAGTAACCATCCTCTACAAAATAGGAAGAGTTTTGTAGTGTAGGTGTCCCATCCTCCTATGCCAAATATAACTCTGGATATTACTCTCATGTATGAGATCCCTCACGGGTTTTCCTCTCGAAAAATAGAGATCCCTTTCCCTTCTTATGATCACCCACTTCTTGATGATATTGGTCCCTTTCAGCCCAATAGCCACTTCACTTCTTGTCAAGATGACTTATAGTCTTTTGTATTTTATGGTTGAAATTGAAAGGAGAATTTTCCCCAACCTTGGTACATATAGCACCTAATTCACCTCCATGATGCCACCTGAGTCCATATGAAACTCAATACTACCAGTTCCTTCTACTGCATACTTGTCTTTATCACCAAGCTCCATATGTACATCCTTAGGTCCCCTAGTCATGTTGGTGAAGACGTCTCGAGATACCTTCATATGACGAGATGCTCCACTATCCACAAACTAGACACCTCTCATGATAGTTCCAGAAAGGAAATACACTAAGGTGAAATTGTTATTCAGAAATTTGTCATTGTCCTTGTACTCCCCGTTCCTTGATCCTAGAGGACCCATACAGTGACCCTTGTGTACTTTCCAAACATGGAATACATACCCCTAAACCACACTTTTTCTGCCAAATCATCTCCCTTTACAACTTTTCTGGAAGATCCCTGTAAAAACCTGGTTTTCAAGGTCAGTGCTTTGTCTCAGTGTTGACCCGCGCCGATAGTAGAGATTTGCACTGAGACTTGCGTCGATTAGTGCTCTGTCTTAATTTCGGACCCGTGTCGATCCTCTTTTGGAAAGTTTTTTAAATAGAAGGGAAGCTTCCGCAACTAGAAGCTTCGTGAGGCGGCAAGCTGGAAGTTTTTTTTGAGGATATGGACGAGGAATTCCCCTTTGGGTTTCTTGTTCCCAAGAAATAGGAACTACTCCAAATGATAAGCTTTTTTCCCATTATTTGAGGGCCCATAACCTCCTTCTCCATTTTTATATAAGGAGACCTCTTTCACCTCTGCTGCCTTAGTTAGAGTTAGCATAGAGAGAAGAAGCAATCATAGCTTCAGGAGAATAGTGTAGAGTGTGATTGTTTTTGTGTGTTAGGAACATAGTGAGATCTTAGACCTTTGTGTACGTGGATGTTGCAAACGTGCTTGGATACAGACCTGCCGAAGGAGAGCCTCAACATCAAGGCTTAGTTGTAAACTCCCTTTCTCTTTATCATAATAAAATTCATCTGATGTTTATATTCCACTCTTGTTTACATTTATAATGATATTTCTAGCATTCCTTGATCAGTTAGATAGGTTGTAATTGTTTTATTTTTGTCATTTTTTTACACTTATCGTGGTGTCTTGATTTTCTGTATAGATAATCAAACGTTGTTAGCAGTGTGTATCGAGCTTGAGGAGAGCGACGCATCAAGAAGCTTTGATGGAAGATGACAACATAGCATCAGAACAAGGTAGGTCATCTTCCTTGCCCTGAATTTCATATACAATCTAGGAAGGTAGATGTTAGTATGTTTCCATAGTTGCTAGACCCACCCTAGGGCTAGAGGGATCGCCTCTGTCCGTAGAGGGGATTTACCTGGAGAACAAATTGGAAACTCCACTGGGGAGTTTCCTTTGAGTTTTTCACTCTTTGAGGTCTTATTCATTCAACGAGTTTAGTCGAAAAACCATTTCCATGTGTGTTCCTATGTTTTTCATCAATTACAATCTTTTAGTTTTTTCTTTAAGTGGTGATTCTGGTCTTGGTTAGGAGAAATTGTTTGTTTTTTTCTTTTTCTTTTTCAGGCATTGGCTCTTTTATTTGTCTAACATTTTTGCCGATTGGCGCTAGTTTTCAGTTAACAAGCTGCACCAATGGGACATTGGCGCCAGTTTCAGCCCCTAAAGTCTGCCAATTCCAACATGTGTGAAAAATTAAGATTTTTTCCCTAAGTCTTTCACCAGTGTGTCTTTCCCTTCCAGTCTTTTTCTCTATATGATTACATGTTCTCCCCTTCACTCAAGTTGTTTTGATTGGCTCATTGGCTTGGTTTTGGTCGTTTTTTTTTGTCCTTTCTATTGGGACGTGCATCCTACATCCTAGGTTTTTCTAGGGTTGTGCATCAATTGCCTGGTTGCATGCTTCACAGGATATCGCCCTGCTGATTGAGCCACTCTCCTTTCTTAGTGAGCTATCTCTAGTTGATTGCCTTTTTCTTTTTGGTTAATTGAGTGTTCAAGTCTCAAGTGTCTCTCGAGTTCATTTGGTCTGCTTGTTCGCTTGTGAGCATAGACTACATTGCTCATTGTTCAACTGAAAAGTCTTCTTTCTTTGATTTCTTGATGTAAAAGGGAATGAATGCCTTGTTTTTATCCCATGCTTTGGAAGTCCTATTTTTCCTTGAACTCATATGTCTTGTAGCATTTTGAGGAATTTCGTTACAAATTGTTCAAAACAGGTTTGTATTCTTAATGTTTGTTGCATCCTTTTTGCATTAAGGAAATTTGCATCCATTTAGTTTTCGTCTCAAAGTTTTCTTTTTTGTAAAATGAATTAGATCAAGTTGCATTGAAAAGTCATGTTTGAAATTCATCATTGAACTTATATTACATTGTTTAATGATTGAAAACTAAAAATCGAATTGAGTGCATTCTCCTTAATTAAAATCTTGCATTAAGTAGATTCTCATTTCACCGAAAAATGCATTGAGTGCATTCTTACTCATTCAAAAGAAAAAGGAAATTGTGCATAGATTACAATTGCATAGTTTTCCAAAAGAGAATTTTTCATAGATTACATTGCATAATTCACATCTTTTAATGTTTTAGATTACTTTTGGATAGTGGAAGTCATATAATTAGGAAGAAGTTTCGTTTGCAGTATTATTGTTTGTTGCATCATTGTTTGAGACTCTTCCATTAACTAGATAGAATTCATCGAATCGAAATATTTATTTCCTCATATAGATACATATAGAAGTTCTTTGATGAAAACAGTATGGCCTTGAAATTGAAACCTAATTCAAGATAAACCATTAAAATTTATTCAATCAACCTAAGGAAGCATTGAAACTTAACGCTCATACTTAGAGGTCTAGGCTAGTGACGTGTTCCGGTGTCATTAAACCTAGTAGTTGTCGTTCGCCATCTAACAGTAGACAGCACTAGCACGGACTTGTGCTCCCCGTACCGTCGAGTATATAAATGGATACCCTCATAGGTTGCAATTTTTTATCCATAGGAAGCCGAGTTTGCCACCCTGCAACCGTGATACACTGAACACAACATTTGAGGAGACTGCCTGCACATACGTCAAGTCCTTGTTCATTTCTCTTTCATTTGATCACCAAGGTGTATATTGTAGTTCACGAAAACTTGGTACACCCTCTTTCTTAGATTACCTGAGTAGTCATTTTGGTCTTTTCGTGACTCTCTAAAATTGAAAAGATCATCGAGCACTTTTCCTTTCACGCTCGTTTAAACTGAAAGCGACTAGAGTCACATTTTTTCCTTTTCTCGACTCTTGAAATATGAAAAGGCAGAGTTTTTTTCAGTGTCTTAAAAAATTTACTGTCCACAAAATATTACTGCTTAAATTTATCTTCCTTATTGTTTTTTAGGTTTGTTTCCAATGGCAATGTTTCCAGAGTTTACCAACCAAGGAATCACCTCATATGGGAATCCTGGTCCTTTTCCTTCATTATCATTCGGGAATGTTGGTGCCCTGTATATGGCAACGTTGTCCCTCCCGCGATTAACCATTGGTCTTTCAGTTGGTTGTTTTCAACCCCTGTGGTTTCGAACATCTAAACAATTTCACAACCGAGTTCTCCTCCGCCTGAACCATGTTAACCCCATGTTGATCCTAAGATTGACCCCTCGCCTTCTTCACCCATTTCTTCACCTCATTCTTCCTCTTCGCCTAGTGACAGTTTAGGTTCTAGTACTCAGGTGGTTAAGAAGAAGAAGAAGAAGGAAAATAAGCTAGGGGGGGAATCAGAAACTATTGCTACCCAGGCAGCTGATATCGAGAAACCTCCCACTTCATCTTGTAGAGTCAAATTCCCTTGCAATATATGTGAGGGTGACCACCTTCTTCGTGATTTCCCTAGTATTCCCAAGGTGCTGGAAGTGTGGTATGTTGGTTTGATTCATCCTTCATCATAAACCTTTGGGCATCATGCTGATGATGAGCCTTCAACTAAAGATAATGAGACTCGTAAGAAACAGGGTAAGATGAAATTTCCTTGTATTTTATGTGAAGAGAACCATCCCATTCACCTATCTCCTTATATGGATGAAGCTTCTAAATTATTGGATACCCTTTCAGCTTCTGAGTCTTGTCTTCCTATCAGTTACCGGAATTTTTCTTCGAGTCCTCTAATAGTTGATCAAGTCATTGATAGGGATTCATCTCCAGTTAATTCAACTCTCTCTGAAATTCAGTATCCCGAGTCCATTTCCGACCAATAGTTGGTTGAGAAGAAGGACGACTTGGTTCCATCTACAGTTCATCAGGTCTTTTCCATCGAGAGTGGGTCTCATCTAATTCAAGTTCTTTTTGTTTCCTCTGATTTCGCGGGATCGAAGGGCGATCCCCTTGCTTCTATAATCCAGGAGGGTGATCGTCCAACTCCTGTCGCCACAGTTCCAGAAAGTGATCCTCCTTCTCTCATTCCAAAATTTCAAGAGGATGTTCTTTCCGCTCCTGTAACGCAGCGAGATAATCCTCTTATTCCTATGGCAGCCCCTCCATGTAGTTTGGTCGCTTCCTTTTATTGGATTTGATTCACGGGATATCGTCTTCCTTCTTACGTACCCTTTGAGATCACTGTACAGGCCTACAATATGGTTGTACTGGGCATGATTATAGATGAAGGTGCCTCGGTTAGTATTCTATCCTCAAATACATGGCAAGCTTTGGGTTCTCCACAACTTGTGCCTGTTACTCAGAATCTGTTCACTTTTAACATAGGAACAAGTTAACCATTAGGGATCCTTCTGAAGTTGCCTATTACTTTGGGAGGGAAAATCATCTATATAGACATTATGGTTGTCCAAGGCCCCTTGGATTTTAATTTACTCCTGGGGCATGACTATGCTTATGCCATGGGCACGCTTGACTCTTCCCTCTTTCATGTGATCTGTTTTTCACATGAATGTCAGATCGTGACCATTGATCAACTTTTATTCTTTGGTCCTGATTTGACATCTGGTCTACCATCATCCCTTCCTGGTCCTTACCTTCCGGTGATATCTTCTCTACCATAGGTTAATTATGTGGCCATCTGTTCCATGTTCGTGCCCACTGATCATTCAGTCAATGAGGTAGTACACAGTGTCCTGGGGGCATTGGATCGTAATTTCCAGAGCGTTGTTCTCCCGTCAGATGAGAAACTCTTGGAAGCCATGACTTCTTATTCTTCATGATGAAGGTCTTCAGAGCAGAGTTCGTTTTCCTGTGTCAAGCTCCTTAAAAAAAAGAAACAAGCTTCTTCAAAGAAGAGTTTGTTTTCTTGTGTCAAGATATTTTAAAAATGAAACAATCTCTTTGGAGCAGAGTTCATTTTCTTGTGTCAAGCTCCTTAAAAAATGAAACTAGCTTCTTCGGAGCAGATTTTGTTTTCTTGTGTCAAGCTCCTTAAAAATGAAAGAAGCTCTTCGAAGCAGAGTTTTTTTTCTTGTGTCAAGCTCCTTAAAAAATGAAACAAGCCTCTTTGGAGCATATTTTCTATTCTTGTGTCAAGCTCCTTAAAAAATATAACAAGGTGTCACAAGGATAGTTCTTTTACTATGTCAACTTGTTAAAAAATGAATTAGGTCTTAAGGATAGTTCTTTTATTGTGTCAGCCTCATTAAAAAATGAAACACGTTCCCGTTCAATTCGAATCTTTGATCAGATCTCGTAAAATCCCAATCAAGTCTTTCACTTTATCTCATAACTGAACCTTCACTCCATACAGTGAATGGACTGAAGCTTGGGGGGTATGTACCTTGAATTGAGTCACCATGCTGGGGGCATGCAAAAAATTTCAAGCATAGTTTATCTTTGTTTCAAGCTTGTGTGAAAATGAAACCAATATGAAGCATAGTTTGTTTCCATTTCAAGCTTGTGTAAAAATAAAACCAACTTCAAACAAAGTTTCCTGATTTCAAGCTTATGTAAAATGAAACTATTCTTACTTTAACTCTCGTGATTTCCATTTTATCGGCCTATTTTTCCAGATGAACCTTGGTTTTCTCATTCCATCATCACCATCTACTTGGCCGATCATATGCCTTCACTTGATTGTTTCACCCATTCCTGAGGAACCACTGCAATGAGTGGTCTTGTTAGCCAGCCTCTTGACCTTTACTTGTTCCACCATCACTGGAACCAGTTGCTACCCTTAATACCACTCATTCCTCCAGGAGGAGTCAATTTTCAACTCTTTTATGACTCTTCAAAATTGAAAATGTTGTCGAGGCTCTTGTCTTTTTGAACTTGTTAAAGGCTACAAAACGATATCTACCCAGTATATGTTTACCCCTTTTTTGGGTTTGGATGGATTATTTATGAAAAATGAATACCTTAGCCTATCGTGACTAAGAGGTTCACTCAGATATCATTTTCTAACTTTTCGGATCTGTGAGACTACCTACGAAAAGGGACTTTCTGGAGTTTTATTTTCTTCTTCTTTTCAAGCTCTCTAAACATGAAAAGATATCGAGTTCTTCCTTTTTTAGACTCATTAACCCCTAAATGAAATTAGAAATCATCACCATGACATAATTGAGTTCCTCCTTCTTGGGGCTCGTAAAATGTAATAGGATGGATTTGTCCGACGGAAAAACTTGTATGACAAGCATATGCTATCCTCTTCAAGTTTGTGTAAAAGTAAAGAGGTACTCGCCATAAATGGTGGGGGAAAATGGAATTTATTCGTCAGTTGTGTTGGCAGTATGTCACTCTTGAACATGAAACTTATCTGCAGTTCGTTTCAGGTTGGGCCATCTTCACTCTGTCATTTTTCCTCCATGGGTTTGGGAAATCCATTTGCCTCTCATCTGATTACCAATCTTGTCAACATGACCTCTTATTCTATTTGAGTCAAATGCTTCCAAATTCCAGAGTCGTGTCGTCGATATGTTCAAGAGCAAAACCTTCTGCAGTTTGTACATTCCTTGATCCTCTGTTTTAGTATTGATTAACACTCATATTACATCCTCTGTTTCATGTCGATGATGTGGGATTCATTATGACCCTCCTTCGACGAATCGCTTCCTATCGACTTCCACTCATTATCCGGGAAGTCGATCTAAAGACTCATTTCTGGTACCATAGACCTTACATGCCCTAATGGCAAGTTCTTCGCATTCGAAGATGAGTTCTCATCATTGGCCTTCGATCGAGTGATTTCACGCGTGTTCAAATCCAACTCACTGTTCACATTTCGTGGATTGTACTATTAGTATCTTGAGAGCCATTGTCATCATTGGTGGTTTCTCTCGCGCCTGTTAACGATTTACGCCATTGACTAGTAATCAGGCGATTTTCTTGCATGTTCAACTTCAACCCATTTATTCGCATGCTTGAAATTGCACTTGATCAGGTCGTGATGGAGTGCAAGACCCTGGATTTATTCTCTAGAGTCCAGGTTGCGAGGTGACATGGTTTTTCCATGATTGGATACATGTTTCTTTTAGATGGATAGTTGCGACCATACGATGAGTCTATATGAGATCCTTCCGAGATGGAGGGTTGCGACCATACCATGGTCTCTTTTTACGGATGGCTGTGTCCATACCTTGATTCATGTATTTTCATAATATTTTTCAGTTATGTATATGTGTCTATGATTGATTTGCAGGTCTCCCGACAGCAGCGTCTAGTTCCTCGCACATACCTGTAAAGCATTTCACCCATCACTTGTGTTTGGACTTCATACTTTATGGGGCATATGTTACACATCAATTTGTCATTGTCCTTGTAATCCCCGTTCCTTGATCCTAGAGGACCCATACAGTGACCCTTGTGTACTTTTTAAGCATGGAATACATACCCCTGAACCACACTTTTTCTGCCAAATCATCTCCCTTTACAAATATTCTGGAAGATCCCTATAAAAACATGGTTTTCAAGGTCGGTGCTTTGTTTTAGTGTCTGAGTTGTGCGGATAGCAGAGATTTTCACTGAGACCCACGTTGATCGGCACTTTGTCTTAATGTCGAACCCACGCCGATCCTCTTTTGGAAATTTTTTTAAATATAAAGGAAGCTTCCACGACTAAAAGATTCGTGAGGTGGCGAGCTAGAAGTTTGTTTTGAGGATATGGCCGAGGAATTCCCCTTTGGGCTTCTTGTTCCCAAGAAATAAGAACTACTCCAAAGGATAAGCTCTTTTCCCATTATTTGAGGGCCCATAACCTCCTTCTCCATTGTTATATAAGGAGACCTCTTTCACCTTTGTTGCCTTAGTTAAAGTTAGCATAGAGAGAAGAAGAAATCATAGCTTCAAGAGAATAGTGTAGAGTGTGATTTTTTTTGTGTGTAAGGAACATAGTGAGATCTTAGACCTTTGTGTACAAGGGTGCTGCAGACGTGCTTGGATACAGACCTGTCGAAGGAGAGCCTCAACATCAAGGCTTGGTTGTAAACTCCCCTTGTATTTATCATAATAAAATGCACTAATGTTTATCTTCCACTCTTATTTACATTTATAATGATATTTCTAGCATTCCTTGATCAGTTATATAGGTTGTAATTGTTTTATGTATGTGATGATTTTATGCTTGTCGTGGTGTCTTGATTTTCTGTATAGATAATCGAACGTTGGTAGCAGAGTATATTGAGCTTGAGGAGAGTGACGCATCAAGAAGCTTCGATGGAAGATGATGACATAGCATCAAAACAAGGTAGGTCATCTTCCTTGCTTTGAATTTCATTTACAATCTAGGAAGGTAGATGTTAGTATGTTCCCGTAGTTGCTAGACCCACCCTAGGGCTAGAGGGATCACCTCTGTCCATAGAGGGGATTTACCTAGAACCCAGAAGCTTTTCTCAAACTTATCTACCATCTCTTCCATCTACGTAGTATTTGTTGTAGCATTCTTTCCCTTTCCCTTCTTCTTGTTTAGATGCTAAATACAAAAATGCTCGAACTTGTGACAACAAAATCATTTAACTTTGCTAATGTCCTTTTCCATTTTATTCTATGAATATCCTCCTCCACTCTTATTCTGCTTGGCCTTCTCTTTTCCCTTTTTTGCAACAAGAGCAGGCTCATATTTCTCCTCGGCACCCTTTCGATGTCGTTCGATCAATGAGTTCTCCCATATCTCATTTTGGATGAAGTCGCTCCAATCAGGAATATTTTGCATAGGAAGGATCCCATCCACAAAGGTGGTCCAGTACTTAACAAAATGCTTGAGAGAAACTTTCACTAGAGATCTATGCGTTGTGAATTGTTAAAAAATTGCAATGCCATGAAACTTCTATGTATCACTTAATGAAGAAAATCAGAAAAAATAATAAAAAATATAAAAAAATAACACAATGAAAACCTTATGCTTAATTTGCTTCCTTAATTTTCACTAGACCTCTTGAAATAAATATATGCAGTGGAATTTAAATCAGAGAGATCAATCACATGTTTCAAAAATAATTCACCCACAACAATTCTTCACCATCTATTAATCTAGAAAATTTTGGTTGTTTAACCCATAGAGATACAAGGAGAAATACAATATTCAAAACTTGTAGCTTGAATCCCACAAAATAAATTTGGCCCAAGGAATTTGGCGTTAATGAAATCAGCCTCTAGAAGAAATTGTCCTTGAGAAATCGTCCCAAATAATCAGCTAGAAAAATCAACCCATGTCCTCCTTGTGTGCCACTACTGTGCACTACGGAAAACTTGGCCCTCTAGAAATTTGTATTTCTCTAGATTAAATCGACATCCCTCCATCAACTTGGGCCTACAATCTCCTCCACTTGGCCTCCTGAATTTTCCCTCAATCCACTCACACTTCTCCTTCTCTATGCTCTAGCCCACTGAGCCACTCGCACTAGAGAAAATCGCTCTCTCTATGATGACTCGCTCAATTAAGTTTCGTGTGCCTTCACCTCTTCACTAGGCTTCCTTTATAATATTCATTAAGCCCAAATAAATCTTCTAAAACATCTATGAGATCAACGGTTGATATTATTTCTTATTCACTTAAATAATTAAATTATTTTTCCTTAGAAAATTGCTTAATAGTCCACAATAATTAATCACCTTTCATTATTGTACTTTTCCTAAGTTAAACTTAGAAAAGAGGACATAAATCACTTACTCCACCAAGAAAACACATAGAAGAGGCAAATAATGTCTTCTACATGCGAAGACATAAAACCTATGTAGAATACCTTCTGAAGTTACCACAAGCTTCAATAGTTTATCTATTTTTACTTTGATGGTTGAAGCTTTCACAAGATGGAGAGGCTATTATTTTTGTGGAATTAGGTATTCATTCAACCCTGTGTCTATATCATAGTTTGACAATGTTTAAATCAAGTTAAGGAATTTTAGTGTATGACTAAGCAAAATCATTGTAAACTCTTGGAAGAATGCTTTATAAGTGGTTCTTCCTTGAAATACCATGCTATCTACATGACTAGCGAAGAGTTTGGTGAGTCATAGTGGAAAAATATTCTTTAACAAAATTGAAAAACCAAACTATTTCCAAGTAGACTCCAAACCAAATAACACACATATACTCATTCATCCCTACAATTTATTGTTCTTCTAAAAGTTAGGCTCAATCAGAGAGCAGGTATAGTAAGCAAGGCCGACCTTGCCCAAAAAGAAAAACTTACAAGACTCTAAGGAAATGGTTTATTTGATCATTAAGGAGCTTTCTCCTTCTGCCAATGAGGTCATTATTATTACAAGTTCACTAATGAACAACATGAATATCAAGATATACATGTATCGGGCCAATCTAATATGAGTTTTGTTCAGGATCACAAATGAGGCATTTTTTATTCAAATTGAGGGATATATGAAACAAGTTATTATTGAAAAGAATCTTGTTGTAGCCAGTGTGACACTTATTAGTGGAATTCACTTTGCTTCAAACCAATCCCAATATTGTGAGATGATATGATAATGAGGTCTACGCATTAGGGGTATTTTGAGGTCAAAAATGGGACTCAAACCAAAAATGTACTAACAAAATCATCTTTAAAAGACTCAATAGGATTCAAGATGATGATAGCATCCCCAAGGGTAAATGTTTTGGAGGGAAAAGAAGAAAACTAATTTTTTAATTTTATTTTCAACTTATCTCCTTATAGGTTTATTCAAATCTAAACATGATGTTTTCATGTAATTTCAATCTTTTTCATTGTGGGTCTACTCAAAAGTATGCAAATTGGGTACTTGTTGGATGTGGAATTTAATTTTTCATCCAACAGGCATCTACACCTGAGATTTGAGTAAATCTATAAGGAGATAAGCCAAAAATACAATTAAAAAAAGTATTTCTTTTTCTTTTTCTTTAAAAATTCAATACTCTTATTTTATTATTTTAACTAATATTTTATTATTTTCCTTAGGAGGCCCATTTTAGACCTAAAAAATCCCCTAATAAAGAAGTTCAATTCCCTGTTTCGCTTGTACAATTTCATGCACTAGGCTTACTTAAACAAATTTGACAAAATGATAGTTTGGTCATAACCAGGGTGGTGACCAGTTTAACTAGAGGATAAATTCATTCACCTTTACCACAATTCCTTTTGATCTGTTATGCCAATCAATTTATATGATAATAGAGTTTAAATACCTAAGCACCTAATCGCTATTTTGACTACCTGGAGGGTTGTTTTCAAAACAAAGTACAAATGGTCATATCTGAAGTTGCAAGAGCTACAACAGAGTTGAGAGGAGAGACTAGTTGGCAGTTAACTAGTTAAGAGTTCTCTAATTTTATGCTTTTTGTACACTAAGAAAGGTATAAATGACACATGCATTAGCAGTTACAAACTACAATATTGATATGGAGAGCTTGATTTCATATCAAAATCGGAGCATATTCACTTTGGCTACTACTAACCTATTGAAAATAGGAAATGAGTCAAGTGTGGACCATTGGATGAAAAAAATCACGAATTCTATGTCAAATATAGTGGATGAGTTCAAGATTGTGGTTGTAGAAGTGATTCAATCTATGTGCTTAAAGTACCCATAGAAATATCAAACACTAATGAAATTTTTAAGTAATATACTAAGAGAAGAAGGGGGTTTTGAATATAACAAATCTTTTTCAGAATCTATTGGATGGATATATAGGTCAAATGCAATTGTTGATGAATGCGTTGTTGCTTCCTTTGTGGATGGAATTGAATCATAAATAGTTGGATATGAATCTATAAGTGATTCCATACCAATTGGTTTTTTTGATGCTACTTATTCTCAGACAAATAAGTGATGTCAAAGATTTATTGGAAAATTTTGTAACATTGTGAAATTGTTGTGATCATCTTGAAAATATCACCCACCAGTGCATTTTTGGTCATTCAATGATCACATATCGAGATTAAAATATCAAATTCATCTCAACAGTGAGTCCCCTGGATTTGCAAGCAAGAAAAATAGTATTATACCTTTATACAAAATTACAATGATGGTAAAAATTAGTACTATAACTGAAATTTTCAAACCTTTTCTAATGATGGCAATGAATTTCCCCCACTGTGTAATGTCTGATTTACAATACTCCAAAAAATAAGAAGAATATTATATCTATTTTCAAACAAAAATTGGAGATTATTTATTTTGATACAAAGGAATAAAGTTGTGTGGGTGGATAAATAGGGATGAGTTATCTAAAAATGTGGTGCTAATTAGATAGAGGTTGGATTGTTATCAAGTCCTCTTCGTTTGTGTATAAAAATAGCAAGTGTAGGAATCCTCCACTTTCTCGGTGTGTATTTCATGTTCTCCACTTATTGCAGCATGCATTTTATGTCCTCCACATATTGCATGGTAGGTTTGTTTATTTCTTCTTCCATCTTCAATGTCAATCAACCAAAACTACCATATAATTCCCATGAAGCACTTGTTCAGTAGTTAACTGAAACTTAGGGTCAGGCTCAATCATCTGCCAGACAAGAATCTTGGCATGATCAGAAATTTTTGTCAATGGATCTCTTTTGAAATCTATTTGACCCCAAAGAATGGCTTGAGAAACCCCCTACTTTCTTTTAGCCCATAATCGTGGCACTCCACACAATAAAATGTATAGGATGACCCTTTCACTTCACACATCAACCTCTGGTCCATATTTTCACTTTAGGACTTCCAGTTCCATGTAATATGGATTATCAACAATTTCAAAAAATCACTCACCTATATTAAAGAACACAAAAATACTGAATCGATATCCTTCAAATTTGAATTATCCTTTTTATTCACAAACAAAAAAATATCAGGTTTGAGGTCTCGGTGCATCACCCCATTTTTGTGACACATCTAGACAACTTCAGCAATAGTGTATAGAACAACAGTTGCAGCATGCTTACTGTAATGGCCTCTAGCAACGATCCTATCAAAGGGATCTCCACCCTCACAGAGCTCCATTATGAGATGCACAGCATGGTCACCCTCATACGTGGATTTCAAGGTAAAAATGTTCAAATGTTGAGGAAAATTATTCATTATAGCTACTTCTCACCTCACATCTTCAATATTTACCGCAGTTTTGAGCTTCAGCTTAGAAATATACTTGCAAGCTAGCATTTATTCAGTCTCCATGTTAGTACAAAGATAATTGATTTTGAGCTCACCCTTATCGATTTCTCTTCCCAACACATACCTATCATGAATGTCGCATCCAACGGCCAATCCTTTCTAAACCGAAACTCAGAATCCTCTGGCAGGGTTAAAGTCCATAAGAACAAATTCATCCTATGTTATCTTTTCACATTCTTTGATCCTCTACAAGATCTGCAATAGTTCCCAATGTTGAAACTTTAGTTAAACTGAGAGGGGGGGAGTGAATCAGTTTAACACCTTCAAGAATCTTTTAAAACTTTTCAATTAAACTCATTTACAATTTATCTTTCATGATTAATTTTATATGGACAAACACATATAAATATTTAAAAGCAAGTATAACGACAGGTCTGCTTAAAGAACGTTAAGTATTAAACGGAGTGAATAACAAAAAATCAACACATGAACATGTCTACTTTCTGAGACACCGAATATACATGAAACCCATAAAAGGAGAAAACACATGTTTACATTCGATGCTGAAAACCAAACTCCAACTCCCTCTGTGTTGATTTTCTGTAAGCACCAACCTACAGGAGGCTTCAACCTCGAATTCTGCAAGCTACAACTTGCAAGGAAGCTTCAACTCCCTCTCTTTTCATAAAAGAAACATTTGTTGATTTACCTTGGATATCAGCTCTGTTTTGTACCTTTGATTTCTTTTACTATACTCCAGTCTTCATATCTGCTTGATTATTTCTTTTTCTTCAATTCTACATTCTCTTCTCTTTTATCAATTTCCTCAGAGAAATGTACCATTTCAATTTTACAGCGGGATTTTATCTTTCTCTGGAGACTTGCCAATTACATCACAAACAATATAAACAGTTAAAAAATTTCATTCAATTACAGTATATATTTCGAATAGCACTCCACTCTTTCTCTTTTCCTTACACCTTCATCCAACCCCACTCTCTTTTTCATTTTCTCTTTTATTCATTTCCTTGTTCATTGCAATTATACAACTGTTGTATGTACAACTGCCGTTTTAATCAAACATAAAATAACTCTCGGCGTTATACAAATAATAAAACGTTTTAATACTTAGAATTCCCTTACGGGCCCACTCGCTGAACTTTTTCTATCTTCTGATGCGATGCGTTACTGTCCACGTATTGGAAATGTGCATGTATTGTTTTGTGTATACACATATGTGCCGCAGTGCTTTCCTTTCCTCTTAAACTTTGGATTAATTAACTTGGAGCAAACCTGTTCTTAGTCTTATCTTTTGGATGGACCCCACATGCCAGCTATACTCCACTCGTGACCTTTCACATATTTCCGATTGCGATTAATCGCAATCGCGACTTCCATTGAGTTGCTCCGATGCTCTACTACTTCTCTGATGAGATCAACCACTGTTCATTTTGATGTGCCGATGCAATTAGGCTGGAACTCAAACATATAAAACCACATTTTATACGCCCATCGGGTCCGGAACTCAATCGCAATCGTAATCTATTGTTAACTTGTTTCGCTGTCAATTTTCCGATGCGATTGGGTAAGGGTCCCACCATATAAAGCTTTGGTTGTATTAAGGCCGAACAATAGAGTGCCTTTCATATATGTATATAGTATGTTTTGGACCTTTGTGTAAGTAATGCACTGCATACATATAGGCTTTTCGCTTCAGCTTTAGTGTACCTTCCAGCTAGGGTAATGATTCTCAGAATTTATGAAGGGGGGGTCCCACACTATATGTATAAGATCTTCAGTCAACACTTAATAGTTCAATAACCCAAGGGTTCTCCACTGATGCGATGAATGAAACAATAGTTATAAAACCATTGAAATACCTCGTTATATAGAAATGTTCAGTCTTTACTTGTAGAAGTCTGAGTGTTTTTGAAACTTTGGATTAAACACCCAAGTTATAATATTATACCGCAACATATATTAATTTGACTACCAAACTTCATATTTAAAGCTCTCGGGCCCACAGTATCCATATAACGTAACTTGGCTTAAGTCTCCCTTCTCATCCGATGGTGGAGAGCACGTCGCCTTGCCCCATGTGATCCGACGGATATCGCTTGGCTTAGATGCACGAGCGATAATGCACGATGAGGGGTGGTTTTCCAAAATCGCTCAGGGACATGTGTTGCCCAGCATATGGAACCGCGCTGATTTTCTAATTACCGC
The DNA here is from genome assembly GCA_034641835.2 of Pinus albicaulis. NCBI lineage: Eukaryota > Viridiplantae > Streptophyta > Pinopsida > Pinales > Pinaceae > Pinus > Pinus albicaulis. Next base: position 1,498,479,016 of record CM076581.1, read on the forward strand.
TTGCCCAATGAAGGCGGTGCGATCAAAACCGGAAACCCGCCTTTACTATTCACTCCAGTCACGGTTCCGCTGCTTTCTCCCTCAGGGTTCCATCGCGCTTATATATATATGAACTCTACCTTTCATGTGAAATTCCTCAATATAGTTTAATTAACAAAAACCAATTCCACTGTTTCTTTATATGATTCCGCTTACCCCTGACTGTTCGACATTACAATTAATGCACAGCATATTCAATCTTGTCGGCTTCTCCAGTGGTTCCTCTGTAAATGCCAGCCACTTCTGATTTCCTTCACCATAGGCAAACAACTTTGACACTCAGTCGACACTTCCACAGTTCAGTGGTTTCAACTTCGGATTCTTATTCAGCTACGCCTTAACTACAATAGGGGCTCATATTATGCATTGCCGAATACAACACCGACATAAATGTCAATTCTTTCAATAACCCACAGAACGCAATTCACCCCAATAACAGAGATTATTTGCACATTCTTTCACCATTTCTTCTGGACAGTCAAAGCCCATTCACACAGATTTCAGAACAGATTCCTCATTTATACATACAGGTTTAATTACAAACCCTTTATGCATTCAAAACCAGAGTACCATCCAAAAACCCTATCACAGAGTCTTATTCATACATGCCCACACAAACTCATACAATTTCTTATTGAACCTCTCAATTCACTGCCTTTGCTTCCTCTGCTCCTTGACTGATGCTGCTCCTTACTTCTCTTTTTTTTGCCTCTGCTACCTCTTTGCTGCCTCTGTTCCCTGTCTTCTACTGTGCCTTATTGTTGGTTCAGGTGCTGCTCCTTTGTGCTCCTTTTCCATCAATGACAACATTTCCAACAGTCTCCCCCTTTGGCATTTATGGCAACATATCCACAAATAATCCAATGCTTCCTCTGCCTATCTGCTTTTCCTCCCCCTTTGACATCAATGGCAAAGGGGTTGCTCATCTCTTAGTGGGGATTATATCCTTTTAATCCTGAGGACCTGTTTCATGCTTCCTTTACTGGCTGAGCTCCCCTTGGAATGATATTTTCATTTCTGTTCTCCCCCTGAAACTGTGCTTTCTCTTCATATCAAAGAGTAGCATCTACAGATACTACCCCTAGTTTATCTCTCAAATATTCAAATGGTTCTCTAGCAAGAGGTTTGGTAAATATATCTATTGTCTGTTCTTTTGTTGGTACATACTCCAGTTTTACTATCTTTTGAGCCACTTGTTCTCGGAGAAAATGATACTTGATTGGGATATGTTTAGTTTTTGAGTGAAGCACAGGATTTTTAGATATACTTATAGCACTTGTATTATCACATTTGATTGAGATAGGTTCATCAATGCTTACCTTCATGTCTTGGAGGGTTCGCTTCATCCACATGACTTGTGTACAACATGTTGCTGCTGCTATATATTCTACTTTTGCTGTAGACAGAGAGATAGATGTTTTTTTCTTGCTTAACCATGCCACCATACTTTATCCTAAATAGAATGCACCTCCACTTGTGCTTTTCCTGTCATCAACACAGTTGGCCCAATCTGCATTTGTGTATGCTGTCAAAATGAATTTTTTGCCTTTTGGATACCATAGCCCATAATGTGCAGTCCCTTGTAGATATCTGAATATTCTTTTAATTGCTAGTAAGTGATTTTGTTTTGGTGTTGCTTGATATCCTGCCACAAGTCCTACAGCCAGCACAATGTCTGGTCTAGAAGCTGTTAGGTATAACAGACTTCCAACCATGGATCTATAAAGTTTTTGATCTACATCAGTTGTTCCATCATCTGCACAAAGCTTGCATCCAGTAGTCATGGGAGTTGACACAGGTTTGCAATATTCCATTTTGAATCTTTTCAACATCTCTTTTAGATATTTTTCTTGTGAGATAAATGTGTCTGTGCTCTTTTGTTGAATTTGTAGTCCTAGATAGAAGGTAAGCTCTCCAATCATAGGCATCTCAAATTCTGATTTCATCTCTTCAGCAAATCCTTTTGTTAACTCGTCTTTGCTACTTCCAAACATGATTTCATCTACATACACTACTACAATCAAAATTTCATCTTCATTTGATTTTATGTACAAGTTGTTGTCTACTCCCCCTTTCTTGAACCCCTGTTATTGCAAGTATTTGTCCAGGCTTGAATACCATGTTCGAGGAGCTTGTTTCAACCCATATAATGCTTTCTTTAATCTACAAACATAGTCTACATTATCTGTTAAGGAGAACCCTTCTGGTTTCTCCATGTAGACTTCTTCCTCTAAATCTCCATTCAGGAAGGCAGACTTCACATCCATTTGGTATACCTTGAAATCATGATAGCAAGCAAAAGCTAAAAACAGTCTGATAGCTTCCATTCTAGCTACAGGGGAAATTGTTTCATCATAATCAAGTCCTTCAACCTGTGAATATCCCTTGCACACAAGTCTAGCTTTATTTCTGATTACCTGTCCTTGTTCATTCATCTTATTTTTGAATACCCATTTTGAGCCAATGACATTTTTCTCACTGGGTCTTGGAACTAGTTCCCAAGTGTTGTTCTTCTCAATATGGTCCAATTATTCATTCATGGCATTCACCCAATGTTTGTCTTTTTTGGCTTCTTCAAACTTCTTTGGCTCTATTTGTGACAACATTGCGAGGTATACCTCTTTAGTCTGTTCAGTTAGCTGTATTCTTGTTTGTACACCTACACTCTTGTCTCCAATGATTTGATCTTCTGGATGGTTCTTCTGAATGTATCTTGAGGAGCTTTTTGATCTTAGATCTGTATCATTTGTTGGCTTGTTTATTTCAACATCATCTTGATTCTCTTCTTCATGAACTTCTGGAGGATTGCTGCAATCTATACTTCTTAACTTGTCTGATAGTTCTTCATCAAATCTTACATCAATACTTTCTACAATTTTGTGAAGTATTTTTTTGTAGCACCTGTAACCTTTACTCTTGGATGCATATCCTAAGAATATTCCTTCATCTGCTCTTGCATCAAACTTTCCCAAATTTTCGTCATTATTTTTTATAAAACACTTACTTCCAAAAACTCTAAAATGCTTGATTGATGCAGGTTTACCATGCCATAATTCATAAGGAGTCTTGTCACTGTTTGGTCTTAAATGAGCTTTGTTCAGGATATGCACAGCTGTGTGTACTGCTTCTGTCCAAAAGGTTTGAGGAATGTTACTTTCTTGCATCATGGCTCTGGCAATCTGTTGTACAGACATGTTCTGTCTCTCTGCCACTCCATTTTGCTGAGGTGTTCCTGCAATTGTGAATTGTTTCTTTATCCCATGCTCATTGCATAGGTCTAAAAAATCATAATCTGTAAATTCACCCCCTCTGTCTGATCTGATGCACTTTAGCTTGCATCCTGTTTGATTTTCTGTGAAAGCCTTGAATATTTTGAATTTCTCAAGTGCTTCTGATTTGTGCTTGAGAAATGCAACCCATGTCATTCTGGAAAAATCATCTATTATTAGCATGAAATAGGATTCTCCACTTGGTGTTTTAGTTCTCAAAGGCCCACACAGATCCATGTGAACAAGTTGAAGAGGTCTGCTTGTAGATAGCTTCTCTTTGATTTTTAAAGATGTACGGGTCTGCTTACCTAGCTGACAGGATTTACATATTGTATTTGAAGGCTTCTTTATGGCTAGCATATCTCTGACTGCATTATTTTTGCTTAGACTTATAATATGATCAAATTTTAGATGTCCCAATCTCCTATGCCATAACCAAGACTCTTCAAATTTGCTAAGATGACATGCTTCATTTTCTTCTTTTACTACATAGACATTGCTTTCCGTTTGAACACCTTTGATCAAGGTTTTTCTAGTGGTGCTTGATCTTACTTCACAGTCTTGAGCTCTAAAAATAACTTCACAGCCTTTATCACACATTTGACTAACACTCAATAGATTTGCTTTCAGTCCATCCACAAATAGTACATCTTGGGATTTTCCTCTACCATTGTCTAGACTGACTGAGCCTCTTCCTTTGATATTTCCTGCTTTATCATTTCCAAAAGTAAAATTTCCAGATTTCTTTTCTTCAAAGGTTATAAACTTGCTTCTATCTCCTGGCATATGCTTTGAGCAACCGATGTCCAAATACCATTAGCTTTTTAGATCTTGAGCTATTAGGGCCAAGTCACATTTATTCACTTTCTTTTTCCACTGCAAGCATCCTCTTGTTTGGTACCTTTTTTGAGATGATGAACCATATTCTCTCAGAGGACATTTGGAAGACATATGTCCACTTTTATTGCATACACAGCATTTGGATATATCTTTAGTAGAATTATAAGTAGAAGTAAACTCTCCATGATTCATAAACCTCCTTGAGGTTTTGAACATCAGTCTTTGTCCATATTTTCTGCATTCTATGATTTTATGGCCAAATTCATTACAATAAAAATAGTATCCATAAAAAAAATTTGCATACCTGATAAAAGGTTGTCTTCTCCATTTTCTTCCTTGAGTAAAAATTTTTACTGTTTGCATCCTTTGCTGGTTTGTACTTATTCTTCTTGTATGACAATATGCAGCAATATGTCCCAATTTGTGACAGGCATAACAAGTGGCATTTTTTATAGGAGGAAAAAATATCCTTTGATAACTTCCAAATTTGACATATTTAGGAGTATACGAGCTTTTTTCAGTTGACAATTTATTTACTTCATCCTTTGTCATTTGAGCTTCCTCCTGGTTTTTATCTACCTTATTGCAGGATTCTTATTTTTTTGAAATCTTCTGGGTTGCTTGGATATTCTCATCTGCTTTTACAAAAATAATATTTTTGTTTTATTTTTCTTTGCCTTTGCTTGATTCTCCTTCATAGCCTATCCCATTTTTTATCAGAGGAGATCTTTGAGCATCTAGAATCTCATTTAACTTACCAGAGCTTGTTATCTGAGAAGTATCTATTTTCCTCTGGGTATTTTCTAATTTCTTCCTTAAGCAAACTACTTCTTCTTCCAACTTCTCTTGTTCCTGAGTTTTATCCTTGATCTGCTTAAGTAGAATATCCTCTACCTTCTTGGCTTCTTCAAGCTCTACTTTCAACTGAATGAGGGCTTCTGAATTTTGTTCCTCTCTTACATACTTCAGAAGAATGTCTTTCTGTTTTCTGCACTTCAGTTTTAGTCTGTCAATTTCCTCCAAGGCACTTCTTAACTCCCCCTCAAGGTCCACTTCACCTTCTTCCTCATCTTCTAAAAGACATTCTTCCAGCTCTTCTATAGCCATCAAAACAAATTCTGATGTTCCTTCTTCACTAGAGAATTCAGCTGAGTCTTCTGATGCACTGTTGTCTTACTGAGCATAGAAATATTTTCTATTGAATCTCTTCCCTTTCTTCCAGTTCTTAGATATAGTCTTCTCTGATTCCAGAGTCTGAATCTTTGTTTTCTTATAAGGACACTTAGAAGCATAGTGTCCAACTCTTCCACAGTTGAAACATTTAAATGGAAGTTTACCTTTATACTTACCTGAGCCTTTATCCAACTTCCTAATAAATTTGGCCTCTTCTTCATCAGAACAGGAGCCTATATCTTCTTTTTCTTCTTTCTTATTCTTTGCCTTAAAAGCTGCCTCCCTTACATTTGACTTCCTTTGTGGCAGTCTCATCTCATAAGCTGTTAGTTTTCCAAGAAGCTGATTCATGGTCAAGGTTTCCCAATCTGATGTTTCTTCTATGGCAGAGACCTTGGGATTAAAACTAGATGGCAAAGATATTAGGATATTTTGAACAATTACACATTCTTGCATGGTTTCACCTAGTGCTTTCATATTATTGACAATTTCTGCAACCCTTAAAAAGAAACTAGCAATATCTTCATCATCATTCATCTTTAAATTTTCAAACTGGGCTCTATAGACTTGAAGTTTAGTTGTCTTCACCTTTTTGTCTCCCTCATGAATATTTTCTAGAGTTTCCCACATTTCTTTGGCAGTCTCATTGTGCATTACTTTGATGAATTTTGCTCATACATTCCATTCAAGATTGCATTCATTGCCTTTGCATTAGCCACAAAATCTTGTTTGGCTTCTTTCTCTGAGACATTTGCCTTAGAGTCATATCCAAATTCCAAAGCAGCCCAAACTTCTATTCCTAAAGACATTATGTATGTTCTCATTCTGATTTTCCAGAAGGCATAATTTGCACCAGTGACAAAAGGGGCTTTGTTTGTTGAGGATGCTTCTTGACTAGCCATCCCAAAAACCGAGGATCTCCTTTCAGTTGTTAAACTGCTACAAAAAGGAACCTGGCTCTGATACCAATTGTTGAAACTTTAGTTAAACTGAGAGTGGGGGGGTGAATCAGTTTAATACCTTCAAGAATATTTTAAAACTTTTCAATTAAACTTATTTACAATTTATATTTCATAATTAATTTTATAGGGAACAAAACTTATATGTGCAAAAATGTTAAGACAATGTAACAGTAGAATTATCACAAGAGCAGTAAGTATTAAGCAGACTGAATAACCAAATCAACACATAGACATCACACACAGAGACACCAGATATATGTGGAAACCCATAAAGGGAGAAAACCACATCTTATTATTGTTTTGATGTAAAGGCAAGCTCCAACTCCCTCTCACCGCTGATTTTCTGTAAGCACCAACTTACAAGAGGCTTCAACCTCGAATTCTGCAAGCTACAACTTGCAAGGAAGCTTCAACTCCCTCTCTTTTCATAAAAGAAACATTTGCTGATTTACCTTGGATATCAGCTCTGTTCTGTACCTTTGATTTCTTTTACTGTACTCTAGTCTTCATATCTGCTTGATTATTTATTTTTCTTCAATTCTGCATTCTCTTCTCTTTTATCAATTTACTCAGAGAAATGTACCATTTCAATTTTACAGTGGGATTTTATCTTTCTCCGGAGACTTGCCAATTACATCACAAACAATATAAACAGTTAAAAATTTTCATTCAATTATAGTATATATTTCGAATAGCACTCCACTCTTTCTCTTTTCCTTACACCTTCATCCAACCCCACTCTCTTTTTCGTTTTCTCTTTTATTCAGTTCCCTGTTCATTGCAGTTATACAACTACTGTATGTACAACTTCCTTTTTAATCAAACATAAAATAACTCTCGACGTTATACAAATAATAAAACATTTTAATACTTAGAATGCCCTTATGGGCCCACTCGTTGAACTTGTTCTATCTTTCGATGCGATGCATTACTGTCCACATATTGGAAATGTGCATGCATTGTTTTGTGTATACACATATGTGCCGCGGTGCTTTCCTTTCCTCTTAAACTTTGGATTAATTAACTTGGAGCAAACCTGTTCTTAGTATTATCTTCTGGATGGACCCCACATGCCAGCTATACTCCACTCGTGACCTTTCACATATTTCCGATTGCGATTAATCGCAATCGCGACTTCCATTTAGTTGCTTCGATGCTCTACTGCTCCTCTGATGCGATCAACCATTGTTCATTTTGATGTGCCTATGCGATTAGGCTGGAACTCAAACATATAAAAACCACAGTTTATACGCCCATCGGGTCCGGAACTCAATCGCAATCGCAATCTGTTGTTAACCTATTCCGCTGTCGATTTTCCGATGCAATTAGGTAAGGGTCCCACCATATAAAGCTTTGGTTGTATTAAGGCCGAACAATAGAGTGCCTTTCATAAATGTATATAGTATGTTTTGGACCTTTGTGTATGTAATGCACTGCATACATATATGCTTTCCGCTTCAGCTTTAGTGTACCTTCCAGCTGGGGTAATGATTCTCGGAATTTATGAAGGGGGGGGTCCCACACTATATGTATAAGATCTTCAGTCAACACTTAATAGTTCAATAACCCAAGGGTTCTCTACCAATGCAATGAATGAAACAATAGTTATAAAACCATTGAAATACCTCGTTACATAGAAATGTTTGGTCTTTACTTGTAGAAGTCTGAGTGTTTTTGAAACTTTGGATTAAACACCCAAGTTATAATATTATACCGCAACATATATTAATTTGACTACCAAAATTCATATTTAAAGCTCTCGGGCCCACAGTATCCATATAATGTACCTTGGCTTAAGTCGCCCTTCTCATCTGACGGCGGAGAGCACGTCGCCTTGCCCCGTTTGATCCGACGGATATCGCTTGGCTTAGATGCACGAGCGGTAATGCGCGATGAGGGGTGGTTTTCCAAAATCGCTCAGGGACACGTGTCGCCCAGCGTATGGAATCGCGCTGATTTTCTAATTACCGCTTGCCCGACGAAGGTGGTGCGATCAAAACCGGAAACCTGCCTTTACTGTTCACTCCAGTCACGGTTCCACTGCTTTCTCCCTCAGGGTTCTGTCGCACTTATATATAGATGAACTCTGCCTTTCATGTGAAATTCCTCAACATAGTTTAATCAACAAACACCAATTCCATTGTTTCTTTATATGATTCTGCTTACCCCTGACTATTCGACATTACAATTAACGCACAGCATATTCAATCTTGTCGGCTTCTCCATTGGTTCCTCTGTAAATGCCAGCCACTTCTGATTGCCTTCACCATAGGCAAACAACTTTGACACTCAGTCGACACTTCCACAGTTCAGTGGTTTCAACTCCGGATTCTTATTCAGCTACGCCTTAACTACAATAGGGGCTCATATTAAGCATTTCCGAATACAACACCGACATAAATGTCGATTCTTTCAATAACCCACAGAACGCAATTCACCCCAATTACAGAGATTATTTGCACATTCTTTCACCATTTCTTCTTGACAGTCAAAGCCCACTCACACTGATTTCATAACAGATTCCTCATTTATACATACAGGTTTAATTACAAACCCTTTACGCATTCAAAACCAGAGTACCATCCAAAAACCCTATCACAGAGTCTTATTCATACATGCCCACACAAACTCATACAATTTCTTATTGAACCTCTCAATTCACTCCCTTTGATTCCTCTGCTCCTTGACTGATGCTACTCCTTACTTCTCTTTTTGCTGCCTCTACTACCTCTCTGCTGCCTCTGTTCCCTGTCTTCTACTGTGCCTTATTGTTGGTTCAGGTGCTGCTCCTTTGTGCTCCTTTTCGATCAATGACAACATTTCCAACACCCAAATTATTTTCCGCCACAGTTCAAGACTTTAATGCAACATCACTTGGATGGTCCTTTGCTTATGTCATTTCTTTATAGGTCTATGCATTGCGGTCTTCAAACCCTGCAAGACCATGAAAATCCTCTGTGTCACTTAATGAGGAAAAAATCAAAAAAACAAAAAAAACATTAAATATATATATATATATATATCAAGGAAATGAAAAACTTGTGCTTCATTTTCTTCCTAAATTTTCTCAGTTCACCATTGACTGTTGGCTTTAGGGCATAAATTCAAACCCTAAAAAAGCAATGCAAAATCCCACATTTTCATTATTTTTTAGTTTTTTTAGGAGTATATATATGTATGGATAAATATGCATGTGTTTCTTCAACACTAGAGGCCCAAACTAACTGTGTTCATACAACCTGAAGCAACCTTACCATACCCCCTTGATTTGCAAATGAATCAACCCTCGCTCAAAGCTTGTAGCAGTCTGTTTCTTGTTCCACTGCCTCTACAATTTTACCACGCTTTCTCCATTTTTCGATGCTCATTTAATGAACTTATGTTTTAACATCGAGAGCATTCTAACTAGCATCATGAAAAAATTAACCATTATAAAGCAAATAAATTAGATGTCCTACAGCTTCCCAACATTAAGTTCCATTAAAATGGCATGGAAAACAAGTTTTTCAGTCTATGAAACTATCATCAAATTGTAGAGTTACTATAAACTAAACATCAATGAACTCAATTCGATCGAGTTGATTGGTTCAACTCATGTTACTAAGCTAGAATAAAATTACTATAAGTTAAACGTTCACCTTAATTTCTAGACATAATGAAATGGTGTGCGGGGGTTCATTGTGTGAACCAAACTATAATACCAACTATAGGGACCTTTCCTAAGTACATGATTAATACATGTTTTCAATCGGAACACGAGATAAATATCACAAAAAATATTCATACACATAATTCAATACACAAAAATAACTTATGCGCACCAAGTCACTGGTCGTCGAACTAAAGGCTTCTGAGTCAGATGCATGTTTTGACTCTGAGTCAGAACCTGACAAGGGGAATGAAAATGGAAAGCAGATTATTGATGCAGAACCCAGTGCCACCATGGCCACCACCAAGATCCAGTAGAATGAACCCAAAGATCCATATGAGGGGGGGTGTCTCTTCCAAGTCACAGATGTGGGTGAAGGGTTATCAGTTGTAGTTCATTTTCGACAGCGAGAGCCAAAAGAAACTCATTTTAGCAAAGGTCGTGAAGTGTTTGGGCCTACCAAATGCACCACACCCGTATTCGTACACCATCGGGTGGCTTGACCAAGGATGAGATCTTCGAGTTAGTGAGCAGTGTCCCCTTCCCTAAAACATCAAGTCCTTCACATATGAGGTACTATGTGACGTTGCTCCTCTTGAAGTTTTTAATGTATTTTTAGGCCAATCATACTTGTGGAAGCGTCATGATGTGTATGAGTCTAAGCCCCATATTGTTCTTATTATTTTGGGTAATAAGTTATACAAGATACCGGAGGTAGCACCACCTATCGCCATATCATTGATCTAGCTAAGAAATGCAGTAAGACCATTTCCAAAAGTGGGAAAATTGTCTTCCTTGTGATTTTCCCTCAGGGAAAGAAAAAAACTGTAGCCACCTTGTAATATTCCTAATTTTCCACAAGATAATTGGAATATTAGAGTTCTTAATTTTCATAATTAATTAAGTAAATAAGAGGGTGGAGGGACCTATAAACCCCATTGATGAATAAAATCCACTTCTGACATGTGTATGTGGATATTTTAGATCTAGATCTACATTACGGAGTAGTGGAGCAGTTTCTTAAATGAAGGAAGAGTGGAGATCATGGATATTTAATGAAAAATCATGAGGATCTTGGAGGAATTAAATGCAGAGACAGTGCAGTCTTCATGGAGGCTAGTGGCCACATGTACAGCGCAGTTATAAGGTGGGCCAGGGCTATGGAAGGCTCATAATCTATATAATGAAGATGAAGGCACAATAGAAGGCAGTATTTGTATTATTATTTTTTATCTTCTTAGATCTAGATTTGTCATGTGACATTTCTATGCAAGCTTATGTTGTTTAGCTAAGTCTGCAGCGTTGTTTAGCACAGGGTGTTCTCGAGCGGGAATCCCATCCTTACCCACGGGGGACTTCGAGTGCCTACTTTGAGAAATTTTCTATTGAGATACATTCATCATCAGGCATTGGTGCCATATTCATACCACTCTCATATGCTCATTCAACCACAGGAATAACGCATTCCTGCATCATTTTGAGAGGTGGTGGTTGTTTCTATCATTCCAACTAGGAGACGGTGGAGGATTCATCCTTTCTCCTTGTTCTTCAAGTTCAGCCTTCCAAGAGCATTAGAACTATATCCGGCATTCAGGACGTTATATTTTACCTCCATGCAGCAATAGTCCCCTCATGGATTGCGCACTTCAATCCTGTAGATCTATTGGAGGAAGGAAGTTTCAAGTATTTCATCTGGAAATCCTATGAGGGACCATATCCTCACTTTGTATTCATTGTTTTTTTAATAATTGAGTTGATTTGACATATTTAGCAGCAGGCTAGAGAGCCTCCCTCCTTGACAGTGGAGTTTTTTTCAAGTATTTGTGTAGCAGCAATTGCAATCATTGGAGAAGGTTGGAGGAGCTAGATCTTGAGCTTTTAGCCCAAGGATCTAGTGAAGGGATCATCCCTTCTTGCGTTGAGCTGATTGTTTAAAATTGCAGCCATATATTCTTCAGTTCATGTAGAATATTTTCATACCCAGTAGTGTATATGTGCAAGCCCTAAGAGGGTGATTTTCTTACATTGATAGAGCTAGAAAATCCTTTCTAGGTTATCTTGGGTATCCATCATAGAGCTCGGATCTAAAGTTTCAGCATCATCAGAGCTCCAGAACTACCTAGATCTACCTTTTATATTTTGTCGGCAGTTGCAGTAGGGACAGCACAATATTCCTTCCAGCAGTCCCTCTTGTGGGGTCATTTCAAGGTCATTGTACGCCATCTCTTTGGCTTGAGTGCCTCACATTTTGAGCACTGTTGTATTGTTTATCCACCTCCCATATAATAAAATGGCTCAGCTATTATGTGTATTTTTATGGTGTATTTAGATTACTTGTTTACTTTGTTGTAGTTTTTATATTGTGTTTTTGTATTGTTGCATTCTCCCCTCTGGGATATTACAGTGGTATAAGAGCATGAACTTTGGCTCAGCTTGTGGACACTTCATATTTTGCATCAAAAGGAGAAGCAGATAGTAGAGGTATATCATGAAGGAGGATTGAATTTTTTCCACTCTTCTCTTTGGATGCATGCAAGATCTCTCCAAGGAGGTCATTCAAATGAAGAGATAAAGGCAAAGGAAGGATCCAAGAAGATTTAATGTGGAAGGTCCAAGTACTTCCTATCAGCATGAAAAGCAACTGGAGAAGCAAAGAGCTTCACATTATTCTACTTCCTTTGATAAGGAAAGGGAATGGTGTCAATATGAAGGGGACTTGGGCATGAGACCCTAAGTAAATATATGTCCAAGCACAAAGCACAGCCTAGAGCTCTCAAGGAGAATCTAACTCTCCAACAGTTTTTGCAACTCAAAGAGGAGAGAAGATCCAGAAGCAGCAATAGAATAAAGAGGCATAGATTATTCTTGCCTACATTTGATGGATCTTCCACAAGCATCTCGCACTTGAGTGGAAGATTTACCTACACTTTTCCGCAATATCCCGTGTGGCTGAAAGAGAATTCCAGGAGATCAAGAAGGCTGCACCTAGAAGGTGAAGCAAGAGATTGGTGGTTCATTCATTTGTCACACATCAGAGTGTCTACTTATGTAGATTTTATTCTAATAATGAAGAAGAGGTTTGGTAGAAATAAACTAGAGACATATCACATAGTGATATATCCCATCATTGAGGAGATAGTACATGAAGAGCCAAAGGAATATGTCCTCATTATCACTCAGGAGGAGGAGCCTCTACCACCACCATCAATTGTATATGTATGTACATCAAGAGAAGGATCAATTGCATCATTGCAATATGGTATTGAGTACTTGGAATTTGGAGCCCCATGCATGATTCTTGAGATGCATTATGAGGAGGAGGTAAATACCAGCACTGGTACATTTGTAGAAGAGTATCTAGCATCATTACCAGTAGTTGGAGAGACCATTGCAATAGTTGGAGGAACTTTTGTGGATGTGCGAGATGTTCCAGAGATTTAACTTATCCAATATTTGCACATACTTTCATCTCATATTATTTCAGTACCTCATATTGAGATATGTGAGACCATGCCATCAGGAAAAGTGTATAACCAAAGATTAGAGCACCTTGTTGATTTGGAGCAGAAAATTATCACTGGACAAAGGACCCTTGATTTGATCAAAGAGAAGATGTATTTCTATCCCAGTTTTTCATGGTTGATATACACACAACACTTTGTGTTGGGGTGTGGAGTTGCAGAATATGGGAGGAACGTAGTCATATTCAGTACAGTGCCAAACTATGAGTTTAGCATTGTATGTGGCCAAGAGACAACACATGTATCACCATAAAGATCTACAACGTTTTCACTTAGCAGCAGTGATTATGAGAGGGCCCCATTATTCTTGGAGCATTTGGAAGGTAGCTTCACTCATGAAGCACTAGAGGGACACATGATAGATGGTATACATATTTTGATGGAGAGCACATTCCATTTCTAAGATGATTTTTTCTTGATGAACTCCTCACAGCTCAAAGAGGAGATTCTACCTACAACATGTATGGAGCCTTACGGGTTCCAATGGGCCATTGATGAGAGGATCTCATGGAGAGACATCAATGGAGGTGCACTTCAACATTTCATGGAGTGCAAAGCTATTCAGTAGAAGGATGTTGGTGTTCTACATTGGGAGGAAACCAAGATTGAGCTTGGCATGATTCATCATCCACATTGGGATGAATGGATCCATATGAGGAGAAGGAGGTTGCCTACCTTCCTGCAGATCTATGATATCGAGCAGCAAGAAGCATGGCTACATTGGTTGCTTTTGGGTGAGTATGGATACTACCCAACATCTCACATTTCCATGATCCATGCCATGTATATCACTGATCACATGCAACAACAGGAGGCATGGTTGTGTGGTTATTGATGAGAGAGTTCGGACACCTCATGATGTATATTATGTCCATGTATTTGCTTTTGTTTGGGATATGTCTCATGTCTTTACATATATTTCTGTTTGGGATGTATCTCATGTTCATGTATGTAATTGGGTTTGGGACAATGCATAACTCTCACATGATGTGGCATAAGAGAGCTTATTTATATTGTTCTGATGAGAAACTACACATGTCCATTAGTATGTTTTTGCTCCATGACTTGCATCATGATGATGTAAGGAGTCAGCAAGAATCCTTGTTGCTTTGGTTGATATTGGGAGAGTATGGGCTGATTTCTTCCCATACATTACATGATGATGATAGAGGATGGAAACAGGAGGCCTTACAGTGTTCGCTTTTGTTGGGGAATTATGGTCATTTTAATTGGTATAATGATGATGTGATGGGGCAACAAGATTCCTTACTACGGTGGCTTCCCTTGAGAGAATATGGCCACTCCATTTGGTACAATGATTATGTGGTGTGGCAGCAAAAATCATTGTTGCGGTGGCTTCTTTTGAGAGAGTATGTCTCTCATATCTATATTGATGTTGATTTGGCATGGAAGCAAGAAGCATTGATGTGGTGGATTCTATTGAGAGAGTATGGCTCTCTTACTTGGTTTCATGATGATCTAGCATGGCAGTAGAAGGCTTTTCTACATTGGTTGTTATTGGGAGAATATGGTTTGAAACTGTTCATGTTCATCCATATGTCTCTACTTCTTTTTTTGTACTATGTTGATGTTATGTTTGGTTCCTACATGGCCAACAGGGCTAATGATGTGAGCATTTATAAATGCAATCTACTCTATGTATCATGGGTTGGAGAGATAGTTCATGAGTTGGGACTTTCCACTTTGGGAAGAAACCACTTCATTTCATGTATCTCATGTATAGAGCAGATCTTTGGACATCATATGGTTTCCACTTGGAGATTCATTAAGGAGGATGGGTATCTAACTTTTCAATTGGAGGCCATTCTAGACATTCTAGAGAGGTAGCTTTGGAGCTGGACATGCATGACACATTGTGACAGATGGGGAGGCCTTCCATATGAGGATGCCATTTGAAGGGAGGATGTTTGATGTAGCATCCAATTTTGCAGTTGCTTGAGGACAAGCAAAATTTTGGCGGGGAGGACTGTAATATTCCCAATTTTCCATAAGACAATTGGAATATTAGAGTCCTTAATTTTCATAATTAATTAGGTAAATAAGAGGGCGGAGGGACCCACAAACCCCATAGATGAATAAAATCCACTTTTGATGTGTGTATGTGGATATTTTAGATCTAGATCTACATCATGGAGTAGTGGAGCAGCTTCTTAAATGAAGGGTGGATATCATGGATCATTAATGTAAAATCATGAGTATCTTGGAGGAGGTCAACTAAGATCACAGTGCATTCAAAGTAAGATCATAAAGCACTTATGATGAGATAGTGGAGGAAGTGGTTCATCTAGTGCACACATGATGGACAGAGTGAAAATTAAATGCAGACAAAATGAAGATCATGGAGAGAAATCATAGTCTTCATGGAGGCTAGTGGCCACATAGGCAGCGCAGTTATGAGGTGGACCTAGGCTATGGAAGGCTCACAATCTATATAATGAAGGTGAAGGAAAAATAGAAGGAAGGCTTTATAATGGATCTTCCACAAGCACATTCAGTACTTGGAGGGAATGATGAAGATCATGGAGAGACAGCGCAATCTTCATTAAGGTTAGTGGCCACATGTACAGCACAGTTATGAGGTGGGCCAGGGCTATGGAAGGCTCATAATCTATATAATGAAGATGAAGGAAATAGAAGGCTAGATTTGTAATATTATTTCTGATTTGTTTAGATCTAGATTTGTCATGTGACATTTCTATGCACGCTTATGTTTTTTTTCTAAGTCTGCAGTTTTGTTTAGAATAGGGTGTTCCCGAGTGGGAATCCCACCCTTACCCACGAGGGACTTCGAGTGCCTGCTCTGGGAAGGTTTCTATTGAGCTCCATTCATCATCAGGAATTGGAGCCATATTAATACGACTCTCGTATTCTCATTCATCCATAGGAATAACGTGTTCCTGCATCAGGGTTTGAGAGGTGGTGGTTATTTCTAGCATTCCAGCTAGGAAACCGATGGAGGATTCATCCTTTCACCTTGTTCTTCAAGTTCAACCTTCTAGGAACATCAGATCTATATCCAAAAGTCAGGCCATTGTATTTTACCTCCATGTAGCAGTATTCCCCTCAAGGATTGTGCAGTTGAGTCCTATAGATCTATTGGAGGAAGGAAGTTTCCAGTATTTCAGCTGGAAATCCTGTGAGGGACCATCTCCTCACTTTGTATTCATTTTTTCCACCATCATTGACTTGATTTGACATATTTAGTAGCAAGATATAGAGCCTCACTCCTTGACAGCGCAGTTTTTTTCAAGAAATTGTGTAGCAGCAGCTGCAATCAGTGGAGAAGATTGGAGAAGTTAGATCTCAAGATTTTAGCCCAAGGATCTAGTGAAGGGATCAGCCCTTCTTGCATTGAGTTGATTTTATAACATTGCAGCCATCTATTCTTCATTTCATGTAGCAGATATGCATACCCAGAAGTGTATATGTGCAAGCCCTAAGAGGGTGGTTTTCTTATATTGATAGATCTGGAAAATCCTTTCTGGGTTATCTTGGGTATCCGTCATAGAACCCGGATCCAAATTTCCAGCATCATCGGAGCTCCAAACCTGCCTACATATACCTTTTATATTTTTCTGAGAGTTTTAGTCCCAACAGTTGTAGTAGGGACACTGCAGTATTCCTTCCATCAGTCTAATAGGTACGCAATCCCTCTTGTGGGGTCATTTCATGGTCATTCTAGGCCATCTCTTTGGCTTGAGTGCCTCATAATTTGAGCATTGTTGTAATGTTTATCCACCTCCCATACAATAAAATGGGTCAGCCATTATGTGTATTTGTATGGTGTATTTAGATTAATTGTTTACTTTGTTGTAGCTCTTATATTGTGTTTTTGTATTGCTGCATTCTCCCCTTTTGGATATTACACACCTCCACATCCTCCGGACATGGCCCCTTCACACAGCAACAACAGATGGACAAGGTTGTGGAGGAGTACAAGGTCATCGTCACTTCATCCACAGGGGTACCCCTACACTGTCATGTCAAGCACTACATTGATCTGACCCTGAGCGCGTTGTCGCTACCCAATGGACTAATCTACCGATGCTCTATTTTTTAGAACAATGAAATAAAGAGGAAAATTCAGGAGTTGTTGCAGAAAGGGCACATCATGCAAGTTCATCACCCTGTGGGAGCCCAATCATGTTGGTACAGATGAACGACAAAGCCTGGAGGCTTTGTATTGATTATCAGGCTTTGAATAACATCATTTTCCAAAATAGGTATCCAATCCCACATATTGATGACCTTTTTTACCAGCTCAAGGGGGTCAAATATTTTAGCAAGATTGATTTAAATTTCGGGTATCACCAGGTATCGATTGAACCCTCTAATTGCTAGAAGACTGCCTTCAAATCCAAGGAGGTCCTTTTCAAATGGAAGGCCATGCTTTTCTAGTTAACGAATGCCCCCATAGCCTTCATGTGGGTGATGGATGATATCTTATGACCCTTCACCAACTCGTTCGTGGTAGTGTACCTGGACAACATTCTGACTATCAACAAAAGTTAGGAAGAGAACATACACCATATTTGACGAGTCCTCCAAAGCATGTGACAACACAAATTGTGTGCCAATTTGGAGAAATGCACTTTTAGTATGACCCGAGTTCAATATATGGGGTACATCGTTAATGAGCAAGGCGTGCACATGGACCCATCGAAGATACAAGTTATTTGGGATTGACTAGCCCCAACCACTCTAACAGAGCTTTGCATATTGTTGGGTCTTGCCAATTTCTATCGCAATTTTGTGTTGGGATTCTCTCATATCACTTGGCCTTTGAGTGAAGTTGCCAAGGGAGGAGCAAAAGCAAAGTTATTTTGGTCAGAATCCCAATAGCTGACGTTTTTCTAGTTGAAGCATCGCCTCTGATTTGTACCAGTTCTTGCATTACCATACCTACAGCAACCATTTGAAATTGAGATAGGTGCCTCTTACTATGTTATTGGTGTATTCCTTACCTAGCAAGGGCATTCGGTGGCATACCATAGTGAATCACTTTCAGTTATATTCTGAAAGTGTCGCACCTATTATAAGGATATGTATTCCAGTGTGCAGGCCTGCTGAAAATGGAATCATTACATTCTAGGGAAGGAAACATTCATCCACACAGACCACTAGCCCTCGAAGTTCATACAAACACAAGGAAAGTTGCAGAACGATCGTCATCAGAAGTGGTCCACATATCTGCAATAATTCCATTTGAACATTAATTACAAGAAGGGAAGCACCAATAATGTTTCAGACTGCCTTCGTCGACTGCTAGTTATGGAACTGGCCACTGTGCTTGACTCTTGTGGACACGAAACTTTGAGATGGAGTGATCTAGAATTCGACACCACATATCAGATGCTCCTGGAAGGTAAGCAATTTCCATACTTTCACCTCCAGGACACATTGTTATTCCCCCTGGGACACCTTTGTGTTCCTTCAAGCGAGCGTGCCAAGATGATTTTGGAGCCACACTACAGTTAGGTCGGTGGACATTTTTAGGTAGAGAATACAGTGGTAGTGATGCAGAAGTATTTTTATTAGTCGAACCTTCGACAATATGTTGGGAAGTACATTAGATCTTGCAATAATTGTGTCATTTCCAAACCTACAATAAGGAATCAAGGCCTGTATACTCCTTTTCCTACTCCTAGTCAGCACTCGGAAACCATCTCCATGGTTTACATGGGCCTTCCTTATACCAAGCATGGAAACGGTTGTGTTTTCATGGTCGTCAACAGATTCTCTAAGATGTCCATTATGGCGACCTGCAATAAGAGTATCATAGCAAAAGCCACTGCCAAACTCTTCTTTGAACGTGTATGGGTACACTTTGGGATCCCGCAATCCATTATCTCATATCAGAATAGTCGGTTCCTAAGTGCATTCTGGTCAAGCCTCTTGTTGTTGTCAGATACCAATCTCACTAATTCCATGGCCTTCCACCCCAAAACTGATGGCCAAACAGAGGTTGTCAACAAGATGATCATGCACATCCTGTGTATGTAAAACTCAAAGCACCCACGCACATGGGATGAGAGCCTTCCATATGTGCAATAGAGCTACAACATAGCTCTCCATGGCTCAACTGGCCACAGCCCCTTTCAAGTGGGATTGGGATTCCAACCACTATGTCCCATTGATGTTTCCATACCATTTGCAACTACTCAGGCATATTCCACTCATATCTAGTCTGAATCTTATAGGGCTAACAGCTTCATGGAGTGCATTCAGCAAATCCACCAGCAGGTCCATGACTTATCAGATAGAAAATTATAATCACAAACAATGTCATGAGATTCAACATTGAGTGCCACACAAGTTCCAAGTGGGCGACCAAGTTTGGTTACATTTTCAAAAGGAGCACCTCATTGCGGTCCACCGCAAGCTTTGGCCGCTCCGATATGGTCCACTAAGGTTGTAGGGTACAATGCCTTTAAGCTCAAAATTCCATCGTTCCTTGGCCTACACCCAATGTTCAGTGTGGACCACCTTTGGCCATATTTTCCACCATTACTGGACACATAAGACATTGCATAACAACTCACACCAATAGAGCTAAACCCAGACTACATGTAACAAGCCACAACTGATCGGATCATGGAAATGTAGATCAAGAAAACTCGCTAGCGGAAGATCCAACTGTATCGGGTTTTCAAAGCTTGCCAAATCCTGCACCAAGGCAAGTGGATCACCACGGACCAAGTTCAACAGAAGTTTCCCCGTCTCATGGAGGAACTCAACTCAATAGGGACCATTGCTTCCTAAGGGGGGAAGAGACCAAGTGGATATTGGTGGGCACCCACATATTCCATTTGTACCCCCACCATTGTTTCTTTCAATTTCCTTAATTGAAGCACATTTTACTATTTGTTGCAGCTTTTCGGGTCTTAAACTTTCGGAACAAATTTTTGGCCCTAAATGATGTTTTTTTGGAAAATGGGAAAACATAGTTTTATATCAAAAAATTTCAATCGAAATTTGTAGTCCTCAGATAGATATTTATAACGAGGTATTGTACACATCAAATGAATATTGTATGCCAAAGTTATGAACCCGAGAAGTTGATGTACCATTTTACCCCAACGGGGCCCACAGTTTTGGTGCTTCATCTCCTAGGGTTACGTTTTTGGATGTTTAGGGTTTTCCATTGTTTCTAAATAATAAATTGGCCTTCAAGTCTCACTGTAACATAGTTTATATTCATGTAGCCACCACATCTCAAAGATAAGCTACCATCGCTCGAGCTAGCTTATTTCCATTTTGTAAGTAATATTTTTAGTTCTTTGATATTAATGAAATGAAGATTTTTTTATGCTGCATCTTTGTGTTTATGTTCATATTTGTATTTTTTTGCATTCTTGCATAAGTCCGAATCAAAAAGAGCCTTGGTGCACCATTATTGCACTCATTTAGGACATACATGAATTTATAGAAGAACAATAAACCACATCTAGTTGAAATTTTTTCTCAATCATTTTGCAAGCATACTCTACAATTTTCACTTATATGCTATGTATCTTGCCCATATAGGTCCAATGTTGAAAGCTTGACTCTCATACCACTTGTAACATCTCCCATCCATCTTATTGACACGATGCCACACACACGGTGACTAATAAACTAATTTCACAAGAAAAAATAGAGGAAAAAATAAAAATAAAATAAAAAATAAAAATAAACAAATATATATATATATATATATAACCTAATCAAAATAGTGTAATAATGTGTATTAAAATTCATACAACATAAACCATGGAGTGTATAGAGTACTTATCTGATAAATCGTCGACTCACTACAAACCTCGAACATACTACCCAGCCATAGACCTTGTTGCTCTAGCTATTTTAGCAGTGGGTCACTCTTGAGTTGGGCGCATGACTCCACAATGTCAATGGATTCCCAAGCCAAGTACATGTCCAGTACCAAAATATTAATAAGGCTAAGGTACCAAACTCTAGCTACCTCCAACCAATAAGCTCACATCCCCTATCATCCCCACACCCAATTCATGCACCCCCTTCACTACACTGGCAGTCCCTCTCGAGTTGTGCCACTACCTCGACGATGTCCAACTTGCCCGACCAGGGATGTTTTAAAGCCCCATGGATTCCAAGATTTCCTTATGCCCTTAGGGGTATCCTAGCACCCTCTAATCCATCACACAGGAACACTTGTCCCTATTTATCAACATCCAACTAAATTGGGGAACCACCCTTTTATAGGTATTATGCCCCTTAATCTTTATTATAACAATATATTATAATATTACAACATATCTTAATATCAACCCACTTTACCTTTACTTTTGTGAATTCCTATCCCCCCATGGCATTTTTGTCCCCTAGCCTACAACTATCTTATTCTTTAATAATACATGTGTCATTTACTCATTACATCTACCAAGCTTTCTAGCCTTTCATCTCATAATATTTCTGACATAAAAACATATATGTACATAGGCTCAGAGGCCTCAGTAGCTACCACAATAACATAAGCACACAAACCCAACATAACCCATCTCACCAACCTAATAATAATGTGTACTAGTAGATATAGTACATATAGGGGTCATCTTGGGGTTGTTAAAAAAAAGTTTCCTTTTCTGAAGAGGCCATGATATTTTAGAATAGATAAATAAATAAATGAAACGAAAAAAAATTTGTCTAGTTGTGAAAACCAATGTATTGGAATAGCTAGTTATGGATTTTGCCTGAAAACTAGTTTACTGGCTAGAAAAACCTACAATAAATTTTTGCATGATGGGTTTTATGAAGACAAGAAAATTATGTTTCAAAAAAAAAACAGTTCAACAAATTACATCATATGATCTCAATTGACCTTAGCACTATGCTAAGGATAGCCATTCAAAGATGTGTATTGTATGAATTAGAAGCATCCTATAATTTTTTAAATGTTTAGAAAAAATTAAAAGGAGGCAAGTTTTAGTTTTTGTAAATGATTGCAAAACAAGGGAATTGGATGTCAATTTCCCATAGAAAAGCAGAGGATTTGTGAAGCATTTGGAGGCAAAATATTGGAGGAAAGAATCCCTTAGTAAAGATCGTTATAACAACTCATAATATATGGTAGCAGAAAATAGTTGCTACAGGAATTCTTGCAATTGCCACATTTTTAGAATTTTGATAGCACCTCAATAGTTTACACATGAACATTATTCCAAGACTAAATCAAGGACATGGATCTGTTTGGAAATATCTTTGGATGGTTTACTGCTATTCAATTAACCCTAGACCTCATCATCAGACCTAGAGAATCACAGTCAAATATCTAGTCAACCATTTCCAGAACACAAAATTCATATTAGAGCACAACAAAATAGTCACTTCAAGAAGGAATGATATTTGTTTCTATAACATACTGATCAGAATTTGCAGAATTTCGAGACAATTGTCTTTGTCAAAATCGCAACTATATTTCCTAGAACAATGTTTTGAAGTAATCATGGTTATTATCTAGCATCAACTCCAACAATATTTGTTATTTCATACATCTAATAAATATGTTTAAAAAACATCACTTTATACCTTCATTTCTAACAATACATTTGGTTTAAGATCCTGTACCAAGCACCTATAAGAAGAATCCATCAAATCAACCTTCCTACATCTTCAATAGTACTAGAAACTTATTTTGAGGGGGAGGATCTCCATTTTGGTAGCACTCGTTGCCTAAAATACTTCCAGTAGAGAATCCTAGTAGCAGGCATCACCTACAAATATTCCAATGGTGAAATTAAATAGTGTTTGTCATAGGAAATATGGTAGAAAAATCTGGTAGCACCTCAACGTTCATCATAGTTTCACCTCTTCACGATGAATTTAGGCATCTAGGTTTTGTTAAGGATGGTTTTAATATGATTCCTTTTTATTCAACCAAACTTATAGCCATTATTTTTAGCATGAATCTCTTATCAAAGTCATGGTCAACATGTTCCAAAATCAGTTCATTTTGTTAGCCAATATACTCTAGTTGGATGCTCCATGTCACCGATCATGATTTGGAAATTGAATCAACTTTGTTTCCTTGGCATCCAACCAACGAAATACATTTTTTCTTATTTTAAGAAAATAAACTTCAATTATGTGATGGTTGTGTGATACACTTGATCGGGAGATAGTTTGAATGGTTGTATCATCTTTCCTTTTTAAAATCATTCACCAAACTAGCGGTCTAGTTTCCTATAGCAGCATATCAAGGCGGAACTTTATTTTACAGAAAAAAAATAAATAAATAAATAAATTTGGCTCAACACTATTTAGACACTCAACTTCCATTACAAAGTTTAACAAGTTAGTTGTAGCAATAAAAATAATACACATCTACCAAAAATTAATGTCTTGGGATATTCACTCATCATCATTCAATACCTACACAAAGAAACCTTATCGAGAGACAAACACTTAGAGAGTCTTATAAAGTGAATCAAAGGACTTTTGGAATAAATTCCAGAAAAAAAAAATTAAAAAATAAATTAAAAAATAAATAAATAAATTAAAATTAAAATTAAAATTAAAATTAAAAATTAAAAAAAAATAAAATAAATAATAAATAAATAAATAATAAAAAATAAAAATAAAAATAAAAAAAATAAAAATAAAATCTTCCATATTCTGATAAGCAAAAATGAGGAAGCAAATAGGTGTGCCAATTTCCTGTGTCAGCTCCAGGCATGTCAATCAGACATAAATGACATTTAGGGTTGGAGAACCTGCCTTAACCTCAAAGTCTCAATTAATGTTTGTGTAATAATTCATGGCCCTTAAAAAAATTTAAACATTTGAAGGCCCATGAAAATAAACCCAATGTTGGCAAAGGGAAAAATAATATAAAATGGGGAGGGGCTCCTACAGTTGTCGTGGTAGTACAAGTAGGTTTGCAACATGAAAATTTCATAATTTGAAAATATCCTCAAGGTCATAACTCAATTTGACAACTAAAGTACAATCCTTGCATAGGACATATGCCTTCATCAACGATTTATCTCATAGAATTGGTGATTATGAGGAGCAATGCGGAGGTAGTGAAAAATACACATGGGATTCAAGAAAAATGTAATATTTACTACTGAAACCATTCCACTAGCCAATATGGCTTCCTAATTTGGCTTTTCACCAAGGGGAAAAACGTCGAAGGCAAAGGATTTGGCTGGTTCCATGGTGCAATCGACAACCTGTTGCGCCTCCTTCTCCTTTTGTGATTAAGTTCGGCAACTACAGGTTATTTCGCGTGATTAAGGAACGTCGACTTCTAGTCAATTATTTACCATTGACTAGCCAATTCTCCTTTTTGTTTGTGTTATCTTCTTGAAGGAAATATCTAGTCTACAATTTGATGAAGGCATGGTTAAGAATCAGGCCAACAAAAACCTTGGTTTCAGACATTAATAATTCCTTGGAAAGACAGAGACATTTATAGATGGTATTATCTAGTAGATTTCACAATCATTGATGCAAACTTAGGCTCCAACTTGTTGATTGCTTCATTGCAACCTTGCGCAGGCATTACATTATCATATGAACGTGTTGTAGTTTTGGACGGGCTATGTGTCTCTAGATACACTACATCAACATGGGAGAAAGGTGATTGTGTAAGTTTATACTCATGGAGAGCAGCCATTCAGTGGGTCCTACAACACTTGATGAAGTGGTCCAAGAATGGGGAGTGATTGATGGCAAGGATGAACAATGGAAATGAATATCTAACTATGGGTAGGGGTCAGGAAAACACTTGGGCAACTAGTAGTTGTGCCTAGTATTCTAAACGCAACTGCAAGGACAAAGTTTCCTAGCTAAAGAAGGAATTGTACATCCTTTAATTTTATATAATTATGATGAATATGTATTTCAAGGATCAGATAATGAAAAATTTTGTAAGAGATTGAGAAATTCCAAGCCTTGATAGGCAGGAGGATGAAATCGATGCACTTCGTTTATAGATAGTGGAATTGCAAGAACAAGTCTAGATGTTGACTTCCAAATTCAGTGAATATGGCAGTGAGACTTGGAGCCATCATATCCAAGGTCTAGATTTTCACAAGTCACCATTGGAAGCAATAAATAATCTCAATTGAAGCATGTACCCCTATAAATTTTGTTCGTTGTTAAGTAGTTTCTATAGATTGTACACTGCCAAAACTGTCACACATTTTGAAGCAATGTGTAGCCCTTTAGAGGTGACAATAGGAAATATCAAACATAGGGGCATGAAAGAGGAATATTGAAATGTAAAATTATTTGTGTTTTTTGTGACTAGGTATAGACTTAATAGAATCTATACCCATTCCTATTAAAAAAATAAATTTTCCATCCTTCATCCTCAAGTTATACAATTTCTTCTCTAGGAAAAAATTGTTCACCGTGGAATTAGATTGATACAAAGCCCCTAACCTGTCCCACAAAGGCTTTAACATAGATTCACCTAAAACATTCAGTAACACTAAATCTAAGAGACGCAATTTTATTATGCTATTTTACTTTCGATCTAACTTTATCCAACCTTTTGTTGACATCCCTATTAGTGTTGTACCTAAATCCACAATAATCCATTGATATTCGTCCACCAACAAATCTTACATTTTGAGCTTCCATAACTCAAATATTTTCCGTTTAAATTTCTCAATATCTATCTTTAAACTACTTTCCATTTACTTTTCACCACAAGCATCACTTCAAGATATCTTCCATGTAATAGGGTATATCGGAGCCTCGAACCAAACCCTTTAGCTACAAAGGCGTCCCATTGACGTCAAAACTGCTTTTATACCAAATATAGTTTTAACCATATACAATTTATTCTTGAAAATATATTCTTAATTAAAACATAAAATATACAATGGAAAATGCACACATTAACATGGATATTTTATCATGGACACCCAAAACCAGGGAAACCATCAATATTTTTCAATATATCTTCTTTTGTATAGTATTACAATGTAATATATGTAGTGTGGCATCCATGAACTGCCAATACATTTACCCTATATTAGAATAAAATCATAGTTCCTTAACCAAAACTATAAAACCATGGGAAAAACCACAATGTCCCACAAAATTGCTTTTACCAAAATTTGTGTGCTAAAAACCACCAAAAATGGATGCAAAAAAAAATCCATTTTTTTTTATTTATTGCAAAGGGGGGATTCCTCCACCTTGTGAACCCCCCAAAAAGATTTTGATATTTGTAGCTTGGGATGTACTCCAATCCCTAGGGTCTAGGGTTTAGAGGAATGGGCCCCACAAAATTTGTTTGTGTGCTTAGAATATAAGGTATGGGTTTTACACCCAAGATTGTGGGTGTGAACCCATAAGGAATTTCATTGATTTAACTTATAGAGGTGGTAGAGGACACTAAAAGGAACTAGGGGCCACGAAAATCATCGATGTCAAAGGTCTAAAAGGAGAGATGTTAATTTTTATATGTTTTGGTGGGCTAATTTTTCAACAAGTTTAGGTCATTGTGGAGTCAGTGGTTCCCTTTGGAGGGTTGTACGATCACCCACAAGAAGCATATAAATAAGAGGTGTTGTGAGACCTCATTAGCACATCTAAGGTGCATCATTTCATAGACTACACATCTAAAGGAGGCCACATATCAGGATTATACGTCAGTGAAGAAGAAAGGAGCTCCATTTTTTCTCTTTTGTGACTATTTAAAGGCCGCAAGGATATAGTAGTAGTGTCAAGTAGGAGAGGGAGTTATGGGCCGGTTTTGGCATGATTTTTGTGTGGGTGGGACTGTGAAATAGGGGGCACCTATATTTATAGGAGACTGGAGTAGAGTCGAGACCTATATATTATCTTGGAGATGGGTCGAAGGTTTAAACAGTGGGATGGAAATTCGCCCCGAACCTAACATATAGGAGCAACACCTAAAGGGAGGCAGGTCCCAGTTGTTAAGAGTATTTTGGAGAAAATAAATAAGGTTGAAGTGGATTGGTAATCATCCCTAACCAGTACTATACCTACAGTAGAAGGAGAGAACCCAGAACTACAAGGATAAGTTATGTTTTGATGTGTATAAAGTTGAT
Source organism: Pinus albicaulis (assembly GCA_034641835.2). NCBI lineage: Eukaryota > Viridiplantae > Streptophyta > Pinopsida > Pinales > Pinaceae > Pinus > Pinus albicaulis. Next base: position 1,498,506,541 of record CM076581.1, read on the forward strand.
TTGATGCTAGTGGATGGTTGTCCATATTGGACAAATTTGTGGAGGACACTTGTGGACTATTGCAAGGTAGTGAGAAAGTGATCCTTGTGGGACCTAAGTGTTTAACTAGAAAGGATTATAAGTCTTCTAGGAGAGGAAGAAATGATGAGCTCATTGACTAATCTTTGAAAGACTAAAGAAGGAGGTCACAAAGGAGCAGTTTGTAGCCCAAGTTCGTTGTTAGAGAAGGGCTTCTAGCAGTGATAGGTAGCAGCCCTCCTGCCCTAAGTTTGTCTTCATTGGATAATTTTAGGAAGAAAATAGTGGGAAGAAGTCCCTAAGTAGCTGAAGAATTAACAGTGGCAAAGGAGTCTCAAAGTTTTGTGACCTTGAAGGAATAAGGAGCATCTAGTGAGCATGAAGAACCTATGTTTTGGTAGTATATGGACTTATGATCAGCTAGAGAGCATATTAGAGAGTTGATTTCAGTGACCTAAAGGACCAGGACCAATGGTAGAGGTAGTGTTGTAGTTGTGTTCAAGGTACGACAAAAAATTTGTGATTGTGCACTACATCATATAGGTCGTCAGTGTATCTTGTTCATGTATTCTTGTACTAGTGGATATATGAGGGACATTATCCCTAGTACAAGAGCCATGTACTATTGTATTATTAGTTTGTTAATACAACGAAGTTGGGCTATTGGAAATTGTAAAAAAAAATCTATATTTTTGCACTAGTATATTACTATTGTATATTGTTCCACTATACAAAGAAATTTTTTATGATTCTTGTATCAGTAGCGTCATTGATTGTAAGATTCTAACCAAGACTCTAGTATCATGGAAAAATATTGTATGGTATCAGAGCTACTTTGAAGGGTCGGTGAATTAGAGTGTGCACGTAAACGTACATCTTAACAGGGATTTGGTCACATTATTGTTGAAGGGCTCACAATAATGTCGAAGTTACAGGTTGGCCTTTGGCATGAGGACTGGTTGGAAGGCTTGTCCAACTATAGTCCATCGAAGTAATAGATCAAGTTGGTTCTGATGGTTAACGTGATCTAGGACTTTTCCGATAAATCAATCAAGAAGCCAATTGACCCTAAGGAGTTAGAAGTGTATGAAGAGTTGGATACAAAGGAAAATTTGATCATCCTAGATGGTTTCAAGGATTCCCTAATACCTCATATGTCTGGGAAGAACATTTCCCATGAGATGAGGGAGGCTCTTTAGAATTTGTTCCAGAATAAGAATGAGAATTGGGTATTGGTATTAAAGGATAAGTTGAAGGCCACCAAAATGATATAGGGTGAAGGCAGGACTTCATATATAACGAGGTTGTCTCAAGTTCGTGATGAACATACCTCCATCAGTGAGATTGTTTAAGATTATGAGATATTGAGGATTTCCTTGAAGGGGTTTACTCTAGAGTGGAAGTCATTCATAAAGGGGATTGTTCCCAGGGACAAGCTTGCAAACTGGAACAGGTTGTGCAATGACTTCATTCACAAATATTTTCGAGACAAGGATCTTCATTCGAACAAGAAGGGTTCAAATGATGACATGGCACTTGCAACTAGGATGAATGGCAAGAAAAATAAGGACTTGAGAAAAAATTAAGTGTTTCAACTCTAGTGAGATGGGCCATTTTTCGACGAAGTGTCACATGAAGATGAAGGAAGATAATGAGAAGAGGAAGGGAAAGAAGGTTTTAGGTGTCGCCTCTTCTACTGAGATTGATGAGCTCTCTAGGAGATTAGAGAGTGAGTAATTTGCATTGATCTCTTATTTCTCACAAGGTACCATCGACAAGGTTGCATGGTACGTGGAAATTGGTGCGTTGAAGCATATGACAGGGTCACATGATGTGTTCAAGACTCTAGCGTGATGGGACTCAAAGTTGCACATGGTGTTGGGCAGCAAGAGTCAAAAATAGATCAAGGGATCAGGAGTCCTACCATTCATGATGGATTCAGGTCAGGTAATGCGACTTAAGGATGTATTTTTTGCACCAATACTCATATATAATGTGATGTTTGTCTCTGAGATCAACTAAAAGGGGTTTGAGGTATTGTTCTAGAATGGGAACATGAGACTCAAGCCCAGAGGCTCTAGATCCACATGTGTCATGATCAAAGTTAGAGAGAATGGTCTATATAAGCTGATGGACAACCATACAGATCATGAGAGGAAGTGTAACCAAGTACAAGTTTCAGAGAATCGGTTATAGGTTTTACAGAAGAAGGTTCGGGTTCCAGAGTTTCAGAGGAAGTCGAGTTCTAGAGGGAGTTTTCAGTTTCATAGGGAGAATGGGAAACCTAAGAAGAGCGCATGGTCAGTGGGGAGTAAGGGTACTTATATAGTTTGAAATCAGGAATCATGGAAAGACCTAAAATCATTTCTAGAGAAGAAGAAGAAGAAGCATGAGGCTTCCAGTGACAGTGACACTTCTGATAGAGGTGTAGTTCATACTACAGGGTTTGCTGCAATAATGAGCGTCATGAGTTGGGCTAGTGGCGCTAGTAGTGGCAGTGATGATAAAAATTTACTTCCTAAAGTACATCCCTCATTAAGAGGGAATGTTGAGATCTGTAGCATTGGGAGGTACTCCAAGCCCTAGGTTTGGGTTTTGGAGGAATGGGTGCCACAAAATTGGTTTGTGGGCTTAGAACACAAGGAGTGGGCTTTACACCCAAGATTTTGGGTGTGAAACCACAAGTAATTTCATTGATTTCATTTATGGAGATGATATAGGATGCTAAAAGGAACTAGGGGCCATGAAAATCATGGATATCATAGGTCTACAAAGAGAGATAATAATTTTTATATGTTTAGGTGGGATAATTTGTCAACAAGTGCAGGATGGCTTGGAGTTAGTGGTGCCCTTTATAGGGTTGTTTGATCACCCACAAGAAGCATATAAATAATAGGTGTTGTGAGTCATCATTAGCGCATCCAAGGTGCATCATTTCATAGACTACACATCTAAATGAGGCGGAAGATCAAGAGCAGACCTCAACGAAGAAGAAAGGAGATTGATTTTATTTATTTTTGTGATTGTTTGAGGGATGTAGGGATCTAATAGTAGGGTCGACTAGGAGAGGGAGTTCTGGGTTGGTTTTGGGATGATTTTTGTGTGGGGAGAACTTTGAAATAGGGAGTGCATATCTTTACATGAGACTGGAGGAGGGACAATCCCTATATATGATATTGGAAAGGTTTTGAAGGTCTGAAAAATGGGTTGGAAATTAGCCCAGAACCCCAACATATAGGAGTAGCACCTAAAGGGAGGCAGAATGAAATGTTATTAGGATTTTCAAGCAAAGGAATAGGGTTGAAGTACACTGGTAATCAACCCTAACCAAGCATAAACCTACAATAGAAGGAGAAGACCTAGAACAACAAGGATAAGATATGTATTGATGTGTATAAAGTTTATTTGATGTTAGTGGATGGTTGTCCAGATTGGAAATATTTGTGAAGGAAAGTGGTGGAATATTGGAGGGAAACAAGAAAGTGATCCTTGTGGACCCTCAGTGCAGAACGAGAAAGTATTATAATTCTTCTAGGAGAGGAAGAAAGGATGAGAGGAAGAAATGATGAGCTCATTGACTGATCTTTGAAGGACTACAGAAGGAGTTCATAAAGGAGTAGTTTCTAGCCCAAGTTCATTGTTGGAGAAGGGCTTCTAGCAGTGATAGGTAGTATCCCTCTTGCCCTATGTTTGTATTCATTGGAGCAACGCATGAAGAAAATAGTGGGAAGTCCCTAGGTAGTTGAGGAAGTATCAGTGTGAAATAAGTCTAGAAGTGGTGTGTCCTTGAAGGACTAAGGAGAAACTAGTGAGTGTGAAGACCCTATGTGTTGGTTGTAGAGGGACTTGTGATTAGCTAGATGGTAGATTAGAGAGTTGAGTTCAGTGAACTAGAGGGTAGAAAGGAAGCGTACGACCTGGAATTGTGTTTAGGGTATGACAAATAAATTGTGATTGTGCATTACATCAGCTAGACTTTTAGTGTATCTTGTTATTTTATTCTTATACTAATGGATGTACGAGGGCCATTATCCCTGGTACGAGAGCCCTAGACTATTGTATTATCATTTTGTTAAAATAACGAAAAATGTGTTAATAAAAATTGTAAAATGTTGTCTATATGTGTGCACTAGTAGATTTACATTGTATAATTGTTTCATTGTTCTCATCAAGTTGGTTCTAATGGTGGACAGGATCTGGGACTTTTCCAAGAAAGCAATCAAGAAGCCAACTAACCCTAAGGAGCTAGAAATGTATAAAGAGTTGGATAAAAAGACGAAGTTGATCATTTTAGACTATGTCAAGGATTCCTTAATACCCCATCTGTCGCAGAAGACACTTCCCATGAGATGTGGGAGGCTCTTCATAATTTTTTCAAGAATAAGAATAGAACTACGTATTGGTATTATGGGATAAGTTGAAAGCCACCAAGATGATACAAGGTGAAGGGGTGAATTCATATTTGACGAGGTTGACTCGAGTTCGTGTTGATATTTCCACCATCGGTGAGATTGTTTTAGATTTTGAGATGGTGAGGATTGTTGTGAATGGATTTACTCCAGATTGGAAGCCATTCATCAAGGGGATTGTTGCCAAGGAAAAGATGCCAGACTAGAATGGGTTGTAGGATGACTTTATTCATGAACAGTTGCGAGGCAAGGATCTTAATTCAAATAATAAGGCTTCAAATCATGATGAGGTACTTGCAACTAGGATTAAGGGGAAGCAAAATAAGGACTTAAGTAAAATCAAGTTTTTCAACTGTGGTGAGATGGGTCATTTTTTGGCAAAGTTTCCAATGAAGAAGAAGGGATATGACGAGAAGAATAAGGGGAAGCAAGTTACAAGTGTAGCCCTCTTCTACCGAGATTGATGACCTCTCTAAGAGAATGGAGAGTGAGGAATCTGCATTTATCTCTCATTTTTCACGGGGTTCCATCGATGATTTGCACGGTACATGAACGGTGGTGCGTAGAATCATATGACAGGATTAAAAGATGTGTTTGAGACTCTAGCTGAGTGGAATTCACAGTTGCACATGGTGTTGGGCAAAAATATTTAGAAAAATATCAGGGGATAAAGAGTCATCCCATTCAGGATGGCATGAGGTCACGTTATGCAAGTTCAAGATGTATTTTTTATACCAAGACTCAGATATAACATGATGTTTGCCTCAGCAATCAAATAGAAGGGGTTTGAGGTCTTATTCCATAGTCGGAAGGCGAGACTCAGGCCCAAAGGCTCTAGTATCTTAAGAAGAGAACGTGCTCAGTGGGGAGTAAGGATACTTATGCAGCTTGCAAGAAGGAATAATGGAAAGAATTGAAATCATTTCAGGAGAAGAGGAAGAAGCAATAGGTTTCCAGTGACAGTGACACTTCCCGGAAAGGTGTAGTTCATACTACAGGGTTTGTTGCAGTGATGAGTGCCAGGAGTTGGGCCAGTGTCACCAACGGTGACAAATATGATGACCAATTACTTCTTAGATGTGGAAGTAACTCCATCAGTAAGAGGGAGTGTTGATATTCATAGTTTGGGAGGTATTCCAAGCCCTAGGGTTTGGGGTTTGAAGGAATGGGCACCACAAAATTGGTGTTTGGGTGTGAAACCACAAGGAATTTTATTGACTTGGCTTATGGATATGATAGAGGACACTAAAAGGAACTAGGGACCATGAAAATCATCGATATCAATTTTCTACAAAGAGATATATTAATATTTATATGTTTATCTGGGATAGTTTGTAAAGTTCGGGTAGGCTTGGAGTTAGTGGCTCCCTTTGGAGAGGTTGTTCGATCACCCAAAAAAAGAATATAAATAAGAGGTGTTGTGATACCTCTTTAGCCCATCCAAGGTGCATAATTTCATAGAATTAACAACTAAAGGAGGGTGAAGATCAAGAGGAGACCTCAACGAAGAAGAAAGGAGCTTGATTTTGTCTCTTTTTATGATTGTTTGATGGCTGCAGGGATCTAGCAGTAGGGTAGAGTAGGAGAGGGATTTTTGGATAGGTTTTGACTTGATTTTTGTGTGGGAATACCTTTGAAATAATAGGTGCAAATCCTTATAGGATTCTAGAGGAGGGTCAAGCCCTATATATCAGCTTGGAGAGGGGTTGAAGGTCTAAATAGTGGGCTAGAAATTAGCCCAGAACCCAACATATAGGAGAAACACCTAAAGGGAGGAAGGTTTCAGTTGTTAGGAGGATTTTGGAGCAAAGGAACAGGGTTGAAGTAGACTGGTAATCAACCCTAACAAGGCCTAAATCTACAATAGAAGGATCAGACCCAAAACAACAAGGATAATGTATGTATTGATGTGTATAAATTTAACTTGATGCTAGTGGATGGTTGTCAAGATTGGACAGATTTTTTAAGGACACTTTTCGACAATTGGAGGGAAGTGAGAAAGTGATCCTTGTGGGCCCTAAATTTAGAACTAGAAATTATTATGAGCCTACTAGGGGAGGAAAAAATGATGATCTCAGTAATTCATATTTGAAGGACCAAATGAGGAGGTCATAGAGGAGTAGTTTGTATCCCAAACACATTGTTGGAGAATGGCTTCTACCAGTGATAGGTGGCAACCCTCCTTCCCTAAGTTTACCTTCATTGGAGCAATGCAAGAAGACAATAGTGGGAAGAAGTCCCTAAGTAGTTGAGGAAGTAGTAGTGGGAAAGAAGTCTCAAAGTTTTGTGTCCTTGAAGGACTAAAGCACAGCTAGTGATCGTGAATACCCTATGTGTTGGTTATATATGGACTTATGATCAACTAGTGGGAATATTGGAGAGTCAAAATGAGTGTCATAAAGGATTATGACCAATGTTAGAGGCAGTGCTATAGAATGGAAGTGAATGACCTACAGTTGTGTTTAGGGTACGAAAAATAAGTTGTGATTGTGCACTACATCCACTAGACCGTCAATGTATCTTGTTCGTGTATTGATGTACTAGTGTATGTATCAGGACCATTATACCTTGTACGAGAGCCCTGGACTGTTGTATTATCATTTTGTTAAATTTCAAAATTGGGATATTGGAAATTGTAAAAATTTGTCCATATTTGTGCATTATTAGATTTACAATTGTATATTGTTCTGTTGTGTAAAGTTGTTTGTTGTGATACTTGGATTGGTAGCATCAGTGATTGTAAGATTCTAACCTAGACTCCATTATCATGGAAAAATATCATGGTATCAAAACTAATTTGAAGGTCCAGTGAATCAAAGTGTGCACAGTGAAGTACAATTTAAGAGGGAGTAGGTCACATTGTTGTTGGAGGGCTCATGATAATGTTGAATTTGCAGGTTGGTGTTCGGCATGAGGACAGGTTTGAAGGCTTGTATAGATATATTGCATGGAAGAAATGGATCAAGTCGGTTCTGATGGTGAACGGGATCAGAGACTTTTCCAAGAAAGCAATCAAGAAGCCAACTGACCTTAAAGAGATAGAAGTGTATGAATATTTGGGTATAGAGGCGGATTTGATCATCCTAGACAGTGTCAAGGATTCCTTAATACCTCATATGTCTAGGAAGAACAGTGCCCGTGAGATGTGGGAGGCTCGTCAAAAATTGTTTCAAGATAAGAACAATAAACGAACATTGGTATTACACGATAAGTTGAAGGACACCAAGATTATATAGAGTGAACAGGTAACTTCATATCTAATGAGATTGTCTTAGGTTCGTGATGATATTACCATCATTAGTGAGATTTTGTCAAATTCCAAGATGTAAGGATTTCCTTGAAGGGGTTTACTCCGGACAGGAAGCCATTCATCAAGGGGATCATTGATAGGGACAAGATGAAACACTGGAACAAGTTGTGGGATGACTTCATTCATGAAGAGTGTTGGGTACCAAATCGGGCCATCTTTCTATCCATTTCTATTTCCCTTTTTGACCCTTTTTGTATTCATTTACCTATGTTGTTATGTTAAACCTACAAGGTAAATACCTCTGACTTATCCAATTGGAATATTTTAATTAATGAAGTAAATTCACGGAGTCTTATTTATTCGCGGTACTAAAACATATGTTTGACCGCAGCTTGGAGAACAGGAACCCCGCTTCAGCATTTCGCAACAGATCTAGTAACGGCCAGCCATAAGGAGGCTGAGCAGTTGGAGCCACGATTCCCTAGAACTATTCTTAGACCTTTTACTATCTCGGATATCTGGTGATGGTGTCGTTCCAATTGATGTACATTCTGAATATGTGGTTACCATGTTTCAGGGAGATCTGTTAATCTCCCTCGCTGTGTATAAAATGCAGATTGTTCCTGTGAATGGGGGTTCTCCCATCGCTATTGTAATCACCTGTTACATATTAATAAAATACCATATGTTTTGCTGCTCCAATATTCTCTGTGACTAACGCAGCCCTGATCAGAGAGCTGGGCCCGCTCTTCTGATCCGGTATTGCGTCTTTGTGTGTGTGTCAATTAATAGTCTATGCTTATTGTTACAGCTCTTTCATGTTTATGATTATTACTGATTTCTGTAGTTAGTTTAATCACACAGCCATGTTTTGAATCTTAAATGATGAACCCTTGGTCGAAACGGATTATGCGTTTGCCCCTTCATATACCTTGCGCGTTACCTTGAAAGGATACACACCCAAATTAATAAATTAATGTCGAAATAGGGTGAATAAATCGTTCATACCTAAACACCAACATTTTGGCGCCGTTGTCGAGGAGGCTACAAGGTGCAAACAACAATTCGGACCAACCAGAGGGTCAATCTCTCGTCCTGGGGAGAGAACGAGTTTTCTCACTCTGCTTCAGGTCCTTAGGGCTTTCTGCTTATTTATTTTTGCTTTTCTATTTGATTTTGGGCCATTCGCTTGTCCTGGGGAGGGAGAAGTCTTTTGACGCCCTGCTCTAGGTCCTGAGTAAGATTTGTTTTCTTTTAACGCTTTTGTGTTTCCTTTTTGGGAAAACCCTAGCTTTTACCCTGGGGAGGGAGGAGTCCTTTGACGCCTTGCTTCAAATCTGGAAGTATTAGGGATTCCCGTGGTATGTGTTTGTTCCTAGGTCTTGTCCCAGAAAGTGAGGAGTCCTTTGATGCCCTGCTCTGGGCCTGAAACCATAGATTTTTGTTTTTTTAGCTGCCTTTCTTTTTGTGAATTCTTTCATCTTGGGGAAGGAATGGTCCTTTGACACCTTACTCCAATATTGAAGCATTATAGGTTCATACCAAGACCCTCCATCATACCAACTTTTGTATGAACAAATAATCAAATAAGAGGGGCAGAGGGACAGCCCCAAAGAGGGGAGGATCAGATCTGGGAAGAAAAACCTATATCCAACAAATCATAGCAAAGGTTGAATCAGAAGCATCCTCTCGTGTAGCTGTGAGACCAGGGGCAAGGAGAGTGAAGTCTGAGGCACAGTCAGTGGGGCAACCAGTTTGAGCTACGACATTCTCTGGTGATTCAACACAACAGGTTCCTCTAGCAATGGAAGAAATATCTAGCAGTAGACCTGATCTGAAGGACCTTGCGCTGGTGATAGTAGAGGAAGAAATTGCAAGTAGAACATCGACAGGGTCAGACTGCTCCAGTAAGGGAAAGGAAGTTGCAGCCGAGGGGTCAAGCCATCAGGCCTTGGGAGAAGGAAATGAGGAAAACCTTACATCGCCAAGAGACCGAGGAAGTGCTACTAAAGAAACTTGAGTTCCAGTAGTAAATAATTTTCAGCCACCCTCCATAGAACCTGTTGAAATCCCCAACGAGTATTGGAAAATCTTCATGGCTCCCATAACCTCCACCATCGATTTCCCGATCGGGGATCTGGGGGCTGGCACGCCTACAAAGCCTATTCCATTGGCAGCCTTACCAAACTTTCATGGGCTCGTTTTAGAAGACCTCGACACATTTCTATTTGAGTTTGACATAGTGTGTCGGGGGTATGACTACACAACAGATGCCCAGAAGTTAAAAAAATTTCCTTCTACACTAAAAGGAATGGCGTTGCGATGGTTCATGGGCCTTGGAGGGAAATCCATTTCCACATGGGATGATATGTGTTGAGGCGGTAAATCCCCTCTGCGGACAGAGGCAATCCCACTAGCCCTAGAGTGGGTCTAGCAACAATCGATTCACGCAATGACGTTGGTTTCTAGTTACAAGAAAGACAAAGATTGCGATAAGAAACCTACCTCAAATCCCACGTTGTTGTTGTCAAAGAAGAAGCGGTGCTCTTCGTCTCTAGCCTGATAGATCACAGTCCTTCCATTTGCTCTGTCCGAACACCTGTACACATGCAGAGAAACGACGACATACGACGTAATACTTAAAGCATGTAACTATATATCAGTTAGAGAGGATATAATTCATTGCATTTCATAAAAGAGTAAACACATGAATGGAACCAAAATCAGAGTCGCTTATATTAACAATGACAAAACAGAGATTACAACCAAATTCTCTGACGCTATGCTCTTCCTTCGGTGGGGCTTGCAACAAATCGCGTCTCAACGAAGCCTGTCGGGAATCTAGACAAAGCTCTCTCTCTTATGGGGTTCTTCTCGGCTCTGCTCTCAATAGTTGCCCAGCTATAGTTTTCCTCCCACAAGTTCAACTAGCTTGGAAAAGGAGAGGGCAAGCTTTTATAGATGGAGGAAGAGAAGTTGGGATCCCTATAATCATGGGATAGGTCCTATCTCTTAGGAAGGTTCCATGAGAGGTGGAAAACCACTTCCTATACATGGAGATCCGGAGCCAACCCACTTAACTTCTTTTGATGATTCGTTCTGGAGTTTGTTAGAATCAAAATTCCGCCATTTATTTTTAAAAATCATTCCTTAATAGGCTTGGCGCGAGTGAAACACAGGGACAGAGTGCCAACTGGCGCGCCCTCTAGTGTGGATTTCCCCCATTGGAACGAGGGATGAACTGACTAGTCGCGCCAAGGCTAAAACATCTATTTTTAGGGTTTTTCAAAGGAAATGTTCTTCAAGAGAATGTTTATCCTTATGCAGGAGGATGCTATGAAGGTATTTTGAGGACATTTTACTGTTCACAGGTCATGGGAATAGTCCTCCAATGTGCAAGATGAGGGATTGCAAGGACGGTGATAAAATGTTGTGTAACAGATGCCCCCTAAAGCATGAGGTCCGAGAGAGAGGGAGGGGTGAAATGCTTTATGAGAATGCTCCCAACTGAAAACATTGTCGTCAGAAAACCTGCAAAGACAAATACAACTGATATCTCTGATACATGATATGTGGTATGGGCGCAGCCATCCATAATATAGTGTAAAAAAAACCAGGATCCAAGGTATGGACGTAGCCATCCAATAAAGAAGGATCAATAAGTAGACTCAAGTATGGTCACAGCCATCCAATCAAATGAGTCATGTAATCAATCATGATAATCCACAAAGAATCTGTAGCCTGGATTTTATCAGACAAGATCCAGGGTCTTACGCTCCATCTCGACTTGAATAGAGTACAAGTTTGAGCATGCAAATAAGTGAGCTAAAGTCGAACATGCAAGAACATCATCTGATTTCCAGCCAACGATGAAAGTTGTTAACAGACGTGAGAGAAACCATCAATAATGAGGATGGCCCTTAAGGTACTATAGGTACAATCCACAGAATGCGAACAGTGATCTGGCATCGAACACCGATGAAATCATGCGATCGAAGGCCAATAATGAAAACCTTTCGTCGAATGGCAAGAACCTGCCATTGAGGCATGTAGGCTCCAAGGTACCTGAAAGGATTCTCTAGATCAGCTTCCTGGATAATGAGTTGAAGTCGATAGGAAGCGATCGTGATCGAAGGTGGGCCATAGTGTTCCCCACATCATCAACATGAGATAGAGGAACATGATGTTTGTGAAACAAGATTAATAGAGAATCAGAGGGAGGTTGAGAATCGCAAAGGCCAACTTCTCTTGAACATATCGGCAGCACGACACTAGATTTGGCAGTATTTTACATCAAAGGATATGAGGTCATGATGACGTGGCAAAGAACAGATGAGCGGTCAAAAGAGATTACCCAAACCCATGGAGGCAAGCAGATAACAATATGAGATGTCCCCAACCCGACACGAATGAAAACAAGTGCCATGTTCAAGAGCGACATATTGCAGACACGACGATGATACTGGTTCCATTTTCCCCCACCATTTCTGGCGAGTATCCCAATTATTGGCGCTTTTTCCCTGTGCTTGCGACCCCGTAGCCCACGTAATTGTGTGAAGTACCACTCTGAGTGCTAGATCAGGAATAGTATGAATGTCAACTTTTCCACTACCTGATCCTGTTTGTGCCCCCGGGCACACCCTCTCCATAACCATCGACATCTTTTCACCAGAAGGCCTGGTGCCTGTCATAATTGGAACCAGACCTCTGCGTGACAGTCCAGTGATGAAGTAGACATCAGACACTTCAAGTTCAAGAAATTGATCTCGAAGTTTAAATTTCTCTTCATCTTCATCCCAGATACTTATCAAATATTGTAGTAATTCAGGTTGAGCCCTGAGACATGGTGTTAAAAAGAAATTCTTTAAGCCGCAATTTCGAAGTGCATTCATGCATTGCTCATTCTCAATTTCCATTTTGTCTTCATCATCATGCTCTCTTTCCTTCCATTCAATCACCATTTTTCTTTATACCTGCATCAAATTGGTCATAAGCACATTGTAAGATCCCTTGGACATTTAAAATAACAATTGAATGGCTCAATTTTTGTTAAATTCAAACAATATATTGGGTTGTGCGGTTGGCGTGGCTATTTTGATGAAATTCGCGCCACCTGGCGTGGCCCCTTTGCAAAATGAGGTCAATTGGCACGGGTCCGTGCCTGATACCCGCGCCAATTGCAGAAGCCCTAGATTTGAAAATCCTCCCTAGTGGAGTCACCAAATTGTTGTGGCGGTAAATCCCCTCTATGGACAAAGGCGATCCCACTAGCCCTAGAGTGGGTCTAGCAACAATTGAATCACGCAATGACGTTGGTTCCTAGTTACAAGAAAGACAAATATTGCGATAAGAAACCTACCTCAAATCCCACACTGTTGTTGTCGAAGAAGAAGTGGTGCTCTTCGTCTCTAGCCTGACAGATCACAGTCCTTCCGTTTGCTCCATCCAGACACCTATACACATGCAGAGAAACGATGACATACAACGTAATACTTAAATCATGTAACTATATATCAGTTAGAGAGGATATAATTCATTGCATTTCATAAAAGAGTAAACACATGAATGGAACCAAAATCAGAGTCGCTTATATTAAGAATGACAAAAGGGAGATTACAACCAAATGCTCTGACGCTATGATCTTCCTTCGGCGGGGTTTGCAACGGAGCGCATCTCAACGAAGCCTGTCAGGAATCTAGACAAAGCTCTCTCTCTTATGGGGCTCTTCTTGAGAATGTTTATCCTTATGCAGGAGGATGCTATGAAGGTATTTTTAGGACATTTTACTGTTCACAGATCACGGGAATAGTCCTCCAATGTGCAGGACAAGGGATTGCAGGGATAGTGATAAAATGCTGTGTAACAATATGCAAACAGCTTTTCTGGAGAAATACCAGGATTACTGTAAATCTCGGAATATCAAAGAGGATCTCTTCAAGTTCACACAGAAAAAAGATGAAAGCTTGGAATATTGTGTGGAAAGGTTTAAGTACATCTTACAGAGGTCAGGTCATTCTACCCTAGATGAGGAAATTTTAAATATTATCCTCCTTCGATCCTTTCGAGAGGACTCGATAGAACTATTGAACATTGTGGGAAAGGGAGACATCTCCAAGGAGACATTTGAAGATATTTTCAATTTATGTATTTAGTGCTCGAGGGGGCTTGCAAGGAATAAGCATGGGATCCGATCAGCAAAGGGATCTAGCAAGGGTGTTACAAAAGCAGAAATTGAAAACCTGCTAGACAACTTGAGGACAGACATCCTCAGCACCATGTCAGCACAAATGAACACTCTACAAGTAAAATAAAAGTAGCTGGAACTGGATAGGACCATGGCGATATTTTTTCCAAAGTGCAGGAAGAAGCACCTGGAAAGGGAATGCCCATTAAATTCCATTGAGAAATCTGCGATATGTGAGCTCAATCATGCGACAAGCCCATGCCCTTCCTTGCCAGGCCTGAAAGCATTATTTCAAGGAACAAGGGACGACATGGAACAACTGTACCTCATCGGACCCAGGAAGCCATGGCAGCCTCGACGACCGATGGGAAATCAAGGTATGTACCCGGATCCATCTCAGAATTTCAATAATTGCAATATGAATCCTCATACCATGCCTTATCCCCCCATATGGCCGCAATACCAGTATCCATTTTGGCAGCAGTGGAACTCTCAAGCCAGTACGAGCTCTTCATGGGCTCCAACTTGGCGAGGGTTCCCTCCTGGTTAGTTTCCTCATCAGATACCTTAGCAGTAGCTCCAATTACCCTCCAATGTGCCCCCTGGTAACCAGCCTACCCATCCTCAGCTTCCAATGCAACCTAACCCTAATCCTAACAATAAGGGAGCTCATCAAGTTGATGTTCTTAACTTTCCTTCATATAGTATCTCCACTATAGAGTTGTATGAAATGAATCTATGATCAGGTCGGACAGTTAACGCCCAACCTCCTCCAGTTATCACTGAACAACTTGATAGTGAAGGTAAGGAGGCAAAACTGATTAAAGATCCAAAACAAAGTGATAGAAACCATGCGCCTCTTGTTAAACAATAGAAATCTAAACCACTTTACCCAAGGATACTACTTATGAGTAAACCAAGCCCTCAACCTAAATTTGATTTATTAGGAGAATTGCAGAACTTATTTGTTAAAATTCCCTTGTTACAAGCTATGAAGGATGTGCCAATATATGCAAAGAATCTTAGGGAATATTGTTCAAAGAAACCTGCCAAGAAAACTAAATATCCCCTCACTATACATGTTATGGGAAAATTATCGAACTTTATGATGGGAAACTCAATGCCGATGAAATATGGAGATCCGAGGAACCCAATTTTGATAGTACAGATTAATGGGTTAGAGATTTCAAATGTGATGGTAGACCTGGGTGCTACCATCAATGTCATCACCACTGAAACCATGCATGTGTTAGGTCTACGTAATTTGAAGCATACACCTACAATATTGGAATTAGCAGATCGATCTACAGTCAAACCTATAGGAAGGTTGTAACATGTGACAATTTCAGTGAATTCATGGCATTACCCCATATATTTCCTAGTATACATACACAATATTTAGTGGGCATTCATCCCTTGATTTTGGGTAGAGCATGTCTGGCCACTGCAGACGTTTACATTGGGTTTCGCTCAAGAAATATGGTTATTTCTAATGGACATAACACTAAGAATTTAGTGCTATATCCATTGGCAGAACCAAATCCACCCATAAAACCAGCAGGCGGCAAGAAATTCGTATCTGCGGTAGAGGCTGAACCGAAAGACGAAGAAGTGAGACCAGTCCTTACTATTGGATAGGCCCTTCAGTTGAAAATGGAATCGAAAGACGATGTAATCACTTCCTTCATGGATGATCCTTGTTCCGTTTCAAAACCAAACTAGCAGATCCTAGAATCTATCCTAAGCTGCGAGACTCAGGAAATTATGGAAACAACAGAAGGATTAGAGAAGCCACCTACTGATACACCCCATGAAAGTGTTCAAGTGGAATTGGAACTCGGGAAAACTTTGAATATTAATCCAAACCTGTCAGAATCCCAGAAGAAGCAACTTGTAGACGTTCTGCGAAGACATAAAGAGGCCTTCGCCTAGGATTATGCAGATATGAAGGGGATCCCTGCCAACTTATGTACCCATCACATATACATCAAGGAATATTTTCGTCCTATAAGACAACCTCAGAGAAGAATGAACCCTACACTAAAAAATGTTGTGAAAGAAGAGCTTCAGAAATTACTGGATGTAGGTTTTATCTATCCTATCTCAGACAGCCAATGGGTCTCACTGTTAGTAATGGTCCCCAAGAAGAATGGAAAATGGCGGATTTGCGTAGATTATCGATAGTTAAATAAGGCGATGCAGAAAGACCATTTTCCCTTGCCATTTATTGATCAAGTTTTAGACACATTGGCTGGCAAGAAATTTTTCTCTTTTTTGGATGGGTTCAGTGGATATAACCAGATCCAGATTGCTCCTGAGGACCAGGACAAGACCACTTTCACATGCCCCTGGGGAACATTTGCATACAGGGTCCTTCCTTTTGGCCTGTGTAATTCTCCTGCAACATTCCAGAGAGAAATTTTGGGAATCTTCTCTGACTTGACAGATGACAGTGTTGAAATCTATATGGATGATT
Organism: Pinus albicaulis; assembly: GCA_034641835.2. NCBI lineage: Eukaryota > Viridiplantae > Streptophyta > Pinopsida > Pinales > Pinaceae > Pinus > Pinus albicaulis. The sequence continues at coordinate 1,498,522,878 of CM076581.1, forward strand.
TTACTCCATATGGGGACTCGTTTCTGGACGGGTTGAAAATTTTGGAAAAATTTCTTGCAAGGTGTATACAAGCTCGTGTCTCTCTGAGTACGGTGAAATGCCACATGATGATGGAAGAGGGAATCATTCTGGGACATTTTCTCTCAGCTGAAGGGATCGGGATGGATCTAGCAAGAGGACCAGACTGGGCATTACCTTTCCACATTCATACGGATGCCTCTCAAACAGCAATTGGTGCAGTATTGGGACAGCAAGAGGATAAGGTACCCTACGCAGTGTACTATGTTAGTAAAAATTTGGCCCCTACTGAATTAAACTACACAGTGACTGAGAAAGCGTTCCTCGCTGTCATTTATGCCATCAATAAGTTCCGCCACTACATTACCAGGTATCCTACTTTCGTGCATACTGATCATGCAGCCATCAGGTTTCTAATGAACAAACCTGTTACCCCTGGTCATATTACAAGATGGTTTTTGATACTACAGGAATTTGATATTACCATAGTAGATAAACCAGGAAAGGACAATTTGGTTGCAGATTTTTTATCTAGGATAGAACATGATGGTAAGGATACACCAATTGAAGATAACTTTCCAGATGAGCATATTTTTGCAGTTTCTACTAACACTCTGTGGTATGCAAATATTGCTAATTATCTTTCTACAGGTAAAGTGCCTTGTCATCTGTCCTATAAGGAGCAAAGGAAGATCATTCATCAGAGTACCCGATATTCATGGATGGCAGGATATCTCTTCCATACAGGGGTTGACTAGCAGATTCGGCGTTGTGTGGCAGAAGATGATATTTTTGAAATATTAAAAGATGCACATGATGGACCCTGTGGAGGACATTTTGCAGATAAAAGAACGGGTCATAACGTGCTTCAAATGGGATATTACTGGCCCTCCATTTTTCGTGACACTCGGGAGTATGTTCGAGGGTGTGATAGCTGTCAACAGATGGGACAACCTGGGAAAGCAGATGAAATGCCTCTTCAGCCCCAGATAGTCCTGGAACCATTTGAGAAATGGGCCATTGACTTTGTTGGGCCCTTCAACCCACCTTCTCATTAGAAATCTTATATCCTAGTCTGTACTGATTATTTAACTAAATGGGTGGAAGCTAGAGCAGTCACGAGAGCAACAGAGCAAGTAGTGGCAGATTTTCTTTTTGAAGAAATCTTTTCCCGGTAAGGGACTCCAAGGGAAATTGTATCAGATGGTGGATCACAGTTCACATCTCATATGATAGAAAAGTTGATGCAGAAATATGGTTTCAAACATAGAGTAACAACCCCCTATCATCCGCAGGCAAATGGACAAGTAGAAAGCACAAACAAGGTATTGGAAAATATCTTGAAAAAGACAGTAGCAAGCCATCACCGGGACTGGGCACAGAAACTTCCAGAAGCTTTATGGGCATACAGAACAACATGGCGAAATACAACAGGTTTTTCTCTGTTTGAATTATTCTATGGGAAATTCCCCTTGTTTCTGGTGGAATTTCATATTAGTACACTCAGAATAGCTCAAGAAGTAGGCCTAGATATATCAGAAGCACAGAAACATCGACTAGAACAGCTGAACAAGTTGGACGAGATTCGAGCAGCAGCTGTACAGAAAACTATTGTTTTTCAATAGCAGAGAATGAAATGGCACAATAAATTTATCAAAACTAAGGTGTTTCATGTGGGGGACTGGGCGTTACTGTATGACTCCCGATTTAAGGATTTCAAAGGCAAGCTCTGCACTCGCTGGATGGGCCCATATCAACTGGACGCAGTGTTTGAAAATGGAACAATTAGACTAAATACAATAGATGAGAACCATACCTCGTTCTTAGTAAATGGACATCGTCTAAAATTATACCACCGTCCAGCCTCCAGAGAAGCCTTTGTTAAAAATATTTCTGTTGTATCTGATTTAATGGTCATTGGAAACGAGGATACTCTCACTCTATTCTAAAAACAAACAAACAAAAACAAATATATATATATAATGTTGCTACTTACTTGTTTGTCTTTTGCATGAATAACAAAGAAATATGGCGAGGAGAAAAGTAACACTCGGTGCTGTTATTTCACCAGTGTTGTCATGAAGATATTGCTATAGTTCACTAGTGTGTGTCACTAAGTGTTGTTACTCTGTAACTGCCGTTACGCTGTAAATGTTGTTACTCCATCACTTTTGTTACTCTGTAGCTGCTGCTACTCCGCTAACTTCTCTTACTCTGTCAGTGTCATTACTCTACAACTGTTGTTACTCTTCCAGTGTCGTTACTCCACAACTACTGTTACTCTGTCGGTGTCGTTACTCCACAATTGCGGTTACTCCGTCGGTGCCGTTACTCTGCAACTGTTGTTACTCTACCGGCGTCGTTACTCCGCAACTGTTGTCACTTTGTTGGTGTCGTTACTCCACAACTATTGTTACTTCGTCAGTGTCATTACTCCGTAACTACTGTTACTCCGCAACTGCTATTACTCTGATTTTGCTGTTACTCGTTGTGCTGCTATTTACTATCGCTCTTACTCCCTGTGCTATTACTCACTATTGCTGTTATAAAATATTGTTGTTACTCTTTGTACTGTCACTAGTTGTTGCTGCTACTCCGTTAGACATTTTGTTGCTACTCCACCATAAGGTAGGTCCGCAGGTACGTCTCCATCAATTTTATGGATTTAATTAAATATTCCAAAAAGGACATTAAAATGTGTCGTGGACGGTCGTCATTAAGTTGGGGGGGGGGGGGGGGGGAACTGTCATAATGAATGATGGCGTACCTCGAAAAAGCATTTATGACACATGATCTTTACCTAATCGAATCTAATGATTTTGGTACTCCATAATCATACTTTTGATGTGTTGGGATGCGTATTCGTACGCGCCAAGTCGTATCAGTCACCCTCCCAACACGCTACATTAAATTCCTCAAATATCCCACAGTACCACCTTAATCTGTCATTATTTCCAAACGTACCAGTATTGTTTACCCGTTGTTTCCAAATCGACCATAACGTTATTTCAATTTCCAACGGTTTGGAGACCTGTCACTCTCCCTTGCCAGCCAACTGCAGTTGTCGTGTTGATTTCGCCTCTGCAACAATGGGTGGCCAATCTGTTCGACGTGAACCTGAGAATACAAGGGGAATTTGGAACAATCAGGAGGTGTGGCAGGTTTTCGAGAACATAGCTGGGATTTTTATTTCGACAGGTTGAGGGGGTCAAATGAAGAAATGACGGCAGAATTTGCATTGAACTTGGGAGAAGGAGGCTCTCAGGTCTGCGGAATTGAGATCCCTGAAACAGAGGAAATCATCACAGAAGTCAATGGGCTTCCTAAATTCTGGAAGCGATGGTTTTTGAGAAGGATCCCCCTCCCATAATTTTCCGAGGCCTTTCTACAAGAGGGCAAGAGTATTGCACAGAAGGGTCAAGGGTATGACAGAAACTCGCTACCAAGTCCATGGGGAGGAGTAGCAGAGTTCGTCATAAAATATATGACGCACGAAGGAAGATACTCCACCATCTTCAAATACCATCTCCATATACTATCTCACCTATGATTTCCACAAGCAAAATCTTTTTCAATGAATGTGCCCTATTTTCTACTAAAGAGTCTTCACTTAATGGCACAGTCGGCTCAGGGGTCGCGACAAACATTGGCGGTCACCACTCACCACGGATTGGTTCAGCTGTTAATAATGAATGCCATTAGACAAATCCTGATTCCATGGGAGATGTTTCAGGATTCCACAGAGGAAAAAATAACATCTGTTGTGGCCGCCAGGGTAGAAGAACCTGAAGCTATGGAGGAGGATGCAGGAGATGATGATTATGTTGACCAGGAGGAGTCGTAAGATATGGAAATGGAAGAACTTGGAGATGAGGCGGGTCCCCAAGAGCAAGCCGAAATTGTAGAGTCAATGGCAGGTGTAGGGATTGATATAGAAAGGCCCACTAGTACCACGGCCGAGGCTGTCCCACAAGAACTAGCCTCGCCCGTGGAACTAGCAAAGCAAGTTGATAATATCGCAACCATGGAAGTAGACCCATGACATGCCAGCGTGGATGAAGCAGTTGATATGCTGACCAAGGATACTCCACAAGGATCTCCTGCCACCATGGATTTGATGGAGGAGGTCATGAACACTCTAACCATAGAATCCATGGAAGAGGGGGGACAGAGACAAGAAGGGCCCAAAGCTGAGGAAGCTAGGGGACCCGTGCAGGAAACACCGGGAGAACCAAGGTGTGGGGATGACGCTGACCAACAAGAACCAGTGTCGACTTCAAGGCCAAATGTTGAGGATCTCCACTTTTCCTTCTTTTTCCCAAAAGGAGCAAGGGTAGCTCGTTCCCTATAGCAGAAAGAAGAAGAAGAGTTTGTTGTTCCCATGGCTTTGAATCTGTCACAAAGGCCACAACCATATGGGGCGAGGGCTACACAGGTGGCGGGCACCTTGGAGTCAGAAAGGAGAGAAGAGACAGAGATTTCTGAGGCTGAAGAACCGGAAAGAATCCCAACAAGCACAGTAGCAGGAGAGCATCTCGCCAAGGCATCACCGGTCACGACGAGCGCGCACAAAGAAGAAATCATCGTTGGCGAAGAGGAGGGACCAAGCAATGCGGTCCTGACAAATGAGCCAACGACACAAGCCTGGTGAGAAGGTCGTGAAGCAGGAAATAATTGAAGAAAGGCAGGCAGGGGAGGAAAACTCGACAGTGAGCACAGCAGAAGAGGTTTCGTGGGATTTACCTCCATCTACCGAAACGGAGGAAGTACTGATTAAACAGGAATGAATATAGATGTGTGAGCAGCGAAGACCTCCAGTTAAGCGAAAGTATCAGCTATAGTTTAGGGAGACAATGCGACTCAAAATGGACGTAAGGAACTTGAGAAAGGAGGTGCAAAGAATGCAGACATAGATAAAGAAGTACAAGCGGCAAGCCAAAAACTCCAAGACCATCGGGGTTGAAGCAGAAACCCAAGTGGACCTGATGGCCACAACCTCAGCTGCCACTCAAACAGACCCGGTCGAATGACTGTTTGAAGCTCGAGAATATGCCTTAACAGCCGAAATACAGTCTTGGAAATCTGTTGTGGCTCAATACAAAAATTAGATCAGGAGGACTGAGGAAATAGCCTCCACAACCATCTTTGGATATGTGGATCACATAGATGTTTTGAGATTAAGGCATGCGAAGCAGCAGCTCAAGATGGAGCAGTTGGAAAAGCAAGTGGCAGAACTGAAGGCCGATAAGGAGCAGATGTTCAGTATGATAAAAGAGGTTATGGCATGTCATCCCCCTGCTTCTTGTTATTCTTTATTTTTTCATAAACGTTACCTTTTATTTTGCATGGAAAGCATAAAAAACGAGGTCAGCTATGAGATAGAAGATGGTGTACAATTCCTCCGAATATTGAGGAATCATGACGTGCCAACTCAACATCTGATGTGTGAATTTTACCTACATGGGTATCTGCTGCGTATAGATAGAGATTTTAACCCGGTTTCGTATGTAGGGGACATTCATTTAAGGGCTCTCACCTCTTATGCTTTCAATCAGATTCACTGGCAGAAGGCTTGTAACACCTTTGAATCCAATCAAGTTACAAAGCCATTTATAGTGAGAGGAGAACATGAGAGGTCAGTCACAATGTTCAATAAGCATAACACCTTTTTGGGAATTGGGGAGAACAGAGATAGAATGGTGAGGACACAAAGGTGGTGTCTTGATCTTTGTGTCAAGCAACTCACCTCATTTCAAGAAGATTCCCTTGCTTGCTGTCAGAGTGTCACCTACAGCTTTCCGGAACAAGGAACCTTTTGGGGCACTAAATTTTGCACGAGTACTCACCAGAGTGCCCAGATATGTGGCATGTGTCTAAACATGTGGGGCCCGGTGGATGGGGCTCCGGTTTCAGTTTCCTGTCCTTTGGTTGCCTGCCAAAACTTACACTCCAGCTTATGATGTTCCAATGGATTGGTGGAAGGAAGTTCTCCTTTCGGATGGGTTTAAAGTTCTAGGAATAGAGATGGCCTCAGAATATGATCTCACCGGGCTTCATGAAACCTACAGTCTGCAAAATCCAGACTTGCGGAGGCGGCAGACTGCATGAGGACATGCAGAAGGCTAGTTGGAGGGAGATGTTGGGTACCAAATCGGGCCATCTTTCTATCCATTTCTATTTCCATTTTTAACCTTTTTTGTATTCATTTACCTATGCTATTATGTTAAACCTACAAGGTAAATACCTCTGACTTGTCCAAATGGAATATTTTAATTAATGAAGTAAATTCATGGAGTCTTATCTATTCGCGGTACTAAAACATATGTTTGACCGCAGCTTGGAGAACAAGAACCCCCGCTTCAGCATTTCGCAATAGATCTGGTAACGTCCAGCCATAAGGAGGCCATGCAGCTAGAGCCGCGATTCCCTGGAACTATTCTTGGACCTTTTTGCTAGCTCGGATATCTGGTGATGGTGTTGTTCCAATTTATGTACATTCTGAATATGTGGTTACCATGTTTCAATGAGATCTGTTAATCTCCCTCGCTATGTATAAAATGAAAATTGTTCCTGTGAATGGGGGTTCTCCCATCGCTATTGTAATCACCTGTTACAGATTAATAAAATACCATCTGTTTTTTTGCTCCAATATTCTTCGTGACTAATGCAGCCCTCATCAGAGAGATGGGCCCACTCTTTTGATCAAGTGCTGCGTCTTTGTGTGTGTGTCAATTAATAGTTTATGCTTATTGTTGCAGCTCTTTCCTGTTTATGATTATTGCTGAGTTATGTAGTTAGTTTAATCCCACAACCATGTTTTGAATCTTAAACGACGAACTCTTGGTCAAAACAGATTATGTGTTTTCCCCTGCATATTCCTTGCTCATTTCCTTGAAAGGATACTCACCCGGATTGATAAATTAATGTCGGAATAGGGTGAATAAATCGTTCATACCTAGACACCAACAAAGAGTTTTAAGATGAGGATCTTAATATGAATAAGAAGGCTTTAGATGATGATGTGGCACTTGCAACTAGAATGAATGGCGTGCAAAAGGACTTGATTAAAATCAAGTGTTTCAATTATGGTGAGATGGGTAATTTTTCGACGAAGTGTAAAATTAAGAAGAAGGGAGATGGTGACAAGAAGGGGAACTAGGTTGTAGGTTTCACCTCTTTTACCGAGATCGATGAACTCTAGGAGATTAGAGAGTGTGGACTTTGCATTTTTCTCTCATTTCCCACAGGGTACCATTGACGAGGTTGCATGGTACATGGATAGTGATTCGTCAAATCATATGAAAATTTCATAGGATGTGTTCGAGACTTTAGTTGAATGGGACTCGAATTTTCACATGGTGTTGGGAGACAAGATTCATAAAGAGATCAGGGAATTGGGAGTCATGCCACTCAAGATGGAGTGATGCCAGGTGATGCGTGTTGAAGATGTATTCTTTGCATCAAGACTCAAATACAACATGATTTTTTTCTCAAAAATTTATTAGAAGAGGTCTGAGGTCTTGTTCCAGACTGGGAAAGAGAGACTCGGGCCTAGAGGATCTAGCTCTGTAGATGTCGTGATTGGAGTTAGAGAGCATGGTCCATATAGGTTGATGTGAAAACCTATAGATAATGAGAAGAAGATGCAAAACCAGGTACATATTTTAGAGGAGAAGGTACAAGTTATAGAGAAGAAGGTTCGAGTTTCATGGGTTTAGATAGAGCCAAGTTCTAGACGGAGTTTGCAAGATAAGAGGGGGAATGTGTAACCCAAGAAGAGTGCATCGACAGTGGGGAGTAAGGGTACTTATACAGTTGGAAACAAGGAATCATGGAAATGCCTGAAAGGATTTCAGGAGAAGAAAAAGAAGTAGGAGGATTCCAGTGACAGTGACAATTTCGACAGAGGCGTAATTCATGCTATAGGGTTTGTTGTAGAGATGAGTGCCAGGAGTTAGGCTAGTGTTGCCAGCATTGACAATGCTGATGACAAATTACTTCCTTGTCTTGGAAGTACTTCCCTCACTAAGAGGGAGTGGTTATATTTGTATCTTGGGAGGTACTCCAAGCCCTAGGGTTTAGGGTTTGGAGGAATAGGAGTCTCATAATTGGTTTATGTGCCTAGAACCCAAGGTGTGGCCTTTGCACCCAAGCTTATGCGTGTGAAACTACAAGTAATTTCTTTGATATGACTTATGGAAATGATAGAGGACGCTAAAAGGAACTAGGGTCCATGAAAATCATCGATGTTGGAGGTCTACAAAGATATATATTAATTTTTATATGTTTATGTGGGATAATTTGTCAACAAGTTAAGTTCATATTGGAGTTAGTGGTGCCCTTTGAAAGGTTGTTTGATCACCCACAAGAAGCATATGAATAGGAGGTGTTGTGAGACCTCATTAGTGCATCCAAGGTGCATCATTTCATATACTATACATCTATAAGAGGCCGTATATTAGGAGAATACCTCAACAAATAAGAAAGGGGCTTGATTTTCTCTATTTTTGTGATTGTTTAGGGGTTGCAGGGATCTAGTAACAGGGCTTAGTAGGAGAGGGCGTTTTGGAATGGTTTTGGCATGATTTTTGCATGGGAATACCTCTAAAATAGGGGGTGCATATCTGTATAGGAGTCTAGAGGAGGCTCAAGCCCTATATATCATATTGGATAGGGTTGAAGGAGTGAATAGTGGGATGGAAATTATCTAAGAATCGAGCATATAGGAGCAACACCTAAATGGAGGCAGGTCGCAGTTGTTAGGAGGATTTTGGATTAAAGGAATAGGGATGAAGTGGACTGGTAATCATCCCTAACCAGGCCTAAACCTACAGCAGAAGGAGAAGACCCAAAAAAACAAGGATAAGGTATGTATTGATGTGTATAAAGTTGATTTGATGCTAGTGGATGGTTGTCCATATTAGACAAATTTGTGAAGGACACTTATGGATTGTTGGAGGGTAGCGAGAAAGTGATCCTTTTGGGCCCTAAGTGTAGAACTATAAAGGATTCTAAGTCTTCTACAAGAGGTATAAACTATGATCTCATTGACTAATATTTGAAGAACTAAAGAAGGAGGTGATAGAGGAGCAGTCTGTAGCCCAAGTTCATTGTTGGAGAAGGTCTTCTAGCAGTAATATTTCATAGCCCTCCTACCCTATGTTTTTCTTCATTGGAGCAGCGTAGGAAGGAAATTTCGAGAATAAGTCCCTAAGTACCTGAAGAAGTAGCAGTGGGCAAGATATTTCAAAGTGTTGTGTCCTTGAAGTACTATTTAGAAACTAGTGAGCGTGAAGACCCTATGTGTTTATTGTAGATTGACTTATGATCCGCTAGAGGGTAGATTGGAGAGTCGATTTCAGTGTCCTAAAGGACTAGGACCAATGATAGAGGCAATGCTACAAAATGGAAGCAAGGGACCAGTAGTTGTGTTCAGTGTATGGCAAAGAAGTTGTGATTGTGCATTATATCAGCTAGACCGCTAGTGTATCTTGTTCTTGTATTCTTGTACTAGAATATGTATGAGGGCCATTATCCATGGCACACGACAACTAGACTATTGTATTATTAGTTTATTAATATAACAAAGTTCGGTTATTGAAAATTGTAAAAAGTTGTCTATATTTGTGCACTAGTAAATTTAATATTGCATATTGTTTTGTTGTGCAAAGTTGTTTGTTGTGATACTTGGATTAGCAGCGTCAATGATTGTAAGGTTCTAACCTAGACTCTAGTATCATGGAAAAATATCATGGTATCAGAGCTACTTTGAAGGGTCAGTAAATCAATGTGTGCACAATGAATTACAACTTAAGAGGGATTTGGTCACATTATTGTTCAAGGTCTCAAAACAATGTAGAAGTTGCAGGTTGGTCTTCGGTATGAGGACAAGTTGGAAGGATTATTCAACTATATTCCATGGAAGGAATAGATCAAACAAACAAGAAGACAACTGACCCTTAAGAGCTAGAATTATTTGAAGAGTTGGATAGAGGCGAAGTTGATCATTATAGATGGTGTCAAGGATTCCTTAGTACCTCATCTGTCAGAGAAGAACACTTCCCATGAGATGTGGGAGGCTCTTCGGAATTTAGTCCAGAATAAGAACGAAAACCAGGTATTGGTATTATAGGATAATTTGAAGGCCACTAATATGATACAGGGTGAAGGTGAATTTGTATCTTATGAGGTTGTATCAGGTTCGTGATGAGATTGCTTCGATGAGATTGTTTGAGATTATGAGATGGTGAGGATTGCGTTGAAGGGGTTTACTCCATAGCGGAATCCATTCGACAAGGGGATCGTTACTAGGGACAAGCTACCAGAATGGAATAGGTTGTGAGAAGACTTCATTCAGAAAGAGTTGCGATACAAGGATCTTCATCCAAACAAGAATGCTTCAGATGATTATGTGGCACTCTCAACTAGGATGAAGGGAAAGCAGAAGAAGGACTTGAGTAAAATAAATTATTTAAACTATGGATAGATGGGTCCTTTTTTTATGAAGTGTCTCATGAAGAAGAAGGGATATTCTGAGAATAATAATGGGAAGTAGGTTGTAGGTGTCATCTCTTCTATCGAGATTGATGACCTCTCTAGGAGATTGGAGAGTGAGTAATTTGCATTGATATCTCATTTCTCACAGGGTACCAATGACAAGGCTACATGGTACGTGGTTAGTGATGTGTTGAAGCATGTGACAAGGTCACAAGATTTTTTTTAGACTCTAGCTGAGTGGGACTCAAAGTTGCATATGGTGTTGGGCAACAAGAGTCAACAAGATATCAAGGGATTAAGAGTCTTGTCATTCAAGATGGAGTTAGGTCAGGTGATGTGAATTCAATATGTATCGTTTGTACGAGGAGTCATATATAACATGACGTTTGTCTCAATGATAAATTATAAGGGGTTTGAGGCCTTGTTATAGAGTGGGAAGACGAGACTCAAGCCCAAACGCTCTAGGTGTCGTGATCAAAGTTAGAGATAATGGTCCATATAGGCTGATAGGAAATCCTATAGATCATGAAAAGAAGAAGAAAAACTAGGTATAGGTTTTAGAGGAGCAGACACAGATTCCAGAGAAGAAGGTCCATGTTCCAAATGTTCATAGGGTGTCAAGTTCTAGAGGGATTTTGCAAGTTTAGAGGGAGAACGTTCAACCCAAGAAGAGCAAGTGGTTAGTGGGGAGTAAGGGAACTTCTACAGCTGGATAGAAGGAATCATGGAAAGACTTGAAAGAACTTCAAGACACTAAGAAAAAGCAGGAGGCTTCTCATGACAGTGGCACTTTTGAGAGAGGGCGTAGTTCATACTATAGGGTTTGTTGCAGTGACGAACGCGAGGAGTTTGGCTAGTGTTGCCAGCAGTGTCAATGGTGATGACGAGTTACTTCCTAGTCTTGGAAGTACCTTCCTCATTAAGAGGGAGTATTGAGATTTATAGCTTTATATGTACTCTAAACCCTAGGGTTCAGGGTTTGCAGGAATGGGCACCAAAAAATTGGTTTGTGGGCTTAAAACCCAAGGTGTGGTCTTTGCACCCAAGCTTCTGGGTGTGTTACCACAATGAATTTCATATATTTTACTTATGGAAATTATAGAGGACGCTAAAAGGAACTAGGGGTCGTGAAAATAATCAATATTAAAGGTATAAAAATAGAGGTGTTAATTTTTATATGTTTAGGTGGGCTAATTTTTCAACAAGTTTAGGTCGGCTTGGAGTTAGTGGTGCCCTTTCGAGGGTTGTTCGATCACCCACAATAAGCATATAAATACAAGGTGTTGTGAGACATCATTATCACATCCAAGGTGCATACTTTCATAGACTACACATCTAAAGGAGGTTTCATATCAGGAGCAGACCTCAATGAAGAAGAAAGGAGCTTGACTTTGTCTCTTTTATTGATTGTTTGAGGATCACAAGGATCTAGTAGTAGCTCCGAGTAGGAGAGGGAGTTTTGGGTTGGTTTTGGCAAGATTTTTTGGTGGGAAGACTGATAAAATAGGGGTCACAGATCTGTACAGGTGTCTGGAGGAGGGTCAATCCCTATATCTCAGCTTGGAAAGGGGTTGAAGGTCTGAAGAGTGGGTTGGAAATTAACTGAGAACCCAGCATATAGGAGAAACACCGGGGAGGAAGGTCACAATTGTTAGGATAATTTTGGAGCAAAGGAACAAGGTTGAAGTGGATTGATAATCAACCCTAACCGAGCCTACCTACAGTAGAAGGAGCAAACCCAAAACAACAAGGAAAATTTATGTATTAATGTGTATAAATTTTATTTGATGTTAGTGCATGGTTGTCCAAATTGGACAGATTTGTGAAAGACACTTGTGGATTGTTAGAGGACAGTGAGAAAGTGATCCTTGTGGGCCCTAAGTGTAGAAATTGAAAGGATTCTAAGTTTGTCGTGAGAGGACGAAATCATGAGCTCATTGACTGATCTTTGAAGGACTAAATAAGGATGTCATAGAAGAGAAGTTTTTAGGGAGAATGGATTCTAGCAGTGATAGGTGGCAGCCCTCCTACCCTAAGTTATTCTTCATTGGAGTAGCACATGAAGACAATAGTGGGAAGAAGTCCCTAAGTAGCTGAGGAAGCAACACTGGGACACTACACACAATCAAAAGGTCAAGTGTGATGCATTAAAGGTTCTAACACAATTAAGGTAAATTGAGTGAGCCTCTTAGAAGCATGTAATAGTATGCAGCTTGAAAGGAACACACGAGCATAAAAGAGATCATAAGTTAGCCTGAAAAATAGTTCACAAGCTAACCAAGATGCAAATCTACAACAACACGTATTCAAAAAAATTTGTACTAATGCAAACAAAATAGTTCATAAGATTAGTGTAAATGAAATAACATATATTGCAAACATAAAAAGAATATTCCTATTATATTCACAACATATGCATGAAAATGTGTCGTATTTGAGCTTTTAATAAAGTGAAAGTTCCAAGCATGCATGTAAAAATGACAAACCGCTATCTCAAATAGTGGAACATGAAGCCAACACCTGCTCCTCCAAAGAAAGATACTCCCTCTATGCTACGGAGCATCCAAGGCCCTCAAAAAAACTCCCAAACTTTTGATCTCACGCCAAAAGCCCAGCCAAAATCCCTTTACATGACCCATGAGGGTATATTTATAACAAAATGGGTGACTATTCATCTCCCTTTGTGACTCTTTGACTGTCCTCATGATGTTTAACTTCCCACAACCATGACCTTTGGACTTCATTACAAATGACTCTTCACATTCCACAATTTACACTTGGAATTTCACTAATTAATTACAAAATAATATTACAATATTTCTCATACCCATATAAGAAAAAATAGGGTAGAGTCAATTAGACAGCCTAATAAGACAAAACATGTTAAGATTGAGTTTGGGGAAACTCTAGCTCAACCACCTCCACTTGTAGTTCTTCATTCATATACTTATGCCAAGCTTTGTATTATGTGATGATTTCCCCAAACTATGTGATGGGATCAGGTTGGAAGCCAACTCTAGCCTCCATTGCATCTAGGTAGATTGATTTTGAACTAGTCTGAATGTCCTTCTTCAGCAAGAGTAGCATAGTGTTGATCTCAACAGGGCCACCAATGTACTTTTGCATATTACTCGTGTTCACCTCCATATCTTCCTTGGTGGTTATTTGTCTTAGTTAGTCCAAGTATTTATCTACCTCATGCCTAACGTGATTTATGCATTTGGCCTTAGTGAGTGAGCCAACCAAAGGGATCATTTGTGATTTCACCATTAAATCCACACTATTGTATAATCATGCATATGAGGCTTGAATGTTGGAAATGAATGAGGTGATTTGTTTATTTCTTTGGATGATCATCCACACTTGTGCTTTCTCCAACTTTTCATGTTGCCTTGTTTTATTTCTTAATTCGGACAGTGCCCCTTTGTGTTTCATTGACTACTCATGCACAGTAGCAATGGTTTTGTGGACAACCTTGATATTCTTAGCATTATCCTTACACTTTTGTTTCATTTCATTCAAGAGGAAAATTGCTTTATGCATGGTGACAAGCTCCTCATAAAGGCTCTGCATGGTCTCCATTAGTGCCAATACTTTTCCAAGTATGGCTACCTTAAGTTCTTTGATACATGCTTGTGAGAAGGCTTATTTCTGAACTTCTACTTGGATTTTTTCTATTTCTTGCCTTACAGCCTATAATTTATTCGCCATTTGTTTATTCTCAGCCATGAGATACCGTGTTTGACTTGGAAGCACCTAGAAAGGCCAATTTGGTTGCATGAATGACTACTAGATTTCTTTTAGTGTCTCTCACAATAACCCTCTCTCTAACGAATGCAGGATATGTGAGTTCATCCGAGAAATGTCTCTTCCGCAGTTGCACAATATTATTTTGAAGTTCATCTTAAGTTAGATTGTACGTATCCATGACTGGAACATCATCAATAAGAACAATTCCATCTTCTACGCTCGAAGCTTGATCTACTATTGGAGGAGGGTGAGATTGAATGGTGACCGGATGAGTGCTCGGCATGAGGGAAACAAATTGGTTTTGTGGCTATGATTCCATCTTCGAGTCTTGAATTATGATCGTCTTCAATCTCTTGAGCTAGTTGCTTCTCTTGCAACTGTATGCTCTACTCTTCTAGTTGTCGGTTTTGCCACTTGCTCTTCAACTTGTTTATATGATGCTTATTCTTCTTCCATCTTATTCCTTTCTTCTTATTCTCATTTATGTATTTCTTCTTCTTCTTGCTCCTTCTTTTCTTCTTCCAATATTTTATGCTCATGTTCCTCCTTTTGCTTCTATTCCTCTTCCATCTTATTCCTTTCTTCTTCTTCTCATTTATGTCTTTCTTCTTCTTCTTGATCCTGTCTTTCTTCTTTCAATATTTTATGCTCATGTTCCTCCTTTTTCTTCTATTCCTCTTACATCTTCCTCTATTTCCTCCTCTTTTGTTATGTTATGGCCACTTTCAGGATGAATGGATATGCTTTTACTTTGTAGCTCTGTTATTCTGTTGGGCTATGTGCAACCTTCCTCTTGCCTCTCTCATGCACTGGGTTGCGCCTTTCTGCTGGTTGTGCCTCTGGAGTGACTTCCTTCTGTGGAGTAACTTGCAATTTTCAAGCAAATATGAATAGCTCATGAGAGTTAGATGCATTGTAACAATTATTCATATTTTCCTCCCCAGCCCTATAGAATGTCCCACTTGGGCACTGGAAATGAGTCCTCCTATAGTGTTCTTTGCAAATGTTCCTATCATCGTACGAATTGAAGTCCAAACGATCAAATGTGAACTTATCTATTTCCTTGCCTTTGGTCTCAGCAACCTTGAGATTCTTGATATCCTACAATCTAATTTTCAAAGGAAGAGCACGACAAGTTTCTTTCTTCTTCCTTTGCAATATCGCTGACAACCCTGTGGAGAGATGATACATGAATTCTTGTATGACTAGCTTGTCGGTGGCATACCTTGGTAACGTATGTGGTCGCTTTTGTCCGCCGAACACTCTGAGGTACGTGCCATCCGATGAAGCGAACCAATATGCTATTTCAGACAATTCTTGCATTGCTTCACAGGACATGAAAGGTGGCTCTTCCTCAACGATTAGCTTGCACATTGGAATGAGGAAGTTATCAGTCAAAATTTCTATTACTCCCTTGAAGCTTAACTTTGGAAGCAGTTTACAGTAGATATGCATGGCAGTTTCTCATGGTGACCAGGTCCAACTCATGCCAGGGAATTAATTATGAGCGCAGATTTCCTCCGGAAAATAGGCATACATGTAGAATTTAGATTGCTCACCCTTGGGAGGGTTCTTATCATTAGTCACATGAATTATCAGTTTTTGAGCCAGCAAATCCAACCAGTTGCATTATTTCCCTTTGTTCACAAATTTATTAGCAAGAATTCACAGCCTTTTGGGAAGGTCTCATTATTTCCTTGTCCATAGATGTGGCAACATAGGATAATCAAGTACTGATAGGCCTTCCTGAGAAATTTGGTCTTGTCATTACTATTGGGTGTCTAGTGAAATTTTTAAGGCTCTTTCACCCAAAATTTGATGACATCCTTTGTGCTCATGTTGTTGGTGATTGTGAAAAAGTGTGAATCCATGTGTGACTCTGGCATTGGAAGATGATATATCAGGTGGTAATCATGTGCCATGAAAGAGGAAAGACTTTGTTCATTGTAATTACTGAGGGTCACGGTATTGTTATCTATATGTGACAATATCCAGTTGGTGATGTTTTCACATGGGAAAACTAGGTACCTACATGCAACCTTATGTAATACCGATATTTGGACATTGACATACACCTGTCAGTCTTCAAGTTTGCATTGAAGGTATTTTCTGAGAATACTTCATTCACCTTATGCCATGTGATGTTTGAATCTTTCTCTATTAACAACTGAGTGTCTAAGTAAATTGGAAAGTTCACTAGAGTACTCTCAACTACCTATCCGGTGTTTCTTTCTACCGTCTCCTTGGAGACAATTCTCTTGGGAACCATAGTAACAGTAACTAAACTAGAGAATTCCTAAAAAAATGCAATACTTCCAAGATAGAAATTCACTCATGGAAAACATAAATTAGCTCAAGAAAATTAACTTATAAAGCAATATTTGGGCAACATCTACATGACTTAAGAGGGAAAAATGCGCAAATATTGAGTTGAAGGAAGAGACTGGAATCATGAATTGCGCATTACAAAGCCTTAACATTACACGGGGAGGTTTGAGGCTTGAGGCTCGAGACTCCACAATACGTAGTCCCAGCTTGGGAAAACTGAGGGAAAGATTGTGAATTATGTAGTATTAGTGGGTAAGGGATGAGGCTTGAGCCCTGAAACTATGTAATGTGCAGTTGGGAAAGCATCAGGCTTGAGCCTTGGACTTTTGTAATGCCTAGTTGGGCATGGAAATCGTTGGACAAGGGACGGGAAGATCTTCCCAGAAAGAGGGTAAAAAGTGGTAGATCTTGAGTGAAAGTGAAATTATGAGTGCATATCTCACTAATTAAATATATATCAATGCAAATTGAGTGTGGAAGATTAGCATGAAAAAGGAAAAGCACACATGCATAGGAAGTTGTTGAAACGACGATCACTGGTGGGAAAAAACAAGAAACTTAATGCGACAATTGTGAAAAGCGAATGACGGATTGAACCAAAAATTATATAAGCTAATATAAGGTGAAAATCCAGCAACCATGAAAATAAATAAGTGAAATAGGACTCACATAAGCGAAATGATAAAAAGTGACCAAAAAAGCGACAAAACACTGCAAAAGAAAAATTGACCCAGAAAAGCATCGCAAAGTCCATCAAAATCTCCTTGATCTCCTTGGAAATGTTATAGCTCCAAGATATAATGTAAAAATGAGATCTAGGGTCTTCTATTATATATATCTAGGTCAACTAGGGTTTATGACGTGCATGCCTAAAATCAAGGAAAAAGTGAGCCTTGGAAGAACGGTAAAAAACAACAACTTGTGTCAGTCTTTAGGAAACTGATAATCCAATCCCTATCTTATAGGAGTTGCTTTTTGTTTTTTTTTACTTTTTTAAGAAATTGGTTTCTCACACTGCCAATAAGGATTGTGTAATACCCAACTACAAGGAATTGGGAAACTCCTTGACTCATTTAATTGCGCAGTTTCTTACGGCAGGGAATCTCCTGCGCAATTTTTGAGCTCAAGACAGGCCTGCCCCTCAGGATTGCACAATTTTTGAGGTCAAGGTTGCCCTGCCTTTCAAAAATGAAAACATCACTTCCTCAAGGTTGCCTTGCCTTCTAAGAATACTCAATTCCTAAAGGGAATACCGAGAATGTTGCAATGTCAAGGAAGAAGATGGCTTGTGACTTAAAGATAAGATCAGGATCAAAACAAGGCATCACAAGCTCTGCATGAAATTATAATCATTTGAAATAGCATGAATACTTGATAAAAACAATGGATGAGCTCCTATGGACAGAAGGGAGGCTCCAAAATCCAAGCATGGGAAAAAATTTAGAGGGTGGTTGTAGCAGCTACAACACTTGGTGACACACTGGTAGAATCTAGCTCTCTGTATGGATTTGAACTCATGTAAATCAATTCTAACTCTTCAATAAGTATTTTTCAATTCATTGATCACCATAGCTTCTTTACTTAGCTTGAGTTAAAGATATAGTCCCTACTATTCTCTTCATCAATGACACATACACAAAATAATACAAGTCGAACTCAGTTGTTTCAATTGGGGATGGGGAGTGTATATATCTATATATATAAGTGGAAAAGAATTATCAGAGTCTTATTTTTCATCTTTGGTGTTGCTTCTATGTCAACAGGCCTAGAAAATACCCCAAAGGAGTCACTTTAGGGACACAAACATTGCTCTGTTACCAAAAAACCTGCACAGTACCCCAGAGGAGTTGATTTCTTCACCTCCTTGCGTAAGAAGCATTTATATTCTTTCACCCTTTGTTTATTTATTTATTTTATTTTCATTTTTTCCATAGAATTGTGCATAGGCATTTATTGATTTCATGGGACCTATTCAGATCAAAGGATTTTGTCCCTTCAAAGAAGGATATTTATACACCTATGAAATACATTTCACTTGTTAAAGTCTCCCCCCCCCCCTCCTTAATATACTTGACTTAGTTGAAAAGGAAAAACCAAACAAACAAAACAAACTAATATAGAGTAGGTGGTTCTAGTTACAGATTCAAGCATTGTGATTCCACTATGATTTTCTCCAAAAATAACGTACATTCCATTAGAATATCATTGACCAAAATATGTTAGGTCCATGCAAAGAGAGAGAATAAACAAATAACCAAGTATTGACAATAGCAGAGTTTCCCTTTAACTTCACCATGCTTTCTTTAGAGACCAAACATGGTCTCATATGGAAGTTATCCTACAACAATAAAGGAAAGGAAAGAAAAGAGCAGGGTGGAATGTAAATTGAAAAAAAAACAAATAAGCTACTCCTGCTCCTTCACTAACCCAGAAAAGGCCAGTATTATGTAAAATTAAACATCCAATGTCACCACCGAAGTGTGGCCTGACCAGCGTGAGCGAGGGCATCAAAAGCAAGAAAGATGTTCAAAAGTAACCACAGACAAGAAAGATAAATCGCGACATGTTGCAACATTCGAAGATTGAAAATGCACACTGAAAAATATGACAGAAAAGCATATGCAAAACACTTTGTAGATGCATTATGGTGTTTACACACATCGCGACCAAGTAAAATGCATAATCATTCTTTCGCAATTGAAAATTGGCAAACATAAAGAAAGTAGAAAACTTACGCTTCGCAGAGGAGCTCACCAGGTATGACTCCTCCAATGATTGAGCAATAGTATCATGTAAAACATATAGAGGATGTGAATATTGTGACAGATTGATTTTCAATTTGCACGATCAACAGATGAGGATTTCTAGAAGATGAGGTATTGTCCTTATAATGATTGGAACCAAAATCAAGGCTTTAAGAACCTGACATAACCATCAGTGTGAGATGAAGTGTCTCAACAACTTGCGATAGTTCCAAGACATCAGAATATAGATCATCGAAAATTAGTGGCTTAGGGAAATCAATAGTAGAAAACGTAGAGTTAGTTTTGGATGAATCAATGAAAAGATCAAAACAACCATGATCAAAAATTCCATCATCATAAATAAATTCATCCTCGTGATCTGATGAATCGCAGAGAGGAGGAAAATGAAAAAAAGAAATTTCACTCTTTGTTTCTTCACAAAGATCATCTGATAGATTGGATATATAAGGACAAGAATATTTGTCCTCTCTGTGTTCAGACGTAAAACTGACAATCCACAAGTCCTTAGTGTGATCAGAATTAACATCATCAGAAATTGATTCTCCGAAAGATTCAATAGACACGATAGAATTGGAAGAGGTCAAGATAATGTGGGAGAGGTGAGGAAGGAGAAAGGCAAAATTTTAGCGCAAATCCTTGTTCAAAAATATAATCCCACACATAATCATCGTAAATGAGATTTCAAGTTGGTTGGTCAACATTAACACCATCCTAAATTCGGTCCTTCTGAACATTGGAAGAAATGATTGAAACAGGTGGATCGAACCACTCACAATCAGGAGGACCAAAAGAACCAACGGACGGAGGACGAGGAGAAATTACATCGACGTAAACATCAAACTTATAGTACAAACTTGCATTTGAGTTCTAAATATGTGGGATGGGAGAAGATGGTAGTAGATCAACGGATGAACTTGCAAGTTCTCCCACCTCAACCTACTTAAATGTAGTTGTTTAATGAGAAGAAGACAAAGAGTCACTTGGAACAACTTCCTCTGTCGCATATTTAGGAGCTCCATAACCAAGGTATGTTGGGAGACTTTCAAAAGATTCATATTCTTTTGGATTCATAGAAATATGAAAAATAAATTCGAACTTCTCTTTCATGAGATTCCAATCAATATCATCTTCAGAAAATTCATGAAGGGAAAAACTCTATAATGGCATGCATCCTCATCCAATTAGGCAAGAAATTTGGTGATTTTTGTGATGGGTTATGTGGTAGAGACATGTGAAGTTTAGAGGCTATGTTCTAAGGACTTACAAATTTTAGAGGTCATGTACATGTAAGGAAATGTGAGCTTCCTCGATCTAAGATAATGCAAGTTTTTTTGTGGGAAATTATTTAAGAATAATGTGAGCTAATATAGTTGAATCTTATGTTATCTCTTGTGATTGAAAAGGGTTTGACTTGGCTTCTTGAAGGACTAGAATTTTTTCATGGTCTTGGGCATTGGATTTCTGACTATGTTCTAATTCTATAAGAATATTTTTTTTCTAGGTTTTACCCCTTGCGGGGTTTTTTCCCTGGCTTGGAGCCTATATCTTGTGTTATTTTTTTCTTGTGATCTTCATGTTTTGTGAGTTTGGTAATTTTTTGATGAAAATAACATAATAAAAATTAATAAGAAGCCAACAATATTCACAAGAAAATATCAAAGAAAAGAATCTACCATAATTCTTAAGCCTCCTAATTTCTCAACATCATATAAGAGCTAAGGTTTGAAGAAGGAGGCTTCAATATCACACTATGTTTGCATTTAGATCATTATTAAAGATTCGAAGTCTAATTCATCCTTGGAGGTATTCAAATCTCTCTCTCTTTGTGGATTTTATTAGATTAATTTTTATGGCTAGTGCTGACGAATTTTTGTAGCTTTTGTCTCTGTGGATTGAACGAGATTCTGGGCTTCCTATGGATACAATGACCTAACCTTTGTTATGTAAAGAATATATTGATCTCAAGATCGCATTCAATGTGTCTTGAACTTCTATGACTCATCTTGACTAAGGCTCAAATTACTTTTACAATGACATTACATTCTTCGGTTTCGAAATACATTCTCAGTGGCACACACTTTGTGTTATCATCATTATTACAGTAACATTCTGGCATATATTATATTGCAGTGACATCATGAATTGAAATCACTATACTCTGTATCGTATTGGCACCATAACAGTGACATCTTATTACTATAAACATAATGAAATTACAATATTTCTTGCTTTTGTGATTTCATATACTTAGATATCACATTATTCCAATAATCGTTATGCTCTCAATGGTGCAAATATTCTATTTTGTGGCTCTAATTAATATGTGCATGGCTCACACTCTACACATGTACATTGGTTCATATATCCCTTTTGTGGTTCATCGACATTTATCTATCACTCATTATTTGTGGCTAAGACTATATCACTATGGCTCTCATGTTTTTGTATGACACTAACGCTGAGACTTGATATATATTATGATAACATTACATTACCATGGCTCGTATTGTTATGGTTTGACTTTGATAACTCTATTTTATTGTGGCTTGATATATATATATATATATATATATATATATATATATATATATATATATATATATATATATAACAGTGATAGTACATTATAGTGACTGGCTTGATATATTACAATGACTTACATAGCTTTCACAATACTTCTCAAATGCTCATACTCATCTCTGTAGCACACACTTGATTTTTCAATGGCTCCTATTGTGTGTCTTAGTATATGTGCCACGATCATAGTGACTTAGATACTTGACAGTGGTCGTAACATTGACGATGAGACAAAGTTTTATATGGCAGTGAAAAAATGATAGTGAGACTATACTCTTGATGTCAGCAATGATAATGATAGAAATAATTTAGCATTATTATTCATATGACTGATATATGACATCATATAAGTGAAAGTATATGACAATAACATACATATGATAGTGGCCTATATGGTAGTGAACTTATACGAATACATACAAAGTTATCAACCCTAATTTGTGATCTTATATTAACTCTAAAGTGAGGAATATGATTTATCGCAATTGTATGGCGGTGACTGTAGAAATAATAACAATTACCTATAATATAGTAGTATTTATGTATGTAAGTGACACTCTACATGACTCTTGACAGTAATATGATAGAATGTCCTATGTTGTACAGCTATATGGTAATGACCTTGATGTGACAGCGGCCTTCATGTGACAATGTTGTATGACTTGACAGTATTGCAAACAATGATGTATGGCTTGACAACATTTGACAATAATGGTCGATGGACATAAGTTTGGATAATCTGTAAGTGAACAAGAAATCTATATGAAAAAAGTATGATGACTTGGTTCATATCCTATCTTGAAGGTTGAAGCATTAAAGCTCTATGGATGGATTAGTTTATCCCCACAACATCAGTACTTGAGGAAGTCACGCTATTCAGATCTCTTCCCTATACATAATAAAAGAAAGAGTGACATCAACAAAGCTGAATTTTGGAAGAAATGATGACGTCTATTTTGAATTAAGTTGATAAATGTCAACTCGACGATCAAGACCAGATCATTGCAAATAAGGACAGGTAAAATTCAAAGAGGTATGTTTAATTTATGTGCATTCTATGACCTATGTTAAGTCCTTTAGGTCATGGTGATGATCATGAAAAGGGTCTGCATAAATTTTAGAGACAGTGACATGTAAGAGTTTGATGTTATGGTGCATATGAAAACTAGGTCTTGTAATATAATGAAATGGATAAAAGGCATGTCAAACAATATTATTAGGGTTTTGAAAAGCTTGGATGACAAGTCTTGATAACTATGAAGGATCTAGGATTTGCATTAAATTTTCAATTTCTAACATAACTATATTTTGAAGACCTTAAAGTATCTAGGATTCTACAACTAACTCTTTATTGTGGTTGTAGAATTTGTATCTTGTAAGTGACATATATTGGCATCTAGGGTTTGTAAACCCTAGCATAGTTTGGACTAATAGAAACCCTAGAAAAAAAACCCTATCTAATCATGTTCACTATTAAAGATGGATCTAACCCTTGATTCTTAATGTGAGAACAAGGCTGGTGAACATGTCAAAAAATAAAAGGGAGCTAATTCTTCTCTAAAGATAAGTAATTTATATCTCCTTGGTTATTATATGTGTGTTTTTTCCTTTTTTTTCTTTCATGTTCTTCTAACTAAGGTTACAGTTCAAGATAAGTTCTACCTAAAGCTTGACTAGCAGATGTAAGAAATGGAAGAATGTGGAAAAGCCTCAAGATGGAGAAGAAGGGGTATGTTTATCAAGGAAGTCAATTAAAGGACAAGAAGTTTACTTACCTAAATTGGAAAAAAGGAGTTGTAAAGACCCTCATGGAAACGATATTGAAGCTTACTGATTAGTTTGTTCAAGGAACACATTGATTGATGATTGAAAGCTAAAAAGCATGAAGAAGAACTCTATTGTAATATTAAGATAAACCATGCAAATGAATGATGGCCTTAGAGGGAGAAAACAACATGATTATAAATAATTACACATCTTGACTAAAATATTTTGTGATTTGGAAAATTTGATACACTTGGGATATTATTTTGATTTTTTGAAAGAACTTATTACAAAAGTATGTGAAGAGGCTGAAAATATAGCTTGTTTGATGATATTATATTAGTTGTTATTTGATTCAATTTGAGAGCACGTGGATTGAGTGGATGACACTGATGATGGCTTGGAAAAGCATGAAGGCCAAATTTTCTTATGTAAGGATGAAATGCATGTGTTAGTAGCTATGAGGAAGTTTGACTCCTTGAATATGCTAGATGAACCATTTAATGACAAAGTTTCATGATGATTGTTAATATCTAGGAAGGTTTGTAGAAATTTAAAATAGATTCAAAACTGCTCATGTAATTTACTAAAACATAAGACTCAAATCTACTCTACTCATCTGCGGAAGCAAATTCACGATCGAGAACAAATATCAAAACGTGCATCATGATTCAACAAACATACACAGAGATTTATCTAGCGGAAAGAAACTACTCAAAACCCCTTCCTATCTATATTGCATTAATCAAAGAATCTGGATTAATACAATATGATTGCTCAAGATTGAGCTCAACCTACACATGTTTTGTTAGGATATTCCAACACATAGGAAATAGTTAAGTATAACTTGGTCTAGCATAGAGTTAGGTAAAGTGTATTTCTTTACTATGTACATTTGTAACTTATAATCTGACAATCACGATATGTAGTGATCTGACGGTTCACTCTCTCCTCGATATTACCGACAGATATGTGGCTTAACACTAGATTGATCCACGATCTCTATTTAAATAGCATGGAGGGTCATTTTTCCGAAAACTGTTTATGAGATAAGCTTATGTAAAAAAAAAATTATATTAATAAATTGCATGAAGTGGCCGCATTGGCTCAGACCATGGACTGTTTCCCTCTTTGATGGTTTTAACCACGTCAAATACTAGTGTGCTAATTTGTGATTTGTTTGTGAGTGGTGACCTTTAGTGTTTGATCTAAGGAACTTATCCTGTAAATTCCTACATGGTATCAGAACCATTTTGAGGGTCGCATCCCTTGTTGATCCAAATCTGAAGCCAATTTGACTGCATGCGACTATCGTTTTCCAGATGTACTATTTTTTACCACTTTCAGGTCGGGAAAACTGCTTTGTTGGGTCTGGAGCATTTGTTACAGTGAGGAACCTCTTTCGTTCCATGCGAAAAGGTTTTCAGTTGCCCAAGTTATGTCATTTTACATCTCGAGGTATAAAGTATCTTTTTGCAGTTATATTTATTAATCCTTCTGTTTATTTCAGTTTATAAAAAAAAAAAATATTGTTGGATCTATACCCTCTTCTCTGTATATTCTCTTCGTTATGCGTTGTGTGTGACCTCAAAAAATCAGAAATAGGAAGACAAGTTTTTTTTGCTATGTATGCTCTTTCCCCACGTCTTTGTGCGATCTCGAGAAATCAGAAATAGCGGAAAAAAAGATAGTTTCCGGTAAGACTAAACGGAAACCTAACATTTTGCCATAAGGCTTGTATTTTTTATTTTATTTTATTTTTTTGGCACAGATTTTGTGTTTTTTTTTTTTGCAGGAAAAACCACGAACATCGCTAATAAATAAATAAATAAAAAATAAACCCTTCCTCCTTTCAAACAATTACAAAATCATTTTACCAACTCACTTGGTGTAATGTTAGTTTATGAGAATAGAGGTCTTGGGTTCAAGTCTCTTTCTCAAGCTTATTTTTGTAAAAAGAGTTTGTTAAGTTACTTTTTCTTATAAATCCCTTTGGCAAATTGTCGGTTTTAAAAAGAGGGTTTTATTTAAAAAGCACATGTAAAAGTGACTCTCACTTATTTATAAAAGTGGTCACATAAAGTAGTTTTTTTTTTAAATTGATATTATTGTATAAAGTTTGGAAAAGAGGGGATTTTTTTTGAAGTAGAACTTCATCATTAAATTTCAACCTTTCACGTAACTATTTGGCATATACAACACTTTTTTTTCAAAAATGCATAACTTCTTCATCCAAAAGCCGTTTTCCGAGCCGTTTTTTTTTAGCCAGCCTAATTCTTCGAGATATTTCCATTGGAGATGTTATTTTCAGTATTTTCAGCTTCAGATTTTTTTTTTTTAAATGGAAAGTGCATGACTGGTTATTCTTAACAGCACCAATTATTTCCAATGGCTATCCTACATGATAGACTTTCTTAGAAGTAAAGGGCTTTATATAATAGCAACAGGACAAGAAACTAAACCTACCGATGGAGATAAAGCCGCTAAATGGGAAAATAAACAAGATCAAGCACGAGGGTTGATAGGAATGTCCATTGCTCAAGATCTTCGATTTCATATCCAAGAAATTGACACCCCTGACGTAGCTATTAAAAAGATAAATATTTTTTTGGGAATTCAAAATGAAATCAGGGCCCACCAACTTGAAAATGAGTTGCTTACTTTGGACCCCATTCATTTTTCCTCTATTGAATATTTTTTTGTCCAAATTCAAGACCCTTAGACTTCTTTTAGAAGGTTGTAAGGTCAAAAAGGAAGATGGTAGCCTTATATATTCTTTTCTTGCTAAGCTTGGCCATGCATACTTTGTATTTGTTTCCACATTCCATTCCACTAGATAATCCCTCATTTCTCGAGGAACAACCTACAAGTCCCCCTCTTTTGACGCCTTTTGCGATTCTTTGATAAGAGAACAAGAAAAACTCTTACAATGGAGGATAGTCTTCAGTCTTATTAATACTGGAAACTCTTCTAAGAAAGCCTTATTAAGAGTTTTGAAGCCAATTTGAGAAAGGCTTTCTTAGAAGAGTTTCCAGATGTACTATTTGAGAAACAATCTTGACATCAAATTCTTAAGCTAAGATCAAACAATGGAGGAGAATATGTTAACAACAAATTTATCAACTTTTGCACTGAGCATGGAATTCAATTGCAACATAATGTTCCATATACTCCACAACAAAATGGTGTAGTTGAAAGGAATAATCACACCTTAAAAGAAATGTCTAATTGTATGCTTCAATCTAAAGGACTTAGTCTTAATGTTTTGGCAGAAGCAATTAACTGTGAAAATTACATCATGAATCGCACTCATACTAAGGTTTTAAGGAATATAACTCTAGAAGAATCCTGGAGCTCAATCAGACCATATGTAAGTCACATTCATGTTTTTGGAAGTGAAGCTTGGGCCCATATTCCAAATGCAAAACTTAAAGCTTTAGAACCTAAGAGTGAAAAATTCATTTTTATTGGATATTTTGAAGATGTCAAAGGATATAGACTTCTTCAACCAAAATCCAAAAATTTAATCATTAGAAGAGATGTAAAATTTAATGAAAATATATATGCTTGTGAGCCTAGTTAGGCGGGTGTGCCACCTTTGGCCTGTGCGCCTGATTCAGCATATGTGCCACCTCTCTCTATCTCTACTATTTTTGACAGCATTCCTTCTAGTTCGGATGATGACAGCGAGGATGAAAATCCTCCTCCACCTCCTCAAGATATTACTTCAGCTCCCCAGCTTCCAAGATGGGTCCGATCTACTCGCGATGCAATAGGATCTTTGGCAGGTGACACTGCAAATCAACATCATACACGTTCTCAGTTCGAAAGAGCCTCTTCGTTATTGCTTCAAGTTCCAGAAAATCCTGATCCAGACACCTTTCAAGAAGCTTCAGGTCATCTAGATTGGGATGAAGCTATGAATGAAGAATATCATTCCTTATTGGAAAATGATACTTGGGATATTGTTCCTCTTCCAAAGGGTAGAAAAATTTTCAGATACAAATGGGTTTACAAAATAAAGTTTGGACTAGATGGAAAAGTGGATAGACATAAAGCTCGTCTTGTTGCTAAAGGATTTTAATAATTTGAAGGCATTGACTATACTAAAACCTTCTCCCTTGTTGTCAAAATGAATTCTATCTGCCTCGTTCTTTCCCTTGTTGCCTCCTTTAAATGGGAAGTCCACCAAATGGATGTTAAATATGCCTTCTTACATGGAGATTTGCATGAATAAATCTACATGGAACAACCCCTTGGCTTTATCCAAAATGAATCTAGCCTTTTTTTTTCCTTAGGAAGTCTCTCTATGGTTCCAAACAAGCTCCTCGGGCTTGGTATGCCAAAATGGATAGATTTCTCTTAGATAATGGCTTTTCTAGGTGTCATTCTAACAACAATGTCTACACCAAGAAAGTAGGTAAGTCCTTCATCATCCTTGTTCTTTATGTTGATGATCTTATCCTTACTGGTAGTGATCCCAACCATATAAACCATATGAATTCTAGCCTCAAAAAGAAGTTTGAAATGACTAACTTAGGACACTTGCATTATTTCCTATGTCTTCAAGTCTTGCAACCCAAAGAAGGTATTACCCTTTCTCAGTTCAAGTATGCCTGTGATATTATACGCCACTTTCACATGGAAGACTGTAAGCCATAACCTTCTCCCTTTCAATCTGGAGTCAAGATTTCAGTCACTTGTACTACCCCTGAAGTTGATGCCACCTTATACCGTCAACTTGTTGGTAAACTTCTATATCTAACTCATACCTGTCCTGGCCTTTCCTTTGTCGTTGGTCTTGTTGCTCAGTTTACGCACCAACCTCATGAAAGTCACTAGAAAGAAACAAAAATAAGACTTCGATATATTTGAGGTACAGTTTAGTTCGGGATTCATTACAGTGTAGGAGCATCTCCATTGTTGATTGGTTTCACTAATTTTGATTGGACTGGTGACCCTCATGATTGAAAGTCTACTGCAGGATATGTATTCACTCTTGGTTCAGGACCTATTACATGGTCTTGTAAGAAACAAAGTGACATCTCTCTTTCTTCGGAAGAAGTAGAGTATCGTGGTGCAGTTGAAGGCAGCAAGGAATCCATGTGGCTTTATTACATCCTGTCTGAATTCGGTCTTCATCAGCAGCATCCAACTACACTTTGGTGTGATAATCAGAGTTCCATTCAGCTATTCAAAGATCTAGTTCAGCATTAGCATATGAAACACATTGAGATTCATATGCACTTCATCAGAAATCTCATTCGTGATTTTGTTCTTGAAGTGAAGTATTGTTCAACCAATGATCAAATCGTCGATATCTTTACAAAGGCTCTCATAGAAGCAAAGTTTACCAAACTTAAATATATGATTGGAGTTCAGGAAAGTTATCATTAAGGGGGGATAGGCTCTAATGCCTCCTTCCTTCTCTTATTGTGTCACCTTTCTAAATCCTTCATTCATATCCCAAGTTTTTATTAAGGGGGGATTTTAGGATATTTCGACACATAGGAAATAGTCTCCTTTTGTGTCACCTTTGTAAATCCTTCAATCCTATCCCAAATTTTTTTAAGGGGGGATGTTAGGATATTCCGACACATAGGAAATAGTTAAGTATAACTTGGTCTAGCATAGAGTTAGGTAAAGTGTGTTTCTTTACTATGTACATTTGTAACTTATAATTCTACGGTCATTATATGTAGTGATCTGATGGTTCACTCTCTCCTCGGTATTATCGGCACTTGATCTGTGGCTTAACACCTTATTGGTCCATGATCTATATTTAAAGAGCATGGAGGGTCATTTGTCCGGCAACCGTTTATGAGGGAAGCTTATGTAAATTTTCTTTTTTATATAAATAAATTTCTTGAAGTGGCCACGTTGGCTCAGGCCGTGGATTGTTTCCCTCTTCAAGGGTTTTAACCACGTCAAATACTAGTGTACTGAATTTTGATTTTTTTTTGAGCGGTGACCTTTGGTGTTTGATCAAAGGAACTTACCTTGTAAATTCCTACATGTTTCTTCTATCCTCTGCCTAACTGACTGACTTTGGCCAACACTTATCCAATTTTCAATCCCTCCAAGCTCCTATTTCCTTGCGCTATTCCTCAAGGAATTATCCCTAATCATTTAGGAAATTCATCAATGTTGATTGCACAATTCCTTTAGGTCCTTTGACTGCATGCACCACATGTACAACTTGGAATAATTTACAACTGATAGTGCACTACCCTTGAACTCCAATATCAACTGGGTAACTCAAAATTTGTGCATGTATTAGTTAATTTAGGTTGATTAATAAGTTAACTAGCTAAACACTAAATTTACACCCCACTGCTAAACCTCCCACTATTTCTTCCAATAGTTGGAACTAGTTTAACTGACCATACCTCAATTTAACTGAATTAAATTGTTACAACTAAAATTAATTCAACCTAGGCTCCTATAATTTAGGAATCATTGTACGCAACTCAATTTAATGCCCCCAACTTGAACTAACTAAGCTAACTCGGTGATAACAACTATATCACATCAATTAACTCATTCAATTTGTGTGTTGATGTGCAATTTCGAATTTCTCCCGATTTAATCAAGGGAAAATTAAATTGTGAATTTCTTGTTTCATTTTCAACACTCCCTCTCAGCAAGAAAGGGATTATGAGATACCCCAATCCTTCTTCTATGGAACTCAAATTTTCCTCTTGAAATAGCCTTTGTCAAAAGATCTGCATCTTGTTCCTATGTAGGAATATATTCCAACAACATGATCCGCCTTTGCACACAATCTCATAGATGGTGGTACCGGATATCTATGTGCTTGGATCAATCGTGAAAAACTAGATTCTTAGAGATTTTAATACAACTTTTATTGTCACGGTAAATGAAATTAGGATCCATCATATGAACAAATAACCCAACAAGAATCCTCCTCATCCAGATAACCTCACATGTTGCTTGACTGGCAACCATGTATTTAGCCTTTGTTGAGCTGAGTGCCACAAATCTCTGCTTCATGTTGTACCAAGAAATTGTTGTTGACCCAACACTAAAAATTCCTCCTGATGTGCTCTTCATGTCTGATGGAATCCCTGCCCAATTTGCATCTATGAATCCTTGCAACTTCACTCCCCTTGTCCGTCTGTACCAAAGTACAAACTCAATGTTTCCTCTAAGGTTTCTCAAAACATGTTTTGTTGCCTTCCAATACAATTTGGTTGACTTAACCATTGCTTGACTAATTTTTTTAACTGCACAACACATGTATATTCATGTGTTCACCAAATACATGAGTGAACCCACAAGTTGTCTGTAAATAGTAGCCTCCACTTCCTCACTTGAAGTTGAATTGTCCTTCCTCCAACTACCTGCTAGAGGAGTGTCCATGAGTTTGCTACTCTCCATGTGGAACTTCTTCAGTATCTCATTGACATACTTTCCTTGAGAGACAAACGGTTCCCCATCTCCTTTCCATACTTCCAAACTGAAGAAATAATGCATGAGTCCCATGTCCTTCATCTCGAATTCTCTTGCAACATCCTCTTTGCAAGAACTGATCAACTTCTCATCACCGGTTAAGATAAAATCATTGACATATAATACTATAATCAACAATTTACCTTCAACAACAATTTGGTAAAGCTTTCATCTGGTTCACTTTTGGTGAAGCCCAACCCAGTAAGATAGTTGTTAGTCCTGGTGTACCAAGCACGTGGTGCTTGTTTCAATCCATACAACGCCCACTTGATTCTGCACACATGCAACTCTTTGTCGATGGTCTCAAATCCTTCTGATTGTTCAATGTACACCTCTTCCTCAATCACTCCATTGAGGAATGTTGTCTTCACATCCATATAATTAAAATTCCATCCCGTCTGTGTTGCAAGTGCTATAATTGATATGATAGAACATTACATTGCCAGTGGAACAAAGGTATCCTTATATTCAATTCCCTCCACTTGAGGGAACCCCTTGGCCACAAATATGGCCTTGTATTTCTCGATGCTTCCATCTGTTTCTTTCTTCACCTTGTAGATATGTCTTGAACCCACCATTTATTTGTCCTCTAGTCTTGGGACCACTTCCCAAACATTGTTTCTGATAATGGAATCATATTCCTCTACCATGGCATCAACCCATACTAGTTGTTGCATTGATTCCTTGAATGAGGATGGTTTCGTCTCTACTAACTCACTCAATAGAGCCATGTAGCCACTTTATCGATACGGTGACCTCCTCTACCTGCTCTCTGATGTGGGTGAGCCCACATTCTCTCTAGCATCATGAAATAATATGTTAACTTCCCTGGTTTATTTCCTTCCTTCCTTATATTTCTCTGCTTGAGTGGTTGTCTCCACTCTCTGCTCATATGCATGTTCCTACTCCACATATTCTTAAGGTTATTCCTTTGGAGTAAAAAGCTCTTGATCTGCATGCAACTAAAGCTCCCTCTCAAGGGAGCACTTCATTTTCTTCTCTTCATCGAACTTCACATCTCTACGAATCCTGAGAGATGATAAGTACACCTGATAGTTGTGAGGTGTATTAGTGTACAATACAAATATTCCCAAATCTGTTGACAACTCTATATTTTTCCTTAATTCCTTTGAAACATGATGGTAAACTGATGAACAAAAAATCCTGGAGTGTGACACATTTGGTTACTTCCCTGAAAATGCTTCTTCTGGTGTAGTCATTGTAAGAATTTCTTAAATTTGGAATCCTATTTCAGTAACTGATATTAATTATTCTAACTGATAAATTAATTATTCATTTTATTGCTATGGCAACATCAAATTAAACACAGTGCAACCTTCACTAAATAAATTGTGGAAAAATACAAGTGGAGAAAGAAAAATTGAACAAGAGTAAATCATAGACACATCTGACACAATTTCTTTTGGACTAATGTCCCTGAAAAAACCCAATGTGGGAAAATCGATGCAGCAGATGAGGGTTTTATTATTAAGCAGTAGCAATTTCTGAATACAATCTTTGGATTCCTCTCCTGACAATCCAGTTACAGAGAATATCACTGACAGAGAGATTAGTGAGGTTACCTCACACTATCACATGAAATCATGGCTGATCCAGCCACTGGATGAGTTGCCCCTGATAGCTTCTGCGCTGCAGTCCCAACATCAACCCTCCTGGGTACAACATTACCTCTTCTGCTGATCATTTTATGCTTAGGAACTTCGATTTCTGCCTCCCAGTCTCAGACCCCGACTCCTAGATTCTGCAATTGATTCCTTCAACAATTTTTTGGATTCCCTTTTGGCTTCTACATAGCCCTGCATGGCTCAGTGTAGCCCTCTCTAGCACTAGGCTGCCTCTGCTGGATGATCCTGACTTATGCAGGAACGCAATAAAATAAAAAAATACACATAAACGTAGAGATGCAGTAAAAATAAAACTTCATTTCATTAATATCAAATAATTAAAATCTTCTTACAAGAAAAATGGAAATAAACTAGATAGTTCGTTGATAGCTTATCTGTAAGAAGAGAATTGGCAGCTACAGGCCTCTAAACAATGTTACAGTGAGGCTCAAGCGCCTTTTCATTTTTGAACAACATAGGAAAACCCTAACCCTAGGAGATGAAACACCAGGAGTTTGTGGGCCCTGTTGGGGTTAGTTGGGCAGACAACTTCTCGAGGTCATACCTTGGTCATATTATCTCTATTTAGCGCATACGATATTGGGAGCCCTGGTATTGCACCAAGAGTGTTGCAACTCCCAGAAGTTGCCCTACTTTACTTTATCAACCCAGGGTTCGTACAAACTTGGAGGTGACAGCGTTATATACACAGCAGATACATTATACACATGTCATCCTCTTCCGCTCTACGAAAGGGTGCTACTTCTAGGGTTTCTAGGTGAAATCTGTCACACTTCAACCAAACTAAACTAAATTGCAGAAAGTAAATGATAGAAAGGAAACTAAATTAAATTACTAAAAATAAATGACGGGAAATGAAACTAATTCTAACTTGCTGAAAAGAAATGGCAGAAAGGAAACTAATTTAAATTGCAAAAAGGAAATGATAGAAAGGAAACTAATCTAAAGTGATGAAAGGAAATGACGAAAAGGAAACTAATTATAATCACACTTAGCTGGCCAAATGGATAAACACACTTCTACTTATCCAATGCTCTATCTACCATGCTTTTATTCATGCAAATATGTATGACCTAACTAAACTTGAAAATGTGTTGTTTTGTAGCTTGGAGAAGAAGGGGGTAAGGGTGTTAATGGAAGGCTTAAACACATGAGGGCAAGGCTTGAAGGTGAATGAGTGGTCCTACTTTATTAAAACCTTATTATATCGCAAATTTCCTTTAGAGTGGGGAACTTCCAAATATGCGATGGCGGAATTGCGATTGGGATGCGAAATGCGATATCGCAATCGCAATATCACAAAACTATTGGAGTGGCAGATGCAATGTCGGGTGGTAGATGCAGAATGCGATATACGATAATGTGGTGCGATACCGAAATGCGATTGCGATATTTCACAATCGGGGTTTAGGAGCTGGTAGCAATAAGTGAGGTGTAGGTGACTTTTGTGGTTTGCAACTGTGATCAGATGATGTGGTGGAAAGAGAGGTTGTGAAGCTGCGATAACGATATCACAGTCACGGTTTCGGAAGTGGATAACATTAACGGGGATCATAAGGATTTGTGAATTGTGATTTTCACAAATGGGGAATTTGTGGTAATTCTAAAGTAAAAAGGTCGTATTTCAATGTTTTATGGAGTTGTTTGATAATAAACGGTAGCGGTAAGGTGGAAGGGTTATCGTAATCACAATCACGAGTAGGCAAATGGAAGGGAGAGCGGGGAGGATCTGTAGGATGCGAAATGCGATTAGTGTGAAATTTGAGAGGAAAAGGGTGGAGGTCAACCTATAAGGTTTTGAAGTGTTTTTTTTTGTTAAAATGGTTGCGATAGCCGTGAAACGTGACAATAAAGGAATAGAAGGTAGACTTAGTCATTTTGAAGTGTTTTCAGGAATAAAAGGGTGCGGCACCTGCAATAAGTGAAATAGAAGGGAATAGAAGTGTAGCAGCAGAGATAGAAGGGAGATGGGAAATGAAGCGGAGAGGTGTCAATGAACTTCTTATGAGCGAAGATACTTGTACCTGCAATTAAATTGCTGATTTATGCAAGAAATAAGGACAATACATGTTAAAGACAAAAAAAAAAATTCTAGCCTAGTCCTAGAAACAGAGAATCATAACCTAGAAATAATTTTTGGTCTGCGGGGAGGTCTACCCTCCTCGGTCTCTATAGGAATAGATGAGAGGGGAAGGTTGCCTCACAGTTTTATGGATTTTTCGTCTACTCTATTACTCTCGTAAGAAAATGAAGAACCACAACAGCAAACTGGAAGCAAAATTAAAAAACAATGAAACTATCAGAAGTAGATCTAACTAAATGGTAGAAGCAAAACCAGCTAAATGTCAGAAATAAAACTAGCTAAATGACAGAAAGAAAAGAATGAAAACAACAGAGAAGCTGAGGCACATCGGTTGGGCCCTTACCCACAAGCCTAGATCTCTGGAACTAGATCAATAAAAATTCATCTGAATACTCATTGCATTACAAAAATACAGTCTTATTACATCCCAAAGGTCTTAAACATCAAAAGCCTAATAGCTTGCAGCAAAAGTTTCAAATGGAATCCAATCCTTCCTAGATCTAGCTCTGCTCTATTTATTCTACAGGGCAACTACCAATAGCTCCCTTGAAAATAGTGATTGAGTCCACTTGACTCCAAGTAAACATAGATTGAGTGTACTTTGGTCTTTGAGTTGCTTGGTTGCCTCTGGAATTCGAATTGTTGGAGAGAATCCTTGGGGATACTTTCGCTGACTTTGAGAGTTAAGGAGGGTGGAAAATCCTCCTATAATTTCTCCTTCCTTCAACTCTTTATGATAAAATCTACAAAAATAATTCCAATTACTCATGATTTTCTACACTCAACCTCATATTAGGCACTCAGAGTATGTTAGCCTTAATCACCACCTATACTAGCATCATAAAACCAAATAACAATAAAAATGCAATAAAAATATATTTAAGAAGGCAAAAAGGTAACCAATAACCCATCCAAATATGTGTAATGATGGATCTCATCATCACCCCCCTACTGAATGGTTGCTCATCCTCTGAGCAACTAATCCTCCTCCTGCATTTTTCAAGGCTTTGACAGCCTCACTAACTTCCTGAGGAAGAAGTGTGGGAGCCCCCTCAGGGGGGTAAAACCCATTACACTTTTCTGCATTCTCCCATTCTCTATCTTGTGCATATGTGTCCCTTTCATCATTCATCCCTAACAAAAAATGTGGACTGAGCTTGAGACCAAGCCATTGGATCTTCTTGGCCTACATGGCCTTCTTGTTTAATGGTACTCTTTCCAAGGCACCCCTCAGTCTTTCTGGAGTATGGTACTCCCTATTCTTGAGGCTGTAAGAGATGTTGTTCCATCTCCTCTTGCTGTCCATAATGCACTCATATTCTATCTTCCTATAAACATCATCAAAGTGGCCTATTACCTGTGTTTGATTCTGGAGGTAGCTTTCAACTAGTGCAGGGTCCTTTTAAATCTCTTGTCGGTTAAGGATGAAATTTCCTGGGCTAAACAATTCTGGTCTGATATTTAAGGGTTCTCTATTTCTTCTTCTCATGCCCCTCCATATCTCTTTTGCTCTATTCTCCTCATTCATCATCCAAGATACTAGGGCCATCAACTGCATATCCCCCATTGTAGAATTGGGGTCCCAAGTATCCAGATTTGTCAACACAAAGTTATGCACATAAAACTCTGCCGTATTTTCCTGATCAACCATGTTAGTTTTCTTTTAGAAATCCATGAATTGCCTACAATCTTGGAAAGGTATGGATCCATGGGAGGCTAGAGTTTTGATTTGAAATAGGAGCCATTACTCCTTGATGTACACAGCATATGAGTTAGTAGGGAATCTGTGTTTAAGGGCTTCTATGCACAAGTTTTCCATGGTGGGTATTTATTGCCCTTTTTGCTACAATTTCTCTTTTAGTGCTATATTCTCTGCATATGCCATCTGAAGCTGCTCCATCAAAATTGTATCTCTGATTCTTTCCTCCTCCCTTGGTGATTCTTCAATGATGATGGGGCTTTTGGGAGGATTTTTTGGCTCTTTATGACTTACCCTCTGACTCTTTTTAGTTATAAAATGCATAGAGGTTTTCCTTTTTCTCTTTGTGCTCAAAGAAGCTAAGGTGGCAACTCCCTCTTGCTAACTTTCTGCTACCTTTATGACTTTTGTCTCCATTTCCATTTCTTCCCTTTCTATTTGGCCCTCTATCTCTTCCTCTTCTTCTTCTTGTTCCTCTTGTGGTTCTTCTTCTGGCTATTCTTCTCCTTCTTCTCTAAGGCTAGGAGTAGAATTCTTCCTTGCTTGGGTTGCTATAAAATCTTCCCTTGGTCCCTTAATGCTTCCAACTATCTCTTAAATGATGCCTGGTGCCTTGTTGAAATGTGCTAGTGCTGAGAGTAATGGCGACACGAGTTTAATGGAAATATGTTCTGGAGGATTTGTGTCGTTGTTTTCCTTCTAGATGGTGAAAACCCTTTTTCTTTAAAAAAAAAAGAAACCTATTTATAATGGTGGAAAACCCAAAACCATTTGGATAGAATAGCACATAAAAAGGTGGGGCGATGGTATTAACACAAAGTAAATAATGGTTTTTTTTTTTTTTTTTTTTTTTTTTTTAGGGGGGTTGGGGGGTATGCAAGCGGTAAGTAATTTGAATGAAGGGGGGTGCGAAATGACGAGAGGAATACACGTTGCAATGGGGTCGGAAAACAATACCGCCTATTTCGGACCCCCCAGCTGTGTTAAATTCAAAATGGAGAAGGGAGGCCGAAATGCAATTAGGACCCTTGATTAAAGGAGGGGTGATCACGAGGCAGAATAGGCTACGGGATGTTATGTGCGTCTGATATGTGGTATACTTTGGAAGCTAGCCCGACTACTGGTGATGTTGTTATGTTGTTACTGCTGCACTCTGTTCAAATACGCAGCCCAAACTCGGTACTGCTGTGCTACGGGCTTTCTTCGGTCTCTTTCCCTAAAAATTTCTCAATTCACTGGTTTGGATGAGACGGGATCTCTTTTTATTAGATTGCGCAGCTAATTTTGGAGTGCTCATGTAACTCGGGCTCAGCTCCAGTTTCTGTTAAATACTGGTGTTTCCTTCTATTGGTTAATTCATGATGGACTGTGTGTTTCATCCCCTTGTTCTCCTCTACTCCACTTGATTTAAATTTTTTCTTTTGCATGCCCAGGTGACGTGACTTTGAAATTCTCCCTAGTCATACTTCACAATGGTGGCCAAGCTAACTAACCACCTTTCTTCCCCATAAACTCTAAGTCTGCAAATTTAATTATTTCTGGCTATTATGGATGCATATTGAAAGGTGAGAAGCTATACCTGAGTTTACCTGTTGTTTTCAAGGCATTTTCAGGAACTGGAATGAGGAGACAAGCCTTTTAGATGATGTGTTCTTCACTATTTTCCTATTCTCTGAGTGAGCATCTTGCTGAATTAGCAGCTCTCTGAGTGAGCTGCTGATATTTTTTTGTTGTTTCTTCCTGTTGTAGATGTTGCGTGGATTACTTGAGATGCCGTGGGTGGAATTCTTGTTCTCCTGGAGTCTGTTATGCAGCTTTCCTTATTATTTTTCTTTGCATTCCATGATCAACTTTGTTTTTCAAGGAACTTCCTGATGTTTGCAGCATTTTATGGCTTGCTTTCTTTTGCTACATTGTGCTCAAGAATGGAGGAATATGGTGTATGGAGGTGATGGAATGAGTTATGGAAAGTAATGGATTGAATGATGGGATGGATGGTAAAATAGAATGGGAGAGAATAAGATGACTGCTTCCCTATGTTTTCAGAAACCATTAAGAGCCTGCAAAACAAAAAACATAGAAAACACATAGATGTAGATGTATTTCTCTTTTCTTTTTTTCTTTTCTTTTTTCAACCCAATGACCATCTCATGGAGGTTTTCAATTAGTGAGCCAATCTCAAACACCTCAAAAGAGGTTTTCACCTGAGATTTTATTCTTTCCCTTTTTTTCTTTTTTTCTTTTTTCACATTCCTACTCTACTTGAAAAAACAAAACCTTTTTCAAGTATAGGAATACTTCCAATGGAGCCATGTACACATCAAGATGACAGATAAAATCATGTGCACACTTGGAATACATGCTTTCACATGTACCTGAATTTTAGAGATGAATTGCTTTGACCGGGATTGTATCAAGTAATTTTGGAGAAGAGCATGTTCCTGCAACTTAATGATTGTTTGGAACCATATGTCAATATAGTTGTGATGCCCCTGGTCCACTTGCTGAGTTGGATCACCTTGGATATCCTCAAATATTCCTCTTTTTGTTGATTATTCTCTTGAACACGTGCAGGAAATGATGGTAAACACGAGGAACTTTCCTAATAGCTGATTTTGATGTCTGCTCTTCATCAAGTGCAGCCCTTGATATTTTGATCTCCTCATTTGGATCTTCTTCTTCTTGATGTTTTCCTTCAATGACATTAAGAAAATCTCTTCTTTGTAATACCTTTCTTTAACTAAGATAAATACCATCTAGATCAAGAGGAGATGTTTGGAAGTGTTGTACCTCAAGTGGGTTGAGATACTTCATGGTGTGGTTTGGAAATGGTGGTACAGGTAGTTGAGTGGGGGTGGCTATATGAGATGGATATGGTTGAGGTTGTGGTTGTGGTGGAGGTGGATGGTAGGGATAGCATGGAGTTGGGTATGGAGGATATTGAGGGAAATATTGAGGATGTTGTGGATTTTCCTAGTAAGCTCCTTACCGACCATGTTTCCAAGATTGGGTTTGAGGTTGAGATGGCCAAGGTTTCCAAGGAGGGAGTGTGTCCCAATTAGTTTAAGATGGATTGGAATAATATTGACATTGTGAAGTAGGTCCTTACATCATATCAAGTTGACTAGGCTGCCAAGGTCTCCTTGGAGCTACATAACATAGCTTCTTTGGTGATTGCCTTACTCCATTGTCTTCTTGGTAAACTTCTTTAAACCTGGGAAATGATGAAAAACACTTAGTAGCATATGATTCTACCTGGATTAAAAAAAAAATATCAGCATCTTATTTTTGCTCATTTTGCATTCTTAACATTTCTACTTTTTCACTTAGATTGCTAAGAAATTCTATTTTAAAGTTATCAAACAAGTTTCCAATTTCATCTTGCCTTACCAATGTTGAGGCGGATTTACTTACTCTTTCCCTTCCTCTTGATATGTACTTGCATGTTTCACAAATTTCTTCAAATTACAATTGGTATACATCTCCTCTACTCATGAGATTAAGGATATCAATCCACTCATCCCTAATTGTTCTAAGTAAGAGGGTTTTTAGTGTGTCAAATCCTAGATGATGCAATTTTTTCCTCTTAACATTATACATGAACCTCTCTATTAGATCCTCAAGGCTCTCATCTTCTTCTTGGTTCATTCTAAAAATTTCTTCTCTAAGATCACGATCTTTATATTTTTCTAGAAATATATTTTGCATATCATTCCATGATCTTATTGAATTAGTACCTAGACTCATGTACCATTTAAGAGCTCTATCCTTCAATGTTGCAGGAAACAATCTCAGGTTTTTAGTGCATGATAAGTAGCCATAATATCTACAAAGTATCTCAAATTCAAAGAGAAATGTTTTTGGATCCTCTTTCCTCATACCATGGAAGTTGGGAAGGAAAGATGGAGCGATGTTCTTCATATGTACACCGATGTCCATATCTTGAATGGGAAACCCAATAAGGTCTTCTTCATTGCCATCATATACATCCATCTCTTCTACATTCAAAAGTGTATGGTGATGTGGTTCTTACTGCACCACGTGGTGAAGTGGGGGGGGTTGGTATTAGAGAAGTATTTTAAAAAAAAAATTGAGTATCCCTACTCCTATGAAGCATGAAAATCAATTTTTTTGGGATTTTTCAATATTTCAGAAACAACATGAAAAAGGAAGGCAGAAAAGAATGCTAAAATAGAATCAAATCATCTACTAGACACCTCCCCGACAACGGTGCCAAAAAGTGGTGAGCCCTGGTATTGCACCAAGGGCGTTGCAACTCCTAAGGGTTGCCCTACTTTACTTTATCAACCCAGGGTTCGTAAAAACTTGGAGGTGACAATGCTATATACACAGCAAATGCATTCTACTCATGTCATCCTCTTCCTCTCTACGAAAGGGTGCTACTTCTAGGGTTTCTCAAGGAAGTCTATCACACTTCAAAGAAACTAAACTAAATTGAAGAAAGGAAATGACAGAAAGGAAACTAAATTAAATTGTTGAAAATAAATGACAGGAAATGAAACTAATTTTGACTTGTTGAAAATAAATAGCAGAAAGAAAACTAATTTAAATTGAAAAAAGGAAATGACAGAAAGGAAACTAATCTAAAGTGTTGAAAGGAAATGAAAAAAAGGAAACTAATTCTAATCACACTTCACTGGCCAAATGGCTAAACCCACTTCTACTTATCCAATGCACTAGCTACCATGCTTTTATTCATGCAACTATGTATGACCTAACTAGACTTGAAAATGTGTTGTTGTGCAGCTTAGAGAAGAAAAGGGTAAGGATGTTAATGGAAGGCTTAAACACATGAGGGCAAGGCTTGAAGGTGAATGAGTGGTCCTACTTATTAAAACCTTATTATATCGTAAATTTCCTTTAGAGTGGAGAACTTCCAAATATGTGATGGCAGAAGTGCGATTGGGATGTCGGATGCGAAATGTGATATCGCAATCGCAATATCACAAAATTGTTGGAGTGGCAAATGCAATTTCGGGTGGCAAATGCGGAATGCCATATGCGATAATGTGGTGCGGTACCAAAATGTGATTGTGATATTTCAAAATCGGGGTTTAGGTGTTGGTAGCAGTAAGTGAGGTGCCAATTACTTTTGTGATTTGTGACTGCGATCAGATGACGTGGCAGCAAGGCAGGTGACGAAGCTGCAATAACGATATTGCATTTGCGGTTTCGGAAGTGGGTAACATTAACAAGGATCAAAACAATTTGCGATTTACGCAAAGGGGGGATTTTTGGTCATTCTAAAGGAAAAAAGTCGTATTTCAATATTTTATGGAGTTTTTTAATAATAAACAGTAGCAGTAAGGTGGAAGGTTCATCGCAATCGCAATCACAAGTAGGCAAATGGAAGGGAGAGTGGGGAGGATATGCTGGATGCGAAATGTGATAAGCGTGAAATTTGAGAAGAAAAGGGTGGAGGTCAACTTATAAGGTTTTGAAGTGTTTTTTTCATTAAAATTGTTGTGATAGCTGTGAAACGTGACAAAGAAGGAATAGAAGGTGAACTTGGTCATTTTGAAGTGTTTTTGGGAATAAAAGGGTGCGTCAGGTGCAATAAGTGAAATAGAGGGGAATAGAAGCGTAACAGCAGAGATGGAAGAGAGATGGGAAATGAAGCGAGGATGTGTCAGTGAACTTCTTTTGGGTGAAGATACTTGTACCTACAGTTAAAATTTCAATTTATTCAAGAAATATGGACAGTGCATGTTAAAGACAAAAAAACAATTCTAGCCTAGTCCTAGAAACAGAGAATCATAACCTAGAAAGCAATTTTTTTCTACGGGGAGGTCTACCCTCCTCGAGCTCTATCGACAGAGATGAGAGGGGAAGGTTGCCTCATGGTTTTATGTATTTTCCTCTACTCTATTACTCTCATAAGCAAATGAAGAACTACAACAGAAAACTAGAAGAAAAACTAAACAATAATGAAACTATCAGAAGTAGATCTAACTAAATGGCAGAAGCAAAACCAACTAAATGTCATAAATAAAACTAGCTAAATGACATAAATAAAAGAATGAAAACAATAGAGAAGCTGAGGCACATGAGTTGGGCCCTAACCCATGAGCCCGGCTCTCTAGAACTAGATCAATAAAAAGTCATCTGAATACTCATTGCATTACAAAAATATAGTCTTAGTACATCTCAAAGGTCTTAAACAACAAAAGCCTAATAGCTTGCAACAAAATTTTTGAATGGAATCCAATCCTTCCTAGCTCTAGCCCTGCTCTATTTATTCTATAGGGCAGCTACCAAAAACACCCTTGAAAATAGTTATTGAGTCCACTTGACTCCAAGTAAACATATATTGAGTGTACTTTGGTCTTTGAGTTGCTTGGCTGCCTCTGGAGTTAAAATTGTTGGAGAGAATCCTTGGGGATCCTTTGGCTACCTTTGAGAGTTAAGGAGGGTGAAAAATCCTCCTATAATTGATGTCTCCTTCAACTCTTTATAATTGATGATAAAATATTCAAAAATAATGCCAATTACTCATGATTTTCTGCACTCAGCCTCATATTAGGCACTCAGAGTATGTTAGCCTTAATCACCACCTATACTAGCATCATAAAACCAAATACAATAAAAATGATAGAAAAAAGAGATTTAAGAAGGGAAAAAGGTGACCATTAACCCCTCCAAATATGTCTAATTATGGAGCTCATCATGATATATCTTCAGAAATATCTCATCGAGTACTATAGGTTTTGCCACATGCCCTTGCCTATGGCCATGGGCCTGCTACAAACCTCAAAAAACATCGTTTAAGGGGGTCAAAATTGCTTCAGAAGTTCAAGACCCGAAAAACTGCTAAAAATAGTAAATGCTACTATAAAAAAAAGAAATTGGTGAAACAGAATGGAGGTATAGGTGGAAAATGTGGGTGGCCACCAATATCCACCTCAATCATTTCTACCCCCCTACGAAGCAATGGTCCCAATTGCATGCAGAGCCTCCATGAGGTGAGTAAATTTCTGGTTAACCTCATCCCTCGTGAACCACTTGCCCTAGTGAAGGATTTGGCCTGCTTTAACAACTCGATATCGTTGGATCCTCTGCTAGCGGGTGTTCTTGATATGTGTGT
Source organism: Pinus albicaulis (assembly GCA_034641835.2). Taxonomy (NCBI): domain Eukaryota; kingdom Viridiplantae; phylum Streptophyta; class Pinopsida; order Pinales; family Pinaceae; genus Pinus; species Pinus albicaulis. The sequence continues at coordinate 1,498,566,583 of CM076581.1, forward strand.
CCATGATCTGGTTAGTTGTGGTTTCTTCCATTCAGTCTGGGTTTAACTCTGTTGGTGTGAGTTGTTCTTCCATGTCATATGTGTCCAGTATCGGTGGAAAGTAGGGTCGAAGGTGATCCACATTGAACACTGGGTGCAGAAAAAGGAATGGTGGAATACTGAGCTCAAAGGAATTATTCCCTACAGCCTTGGTGATGGTTTATGCCCCATAGTGGTGCGGGTGAAGCTTGCAGTGAGGTCCAGCAAGGCTCTCCTTCTGAAAATGTAGCCACACTTTGTCACCCACCTGGAAGTTGTGTGGCACCTTATGTTGATCATGTCGCTAGTTATACTTAGCATTGGCTCTGTCCAATATGTCATGAACCTATTGGAGGATCTGTTGAATGCGCTAAATGAATTTTTTCACCTTGTATGCTTCCGAATGGACATGAGTTGAATTTTCCTGAGTAGCCGCAAATGGCATGGCTACGTCAATGGGACATAGTGGCTGGAATCCCAATCCCACCTAAAAGGGGTTGTGGTCGGTTGAGTTGTGGAGGGCCTGGTTATAGTTGTGTCTTTCATAGGAGAGGCTCTCATCCCATGTGTGTGGATTCTTTGATCTGTACATGCGTAGAATGTGTACGGTCATCTTCTTGATGACCTTTGTCTATCCATCGGTTTGGGGACGGAAAGTTGCGTACTTGGTGAGCTTGGTGTCCAACATCAACCAGAGGTTGAACCAATATGTATAAAGGAACTTGTTGTTCCGATCTGAGATGATAGACTGTGGAATCCCAAAGTGTTCCCGAGGCTAGAACAAAATGTACAAAGGAACTTATTGTCCCGATCTGAGATGATAGACTGTGGGATCCCAAAGAACCCGAGGCTAGACCAAAATGTATAGAGGAACCTGTTGTCCCGATCTGAGATTATAAACTATGGGATCCCAAAGTGTACCCACACTCATTCAAAAAAGAGTTTAGCAGTGGCTTCTGCTGTGATATTCTTCTTGTAAGATGCCATAATGGCCATTTTCGAGAATCTATCGACGACCACAAAAACACAGTCATTGCCATACTTAGTAGATGGAAGGCCCGACATGTAATCCATGGAGACGGATTCCCATGGTCGACTAGGTTTAGGCAGCAGAGTATAAAGGCCTTGCTTCTTGATGGTCGGTTTGGCAATGGTGCAGCCAATGCAGGACCTAATGTACTTCCCAAGATCCTGTCGAAGGTTCGGCTAATAAAAATACTTCTCCAGTACTGCTACTATTTTATCGACTCTGAAATTCCCAACGACCCAACTTTAGTGCGCTTCCCAAACCATATTGGCAGGCTCGCTTGAAAGAACACAAAGGTGTATGATGTGACATAGCAGTGCATCCTTGAGGTGAAAATTTGGAACTTGCTTAACCTACAAGAGTGTCTTCTATGTGTGGCCAAATTTTAGATCGCTTATATATAGAAGTGGCCAATCGGAAGTCTCGCGCCCACAAGAGTTGATCACAGTGGTTAGTGCCACGATCAGTGGTTGGTTGAGTCATTTTGCAACATTATTGATGTTTCCCTTCTTGTACTTGATGTTCAAATGAAACTATTGCAGGTATGTGGATCACTTCTGATGGCGATCATTCTGCATTCCCTTGTATCTGTATGAACTGAAGGGGTCGGTAATCTGTGTGGATGACCATTTACTTCCTCGAAATGTAATGCTTCCACTGTCAGCAAGCCTGCACAATGGAATACATCTCTTTGTCATAAGTGGGATACTTCCCGACTATGACAGAAAGTGTCTTGTTGTGATATGCCACATGATGCCTTTGTTGAGTAAGAACTGCCCCAATAGCATATTCAGAGGCATTTGTCTCGATCTCAAATGGTTGTTGAAATTCTGGTAATGTGAGCACTGGTGCAGAGTGTTATCACCAAATTGAGTTCCTATTGGGTTGCTTTAGTGATCAACTTGGAGTAACTATTTCAAACCACTTGCAACTGTAAATTAACCTCTCTAGTCTAAGAGGGATCTATCAAAATAATAAAGGATATTCAATAAGTAATATTGAAAAGAGATGACTAACTCTATGACTGTAACTTGATTGTGATTAATTGCAGGTTGAAAATGAAAGGACTTGCTACCATTGGGCTTTTGGAGTCAATATAAAAACAAAGTCACAAGTCAACTTATCTCATGGAAGCTGAGGAAAATTTATTCTTATTAAACCTCACATGAAGGAAAAAACATCAATCTATATGTATACAAGAAGTTGGAGCATGTCACCATGAATTCCAAGTGATTGTACATAAGCAAACTAATAAAACATGAAAAAATAGCAGACTAGGTGTATAAAGGAAGTTGGAGCATGTAATCATGAATTCCAAGTGATTATACAACAAGAACACTGGAGAGAAAGTAAAATATTGATATAAGAAACATACATAAGAATACAGAGAAGAATCTCAGGTCTGAAATAGGCTGCTGCAACTGTATATTTCTGATTAAAAACTACAATAGTGGTAGTGTCAAGTTATCATCTCCCAACCCTTACTAACTGTAAAACTCTCTCATTTATAGAGTGAGGATTCATAAAAATGATTTTCCACCTTGATCACCTCAAAGACCTATTTCAAACATGATTCCATAACTTGGGGACTTCCTAGCGATATTTCTGTTTTGCAGAGTTTGAATACAAAAAGGACTCTTCTTCCATTAAATCGTTAAACAAATCCACTTAATAACCCTTATCAACTGCAAAAAACTAATTTTCTGAGTTTACTGGAGTGATGATGTGTCATTATGCCACGTGGATGTTGAGCTGGACCTCCTCCAAGTCGAATTTTACAATTTTTTCATAAATCTGGTTAGTGAAAATTCTGAAAAATAGGCTTCAAAGATGAGTGTATAATTTCCAAACCCTGATGTATTATTAGAAAATGAGAGAGGTTTTTGTAGATGGAATTGCGCTGAAGAAAAACCTCTTTCATATTCCAAAATCCTTTTTCAAACTTGAAGTTGACTACTAAACCAGTCATGTACAGAAATTTCGTAGCGCTCATTTCGTAGCAACTTTTCGTAGCGCCTCTGTTTTAAACACTTTTTCCAAAAATGTATGAAAATATCTTCCTGGCCATATTTTACCTCCACATGTGATCAGATGACCTTGAATGCACCAATTCAAGACGAAATTCCTTCAATATTCAACTCATTGCCAAAACAGGGGAAAATAAGGCACTTTCATAGCAACTTTTGGTAGCAAAATTAATTTACCAATTTCCACCACCTCTTAGCTCTCTTTTATTTTGTGGGTCTATTTGATAGGTTTAAAGAGCTAATACAAAAAATTTCCAAGATTTAATTCCAATTGTAATCACCCTTTTTTTCAAAAAGTCATCTTCAGGAATTTCGCAGCGAAAACTGGGCTTCAAGCCTGGGACACGCTACAAAAACACCTAAGGTGTAAAAAATTCAAAATTCTCCTTTTTTTTCAAAATTTCACCAGTAGGTTTGAAAATTGATATGATGAAGGATGATAAAGAAATCTTGGTTCAAAATTCCTCTTACCCTCCTAAAAAAACATCTTTTTCACCTTTATAGTTATATTTGCTAATAAAATGACTTTTTTTTCTTAACAAATAGGGTTCGGAGATGAGCTCCTATCTCTGTATCCTTGATAGCTGTTGAAAAACTGAAGGAGGATTTTGTAGTTCAATTCATTCTGAATACAAACCTCTCTTGGTTTTTTTAAAAACATTTCTAGGTGTCCATGAACTGCATTTGAAAATCATGTATCAAACAGGAAAAAAAAACACATTCTGAAAATAGAGCCGAAAGACATCTTTGAATCTCTCAATTTGTAGCACCTTTGAGAAAAGTGAAAGAGGTGAATGTTATTTGATCTATGCTTGACAATAACCTCTCTTGGTTTCTTAGAATGCTTCTCTGTTTTCCCAGAAACTTCCGTTAAAGTTGACTGCTCAAAAAAAAAATTATATATATATACAGAGAAATCCTCAAATTCTCTACGAAATTGTGATGTAGTTTCGTAGCAAAATCTACCTATTTTGCACTATATTCACTACGAAACTGTGAAAAACTAGACAAGTGGATCTTTTTTAAAATTTGATGACTATGCAAGTGAGCCCAAGGTGGATTATTGTGGATATGACCATAATGACAAGACTAATGAAGTGCCTATGACCTATAATAAACATGACAAGTGAATTTCTCATCAAATGAATGATCTAACCTAATGAGACAAGGTGAAGCTTATGATGACCCTATCAAAAAAAAATTGAAAAATTAAGAGTGATAATAGTGGCCCCATTGGGGATGGTGTGCCCCTGTGGTACAACAAAGAACTAGTAGTTCCAGTGCCACCTCCATTGGGCTACTCCCATCTTCAAAATGAAAACTTGCAACCTACTCTGACATGTAACCTCGGCACTAAAAAAAATTATAGCTGCTAAAGGACTGAAAGTAGACATGCTGAATTTTAAAACTAAAATTGAAAAAATGCTTGATCCTCAAGCTTATTTATATACAAATTATCCTACTCTACTTGCTCAGCATAAAAGATGAATCAAGTGATCTCACACTTCCAATGAAGCCAATCAAGAAGTTGAGTAATGGATGGGGACTGGCATTCCACTTCTCTGATAAAAAAAACCTTTCCTGAGACATGACAACTTGTTACACCATCTGAATTTGTCTACATAACTTAAAATCATACTGAAATTCATTTCTATAGAAGATTCCAACAGAGCTACGAAAGGATCTTTGAGAGTATGCACGAATAATTCTTGTTGATCAACAAGAAAATGTGAGTAAATGTGATCCTTTGATGGTGTTCCTTGTTCAGTTTTTTCTTTATAACTCTTGTGACCATTCTCGAATCAAAAAAGAAAAAATCTGTTTATCATTATTTTCATTTGGAAGAAAGAAAAACTTGGAGTATTCTTGGACACTTTCAAAAGGAACTGCCTCAGCATGTACCACAGGAATTTCCAGAGGTAATTCTTCATATGGTTCAACAAGCATACTCATCTAATTGTCTAAAAAAAAAATTTCAAAATTTTCTTCATTTGTTGTAAGTTGATGCAAGGAATGACATGAAGAATAAATTTCTTCTTTTACTTGAGGATTATAGCAATTATCTTCCAATATTTCCTCCTGTTGTTGGAAATGATTCTCATATTCTTGATAATCAAAAGACTGACAAGTCTGTTGCAAATTTTCATCAAACTCAGAGGATGTAACATGATTGTCATAAATAAACCCCTGTTGGGTTTCATTTTCATCCAAGAGAGAGACTACCCTTTCTTCTTGGTGATGAAAGGGATTGCCATGAAGGGCCTCTAAAATTTCCTCATCCATGAACTCATCATCTTCATAAAAATTCTCCAAATATTCAATAAAACTCACACAATGTTTACAGCAGTATTTGACCAGCAATAAGGAAGAATGACATTCTTTATACATCTCATAAAATGGAACATGGAAATCAGCAAGAGAATATAATGAACCATTTGGTAGGATTCTGCACCAAGACCATGATTTTCCCTCTAAAGTGGCCATAAACACCTTCATGACACAATCCTCAAGGAACTGAACCTTAATTCTGTGTACATGCATATGGAATCTAACCAAGTGAAGAGTAACATTGTCTTTCTTTTCATCTTTAAATATGGGAAGATTAGTTAACCAATCGAATTTTGGCATATGATTTGGAAAACCAGGGATGTGAGATTGATTCATAGCATCATACCAGGAATTTATTCTTGCAATAGCACTCATCTTGGAACTTCATCAAGACACTGATCTTCAAGAAGTGGAGTCACCTTCCAATTGATTATTTTATGTGTGGATTCGTCGGAGAAGAAATACATCCAATATGTGCCTAAGTGTTTGCTACTCTCAGACCTTAGAACTGAAACTTTGTCGTTCCTCCCAGGGAAAATTTTACACCTTCATCCCCAGCAACGACACCAAAATGTTATCACCAAATTGATTTCCTGTTGGGCTACTTCAATGGTCAACTTGGAGTAACTCTTTCAAACCACTTGCAACTTAAAATTACCCTCTCCGATCTGATAGGGCTCTCTCAAAATAATAAAGGATATTCAATGAGTAATCTTGAAAACAGATGACTAACTCTATGATTGTAACTTGATTATGATTGATTGCAGGTTGAAAATTAAAGGACTTGCTACCATTGGGCTTATGGAGTCAATACGAAAACTAAGTCACAAGTCAAATTATCTCATGGAATCTGAGGCAATTGTATTCTTATTAAACCACACATGAAGGACAAAACAATAAGCTATATGTATACAGGAAGTTGGAGCATGTCACCATGAATTCCAAGTGATTATACATTAGCAAAATAAAAAACATGACAAAACATCACACTAGGTGTATAAAAGAAGTTGGAGCATGTAATCATGAATTTCAAGTGATTATATAACTAGAACATTGGAAAGAAAGTAAAATACTGATATAATAAACATATGTAAGAATACAGAGAAGAATCTCAGGTCTGAAATAGGTTGTTGCAACTATATGTTTTTTATTAAAAATTACAACAGTGGTAGTGTCAAGTCATCATCTCCCAACCCTTTCTAACTCTAAAAATCTCTCTTTTATAGAGTGAGGACCCATACAAATGATTTTCCACCTTTCTCATCTCGTTTTCCCACCTCATAGTACTATTTCAAACATGATTCCATCACTTGGAGACTTCCTAGGGATATTTCTGTTTTGCAGAGTTTGAATACAAAAAGGACTCATCTTCCCTTAAATAGTTCAATAAATCCATTTAATAACACTTATAAACTGAAAACAACTAATTTTTTGAGTGTACTATAGTGATTATGTGTCATTATGCAACGTGGATGCTGATCTGGACCTCCTCCAAGTCGAATTTTACAATTTTTTCATAAATCTGGTTAGTGAAAATTCTGAAAAATAGGCTTCAAAGATGAGTGTATAATTTTGAAACCATGATGGATTTTCAGAAACTGAGATAGGTTTTTGTATATGGACCTGTTTTGAAGAAAAACCTCTTTCAAATTTTCAAAATAATTTTTCATTTTTTTCATAAATCAAACTTGCAGTTGACTGCTAAAATAGTCATGTACAGAAATTTCGTAGCGCTCATTTCGTAACGCCTTTGTTTTAAACACTTTTTCCAAACCTGTATGAAAATATCTTCCTGACCATATTTGACCTCCACATGTGATTAGCTGACCTTGAATGCACCAATTGAAAACAAAATTTCTTCAATATTCAACTCGCTGCAAAAACAGGGGAAAACAAGGCAGTTTCGTAGCAACTTTTGGTAGCAAATTTGATTTACCAATTTCCACCACATCTTAGCTCTCTTTTCTTTCATGGATCTATTTGATAGATTTAAAGAGCTAATAAAAAAAATTCCCAAAATTTAATTCCAACTTTAATCACTTTTTTTTGTCAAAAATTCATCTTCATAAATTTTGCAGCAAAAACTGGGCTTCAAGCCTGAGACACACTGCGAAAACACCTAAAGTGTAAAAAATTCAAAATTCTCCTTTTTCTTCAAAATTTCACCAGTCGGTCTTAAAATTGATATGATGAAGGATGATAAAGCAAACTTGGTTCAAAATTCCTCTTCACCTCCTCAAAAAACATCATTTTCACCATTGTAGTTATATTTGCTAATAAAATTACTATTTTTTTCTGAAGAAATAGGGTTCAGAGATGAGCTCATATATCCATATCCTTAATAGTTGTGGAAAAAATGAAGGAGGTGTTTGTATTTCATTTCGTTCTGAATAAAAACCTCTCTTATTTTTTTTTTAAACATTTCCAGGTGTCCAGGAACTTCATTTGAAAAAGATGTATCAAACAGGAAAAAAACGCATTCTGAAAATAGAGTCGAAAGACATATCTAAATATCTCAATTTGTAGCACCTTTGAGCAAAGTGAAAGAGATTAATGTTATTTTGTTTTTTCTTTACAATAACCTCTCTAAGTTTCTTATAATGACTCTCTGTCTTCCCAGAAACTTCCCTTGAAGTTGACTCCTCAAAAAATAAAAAATAAAAATAGAGAAATCCTCAAATTCGCTACGAAATTGTGAGGTAGTTTCTAGCAAAATCTACCTATTTTGCACTATATTCGCTACGAAACTGTAAAAAAATAGACAAGTGGGTCTTTTTTTTTAATTTGATGACTATGAAAGTGAACCCAAGGTGGATTATTGTGGATATGACCCTAATGACAAGATTAATGAAGTGTCTAAGACCTATAATAAACATGATTAAGTGAATTTATGATCAAATGAATGATCTAACCTAATGAGACAAGGTGAAGCTTATGATGAACCTATGAAAAAAAAAATGAAAATACGAGAGTGATAACATAGAGCAGAGGCGATGTTTCAACTTTATGAACACCTTCTATTGAGATTCAGACCAAAATAGTTTTTATTTTGCTCCTCCCTCAGGGACTTGACTCAAGGGCCAAGTGATATGAGAGAATCCCAACACAAACCTCTGATAGAAATTGGCAAGGCGCAGAAAGATACGAAGCTTTGTTATATTGGTTGCAGCTGACCAATCCTGAATTACTTGCATCTTGCCTGGATCCACATGCACCCCTCGCTCAACAATAATGTATCCCAGATACTGAACCTAGGTCATGCCAAAAGTGCACTTCTCCAAATTGGCACACAACTTGTGTTGCCGCAATGTTTAGAGGACCTGTCAGATGTGGTGGAGGTTCTCTTCCCAAGTCTGTTTGAATATTAGGATGTCATCCAAGTGCACCACCACAAATTAGTTGGTGAATAGTCATAATATGCCGTCCATCAACCTCGTGAAGGGTGCAGGAGCATTCTTCAACCCGAAAGGCATGACTAGCCATTCGATAAGGCCTCCCTTGGCTTTGAAGGAAGCCTTCCACATATCGTAGGGTTTGATTGGTACTTGGTGATACCCAGACTTCAAGTCAATCTTGCTGAAATATTTTTCCCCCTTCAGTTGGTCCAGAAGGTCATCAATCCATGGGATCGAGTACCTATTCCAGACAGTGATCTTGTTTAGCGCCCGATAGTCAATGCAGAGTCTCCAAGTCTCATCCTTCTTCTGCACCAACACGATCATGCTCCCACAGGGCAATGAAATTGGCTGGATGTGACCTTTCTGTAACAGCTCCTGAATATGCCACTTGATTTTGTCGTTCTCCATAACAGAGCGTTGATAGATTAGTCCATTGGGAAGCGGTGCACTTGGGGTCAGATCGATGGATTGCTTAACCTTATGAGAACCAATCATATTTTAGGAGATGACATCATCCCTAATGGTTAAGGTGGAATTGCATGAGTTAAATGTACTTACTTGTCACATTCTCAATGGTGGATAAAAATTCATGGTTAACCATGGTAGTGCTTTAAGTACTTTTAAAGTCAAAGTAAAGTACTCATAATAAATGTCAATTCACACTTTTTGAATAAAAATATGTTATTTTCATTTCATATTTCTTGAAAGAAACAATGCATATCCCTATACATTTAATATATTATATTATATTTATATGGTATATTAATTACATGTTATTATACAATTTATATAATATAAATTTTAATTAATAGCATATAATATAATTAAGAATTTATAAATTTATATTTATATTTTATTTTAAGTTATTTAAGTACAAAGGACAAATGCATTAGTTATTCAAAGATAATGATTTTTTCTTGAAAAGCTCATTCTTATTTACAGTTATATCAATACAATTTTTCTAATAATTTTATTTGGGTACAACTTTTGAATTGAATTTAATTATGGTTACATGGATTGGGTGCAAAAAGTGAATTGCAAATTCATAAATATTATGTTATTGGTTTAGCTATTATTTTATTATTTCCTTAGGAGACCCATTTCAGACCTCAAAATTCCCCTAATGATGTCCCGATACTCCTCCACGAACTTTTCCATCTATTGTTGTCGTGCGGAGGAGCCCTGTCTGGAGGTCGTGGCCACAATTTTCTTTTTGCCTTTATGGTGGATCATCAGGAAAACAAATTTCTCGATTTTGGAAATGAGCTTACTACATTGTTTTGCAGTAACCAAAGAGATTGATATAGGTAGTGCTACCTTCGGTATCCTGTATAAATTATTTCCCAAAGTAACAATAACAGCGCGAGGCCTTGACTCATACACATCGTGTCACTTCCACAAGTATTGTTGGCCTAATAATACATCACAAACATCAAGAGGAGAAATGTAACATATTACCTCATCTGTGAAGGGATTGATGTTGTAGGGAAGGTGACACTATTGGTTGACGCAAAGATCTCGTCCTTGGTGAAGCCACCCAATGGCATACGACTGTGGGTGTGCTATGGTATGTAAGCCCATCCACTTCACGACCTCTACTGAAATGAGGTTCTTTTGGCTCCCAATGTCAACAATGAACTACAGTAGGGAATCCTTTACCCACATCTAGGAATGGAAGAGGTGCTCCCCCTCCTCTAGATCTTTCGATTCCTCCTTCTGGATCTTCGTGGTGGCAATGGTGGCGTTGGACTTCGCATTGATTATCTGCTTCCATTTTCCATGCCCCTTGTTGGGTTATGATTCAGAGTCAGGGCATACATCAGAATCATAAGGCTTCAACTCAGCCACCAATGACTATTTGGCCCGACACTTACTTGTGTTGTCAGTGGAGCTCTTATGGAACTCACACCACTTTCTCATGTCCTTCTTTGGCTTGGTGGTGTTGTTCTTTACTTGTGGCTTTGGTGGGTTGTCTTGGGCCGCCTCGCTGTGGCTTTTTCCTTTGTTCTACGATTTGGGGGCACCTTTCTCCTTCTTCTTATTTGCAGATCCAAAGTCTCGCTTCTTTTGTTTGAATTTCTACTCAATCCTAGCAGAATACTGATATGTTGCACGAAGCGAGGAGATGTCGAGGAACTCCATTTCCTCCTGAATGTATCTGTGCTAATAACTGTGGTACTTTAGCACGAAATGTTTCTCTGAATCTTTGATACCCAAATTTGTGTGCAGGGTATGGAACAGATTTTTCAGCTCATGCACATCTTGATCCCTTTGTTTTCGCAGCGTCCACTGTATGTACTTGTCCTCATAGATCCCCATGGGATAACATTGTTCCTTGATGGCGTCTCAGAAATAATTCCAAGTGGGTGCAACTGAGGAGATAGAGGATTCCCTCTCGTCCTTTTTCTCATAGTAGGTTTCCCATCAGTCCTTAACATGGGGTGCGACTTTGATGAGTGAAAAAGTAATATTTTCTCGGTTGGAAAAGTCATGAATCGAGAAATATCCTTCTAATAGATTGAACCATATATCTAAGACGTCTCCATCTATCTGGCCCTCAAATAATGGAATGTAAAAGTTTACTTGTACCGTAAAAGGAGTGTCACCTCCAGAGTGGCTGCAAGATGCAAATGCGCCACCGATGGGCAATTGTTGAAGGATCTACGCAAATTTATCCATCATTGCCTTCCTTTGTTTCTCGAGGGCCTCCTCGACAAATATTTTGATAGGATCTCCAGCTCCCTCATCTTTCTTTTCTTCCCATATGGGCGGTTATTGGGTTTTTTGGGGCTGATCTCGCAAAGGTTCCACTAGATCGAGCCCTAACTCCTTATACTCTGACCTCGTTGGGACATGTAAATAAGGATCGAGAAAGAGCAGACCTCTTTGATACCATTGATCAAGACTTATGTATGAATGCAATAAAATATAGAAATACACATAAATGCATAGATGTAGTAGAAATAAAACTTCATTTCATTAATGTCAAATAACTGAAATCTGCTTACAGACAAAATGGAAATAAACTAGCTAGGGCGTTGGTAGCTTATCTCGGAGAAGAGATGTGGCAGCTATAGGGCTCTAAACTGTGTTACAATGAGGCTCAAGAACATTTTTATTATTGAATAGCATAAGAAAACCCTAAACAATCAAAACCCTAACCCCATGAGATGAAACACCAAGCGTTTGTGGGCCTCGTTGGAGTTAGTTGGGAAACCAACTTCCCGGACTCGATCATATTATCTCTGTTTGGTGCATACAATACATCATCGAAAATATGTCTCCGCGTACCATAGTTTTTGTTGTAGACCCTGCCTATGTAAATCGGACTGTTGCAGACCTCCAAAAAAATGTCATTTAGGGGGTCAAAACTACTTTGAAATTTCAAGACCTGAAAAACTGCTAAAAATAGTAAATGCTGCTATAAAAAAGGAAAATGATGAAACTGAATGGATATCTAGGTGGAATAGGTGGGTGGCCACCAATATCCACCTGCATCTCTCTCTACCTTCTCTTTTGATTATTATCCGATCAAGAAATATTTCTCTTTGGATACTATCCCTGCCCCTCTCTACAAAGAATCTCTTGATCGATATTTCCTCTTAGCACTACTCACTTCAGAAATTCGATCTCTTGATCCTTACTATGTGTTTTCCAAATGACCCTTCAAGCCCTTCCTATAATATTCCCATTGAAACTTCAATAGTCGAGATTAAATATCTAATCAACGACTAAGATTAAATTTTTACTTGATCTGCTTTTTTCTAGAACATTCACAGCCATATTCTATTAATTCACTTTCATTATTTTATTTTCCTAAGTTTAGACTTAGGGTCATTTTAAAATAATTAATTCTTTTAATAAAATACAATCCATGTGGAATTTCCCAAACGATTTATGGGTTCTCTTGAATACATGTGTCTAAGCCTACCTGCAAATTTTGAGACTTAGAGCACATATGATGCTACTCCAAATAAACACCCCCTCTTAGCAAGGAATGTGCTCTAGTGATACCCACTACTCAGTACTACTCTGATTTTGCATCATCTCCCTTTGCATTGTTGATGCCTTACGTTGTTCCCCATCAACTTTGCGCAAACGTTGCATCTATACTACTACTGACACTGCCAATATCAACACTACATCCATTCTGCAACTCCCTCTCAACTTCTGCATCTGTGTTGTTGCTGGCCCTACTGGTGCACTGCAACGTTGTTGCTTATTGCAACATAAAAACATCCAAAATTGAACAAGTGTTCAACATGATGTATCTTGGTACTAAAGATATGACTATTTCTAGCCTATGCACTGACCCTATGAGGCTATTCCGCTACTCCTGACCCTATGTTGTGCCTCACTGCACTGCCACCAACTTTGCTCTGCGCTGCTCAGACTCTGACGTTGCTAACCACTGCATTGTCACTTTTTCACTCCTTTGCACCAACTGGCACTCTTCCATCCTGCTACATCTGATTTAGGCTCTCGTAGAAAGATATTGATCTGAGAGTTGGACTCCCCAGGAATCTTGCCCAGCTTTTAGATATATGGGTCTACAACTCCAAATCACCCCACCTCCCTCCTGGAGGTATACGAGAAATCATGGCAAACTCCTCCTCATCGATCCTGGAAAGTGCAGCTTGTGAATCATGCTTCTCATCTTTGTCTCTCTTATTAAGAGGACACTATGTGTCATAATGCCCCATCTCGCCACACCAGAAGCATTTGATCTTGGAAAGGTCCTTCTTCCTCCTGCATTGCTCCTGCTGCCCCTTTGATGCAAGGGCCACGTTATCATCCTCCTTCTTCATCTTTCTCCCACTATTGTTGTTTCCCTCAAGTTGACACTTGAGTAAGTCTTTCCTCATCTCTTCCTGGGGAAGAGATACCCACATTAACTCCTAGTGCGGCAAATTATCTCTGTCCAGGATGCTTTAGACAACAGCTTGATAGTCTTCAGACACTGAGTTGAGGGCCAAACTGACCATCTATGTGGTCTGAGGAGTTGATCCCAAAGCTGCTATTTGATCTCGGTTCTCTTGAAGTCTAACTAGGAATGGATCAATGCGCTCACCCTTCTGCATCCTGGTATTTTGCATCTTATCCTTCATATACATCTTTTGTTGCTCGGAATATCCTTGGCCTGCCACATTTCTCTAGTTGTCGCTTTTCTTGTGATGTGACATACGACATGATCCCTTACTCCATCGAGGATCACGCATTTTTCCTTAGCCATAACCTTCTTGTATTCCTTCATAGGATTTTCATCTACTAAAATAATCACCACACCTTCGATGAAGATTTTGAGATCACTCTCATCCAGCAGGAAGTTGATCCTTGCCTGCCAAATTACATAGTTGGAGGCTCCCTCCAAATGATCTTGATATCTCAGTCCACTTGTTGCCATCTCTACCGAAAGAAAGAAAAAAAAAAGATGTCGAACTAGCTCCCTCTCTCTCCTCTGAGTAGCTCTGGCCTCGCCTACGCACTCCCTACTGGAGATGGTATAAATACCACCCAATATTGCTACTCAGGTCTCGAAAATTAGAATTCCCAAGCTAGGAGTTCCCTAAGGAAGAAATTTCCCTCAAAGTGTCTCCAACTACTCTTCCTGACGCTTCTGCAGCCATAATCATTGTTGCGCAGAAAAAATGCGTCCCTTTGGCTACTGATCTGCTCTGCTTCTCCCTCTGCAAACTAGAAAATCATACCTCTCTATCAACTCACTCAGAGAGATATTTCCTTGTAGGGACTAGCCTTCTTGGCTCGAACAGCGAAATCACCTGGGATATCGATCTACTGCTTACGCGGATCTTTGATCCCGACTTCACCAATGCTAGATCTAAATATATGTTCTTCTGTTCCTCCTGCACTCAATTATACAAGATCTGATACCATGTTAAAATTCCTTAAATATGGATTCTTATTGCAGCAACTGGTATCAATTATTCTAACTGATAAATCAATTATTCAATTTATTACTATGACAACATCGAATTAAACACATTCGAACCTTCACTAAATAAACTGCGGAAAAATAAATGTGTGGAAACAAAAATTGAACAAGAGTAAATCATAAACACATCTGACACAATTATTTTTGGACTAATGTCCCCGGAAAAACCCAATGCAGGAAAATCGGTGCAGTAGCTAAGGGTTTTATTATTTAATAGTAATTTCATAATACAATCTCTGGATGCCTCTCTTAGCAATCTAGTTACAGAGAATATCATTGATGGATAGATTAGTGATGTTACCTCACACTATTACAGGAAATCATGGTTGATCTATCCATTGAATGAGTTATCGCTGACAGTGTTTGTACAGTCCCAGTGTTAACCCTCTTGGGTATAGCATCACCCCTTATCCTCATCGATTTTTTGCCCAGGAACTTCGATTTCTACTTCCTGGTATCACACCCTAGCTCTCGACTTCTGCAATTGATTCCTTCAGAAAATTTCCAATTTCCCCCTTGGCTTCTACGTAGCCCTACGTGGCTCTACGTCAACCTCTATGGCTTTGCGTTGCCTCTGCTAGATCTCTCTCTGCCTTCTCTGCTAATAATTCTCCGACCGAGAAATATTTCTCTTTGGATACTATCCCTGCCCCTATCTTCAAAGAATCTCTTGATCGATATTTCCTCTGAGCACTACTCACTTCAGAAATTCAATCTCTTGATCCTTATTGTGTGTTTTCCAAATGACCCTTCAAGCCCTTCTTATAATATTCTCGTTAAAAATTCAATGGTTGAGATTAAATCTCTAATCAACAGTTAAGATTAAATTTTGACTTGATCCATTTTTTCTAGAACATTCACACCCATGTTCTTTTAATTCACTTTAATTATTTTATTTTCCTAAGTTTAGACTTAGGTTCCTTTTAAAATAATTAATTCTTTTAATAAAATACAATCCGGGTGGAATTTCCCAAAACTATTTTTGGGTTCTTTGTAATACATGTGTCTAAGCCTCCCTATAAATTTTTAGACTTAGATCACATATGATTCTACACCAAAACAACACTCATCCCAAGAATCTTATGAGGACTCATGTTCTGCAAATAGATCATTGTGTTGCATGCTTCAACCCACAAGTGCATTGGTAGGCCTTGTTCATGGAAAATCTCCCTTGTTACTCCCATAATACTTATGTTCTTCCTCTCAGCCACCCCATTCTATTGTGGGTTGTGGGGTGTTGTCAACTCCCTTCGAATGCCTTCATTTGCACATAAATTTTTAGACTCATTTGACACATATTCACCATCGTTATCGCTCTTGAGAGGCTTCACTTTCTTGTCAATTTCTTTCTCAACAAAAACTTTAAATTCAACAAACTTAGAGAATTTTTTGTATTTCTTCTACATGAAGAAAATCAAGCACTTTCATGAGAAAACACCTACAAATATAACATAATACATGTGCTTTGTTGTGGAGGTTGTCAAGAAAGGTCCACAAAAATCAGAGTGTATCCTTTCAAGGATTACATGCTATCCCGATCATTGAAGGTGGCTTTTGTGTACTTCTTCAAGGTACACCCTTTGCATGTATTATGTTGCTCTAGTTCTCATTTGGGGATGCATGTGACGATATATTGTGTGATCTTCAAAGCTCCATGATGCAAATGGTCGTCTTCTATGCCATAATTTGCTGACATCTCGGCTTTGCACCTTCTCCACCATTGTGCTCAAAGTAGCACAGTCTTACACATTCAAATTATAGAGGTTCTTCACTCGAACCCCGATCTACTTCACTTGTCTTGTGGCGATGTGACTCAGGAATGCCTTTACTTTGTCGAATATCACATCGTAGACACCACGGTCTTCCAACACTATGATGGAAACCAAATTCTTCTTTAGACCCAGAACAAACATCACATCCTTGAGCCTAAGAGGGGAGTCAGGCTCCCTCTGAAAAGTAACTATACCAATACCAGTGGTGCTATACCTCCCATCATCTCCCATATCAATGTGCATCTAGAGGTCTTTCTCCTCCAAGTCACTGAAAATTTCTCAGTTGCCTGTCATATGGAATGAGGCACCACTATCCAGATACCACACACTACGCATCACTATGCTTTCCATGCATGTAATGAGGGTGAATTCCAACTCGAATTATGAAGCCAAAGCTCCACCTGCTACTCCTTCTTGTGTGGACACTTCATGGCATAATTTCTCAGTTCATCATGACAATGAAAGGACTTGATTTTCGAAAATTATTTCTTCTTTCCCCCTTGACCGGATTCACCTTTGGATTGGAGTTTATTCCCTTTCCCTTTCTATGCCTTTCCATCCAAGGAAAAATCCTCCTCATCATCATACTTGGATCAGGTTATGTATCTAGTGAATTCTACTTGCACAAAATATGAACACAAACTTTCCCAATTTGGTAGCTTCTCCCTCTTATTTACTGAATCTTGGTAGTTGTGTTAGCTCTTGGGAAGACCTATAAGTGCTAGGCTTACCAGATCATATTCTACAATCGTAACACCAACACTCCCAAGTTCATCACGACATTGTGTGAACCTGCTCAGGTACTGTGGTATTGTCTCGCCCTTCTGCATATCGATATTTCGAAGCTTTTCCTTGAGTGCCAGGTTCATGTGGTCACTACTGTTCTAGAACAAATTTGTCAATGTTTGCCACTTTCCATACAAAGTCTCTTTCCCATGGATATTTGAGACAATACGACCTCGTATTCCCTCCTATATGATCCTCCTCACCTTGGCTACACACTTCTAAGTTCCATTCTGCTAGAGTATGAGCATTAGCCACTACTGGTCTTAGGATATCATTATCAATGAATTCCTTCAACCCATTATATTCTAGCATTGCCTCCATGGGGTCCTTCTAAGAAACATAATTCGAGCTTCCCTCAAGGGCATACTTGAGTCTTAGTCCATAGAAATACATCCTGCTAACTCTGAAGAATTGATCCTACAGATTCTAACCTCCTACAAAGACAAATTTGAATTCTCTTCTATATTGTGAATCTAGCTCTGATACCATGTAGAAATTTTATGTAGATTCAAAATTGGTCATGTAATTTACTAAAACATAAGAATCAAATCTACTCTACTCATCTGCGAAACCAAATTCACGATCGAGAACACATATCAAAACATGCATCATGACTCAACACACATACATAGAGATTTATCTGGGGGAAATCAAATGCTAAAAGCCCCTTCCTATATGTATTTCATTAATCAAAGTATTTGGATGAATACAATATGCTTTCTGAAGCTTGAGCTCAACCTGCACATGTATCTTCTATCCTTTGCCTGGCAAACTAACTTTGACCAACACTTAGGAAATTTTCAAGCCCTCCAAGCTCATATTTCTTTGCATTGTTCCTCAAGGAATTAGCCCCTATTATTTAGGAAATTCCTCAATCTGGATTGTGCAATTCCTTTAGGTCCTTCGATGACTGCATGTGCCACATGTACAACTTGGAATAGTTTACAATTGATACTACACTGCCCTTGAACTCTAGCTTCAACTGGGAAACTCAAATTTTTTGCATGCATGTGTTAATTTAGGTTTATTAATTCGTTAACTAGTTAAACACTAATGTTACACCCCATTGCTAGACCTCCCACTAGTTCCTCCAACAATTAGAACAAGTTTAACTAATCATAACTCAATTTAACTTTATTAAAGTGTTACAACTGAAATTAACTCAACCTAAGCTCCTAAAATTTAAGAATCCTTGTACACAACTCAAGTTCATGCCCCCCACTCGAATAGACTAAGCTAATTGAGTGGTAACAGCTATATCACCTCAGTGAACTCTGTAACCGCCCGAGTGAAAATTCCATGTAATAAAAGTTAATAAAGGAAAAATAATAACCATGGTTATGGGACACGTATTCCAAGTTGAATGTTTGGAAAAGCATCCTAGTGTTGGTGTTCATAAGGAAATGGAAAAGGCATTGGAAAGGAAAAGTGGCATTAATTGGCATTTTATTTATGAAAATATTGGACATTAGGAGAAAAGGAAGGTGAAAGGTCACAAGTTGCATGTGAGGGGGGAAATGAAGGAAAATAATGGAAAATTGAAAAAAATAGAGGCATCATTAATAAAAATGCTTTAGAGGATTTAGTTTTGGAGAGCTCTCTCTATTCTCTCCCTTTCACACTCTTGGACACTTAGAGTTTTCTTAGAGAACTTCAGCATTGGATCAAGAAAAGTAAAGACGGCAAAGAGGAAGCAAGGATCAAGCAAAGAAGAGTAGGATCAAGCAACTACAGTGGGATTATTTGTAGGTAATGCATGTATGATTTCCTTGCTATTTTTGGCATGCATGGTTATGCATGTGTGTTCTTGGTTCTCTTGTTGTCACTGGCATGGGTTTTTCAAAGTGTGACAATGTTCTTCAGCCTAGCCTTTCCATTTCCAGATAGCCATGGTGTGATGGGGTTCTCATGTTTTGGTTGAGCTGGATTTTCAGATGGAATCGAAGTTGAGTGGGGTGGTCTCAAGATTATTCGCAAGGCCTAGGAATCTCGAGATTGGATACACAATAAAGACTATATGTTAACACCTTAATTGATCCCAGGAATTCTCGACTGGTGAATGGTGGGATACATTGTAAAACTCAGTAGTGTGTATCCTTGATTAGGCCTAGGAATCCCAGGATGAGATACATGGTAAATCCCAGAGGGTGAATACCTCACAGGCCTAGGAATCCCTGACCAATAATGGCGGGATACACGGTAAATATGAGAGGTTTAGATAGACAAATCCCTCATGGTTTAGGTGGAGATATCTAGTGATATCCATGCTTGTTTAGGGCCTAGTGATCTGGTTTGGATTGCAGTAAAGCATGTTATATTAAAGAGGGTGAGGTGTTTTAGTGTTGCGCCCTCTTCCCATATCTACCCAAGTAATCGGCCAACCTGGGTAAACATGCGATGAGAGGATATTAATATCAGATTCAACCTCCTAGGTGACCTCGAGGAAGTGGAAGCCGACAGAAACCTAACAAACATACCTTGCACTGCATCAACAACACCTCCAGGAGGTAACCCAACCTCCTAGACCCCTAAACCTTGAAGGGGGACTGATTTTGACCAATTTAAGCCTTAGGAGTGGGAATGTAAGGATAAGGGAGCGGTTAGCAAACTATAGTCGTGGAATTCCAAGGCAAGGTCACGGCCAGGGCCCCAAAAAGTCAGTTTTGTGCCTGCAACTTTGGGATTCGTGCCACCTTTTTAGCCCAGAGGTCAGGTAACTGCCCAGAACTTCATGAAACTTTACGACAGGTTAAATAACATTGAAACAAAGGTATGTAATCAATCACATAATCAAGAACTCGTATAGACCCTCCTAGTTATGAAAGACATTTCATCAAACATGTCAAAAACATTGCATCTACAGTTGTAAACAACAGTTTTAAACATAGGGGTCTCATTCTTATCTGGGAATCACTAAGAAGCATTGATCCCTTACATCATTAGCTACAATACAATCTATTTTACCATAGATACATTGTGCATTCATTTACAAGTAAAAACATGGATAGAGCCATACATCATCACTGATAAAATACATGCTTATAACCAACATAATAACAACAGAAATACCATGGATAAAGCAACAATATAATCCACAGAATAACCAGTACATTTGCATACAAAATACCAAAGGAATGAGCTTCTCACCCAACCATAGATTGGCTGAGCCAAATCTTTCTTCAGCCAATCATCCTCATGCCATATTCCAAGCATTAATGTGGGACTCAAACTGAAAAAATAACCAGGGCATCCCGAGGCTAAACCACCTCACCCTCATCAATCATAAACCAAGCTTTACCGTGATCTACACCCAATCACTGGGCCAACACAAGCATGGATATCACTAAATTATCTCCGCCTAAACCATGAAGAATTTTCATGTCTCCTAGTCTCTCAAGATTTACTGCAACCCACAATCTGAATCAGGGGTCACTAGGCCCTAAACCGAGACATATTCTCCAGACTTTACCGCAATCCCAAACCCGAGATTTCTAGGCCTAAAATGGAGAGAAAACCACCACCTCTTAGGCTTTACTACGAGGAAAAGTACGAATCAGGGGTAACTAGGCCCTAAACTGAGGCAAAAAGCGAACCGATTCTATAATCATTCGGAGATCCACCTCACTCAGCTTTGAATCCATTTGGTAATCTGGCTAAACCAAAACATGAGAACTCCACAACACCATGGCTATCCGGAAATGGAAAGGTTAGGCTGAATACATTGTCACACCTGGAAAAACCCATGCCAAGGGAGAAAATAACCACTTGTAATATCATGCATGTCGAATCTAGGAAGGAAATCATACATGCAAATCAATACTTGCAAAGAATCTTGTTGTAGCTGCTTGATTCTTGCTCCTTCTTGCTTGCTTCCTCTTGCTTATTACTTTCTTACCTTTATTTCTATAATGCCAAAATGCTCCAAAGAACTCCGTGTGTCAGAGAGAGAGAGAGAGAGAGAGAATAATGAGAGAGCTCCAAAAAATGCACTGAAAAAAGGTACCAACTGATCCTCATAAGCCTTTTTATATAAGAGGCCTCTAGTTTCTTCATTTTCCATTATTTTCCTTCAATTTCCTCCTCACGTGCAACTTGTGACCTTTTACCTCTCTTTTCACCTAATTTCCATTATTTCATAAATAAATGTGCCAAAAAAAAAATTTGTCTCTTTAATGCCTTAGCCATAGCCTTTTCCAATTTCCTTAGCCATAATAAACCAAATTAACACCCCTTAGGATGTTTTGCCCAACATTTGGCTTGGAATAAGTGTCCCATCAATCGTAGTTAATATTTTTAACTATTATTACATGGAATTTTCACCGGGGATGTTACATTTAGCCTTGGAAATCCCTGGTTGATTTTGGTTATGAGTCCCATATTCATGCTTGGAATATGGCACTGGGGTGATTGGCTGAAAGGAAGATTTGATTTAGTCAATTTATGGTCGGTGGTACGTGGAAGTCCCAAACCTAGTTGGCTTTGCATTCATTAATAATACTTCCTTTCCTTGGTATATTTATGTGCAAATGTATTGGTTCTTATGTCGCATTTATGGCTATTGTATCCTTGTTATTTTTGTTGGTTATACGCTGGTTATGAGCATGTTTTATGACAATTATGATGTATGGATCTCATAATGTTTTGGTTGATAAATGAATGAAGAATAAATATATGTCATAATATATGATAATGCAACTAATGTGATAAGGCATCAATACTTCCTTACGACTATTAGATAAATATGAGACCCCTATGCTCATGCCTGTTGTTAAGACTTGTAGATTGCATTTTTTTGACATGTTTGACGAAATTTCGGTCATGGATAGTAGGGGTACAATCAAGTCATTGATCAAATGTTTGCATTAGTACCTTTGTTTCAATGTTATGTATTATTTCCAAAAGTCTCATGGAGTTCTGGGAAGTGGTCTAAGTCCTGACCCTGAAAAAGTGGCACAGAATATAGGGTTACTGGCACAGGACTACCTAAAAAAGTCCATAGTCACTGGGATGGCCTTGTTGTGGGAGAATTCATGTCGATAACATATGTATTACTTATACTTGTGGTCTATGTGCTTGTTTCATATGCATGATGTTGTTCATGGTTGCAGTGATGTCGCCATCTGAAATTTGATGGTGTTGTTTTTGAATGTGTCGTCATGAATTTATGATTTGTTATGCATTATTTATGCATGTCGGTGTTACTTGTTGTTAAGAATGCATTGATATGGTTGTAGTTGTCATGCATGAGGTCATGATGTGTGTTTGATATGGTTATGCATTGTTGACTGGAATATGGTTAGGATGATATCTATATGTTGTTATGTTAAACTTTATACATATATTATGCTAATTTGGTTGACCTTGCAAAGGAGATATCCTCCATGAACTATACTGAGGTATGTTGATTATGTTTATATTTTGGTTTAGCTCACATGGTATACTTGCAGAAAGAAGATAAAAGATGACTAGCAAGATGGTAGACTACAATTCACGAGATTCTCCTTATGGATCAGATGAGCAGCATGGTGTTGGGCACTTTTCTAACTTAGCCATCACATTGAGAAGATTGAAGGAAAAATTAAGAAGTTGTAAGGTAGATAATGATATAATCGTGTGGGAAAAGGAGAAAACAATAGAATTTAATGCGGTAATCCTTCAGAGTTTATCATAATTGCAGCGACAGGGCCCACTTAGGATTATCCATGGATAGGAGGATAGGACTAAATTTGGGGCATATGGCAGTAGGTCTCATGGTGGTCGCATGTCGAATAGGGATGACACTGTTAGATATGGTAGGCTCGTGGATACTCTAGACATGAGAGGTGATGGACACAAGTATCATTCTAGTTTTGTTTCTAAAAGGCACTATGATTATCATCATTATCATCCTTACAGGAAGAGTGACAGGGGATATGTAACACCCTCTTCCCACATCTACCCAATTAATTGGACAACCGGGGTAAACATGTGACGAGAGGCCACTATAACGAGATTCAACCTCCTAGGTGACCTTAAGGAAGTGTAACCGATGTAAACACAACATGCAAACCTTATACATCATCAATGACACCCCAAGGAGCTAACCCAACCATCTGCCTAGGCAAATCCAATTTAGCATGTTACATATAACATCAAGATATTAATATAATAACCCTAACCATCAAGTTAATTAACATATAAAAACAATAAGTTAACATATAACATGCTCATCAACAACATATAACATAATCATCGGGCTAGCTACAAGTTAATATATAACATACTTATCAACAACATATCACATATTCATCAAGTTAATACCATGTCTAACTAACCAACGCATATACATATGATCACATTAATTAACTAACATCTAACATGTATGTAACTATAAAATCAATAGAATGAAAGGCATACACATAACCATAATGCATATAGCTACATTTGTCAACTAGAATTTATCACATATAATAATAGAATGAAAAACATATAAGTAACTCTAATGCTTACAAAAACCATGAATCACATACCTGCATGCCAAACATGCACACTTGTATGATGATATGCTCTTATCCCAAAGTCCATTGTTCCAACGCCTCTTTAATGATCTACATCTCCTACTCTAATTCAACCAACACATTAGCCTCATAACATACCAATATCATCATGATGACCTAATTGCATACAATGACCTTATGCACAACAACCTCAATCAAACGAATGCAAACTTGACCATATGCACCCACTTGACATGCATAACCAATCATGAACGACCAATGCATGTTCAACATATGACATCAAACAAGCAAGCATACATGGATAAAACTGAAGCATGACCAATATGAAACCCTACCATAAGCAAGAAATGCATGTACAATATGTAACAATATGTAAGGAAGTGTGCACGAACAATACACTAGCGTGAACAACACATAACCAGTCATACACTCATGACAACATGTTGACAACAACACCATCGACACTTCTATGGCGACACCATTTCCACCATGGCCAACGCAACACGGATGAAACAAGCACATACACCATGGGTCTGAGAAACACATATGAAACCAACATTAAAAAAAAAATCCAACACATCGACCATCCAGTCTGAGGGTTGAACCATGCTCTGATACCACTCTGTAACACCCTCTTGCCACATCTACCCAAGTGATCAGCCAACTGGGGTAAACTTGTGACGAGAGGCCACTATAATGAGATTCAACCTCCTAGGTGACCTTAAGGAAGTGGAACCAACTAAAACATAACATACAAACCTTATACATCATCAATGACACCCCGAGGAGATAACCAACTATTCAGGCCTCTTACCCCTGGGTCAAACTGACCTTTTGACCTCTTTGAGCCATAGACGTAGGCACAGGCTTCCAATCTAGCATCCAGGAGGCTATAGTCGTAGGCATAACATTGTATGCCATCGTCCAGAGCCCCAAATACTAAGTTCTATGCTAGCGTCCTTGATATTTGAGCCACCTTTTCAGGCCCATAACCCAATGTTATGCCTGAAACTTAATGAAAATTTTAGAGATGGTAAATAACAACAAGACAATGATACATAAACAACCACGTCAACAAGAACTCATTTGTACCCCTCCTAGCCATGACAGACATTTTGTCAAACATGTCACAAACATTGAAACTACAGGTGTAAACAATAGATCATATCATTAGGGTCTCATACTTATCTTAGAATCACTAAGAAGCATCGCTCCCTTACATCATTAGTTGTGATACAATCTATTTGACCATAGATACATTTTTCACTCATTTACAATCAAAAACATGGAGAGAGCCATACATCATCACTCATCAAATACATTCTCATAACAAGTATAATAACAACAGAAATACCATAAATACAACAACAATATAATCCACGTAATAACCAGTATATTTGCATACCAAATACCAAGGGAATGATCTCTTCATTACTAAATGTAAAAACCAACCGAAGATGGGACTTCCACGTTCCACTTGACTATAGATTAGCTGAGCCAAATCTCTCTTCATCTAATCACCCCTGTGCCATATTCCAAGAATGAATAGGGGATCTCATCAAACACATCAATTAAAACCAATCCAGGGCTTCCAGAGGCCAAGCTTCCTCAACCGTCAACCAATGATTCCACCTTATGGTCGGACAACACAACCATCATGGGTTGGTGTCTACCCAAGTTGTTCCAGTGCTCCGAAGTGTTTGTTCTAACTAGGGATTCCAAGACTAGTAACTCAACCCCAACTGTTACAGGGCTTCCAGAGATTTTTTCCAACCAAGGCTTCCAGGACTAGTAACTCAACCCACCTAGGGCTTCCAGAGCATTTATCCAGCCAAGGCTTCAAGGGCTAGTAACACAACCCATAGTTGTATGTCGGACTTCCAGATCATTTTTCCAACCAAAGCTTCCAGGACTAGTAACTCAACAAATAGTTGTTCGTTGGGCTTCCAAAGCTTTTGTCCAACCAAGGCTTCCAGGAACTAATAACTCAACC
The DNA here is from genome assembly GCA_034641835.2 of Pinus albicaulis. Taxonomy (NCBI): domain Eukaryota; kingdom Viridiplantae; phylum Streptophyta; class Pinopsida; order Pinales; family Pinaceae; genus Pinus; species Pinus albicaulis. The sequence goes on from CM076581.1 coordinate 1,498,592,382, forward strand.
AATAGCTAAAGGAACATGAGAACCAACCAGAAAACAAACACTGAAACTGAACCCACAACACCATGACCATCCAGGAAACGACAAGGCTAGGCAAATCCATTGTCAATCCAGGCAATCCTCCATGCCAATGACATATCATGACCAAGAAACCACATGCAAACACTATGCATGCCAAAAATAATGAGGAAACCATACATGCAATTCAATACCTACAAAGCATTCTAGTTGTAGTCGTTTATCCTGAAGTCCTCTTCCACTTTATTTCTCCTCCTTTGCCTTCTTTCTCCATATCTCCAATTATGCCACAGTCTCCAAGGGTGCTCCAAGAATACTTTAAGTGTCCAAGAGTATGAGAGAGAGAGAGAGAGCTCCAAAACTAAACTAAACAAAAGCTTACCAACTAATCCTCAATAGACTTTTTTTTAATGAAGCCTCTATTTTCTACATTTTGCATTATTTTCCTTCATTTTCCTCCTCACATGCAACATGTGACCTTTCACCTTCCTTTTCTCCTATTTTCCATTATTTTCGTAAATAAATGCCAATTAATGCCTCATTCCTTTCATAATCCTTTGCCTTCGCCAATTTCCTTAGCCATAATAAACCGAATGAACACCCACTAGGATGTTTTTGCTCAACATTCAGCTTGGAATACCTGTCCCATCAACCATGGTTATTGTTTTTAACTTTATTACATGGAATTTTCACCAAGGTTGTTACATGATATATGTCGGATGAGTTCAAGAAAGTGAACTCACCTACATTTGGTGGAGATTTGAAGAAGCCAGAGGAGGCATAGGCTTGGTTAGTTGGGATGAATAAATTATTTGAGTTGCATAATTACACGGATAATATGAAGGCCAGAGTAGTTATCTTCATCCTGAAAGGTAAAACAAACATCTGGTGCAAAGATGTGCAGTGGGTCAGAGACATCAAGGTCGAATAATTGATTTGGCGTGAATTTAAGAGACTTTTCATAGAGAGGTACTTGAAAAAGAGGTACTGCGATGGAAAAGCCAAGGAATTCTATGAGCTAAATATGGGATCGATTACAACTAAGGAATATACAACCAAGTTCTTGGATTTAATGAGGTATGTGTCATATATTATGGATGAAAATACTAAATTTCAAAGGTTTTTCAGTGGATTTCCATTGGCATTTAAAGATCAGATTGAGTATGACGAGCCTCAGTCACTTGAGGAAGTTATTAGGAAATTGAAGCACTGTTACGAGCAGTCAAAGCGTAAGAGTGAATCTCAGTGAGGATGGAAAAGGAAAGATAAATGTAAGGGTAAATGGTAGTCGAAAAGAACAAGGCCTCAATATGCAGGTGAGAAATAAAATATTGCACCTTACAAAAAGTTCAATGTAGCTAGACAAGGACATGGGTCACATCCTAGAGGGCAGCCGAATAAAGGTGATGGTAGAATATGGTTAGAGTGTTGGATATGTGGTAAGGATCATATAAAGAGAGATTGTACACAATATCAGGGTGGTAGGCCTCAGATTTGCAGTGCAGAGGAGGCAAAGATTGTTGGGGATGTTGGGAAGAGTATTCCTTGTATCTATGCAACATTGGATGATAGGCAGGCGAATCATCAGGCATCTATCATTGAGATGGACTGTAAGCTTTTTGATCAAGTTTTTTCTATTTTTATTGACCCTGGATCTAATTATAGTTATGTTAACCCTGACTTAGTGGATAAGTGTGGTTTTAATAAAGAAGTGCATGCATAATCTTGGTTAGTGCAGTTGGCTACAGGTATGAAGTAAAGAGCTCATCATTGGGTAAGAGCTTGTGCATTTGAATGGAATGGTATTCCTACCTCAGCACATTTGAATGTATTGTCGTTGGGATCCTACAATATGTTGATGGGTATGGCTAGTTGTATCTTAATAAGACCAAATTTGATTGTTATGATAAGCCCATTGATTGTTTGGATGACAACCGGGAACAAAGAGTCTTACAGGGTAAGAAGAAAGCAACATCAGTTAGGATGGTGACAACGATGTAGGAAAAGCATAATCGCAAAAGGGGTGTGCGTTATTTGTAGTGCATATTTCTAGTGATAAAGGTAAGGAGTATGAGGATGTAGAGATATTGAGCAGGTATCCAGTTTTACAGTAGTTTTAGGATGTGTTTCCAGTAGATATTTCAGAGTTTCTGCCTTATAGGGAAGTATACTTTTATATTGAGTTGATACCAGGGGAAACACTAGCATCAAAGGCACCGTAAAAAATGAGCACTCCAAAGTTAGTAGAGTTGAAGTTGTAGTTAAAGGAAATGCTTGACAAGGGATAAATTAGGCCAAGCTTATCACTGTGGGGTGCGCCGATATTGTTTGTGAAGAAGAAGGATGGTAGTATCAGTTTATGTATTAATTAAAGATAGTTGAACAAAGTGACCATCAAGAACAAATATATGTTATCGAGGATTCACGACTTATTTGATCAATTGAAGGAAGCAACAATGTTGTCGAAGATTGATTTTCGGTCACGGTACTATAAAGTACACATCAAAGAAGAGGAAATTTACAAGACAACTTTCCGAAACATGTACAGGCATTACGGGTTTATTGTAGTTCCATTTGGTTTGAATAATGCTCCAACTACTTTTATGTGCTTGATCAATAGTGTATTGTGTTCTTATCTGGAAAATTTTTTATTGTATCATTGATGACATCTTGATATATTCTAAGAATCAGGAAGAAAATGTCGAGCATCGTATTGAGATTGCTAAGAGAGCATCAGTTGTATTCCAAGCTTAAAAATTGTAGTTTCTTTCAAACATAGGTACATTACTTGGGACATGTTGTTTCCAAGGAAGGCATAACAATAGATCGAAATAACATAACAGATATAATGGAGTGGGCAACTCCTAGAAATGTGAAAGAGGTAAGGTCATTCATAGGACTAACAAGTTAGTATAAGTGGTTCATTGGGAACTTCACTTAGATTGCATATACTATTACGTCACTACAGAGGCAAGGTATCAAATTTGAATGGACAAAGGAATGTGCAATTAGCTTTTAACAATTGAAGCAATTATTGACAAATGTGTCAGTGTTAAAGATTGCAGATCTAGACAAAGAATTTGTGGTATGTACATATGATTGCAAGGGAGGGCTTGGTGGAGTTCCTGTGCAGGAATAACAGGTAGTATGCTACGAGTCACAGAGACTAAATGATCATGAGAAAAATTAACTGACACATGATCTTGAGTTAGCAGTGATCATCCATGCATTGAAGATGTGGAGGCACATTCTTCTTGGTAGGAGGTGAGTATTGATGAGCGATCATCGTGGGTTAAGATACTTGTTTGACCAACTAAATATGAATTCCATGCAAGCTATATGGTTGGCCACAATCAGTGAGTTCGACTTTGAGATCAGGTACATCAAGGGAAAAGAGAACAGGGTTGCAAATGCGCTCAGTAGGCGGATAGAGGTGAATCATATAGCAACTACAAGTTCTTATGGGATACACTTATAGGTTCAGATCTTACAAATAGGACAACAGGATAACGAGTACATGTAGTTAGGCACATGTTACAACAAAGTACAGTTACAGGTATAGGTATAGGTACAGGTGCACAGGATATGGACTATCATCTCTCAGCATATGACTTGATCAAATTTAGGTACAGGATATATGTGCCAGACAGTATTGAGCTCAAGAAAACAATATTAAGGGAGTTTCATGCGAAACCATATTCAGGTAAACCAGGATACCAGAAGACATTGACAACAGTGAAGAATTTGTATCATTGGCCGAATCTAAAGAAGGATGTGGAAGAGTTTGTGGCTGGATATTTGGACTGTCAGCAGGTAAAGATAAAGTGTAAATATTCGGGTGGACTGCTACAGTCGATTCCAATTGCAGAGTGGAAATGGGAGTTCATTTCCATGGATTTCATTACAGGATTGTCGAGGACATCTAGAAAGCATGATTCCATCATGGTTATGGTGGAAAAGTTGACTAAGGTATCACACTTCATTCCAGTGAAGTCTACGCATTCTGCTAGTGATGTGTCACCTGTATTCATTAGAGATGTGGTTACATTGCATGGTGTTCCAAAGAAAATTTTGTCAGAAAAGGATGCTAATTTCACTTCCAAGCTTTGGAAGGAGTTGTTTGCAGGTTTAAGGACAAAGTTAACCTTTAGCACAACTTATCATCCACACACAGATGGACAGACATAGAGAGTCAACCGAATATTGGAGGACATGTTGAGGATGTATGTGATGCATTAGCAAAGGATATGGGAGGAGTACCTTCCATTGGTTGAGTTTTCTTACAAAAATGGGTATCATGAGTCTTTGAGGATAAGTCCATTTGAGGCATTGTATGGGCGAAGTTGTAATACTCCTATCAGTTGGAGTGATCCAGTTACCGGGGTATTGATTAGACCATACATTTTTATTGAAATGGAACAGGAAATGCAGGTAATCAAGAAGATTCTAAAGGCAGCACAGGACAAGCATAAAATCTATGCAAATTGACACTGGTTGTTTAAGAACTTTTAGGTTGGGGAACATGTGTACTTGCGCATCAAGCCCAAGAAGAGCTCCTTGAGGTTTGGGCCATGTGCGAAGCTGGAACCTTAGTTTTGTGGACCTTTCAAGATTATTGAAAGGATTGGACCAATAGCTTATCAACTTGCATTGCCTCTGACAATGAAATTCCATGATTTTTTCCATGTGTCATTACTTAAGAAGTATGTTAAAGATGTCGATCATGTGATTGAGTGGTTTGTATTATAGGTGGATCCAGAAGGAGAATTCTGGATGGAAACGCAATGTATTTTGCAGAGAAAGATTCTCATGCTCTGGAATCGAGCAATCGAGTAGGTTAAAGTGCAGTGGAAGCACTTTGGGCGTGATGAAGCTACATGGGAGATGGCAGATCAAATGTGAGTTATGTATCCTTCTCTACTCGTTGGTTAAGCGAATGTCCTTGATATATGATTTGGTGTGATGTTTTGGTATATGTACTTATGTATATGGATGTAAATACCATCATGAGTTGTGTTATAAAGCTCTAATAAATAATGTGGGTGTCATGTCATTATGGTTTTCATGTTGGTATGCTTCTTAGCAGGTTGATCATTGTAAATACTGCAACGAGTTAAGCTATAAATCTCCATAGGCAGTATGTTTTGCTTTCAGCAGTCTTGTTACTTGTAGGTGTCATTGAACACTGAGGATGATGCTCCCCTAAGGGGGAGGGTTCTGTAACAACCTTTGTGAAAATTACATGTAATAAAAGTTAATAAAGGAAAAATAATAACCACGGTTATGGGACACATATTCCAAGTTGAATGTTGGGAAAAACATCCTAGTGCGGGTGTTAATTTGGTTTATTATGGCTAAGGAAATTGGCAAAGGCAATGGCAAAGGATTTGGAAAGAAAAAGTGGCATTAATTGGCATTTTATTTATGAAAAAAATGGAAATTGAGAGAAAAGGAAGGTGAAAGGTCACATGTTGCATGTGAGGAGGAAAATGAAGGAAAATAATGGAAAATTGAAGAAGATAGAGGCCTTACTAATAAAAAGGCTTATGAGGATCAGTTGGTACCTTTTGTCAATTCATTTTTGGAGCTCTCTTTCTATTCTCTCTATCTCACACTCTTGGACACTTGGAGATTTCTTGGAGCACTTCAACATTGGATCAAGAAAAGCAAAGAAGGAAAAGAGGAAGTAAGGATCAAGTAGCTTCAGTGGGATTATTTGCAGGTTTCAAGCTACATGTATAATTTCCTTGCTAGTTTTGGCATGCATGGTTATGCATCTGTGTTCTTGGTTCTCTTGTTTTCATTGACATGCTTTTTCTAGGTGTGACAATGTTCTTCAGCCTAGCATTTCCATTTTCGGATAGCCATCGTGTGATGGGGTTCTCATGATTTGGTTGTGCTAGATTTTCGGATTGACTCAAAGCTGAGTGGGGTAGTATCAGGATTATTCACAAGGCCTAGGAATCTCGAGATGGGATACATGGTAAATCCTAGATGTGAACACCTCAATTGAGCCTAGGAATCCTCTACTAATGAATGGTGGGATACATGGTAAAGATTAATGGTGTGTACCCTTGATTGGACCTGGGAATTCCATGATGGGATACATGGTAAAGCCTAAAGGGTGGAGACCTCATATGCCTAGGAATCCCTTGACCGGTAATGGCAGGATACACGGTAAAGTCGAGAGGTTGAGACATACAAATTTCTCATGGTTTATGTGGAGAGATCCAGTGGCATCCATGTTTGTTTACAACCTAATGATATGTTTGGGATTGCGGTAAAGCCTAGTTATATCGATGAGGTTCATGTGGTTTAGCCTCATAAATCCCTGGTTGATTTTGGTTATGAGTCCCACATTCATGCTTGGAATATGGAACATGTTTGATTGGTTGAAAGAAAAATTTGGTTCAACCAATCTATGGTCGGGTGGTACGTGGAAGTCCCAAACCTAGTTGGATTTGCATTCATTAATAATACTTCCTTTCCTTCGTATTTTTATGTGAAAATGCATTGGTTTATACGTGGCATTGATTGTTGTTGTATCCTTGTTATTTATGTTGGTTATATGTTGGTTATGAGCATATTTTATGCAGTTATGATGTATGGCTCTCATCATGTTTTGGTTTATAAATGAATGAACAATGAATATATGACCTAATAGATGATAATGCAGCTAATGTGATAAGGCATCAATGCTTCCTTACGATTCTAATATAAGTATGAGGCCCCTATGCTTAGATATGTTGTTAATACATGTAGATTTCATATTTGTGACATGTATGGCGAAATACTTGTCATGGTTGTTGGCGAAAAAGGAGGTCTCTGGGCAAGACCTAGGTTCAAGCTTAGAGCCAACAAGATTCCATTGTAGTCTAGGACAACGCCGGCATTTTCACCTTGCCCGAGAGCAAGGAGTCTGACGCGAGGAATTTTATGACATTACTTGGATTGGAGGCTAGACCATCAATACTGAAGAGGGAACGCCAACCGCCATTCAGACATTACACTACACAAAGCATATTCATCACGTGTGATTCGAGAGACAAGTTATCATTCAACAATAAACAATACGAACATCATACATCTACCAAATTTCGTCATACATCTCATATCCCACAACTTAGCATCAGTCTGTTTCTTTTCAGCTAAACATTACATATCATACTCCGCAGAGTTCAACATAACATAACACAGTACATACAGGCTCTCCGCAGATTTCAACATAACACAGTACATACAGGCTCCACAGAGCTCCCCCCCCATACCAATACTCTCCTCAGCCTCTCTCTTTCCTTGCTTATCTACTCCTGCCAACTGACACTGTCAGTCTTTTCCCCTTCTTCACTCAACTCTTCCATTGCGCTCCACTGCTTCTCATCTCTTTCCCACAATTGCCTCTACTTTTGGGAGTCCTTTTGTTTGTTTGTTGTCCCTTGTTTCTGCCATCTATGTTGTCGCCTACATGTGCTTCGCCATCTGGCTGTAGGTTCTCTGCAACCGCAATGGCTCCTTGCCTTCCTTAATTATGCTTCGCCACCTATGCTCCGCCATTTTTCTATAGGTTCTCCGCAACCGCAACGGCTCCTTGTCTTCCTTAATTGTACTCCACCACCTATTCTTTCCGCTCCTAGCCTTCCGCAACCAAAAATTGTGTTTTTTCAAAACAAAGGCCACCAACGGGCCCCAACCACAAGCTATTGACTTGTCCCGAGTCAATATTTTTCCCCTGTTACGTTCCACGGTTGACCTTCAGCTTCTATTGTTGGCTGAGTTTCCTCAACTATCTCCCTTAGAATCTCCATTTTGTCAAAAAGACACTTCTGGTACTAGCAGTTTAGACACCTGCATTGGTTGACTCCAGAAGTTGGCATCAACACAACTAGATGGGTACAGAGTTGGACCAATAACATAGAAAAAAAGGGGGACTAAGGGCCCCAACAATAGAATATAAATAGTCGGTTAGCGAGTTTGCTAGAGAGACACTACCTATAGAGACATATATCTTCCGTGATGAGTAGTTGCACTGAGTAGAGCTTCTAGACAATGACTGCTTCCAGCCCAGTCGAGTATCCAAGCCGTGCACCCCTGCTTGTCCCGACTTTATGCACATTCCTAGTTTATCTACCAGAGGAAGTTGTTCCAGGTTCAGTTCCAGATAGTAAAGAACCAGATAGAGACCTTCGTGAGCCAGATCCATCTTGATAAGCTTGAATTTTTGACAGAGAGCTTTAGGTTGAGGTGAGAAAGTTAAGGGAGCTTGCAGTTAGTTGAACCAATGAAGCTAGTTGATATGGAAACAATGTAAGCATTATTTGAATAAGTACATTTTCTGCTCCCCCTGTTCTAATTTCCCCTCCTTTAACAAAGGCCCCAACTCCGGAAATTTTTCATGGCCTCCGTCCTAAGCTGCGTGAACTCAATAATCGCCTCTTTCCATAGTTTCATCACGGGTTCACTCTAAGTAACCACATTTTCGGCATGAGTGACGTCCATTACCTGTGGCAGATCATTAAACACCTCTCTGAATTTGGGGTCTGCTTCGGATGTCATTTGTTGAATTTTTTTTGCTTTCTGTTTAACTGGTTGTCTTAGGTCCCAGAGGAGTTTTTTTGTTCTTTTCAAGCCTTCTTCAATTGTCTGTATCTGTAGCTTAAGTGTGTCGGCATGGTCATAAACTTGGGTGCGGCTGATTGGATATGTTGTTCCTCTGATCTCGAGAACAAGCTTTTGCAGTTGTTTGGAGATGGGTTGTGCCTTCATAGTAAGTGGGTTGGAGCATTCATGGAGTTGCTCCAATAGGTTGTATGCCTCTGTGACAGTGGTTCATAGAATTTCCCTCACGTCCTACATCTGCTTTTTCCTTTGCGCCACCTTTTATGCATATACCGTTGAGGGGTCTGGTAGTGCCGGTTTGGCCGTAAGTGTTTCCCTTAATTCCTAATTTCCATTGCCCAAATTGGCACATGCTACCCTTATGTGTATGGAACGTTCAACCATCGATCATGCTGAAATGTCTGTTGGTGCATTCTTGTCTACACTGGTGATCGTTGGCCATAGTTCCTTGAAATTATCCGTGACTTGATCAAGCTGTTGTTGAAGAGTATCCCTCTCTTGCTGGAGTTGATTGCGCTCATTAGTAAGTGCGATGACCTATTGTTGTTGTTGTTCACAACTCTGTAGAACATCATTGTGGAGGGTCTCTTCTTGTTGTGCTATTGTTTGTATAAAATTGAAAAGTTGTTCGGGTCCTCAATTTTGAATATCTCCACTGCTTGTCATCTCTGGAATTGGATTTCGTTCTTTGAGTGGTTGTACACTCGCATTGGAACGTTTTGAGTGGCCTTGTGGAGATGTGGGTTGACTCGGCTGGACAGTGTGTGATCCCGGAATATGATAAATGGTGGACGGTGGTTTGGGTATGAATGGTTGTAGTAATAACATGGACTGCTGGAAATCTTCCTCCATTATTTGAAATTTTAGTGGCTTCTTGTGAAATGTCTTGGCTGAAACACAGTCAGGCTGAATCAAGGTACAGTTGTGAGACACCCCAAACTGTACTCGAGGGAAATAATTGTCCAGCAGATTCCTGGGGACCCTCTGCTGAGTTTTGACCACATCTACCATTTTCTGATACCATTCTGAGAATGCTTCTTCATTTATCTCCTTGCTGCTTGGATTGTTGGACACTCTCCATGGTGTGAACCTCAGGGCCATCGGTTGATCTTCAGTGATCTCCACAAGTGGCCACCTTCCTGGTTGACTCCACTTCCACATCACCAAGGCCATAATCAAATACCCATATATGAACCCTGTGGCCCTCTTAAAATTATATTCACATGCCTCAAAGAGCTCTTGCAACAAGAAAGCACAACAATTCAATTGTGCTCCCTGTGTACAGTGCTTTGCAACTGATATTGTATTGAGGGTGCACTCTCCCTTGGTATAGTGCCTCATTGTCTTGCCTGCGATTATATAACATGCAAATTTCATTGAGGTGACATTGATAGGATCGATATTTCCCCCCTTTCCCCCTCTTATTGTCTTGTATTTCCTGTAATAATCACAATCTCCCACTTTATTTTCTCTTTTGGACGTATTTTGGAATGTTGTTGAAACATCCTTCCCTGCTATTGATAGTCCAGTAAGCCTATGTATATCTTCCACATGGATTGGAATCTCCCTCCCAAGCCAAAGTGACCCATTCTGAATCCTGTTTATGAGAAAATTTGTACACTGCATCATTTCTCATGTCATTCCAAACACTGGTAAGCTTCTTAGATGCAAAATTGTGGACCTTTGGATGCCTTTAAAGTCCGGTTGCACCCTTGCTACTTCACTTCCCCCTTCCTTCACATGATTCTTGATATATACCTGTCTCTTTAAAGCTAGGAATTGGAACGAATCAGTGAAATCTGTGTCTGAGGGTCGCGTTATCATACTTGCTAACCAATGGTTCTAACTTCTGAATTCTTTTGTCGAGCTATGGCTTGATCACTGAAAAAATCATCTTCGTCATCTTCCTTCTCCTACAGTATACCAGTAAGGCTTCTGGTCTGCTATTATGTGCTATTGTTGTTGAAGTTGGGCTAACCGTTATAGTAGTTTCTTGCTCTTGCAATTCAGAATTCTCTAGCACTTTGTTGTTTCCCTCCTCCATGCAGATTAAATACGACTGTTGACACAGAGGATGCTGATGCGACACCATAACTAATTATTTTTTCCTATGTCTCCCCGTGGCTATAATCGTGTGATTAGTTACTCGGGTGAGGTGGACTCTGACGCTGCTGACGGTGGCTTCGAAAGTTGGGTGGACGTGATGGCTAATAATTATTGCTTAATTTGGAAATTTTATTATGGCATGGGGTTACTAATTATTGCAATTATTTTTCAAATTCTGGCTAATCCTACGGACTGACATCTATATGATGGCTCATTATGACTGAATCATCGCTGATATACTTGGTCGTATGGTCAATGTAACACTGTAAACCCCCCCCGGACCACAATTGGTTGTGGTATGGTCCCCATACCACAACAGGGTGATTATTGCCCTTGCACAATGACTTATTTTATGAACTAAACATAAGCTATTCTATGACTCATCTCGGTTGCGAGAGAGTTATTTCTCTAACCTACTGACTCTTCTCAGGTACGAGATTTATTGGAAATAAAACAATTTGTTGCTTACTCATGATAGGGCTTCAGGCATGCACCATTAACCCATCCTTGAAGTATCTCTCCATCCAGTTGCACTAGCTTTAATGCTCCTGAGTTGCGGATCTCTATGACGTAGTACGTCCCCATCCAATGCATCTAGAGTTTTCTTGGGAATTTTTGGAATTTGTTGTCATAGAGCAAGAGAATCGCGCAATCTTAAATGTTTTCCGCTTGATATGGCGGTCATGACAGGCCTTCTATCTTTTCTTCTGCACCGATTGATGAAAATCCTCCATAAATATTTCTTCTTCTAGTTCTTGTAATTCATGAAGACGTGCAGAGATGGATTCTTTTTCCATCATTTGTGTTGTTGTAGCAATTAAGAGACTTGGGATAATAAACTCAGCTGGTACCACTGCTTACTTCCCGTACACCAACTGAAATGGAGTTTGGTTGTGTAATATTTTTATGGTATTCCTATACGCCCATAACGTAGTTGGTATTCTTTCATCCCAGTAATCGTGGCTAGTATTGCATATCTTAGTTAACCCTTTCTCCAAGTTTTTGTTGAAGGCTTCAACAGTTTGTTCACCTGTGGGTGATACGGGTTGCTCTTGTGGTGTTGTATCATGAAATTTTTGAGTAGTGATTTGACTGTAGCATTAATAAAATGTGTGCCATGATCACTTGTTAGGCTCCTTGGACAACCAAATATACTAATAATGTTTTCAAAGATAAATTTGGTCATTGTATCTACTGTACAGTCCTTTACTGGTGCCGCCTCTGCCCACCTAGTCAGGTAATAAGTTGTGGTGAATATGTATCTTATTTGTGAGTGTCACGTAGCTGGTGTAATAGGCCCTACAAAGTCGACTGCCCACTTTTCAAATGCTTGCATAGCCCTTGCAGTTTGTAGGGGTAGCTCGTCGCGATGTGAAGGTTTCCTTGTTCTTTGACAGACATCACATTTCTTCGCATATTATTTGTTGTCTTAGTGAATTGTTGGCCACCATAATTGAGACTGCAATATCTTTCTTGTGGTAGGTTTTTTTACCCACGTGGCCTCTTGCAACTCCATTGTGACACCCCCATAAGATATCTTCTCTTTCATGATCTAATACACATCTTTGTAGTACTTGATCTAGGCCCATTTTGTACAACTGCCTCACTATGAGTTGGTACTTAACTTCTTTAACAACTAAATGCCTTCTTTGAGTTGTTGTGTATTCTTCCAGGCATTGTCTTGTAGCTAAGTATATTTCTATTTGTTCCAGATAATAAGGGATGGCTTCTACTCGGAAATGATCTGCATCTGGTAGCTAATTGTGAAGTGGTCCTCCATTTTCCCCATTTTCCAATTTTGACAAATGGTCGGGACCAACATTTAGTTTCCCTGGCTTTACTATGACTTTGAAAGTAAATTCTTGGAATAGTAGAAGCCACCTGCAAATTTTTCCCTCCAAAACAGGTTTATTTACTAAATATTTTAGTGCAGAGTGATCTGTGAAGAATTTAAAAGTACCTCCAAGCAAGTAGTGGAGAATTTTTTTTACAGAATAGACCATCGCAAGAGCTTCCCTCTCTGTGGTTGTGTAGTTCTTTTCTACCATTGAGAACTTTCTGCTTGCGAAATACACCGAGTGGTCTATGGTGGTTTCTCCTAGCTATGCTAGCACGACTCCCAAAGCAATACTTGAAGCATCAATGTGTACATGGAATTGTTTTTCCCAGTTCGGTTGAGTCAAAATAGGTGCACTTGCTAATTTCTCCTTGAGAATGTCCAATGCCTTGGTGCATTCATCATTCCATGTAAATTGTTATGTTTTCCGCAATAGCTTCTCCAATGGTGTTGTGATTCAAGCATAATTGTGGATAAACCTCCTATAATATCATGTGTGTCCAAGTAATGATCTCAATTGCTTAACATTATCTGGGGCATCCATATTTACAATTACCGCTACCTTTGCGGGGTCCACGCATACTCCCTGTTTACAGACAACATGTCCCAATAGTGTTCCGAATGGTACTGCAAATATGCACTTTTCGAGATTCAACGAGATTTGGAGCTGCCTGCATCGGTCAAACATTATCCTGAGAAGGCTTGCATGATTTTTTAGAAAACTATAGTCTCTGAAAGTTTCTATCACTATCCTTGAAAATATTGTTGGTGCATTCTTTAACCCAAAGGGAATGACGTGATAAGCATATGATCCCCATTCAATTGTGAAAGTGGTTTTTTTCTTATCCTCCTCTGTTATTTGTACTTCGTGATATCCCGAGAAACTATTTATGAATGAGTATGCTTCATTTCATGCCACATTGTCCAAAAATTCGTCGTTGAATGGTGTTGGAAAAGGATCGTGGATACATGTGTTATTTAGACTCCTGTAGTCTACACACACTCTAATTTCTAATTTCTCCTTTTTACTTTGTATAATTATTGGGCTGACCCATTCTGCCTCATCAACCAGGAAGATCAATCTTGCATTTAGCATCTTGTCTATTTCTGCTTTGACCTTTTCTTTCACCTTTGGGTTCAGGCGGTAAGGTCTATGTTTTACTAGCATGGCATCAGGTTTCAGTATTATGCGCATCTCTCCCAAATCTCCTTTAATCCCTTTTAACTCTGCTACTGGAGATGGGAATAGATCTTCATATTCTTTCAACAGATCAAAAATTTCTTTTGTGGCCTCTGCAACCCAATAATCTCCTATAGATGCGATCTTGGACTTCTCTTCGGTCCCAATATCATGTTTCTTTGTCTTTAAGGGTAGCAGGTGTAGTGCTTCAGTGGTAGGTTCCTCCTGTATTTCTCGTTCTCCTTCCTTCTCTTCAAAAGAAAAATGTCGAATATTTTCCAAATCATCACCATCTATCTCTTGGTCTTTCTTTTTGCATGTTACTACTTCCTGATAGTTAGACTTGGCCTTTTGATCTGAAATAAGCGTCTCTTCAATTTCCTCAAGCTCTGGGAAAAACAACATTCTTTTGATTGCTTGTAGGGCCTCCGTAATCTGCTCCGTATCCCCCTTTAAATAAAAACTCAGCATAAATCTTTCCGCAACTGTCTCCTAGATGTTTGTTTGTCTCTTCTTTTCTTCTGTCAGGTACCAAGCTTGCGGGATTGTGTCTAATGAATGTATGAAGTTATGTACCCACAAGGATTTCAGGTATTTTTCCATTTTCCACTTACATTCATAGGTATTTATGTGTACTTGGGGATCTGAATCTCCTTTATACTTTTTCTCTATTTTTGGTCCTAAAGACGCTTAAAATATTGCTTTAAATGATTTAGTTACGTCCTCCCATCTACTGAGAGAGTTGTGATGGTTTTCCCACCATCTTATTGAAGTGAATTGTAATGATACATCCATAAGACAAATTCTATGCTCTTCTGGTACCTTATCTGCAAATTTGCTAATGAATGTGTTCACAGTTTGCATATTTGTAAGAGTGGGGTAGCCTCTTACCTTTGCGATGATCCAGTTAACTCTATGAACAGTGGCGCATCTTTTGGTGTTGATATCGTATCCTCCTTGTTGCCAGTCGTCCCAGGCAACTTCCAATTCAACTTTGGAACTCTGAACACTTCTCCAACTTATCGTTCCTCCTGCTATAGGATTAATGTAATCTTCCCTTTTTCCTGTCATCATTTGGTAAAATTGATCAAGAAGTTTTGCATCTTCCCTGATTTCGACAGTATCTGTGTACCGGGGTCCCTGATATGGATCTAATGGTTGGACCACTCTGACTTCGCCATCTTCAAATATCATAAGCTCCTTCTTCAAATCAATAACGACATAATTTTCAAAAGCCCAATCTATCCCCAATAGGGCTGGTAGGAATCCTTGTCCCCCATAATATATATCACTTCAAAATTTGTATAAGTTTTTACTCCCACGACATCTACTTCAACTTCTTCCAAACTCCCTACTGGTATAATGCAGTATTTGTTTTCCATTCTTAGTTGTATAGGAGAGTATGACAACTTTGGCTTTCCCAATGCTTCCCATTTCTTTCTAAGAAAAATATTAACATCTAATCCTAGATCCAATATTGTGTCCCTTATCTGGAATCCCACAACTTTAGCATTTATGCAAAACTCTTTTCTCATTCTCCTTTTGTTTCTTTATATCATTCTTATATACTTTTCAGGGAGGTTAGCGTTATTTGAGTCCTCATGCTCTATTCCTCCTTGTACTACTGTCTTTAGATTTTTCTTCAAATGCTCCAACATCTGTCCATCATTTACAATCTTCAAGAACAGTCGGAACCATTCCTCTATAAGTGTTCTTGTGGATGGTTGCATCAGCTCCATATCCTTGTGACCCTCCAGCTTTGAGAAGGTTTCCAGTGCTTCTTTAAAGTATTGTCTTTGTCGCTCTGGATTAAAAATATTCTTTGGGGATGCAAGTTTGACTAGCTTTACCGGGTCTATTTCTCGTGCATCCTCCCATGTTTTCTTCCCTTGGGTTATTATAGCTACACTTGGAAAAGGTTGTGTCTCGACTACCCTTGGCTTTGCATTAACCAGATTGGATCCTTGTTGCCTGGTTCTTTCTTCACATATTTTGATCAGTTCTGGACAGTCCTCAGTAGCATGTGCATTCACTCTGCATTGGGAACACCATGTTCATCTTGGTAGCAGGAACTCCCTCGCTACATGGTCTTCTTTATCACAATTATAACATTTTACAAGTCCTCTTCCTCCAGTTTTGTTGTCTTGCATTCCTCCTCCTCCTCCTTCTCTTGGAGTCTCATTTACTCTGTAGGATTATCTATCTAGTCGGTCTGCCAATGCATCTAGGGCCCTGCATTGTTCTATGATGGGTTGTTGAAGCACAAAATTCACAATAGACATTGTTTGGAACATTTGAATACTTTTGAAGGATTGGGCACAAACGTGTAGGATGACCAATACCTTTGCACATTTCACATCATTCTGTTGTTGTCTGATTTTGTTGATTAGAAAATCCTGGGAAATGGGATTGTGTTTGGTATAGCCCTTGAGTATTTACTTGCACAACTCCTACTATTGGCGGGGCCCCTTGCGCTCCAGCCGTTGAAATCCCAACACTAGCTCCCCGCAACCTTGGGCATTCCGTAACTACATGTCCTTCCAACAAACAATGTGTACACCACACATTGGGTCGTGCGGGTCGCACTGAATGAATATCTTTTAGATTCTCTGTCAAACTAGTTATTTGATGTTGCAGTCCCAATATAGATGGGTCTTGCGTGGCTACTCCCCCTCTAAATTCTTGCGGGTATCCAGCCATTGCTTCTATTTTCATTGCTTGCTCTAGTGCATCTTTAAGGGTATCAATATTTTGTTGGGTCAGAGGTGTTCTTGTCAAGGGAAAAAGTGCTTTAATGAACCAGTCCCATTGGTGGTTTGGGTCAATTGGGTAACTTAGTTTCCCAATTGCATATTTAAACCTTCTTGTTAGATGATCCAAAAATAAAATATTATCATAGGTTATAAAGTTGGAATAAAATAATTATTAATTTAAGATATTAAATTAATAATTATTATTCTAGAATATTTAATTATTTAATGGAGACATTTAGAATTAGCATATTGTTGTAACAAGATATAACTCTCCAAATGTGTTGTATCTTAGGCTTTTTTATTAGCTAGTTATTTTGAATAGTATTTAATGTAACTGGACACTTGTTATTTAATAAGTGATCCATAATTAGAGGTAGTTAGGACATTGAGCTTATAAATAGCTCATTGCAAGAGTGTTTTGTTGTTCGGGTGTAAACTCTTGCATAATTCCAGATGTAATTGTTTTCTTTTTCTTTTTCTGATTAATAAGATTACTTGTCTGAGGACACTTCTGCCATTATTGTGGTATCAGAGCTTCAGTAATGCTACAGTGGATGTGAGGAGGAGATTCCATCTCTACAAGTTTTTTGAAAACTCCATTGAATTGATCAACGAATGATTGGTATGGAATTTGTCAAGTTTTTTTGTTTAAAAGGAAAATAAATTTTATTATTGATTTTAGATTTGTAAACTCTAAAATAATTTTTATTTAAAAAATAAATAATAATAATAATAATGATAAATAAAAACAAAAAAAAACAAAATAAATAAATAAATAAATAATAATAATAATAAATTGTGTGACTTTTCTACAAAATCTGTGTGGATATTTGAATGCACCAATGAGCCCGGCCAAACACCCACCATGTACGTGCCTTCTCTTGCTTCAGCCCGTCAAGCCCATTCGCATGACAAGTATTGTGAAACCTCTTCCTTTTTTTTTGCCGACTACTAGAGCTCTCATCCACTTCAAGAGCCGAGCGGTCGTAACCAGGTGGGTCAGGGACATCCCTCGATGAATTGTAAGAATCCGCTAAATCTATCGCCCATTTGCGAACATAGTGACCTTTCCTGTCCATTTTGAATCCCAGTTGCTGTAGAATTCAGATATCAAGTAAAAGCGCTCTTTCTTCGCATGAAGTCAAGCTCTGCTCTGCTCCAGTTTATAAAGGCGTTTCTTTCCTCTCCTCACCAAAGAAACCTCTTCCTGCATTATTTTTATAATGGATTTAAATAAATGACAATCTATAAAATCAAACAACAGCCCAATATTGTAACTAGATGTTGCCAAATATCGCTCTAAATCTGAGTAGGAGGCTTGGCCAATTTGCGTATCTTTGTATTTGGGGGATACCACCTTGTCTTGCAACAAACATTGTAATCATAACCAGGAGTACAGGCGGCCATAGCGCGTCCCTCCTGCGTGTCCTTACAAGCCGGCCAACAAGAAGGTGGAACCTGCACCTACTGTAAATGGAACAGTTGCCTGTGAGAGAACAGCCGAGGAAACTGGCAATGCAAGTGTGAACAAAGAAGATAGAGTAATGTGAAGCCGAAGACATACCTATGAAAAGTACAGCCAGCGTAAGAGCCAGCCAGCTAGCGTCAGCCAGTCAAGAACTAGCCTGAAGGACAAGTAAAAAAAATCCAGCGTTTGACAGTGTTTGCTTTTTTAAAGGTGAATCTGAAAAGTCTTTGCTGGAGAGTAAAGTATATATATATATATATAATGTTTTTATTGGAGCAATAAGGATTTTGTAATATTTAAGGTTATTTGTAATTTTTTGGAGTAATAAGGAGATTTTTCTTTGTAATTAATTTCTGGAGAGATAAGTGTGACTCAAATTATTATTTTTTTACTTTAAGGGGGGGTAGAATTTTTTTAAGAAGGAATTTGTAATGGCATTGTCAAATTTTGTAAAGATTTCATTGTAAACACTGAAAGAGAAATTGACTAGAGCCAAGTGCAAAGCTCGGTCATTTTTTCTCCTTTTATTTGAACGACTATATGAGAGTCAAGGCCAAGCCCCGATAGATCATTTTTTGCGTGGCATGTTTCATGTGACAAGTTGCTCGATTTTTGTGCTTGATTCTTTTAGTGCATTGCTTCAACACTACAATGTCAAATTTAATTAATCTGTTCTCTGAATCTGATAAACTAGAAGGAGTGAAATCTTATAAGACATGGAGACGTCTAATTGAAAGCACTCTTATTTTTAATGAATTGTGGCATGACATTTGTGATGGCAACATTAAGCCAAATAAACTAACAAATCCGGCTTCACTTGAAAAATGGGAAATAAAAGAAGCCAAGGCATTAGCTCTTATAAAAGCTTCAGTTAGTAATGAAATGTACATACACATTGAGAATTCCTCCGATGCATGGGCTGCTTTACATACATTTAGACATCTCTTTGATACACAACCTGAATCAAAGAAATTTGATCTTCAATTAAAATTGCTTCAACAAAAATTAACTGAAGGTGGAGATTTCCTTGAGTATATTTCACAGCTTAAAAACATCAAGCAAGAAATCATAAATGCTGGTTTTCAAGCTATTGATGAAAGTTTCTTAACTACAATTTTAATTTTTGGATTTCCATCATCATATACTCATTTTTTGGAAACTTTGCAAGTCACTGGCAAGTTAGAGAAGATAAAATTCGATGAAATGAGTGACATGTTAGCCCAACATGATAAAAATTTCGGGAAGAAGAAGCAGATTGGGGAAGATGTCTTCTTCATCGAAACTAGCTCAAGTAACACCTCGGCTGACAGTTCAAGAAACAGAGGAAGAGGACATTTCAATCAAAATCAAGCAGCGCAAGGTCATGATCGCAGTCAAAACAGAGGAAACAATTCCAACAGAGGCTCTAATTCATGCAGAAACAATTTTCAAGGCAGAGGAAACAATCAAAACTGAGGATATCATCAAGGCACAAGACAGAGTCTAGGAAGAGGACAAACTCAAAACAGAGGCCAAAGCAGAGGTCAGGGACAATCTCAAGGCAGAGGACAGTCTTAGGGAAGAGGCACCGATTTGAATCAAATTGTTTGCAGGTGATGTAACAGAGTTGGTCATTATGCGACTGATTGTAGAACTTCTATTGAGAAAATTTCTAAGTTTCATCCAAACTCAGCACAGTTTGCAAATAATGAAGATGATCCTGATAGTTCTGAATATGTCTTCACCAACACAGAAGCAACAGCTTTACAGGTTTCAAGCTTTCTCCGAAGTGATTATGAAGATGCATGGATTCTTGTTACATGCGCAACTCAACACATGACATTTCGACGTGACTTGTTTTGGAGTTTCAAAGAATGACATATGAATTCAATCTATCTTGCTGATAAAACAAAACATACTCCTTTAGGTAAAGGTGTAGTTAAAGTTTTTTTACCAGGCATTGGAGAAAGAATGATTTCAAATGTATGGTATGTCCCAAAATTCAAACAAAATTTGTTATCTCTAGTCACAATTCGACAAGCAGGACATATAGTGATTATGGAAGATGGCTTAGTTAGAATCAACTCAGTCAAACAAAACATGCAAACAATAATGACAGGTTATGAATATGGAAAATTGTTAAGGATGAAAGGGACAATTATTCCACGAAATTCTGACTTTGCAAGCGTAGCAAGTACAAATCTTTCACCAATCAGATTATGGCATGTCAGATATGGCCATCTCAACTTTGATAGTCTCTCTCAGTTACAAAAGCAGGGCATGGTTAAAGGACTTCCAACCTTCAAAAGGGAAAATGAAAAGTGTGAATCTTGCATTTTTGGAAAACAAAATCGAGAGACTTTTCCTACAAGTTCATGGTGTGCAAACAGGAATTTGCAGTTGGTTCACAGTGATATTTGTGGACCCTTCCCAACTTCACTTGGAAGTTGCAGATATTTCTTACTCTTTATTGATGATTTTAGCAAGATGACTTGAGTATATTTCTTGAAGCAAAAGTCAGAAGCATTTGAAAAGTTCAAAAAATTTCGTCAGCTTATTGAAAATGAAGTAAAGGTGAAGATTGGCACTCTTAGAACTGACAACGGCGAAGAATTCACTTCAAATGAATTCAAAAAGTATTGCATGGATAATGGCATAAAATGACATCTTACCACTATCTACACTCCACAAAAAAATGGAGTAGTAGAAAGAATGAATCGTACCTTGTTAGGAATGGCGCGATCTATGTTAACTTTCAAAAAGTTAAGTCCTTCATATTGGGTTGAAGAAGTTCATACTGCTGTCTACTTGAGAAACATATCTCCCACAGCTTCTTTAGAAGGAATCACACCTTATGAAGCATGGTTTGGATTCAAACCTCGCGTAAAACATCTTAGAGTTTTTGGATCAGTCTGATATGCCATAGTTCCGAAGGAAAAACGAACTAAGCTTGATGCACGAAACTTGAAGTGAACAATGATCGGGTGTTTTGATGAGAAGAAAGGGTACTGAATTTTGTCGAATGGGAAATTTATTGTAATCAGAGATGTTATTTTTGATGAAAATGAGAGTAATAGTGTTGAAGAAGTTGACAGTCTTCTTCAAAAGTTAGAAACAAAAACTGATAAAAGAAATGGAAATTTACAAAGTCAACCGAATTCACCAAATTGGTATGAACTTGAGTTTTCTTCATCTAAATATGAATCATTCAGTCCATCTTCTTCATCAGCGATATCCGGGTCTTCTAGCAGTTCATCCAACTCTCCTAGTAGCAGCAGTTCTTCTGACAATGACTCTCTGCCCCCTAAACCTGCGGTTGATCAACAAACATCAGTTTACATCAACCCTTTTTTTAATGATGGTGATTTTTCACAAGCTCAAACCACTAAACATCAGTTGCCGAAATGGGCAGTGCAAATATTGAAAGATGTAAGGCCTAATGAACAAAATAAAACAGGAACAAGGGGATCAAAACAAAATGAAGGCAATTTTGCTTTGATAGCAAATGATTTTACCGAACCTTCTTCTTATCAAGAGGCAATAAAACATAAAGCATGGCAACAAGCTATGGTTGATGAATATAAGGCAGTTCAAGACAACAACACTTGGCAACTTGTTGATTGTCCTCAACATGTTAAACCTATTGGATGCAAATGGGTTTATCGAATTAAGTACAAGAAAAATGGTGATATTGACAAGTATAAAGCAAGACTCGTTGCTAAAGGTTTTGCGCAACAGGAAGGGATAGATTACGAGGAAACTCTTGCTCCTATAGCTAAATGGAACACCATCCGCCTCACACTTGCCTTAGCAGCTCAACAAGGATGGAAAGTTCATCAAATGGATGTAAAAAGTTCTTTTCTCAACGGAGATTTACCAGAAGAAGTGTACATGACACAACCACCAGGTTTTGAAATTGAGGGACAAGAACATAAATTCTGCAAACTGATAAAAGCTTTATATGGGTTAAAACAAGCTCCCCGAACTTAGTATGCCAAAATGGATGAATACCTTCACAAAGTTGGTTTTCATCGCAGTGAATCTGATGATACCTTGTATGTACGCCAACAAGGTAAAAATATGGTGATTTTGGTTATGTATGCCGATGATTTGATCATCACAGGCAACAATGATGATCACATTGAATAGGTGAAAAAGGAGTTACATTCAGGTTTTAAGATGACAGATTTGGGACTACTTCACTACTATCTTGGAGTTGAAGTATTCCAATGTCCACATCAGATCTTCATTTCTCAAAGTAAGTATGCAGCAAAAATTCTTCAGCGATTTGGAAAGCAGGATTGCAAGCCTGTCCTTACCCCTATAGAACAAAACTTGAAACTTTCAAAATTTGAAGGGGGGGAAATGGTGAATAGCACTTCTTATCGACAGTTGATTGGTAGCTTGATTTATCTAACAAATCAACCAGATCTTTCTTATGTCGTCAGTATTCTCCCCTGCTTTATGCAGGAACCACGAGACAGCCACTGGAATGCAGCTAAAAGAGTTCTTCATTATATCTAAGGAACAAAAGATTTTGTTCTTCTTTACAAAAAGACTAAAAATTTTGTACTTGGTGGATTTTCAGATGCCGAATTTGCTGGCAGTATTGATGACAGGGCATCAATCTCAGGTTACTTAATGAACATGGGGTCAGTTGCAGTTTCCTGGAGTTGCAAGAAGCAAGCTATAGTGCCCACTTCTTCAACAGAAGCAGAGTACATTTTAGCATGGGAAGCAACATGTGAGATTGTTTGGTTACGTCGAGTTTTACAGGACTTGGGAATTCCTCCAACATAAGCTACTTCGTTATTCATCGACAATCAGTCAGCAATAAAGCTTGCCAAGAATCTAGTTTTTCATTCAAAGACAAAGCATGCGGACACCAAGTATCATCATATCAGATCTCTCATTGCAAAGGACGTCATCAAGCCAGTGTATTGTCCTTCAGAAAATCAGATCTTCGACATTTTCACGAAACCTATTGGCAGAATAAAATTTACTAAGTTCAGGGATGAACTTGGTATCTGTTGTAATGTATCTTTGGATCATGGGGGGAATGTTAGATGATCCAAAAATAAAATATTATCATAGGTTATAAAGTTGGAATAAAATAATTATTAATTTAAGATATTAAATTAATAATTATTATTCTAGAATATTTAATTATTTAATGGAGACATTTAGAATTAGCATATTGTTGTAACAAGATATGACTCTCCAAATGTGTCGTATCTTAGGCTTTTTGATTAGCTAGTTATTTTAAATAGTATTTAATGTAAGTGGACACTTGTTATTTAATAAGTGATCCATAATCAGAGGTAGTTAGGACATTGAGCTTATAAATAGCTCATTGCAAGAGTGTTTTGTTTTTCGGGTGTAAACTCTTGCATAATTACAGATGTAATTCTTTTTTTCTGATTAATAAGATTACGTGTCTGAGGACACTTCTGCCATTACTTCTCATCAGATCGCAGGTTGTTTCTCCTTCCCTCTGTTTAATTTCCCATAGTTCAGACAATCCTTGTTGATTAGTCTAGGGTAGCTTGAATTCTTGAACAAAATCTCTCTTGACATCATCTTTCATTGGGTTCTGGTGCACCTTTGACAATTTGATAAACCAACGTAGAGCTCTTTCCCTTAGTGTAGTTTGAAATTCGATTAATTTAACTGCATATGTTGTCTATTGAGCTCTCCAAATTGCTTCACACAGATGCCATTGCTGCTCCACATCATCATTACCTTTTCTAGAAAATTCCGAGTATTGAGGTGAATGATCCTGCCATCTTCACTTGTGTCAGTGGGACTAAAATGAACCCTCCACTTCCTGGCTGAGAGATCCTATTGCTAGTACTATTTCTAGCTCCTATCTGTGCTGGAGACTGAATACTACACAACTTGCTAGACTCTTGCAATCTTATCACAAACTTATCAGGTGGATGGTAAAGTACCAGGGGAAGGTTAGGACTAGTGTTACTTGAAACTTGGGGAATAGGATTACCTTGTGTTATGGTCGCTGACCTCTCTTGGAATAATTGCTCTATCACAACATGCGGCTCCACATCGAACTCCTCTTCGGGGCGTAATTCCTCCTCTTCACTGGACCTCTTTCCTTTCTCCCTTCGGGATGGGCTCCTATGAACTTTCCTAACTTCTTTGGCTGACCCGTCCATTCCTTTGGGTCCCTCTTGATCTTCTCTTCCTTGTGTCATCTACGTCGCCTATTCCTTTCTTGCTTCTCAAACTCTCGTATCGCCCTTTCCCGCTACTTCTCAGCGATCTGTGCCCTCTGATGTGTTCTGAACTCTTTCAACCTATTGGAGGTTCTAACGTCCATATCCCTATTCCCATTTTTCCCTTATTCATAGCATCTTTCCCTCATATCCTTCCCCTAGTACTAGAGGTTTAAGCTTCCATCCAGGGACTTTGGAATGTCATTAGCCTCTCATCCACCATTAAAGCTTTAATCCACAACGGGACTTCTTTCAACAACTTTCCCCGCAACCCAGATTTAAATATATCTTCTGCTTTTGTGAAATATTGATAGCATTCGGCTGCAAACTCTACAATGTACCCCTCCAAAGTAGTCTGCACCCAAAAATATACTACTCAGGTTAAGTCTGTATCTAACTGGTGTAATGCTATCAGGTTTGTATGCATCCAAATGCAACGGGATCAACGCAATCCTCCAGGGAGTGACTTGATCTGGAGTCTTTGCAACCAGTTATGGAGCTCTTCATGAAATTTTCCCCATAAAATTTCATATAAATCACTCGTTGAATCATAAAATAGAACTTGGTCCTTGACAGTCTTTTCCTTCTACTGTCGAAGCTCTGCCTGTTGCGATATGAACTAATCTACATGATTATCCCACCATTTACGCAATTCTCTTTCATAGATCATCGATACCGTGATCTAGCTTCTAGTTAAGTTTTCAGGTCCCGGAAACGGAACCATTTGTTGGCGAAAAAGGAGGTCTCTAGGCAAGACTCAGGTTCAGGCTCAAATCCAAAAAGATTCCATTGTAGTTTAGGACAATGCTAACATTTTCACCTTGCTCGAGAGCAAGGATTCTCACCCGAGGCATGTCGTGACCTTACTGGGATTGGAAGCTAGACCATCAATACCGAAGAGGGATCGCTAACAACTATTCATATTTTACACTACACAAAGCATATTAATTACATGTGATTCGAGAGACAAGTTATCATTCAACAATAAACAATACGAACACCAAAAAATTTAAAATATCTGAGCATACATCTACCAACTACTATCATACATCTCATACACCACAACTCATCATCAGTTTGTTTCTATTAATTCAGCCAAACATTACATATCATACTCTGTAGAGCTCAACATAACATAACACAGTACATACAGGCTCTCCGCAGAGTTCAACATAACACAGTACATACAGGCTCCACAGAGCTCCCCCCCATACCAGCACTCTCCTCGCCCTCTCTCTTTCCTTGCTTATCTACTCCTGCCGACTGACACTGTCAGTATTTTCCCCTTCTTCACTTAGTTGTTCCCTTGCGCTCCACTGCTTCCTGTCTCTTTCCTGCAATTGCCTCTGCTTCTAGGAGTCCTTTTGTTTATTTGTTGTCCCCTATTTCTGTCATCTGTGCTATTGTCTGCCTGTGCTCTGCCACTTGTCTGCAGGTTCTCCGAAACTGCAACAGATCCTTGCCTTCCTTAACTTTGCTCCGTTACCTGTTCCTTCCACTCTTAGCCTTCTGCAACTCAAAATTGTGTTGTTCAAAACAAGGGCCCCAACAATGGCTAGTAGGGGTCCAGTCAAGTCAATGATCAAATGTTTGCATTAGTACCTTTGTTTTAGTGTTATGTATCATTTATGAAATTCTCATGGAGTTATAGGTGGTGGCCTTAGTCCTGGCCTTATGGCACAAAATCCGGGGTCACTGGCATAGGACTACCTGAAAAAGTCCACAGTCGCTGGGATGGCCTTGTTGTGGGAGTGACTAGAGAGTTCCAGTCATATTTTTGCCTTGTCATGGGAGCGACTGGGGTGTTTGGTTAAAAAAAGACAAGTTGCTTCAAGAGTTAAGCACCTGTAAATGTTGGTTGGCTCCTGGAGGTTTTGTAGGATGTGTGAATGGTCAGTTTGATTGTCTTCTGGCGATTCCACTTCCTTAAGGTGACCTAGGAGGTTGAATCTCATCATAGTGGCCTCTCATCACATGTTTACCCCGATGGACCAATTTGATTGGATAAATGTGGGAGGAGGGTGTTACAAACTCATTTAATTTGTTTGTTGACGTGGAATTTCAAATTTATCCTAATTTAATCAAGGGAAAATTAAATTAGGAATTTCTTGCTACATTTTCAACAAGTTTGAAGTTCATTATGATGTAAATCTATTAGGAGCTAAGAATCCCTACAAGATATAACTAATATCTCCAGGAAAGAATAAATAGATGATGAACGAGACAAGATGAAACATGTGGTTAAGTCTCCTTGGTTAAGAGGGAGTAAGGATGTCTTCCTTAGTTGGGAGGGAGTGATGGAGGACACTGTATTTTCCATGTGTCATGCACTAGGCCGAGACTAACAACCGTACATATAATGAAGGCACTGGGAGGAAGAATGGAGGATTGGATAAGCATCTGGGACCGATACTCCTTGAGGATTGGGAATCCAAGATTGGAGCAATCCCAAGGACTGATACTCTTTTGAGGATAGGGCAGAATATCCAAGATAAGAGTAGTTGAAGAGGACTGATATTATTTGAGGATTGGGAATCCAAGGTAAGATAGTCCTATAAGGACATACCTTGTGAACATTCAGATGGGGTATGTGCCTTGAGAGGATGTTATGAAACCAGCTCCAAAAATCGAAGAAAAGAGAGATCAACGCCTTATAAATAAGCCACTTCAAGGGGGGAACGTCTTTTACATTACATAAATGAACAATTAGTGGATGATACAAATGAAAATACCTCCTTCTATATATAGGAGTCCATGGGGTCACAATATAATCATATCTGACCTAACAATAATAATGTAAGGGCACCATAATAACAATATGGGGGTTACAGGGGTATAATAACAATAAGGGGGTTACACTAACAACAATAAGGGACTACATTAGTAATATATGGACCTAACATGCGCCTCTCCTTCAAAAAAGTGTTGTCCTCAACACTTAAGTAGATATGGATGCTTCTGTATAAAATTATCATCCTCCCATGTAGAACCTTCAGTGGGTAAGTTCTTCCACTTGATGAGATACTCTGAAATTGATCAATTTTGTAGCTGTTGAGTTCTTGTTTCCGTGACTGCTTCAGGTTCCAATATGAATTTTCCTTCCTCATCAAGTTCTGGCAATATTGCTTGAACTGGAAGTTTGTCACCTATAACCTTCTTTAAGCATGAAACATGGAAAATTCGATGCACTCGCGAAGAAGTAGGAAGCTCCAATTTCTATGCCATAGTACCAGTATTTTGCAACACCTTGTAAGGACCATAGTACTTTAGAAATAATTTATTATCCTTCTTATCTTGCTTGAGGGACATTTGTTTGTGTGGTTGTAGCCGTAAAAATACCCAATCTCCTACATCAAAAATTCTCTCGCTGCGATGTTGATATGCCTGTTGTTTCATTCGATTTTGTGCCAAATTTTGGTTATCCTTTAATATCTGGAGAACTTGTTATTGATGCTCGATGTGATCTTCCTTTGCTTTAACCTTAGAATTTTATCTTAAAGATGATGTGATGGACGATGGATGATATCCATAAAGTGCCATAAATGGGGTCCTTTTTGCTGCAGTATGGAAGGAAGTGTTATACCACCATTTAGCCATAGGTAACCACTTGACCCATTGTGTTTGTTTATCAGATACAAAACAACGAAGATATCCTTCCAAACATTTGTTCACTATCTCAGTTTGACCATCGGATTGAGGATGATAAGATGAGCTATGAGTTAGTTCAGTACCCAAACAAGAAAATAATTCCGTTAAAAAATTTCCAGTAAAAATGGGATTTCTGTTGCTTACAATAATCTTTGGGTTTCCATGCAGCTTTTGAATTGTTTCCACAAATGCAGTGATGCAGAGATTCTGCTAGAAAGCAGAACCTAGCATATAAAACTCTCACTGCTTCGCTCAATATGAAAATGCTCAATTTTTCTTCAAATAAAACCATGAAAACATTCAGCTCAAAATTTACATGAAGGGAAAAGAGTTATTCAAAACAATTACAGACCTAAAACATAAAATTTCTCTGGCCAAACATTACATTGGGCGGCCTCTTGGCCCTTGGCCCTTCAAACCACTCCTCACTCTTCCTGTATTCCTCACGCACTCAACACTTGTTTTTCCTCACAAAAACACTCCTATTTATACATAAATAATGTATTTATTTCACCCCACAAATTTCTCAACCCAATCCTCAACTAAATCTGATTTAGATTCATTTTAGATGTGGACTCAACAAAGTCTCGTACATAGAATTCCTACTCCCTAAATTTGCTACCTAATTCTATTTTCCCTCATATCCTTTTAATTATTAAAAGAATATATATACAAAATCCTCACATTTTCTCTTAATTTATTAAAATAAATAATTTAATTAATAAAATAATTAAAATGTCTCACCCCCCTTATTACATAATTAAATAATGAAAAATTGAGTTTGATGCTCCTGCATCAGACTCCCAAGGTTGAAATTAATCATAATCGCCTGATCATGTGTTCGAATCTTTGTCTGCCTGGATCCCATATCTTGTGCTGCAATTTCCCATTTGTTGATGCTTTTGTCTGTTGTTCTTCTCCAGGTCTCCACACTTTATGTTGCATCGCCCCGCTGGCTATGATTTCACAATCTTCTGTTGTCTTTCTTTTGCTGCTTCTTCTTTGTTTGACTGCTGTTGGCTTCTTCCGAGATACTTTCATCATCATCCGCCTTATCAGTTCAATTTCTCTATCCAATAGATTTTCTCCAGCATTTGTAATAAAACCTGTACTCACCAAACAATTGTTAAAATAAAAAACAAAGGCCTCAGTGCCTCTTTTTATTTTAGCAACATTTCAGTATGCTGCTCTGAAATTTCCTCGTCCATCAACACATCAGTATGCTGATTTAAATTCTTTATGAGACTATCAATTAGTCCCTCCTCCACAACATCTGTTTCAAGAATGTCTCCCTGTTCTGGTTCACAATAATGAGCTTCTTCAAATTGTTGAATCCTTCCTACCTCCTTACTCCCTGTTTCTTGATTATTATTCAGAACAATTTCTTTGTCTTTCTCTTTCAGCAACTCACCCTGAGTATAGATCCTCTGCTTTTCCAACTCTCTTCTCTGAAGATCTAACTTTCTGTATAACTTAACAATCTCAAATGGAGTAGAACTTGGAAATTTTACACAACTTTCCATACCTTCATCTGTTGTTGACCAATCATCAGATGGTCCTTCTTCCCCCGCTTCAATATTCTGCTGAATATTTCCATGAGACCCTTCTGTCTTCACTTCTTTCTGAGATCTTGCTATCTCAGCATCATTCTGAACAGATTTCAGATTCAACTCTTCTTCTTTAACAAACTTCAAAGTTTGTTTAACGCTCTGTGATGTACCTTTAATCACACACCAATCATTAGTCTTAAACACATAATACCTTGTGGTCCCACTGGATGTTTCAGTCAACATCTTTGTTTGCTACTCTGAATCCTTCATTTGATTCAGTTCCTCTGTAGATTCTTCTTCTATCTCATCACTACTTCCACTCTTCCTTGGGCAATATTCTTGAATTTTCTTGGTTACAACATCATTACATTGTAAAATTTTGTCAGCAATTTCCTTAAACAAATAAATTTGTTTACCTCCTTGGAATTTTTCTTTGGCATTTCCACTTTGTTCCGGTTCCATAACAGCTTCGACTTGCTGTCTTACCCCAAATAATAATTCATTTATGATTTCCTCCTGTTGTAACCAATCAACGCTTTCCTTCTTTAGAAGGAGTTCTCTACCAGACTTTACCTCGAGATTTTCATTCTCCTTTGTGGCAGTTCCATCAAACTGCTCACTGTCTTCCACACATCCTGCAAACATACATAAACTGTGAGAAAAAATGTAAGGCTTCATGGCCTCATTTGTTTCTCTTGCCAACACATCCTCATATGCCTCTTAACTATCCCAATAGTTCATGAGATCTTCCTCACTGATCTCTTCACCCAAAATTTCTCCATGTTCGGGCCACAAATGGAAACATCCATTTTTAACTCAGCCTCTCTGAGTTCTTCACAACTCAATATCTACTCAAGCTTCCTCAGCGCTTCCATCAACTGTATGTTTACCTGCTTTTCCCTCTTTGCGTGCAACTTCCGCCACTTCACCTTCTTTCTCATGGTCTAACCATGTGTCTGGATTTTCACATTTTCCTGCAACAACTCCATTAAAAATTCAAGGTGAATTGTTATCTCGGCCTTCTCCTGCTCGTACTCTTCATCCGTCAACTGTTCACATATGCCACTTACCTTGGCATTTTCCTTCTTCTTTCCTCTACTGTGGTCTTTATCAGATCTTTGGAAATGACTATCAACAGTCATCTTCCCTTTCTTTTTGAACTGCATATGTTCGTGTGTGGACTTCATTTAATCCACTTTTCAACAATCCTTCACACTTGCCATTATCAAAATGCAAGTTCTCCTCCTGTGCTTGACTTCTATTGGTTCTCTGTCTTGGAACCAGTCTCTGGTAACCCTCTTGCTTCACTTTGCTGCAAACAACACTTTAGCAACGCATGTGTTATAATGACCAATTCTTTGGGTGTCGGGCTCCACCGATCATGCACCCCATTACATTCAGACTCTTGACTTGGCTTACGACTTTTTGACTTCAGACTTACACTACTTTTCCATCTTGGGTAAAAACACTCAATCTTAACTCGAACTATCCAAACTTTCATTTGACTCTAACATCTGTTTTCACTTCAAGACTCGACCCAAAAATTATGACAATGGATGTTTCAAGTTATACAATCTTCACTTTATTTCATATTTCATTCTTTATGAAAATCATCAGTTTGTCCTCATCACTTCACATGATACTGAAGTCTTAATCGAAATGCAGTTCAAGTTTTTCAAGATTTATTTTAAGGTGGAAATAAATAAACCATTCAATCTTCAATGTTCAGAAATACCTTCCCGAATTATCATACCTCATGCTCTTGTTAAGTTTATTAATAAGCCTTCCTCTCTGTAGTCTCAACCCTCTGGTTTCCACTCTTTTGTGCCATCCCTATCACTATCAATGCTTACAAAATCGTCGTCTTAATGCAAACATTTCCCTGCACTTGTATACACCATGCAACATCAATTCACATCTCTTTACCTATGTGTAGAGAACAAGCAACTTCTTCAATGAGTGATGTACAACTTGTACATTGTTTCATCCTGAATATCCCCTCTTTAAATGTCATCACATGATGGTAAAAACAAAGGTTTACAAGATCAAGCAATTATATTTCCAATCACCAATCAAAAGAATTCTTCTTTTCCCACTACAGGCTTTGTCCAAAATAACTTAACCAAACTGTGAAGAATCCACATTATGCATAATAAATCATCACACTATGCATAAAACCTGCTCAAATAAGCATGCATATTTCTTTTTATGTCATCCAGGATTAGCACATTTTCATTCATTTTCCATTCAATTTTTACCTTAGCATCTGCAACAGTAGTCTTGAAATATCATCTTCAAACCAGAGTTAAAACATATCATCTTACCTTCAAGATCTCTATGTGATCTTGTTTCATCTCTCATCTGCACTGTATCTCCATATGCGATCATTATTTAGACTCAAAGTCCGATCTCCTTTAAATTCTCCATCAACCATACATTCTCTGCAATTCTCAAAAAATTGAATCTTCAAAAAGAACTGTTTCCATTCACCCAACTCCACACAATTTCCATTCACGCAAATTTCGAAACCCGCACATTATGATGTAGGAAAATTAAATAATCCTACACTTACACTTTCAATTCAAGAAACTTCGCCTTTTTGTAAAAGTCTCGAAACCACATACCATTTATTTCTTTCCAAATGGTATTTTTCTTTTTTAAGATCCCACTTGAACGATGTCATTAGCAAATGAAATCCGTTGAAATGATTTAATGACATAATTAAAAGTCATATGGGCTACCCAACCTCCATACCTTCCACCATTATAATCTTTGCATCAATCACTTTTAATTAACTCCAAATCTCAACATTAACTTTTCAACATTGATGCCATAACCACGTGATATATGTGATACTCACAAAAATCCCACGGCTTGTTAATACCACATTGTCACTGTGCATTAACCACAGGTCAGAGTTGGAACGCAGTGCCTCCACATAAATATAATATAAACTCATAACATATGCATAACACTTACGCAAATCGTATCTCAATCTTACCATATGGGATGTAAACGCAGATGTATATTAGACCATACAATATCTAATGCAATTTATATCTCATACCTCACCACATATAATGCAACGCCTACCATGGTCGTTGTGGCATGGACATTCAACGTTGCAGTGACAGCACACTTCCTCATTGGAATCGATCTCAATTCAAACACAACGTTAAGTTGTCTTCGCTCATTTACAATCACGGTTTGAAATACAACGTGATAGTACTTTCATGTTGTGGCTCTTGACTCATATGGAAATCCTGCAACCTCATTCGACATTAGTAACCGATATACGTTTGCTGGTAACTCTAGTCAGACCCACCACCACATTCCTCCAATCCACGCACGCATTGTGGTTCGACTTTTAACCTTCATGCAAATCGATTATGGTATTTGACATCACCGCTATCACGGATTCAAACTCAGAACATCAACCATTGCGTTTGTGTTCCAGCAAGCCATGGTTCCTTGGGACTTCAACTACTCCCGTCATATCGTCCATACATCATGGTGCTCTCTCCCGTTGCAGATATAATTTCAACCCTGTTTCAATCTCCATCCACGTTGGAGCTCGAGGGATTTATAGGTAGCTAAGGAATGATACTCTCGCTTTTGCAAGGCATCGACTATGGCTGTGCAGTTGCCTCACTGGAGGAAGCCATCTAATCCACTTGAAAGTATTTCTTAGATAGCTACTTCAAAAGGAGTTCTTCAAATTATCCGTGCAGTAGTTTTCTATGTCATTTTTTTCAGCAAGCTCTTTGGAGTCACGTGCTCCAAATGGAGTGTGATTTACAACATTTCTATTTATATGTAATAATGAAATTGAAAACCGTTACTTTCTTCATTTCAGAATTGGTGATAAATAATATAACTCTGCATAATGTTTGAACCGGTGACCGCATTTAAACACCACAACATTCAACGTAATCATAACCAACTGGTTTCAAATATAATTCCGAATGTTGGTGGAAAACTACACTGAATTATTTGCATCAAAGGTGAAATTCAATCTGCTATCCCTTGCACTTTACATCAACGTATTTATCATGCCAGATCTACGCATTTTGACTTCAAATGTTGAACACAGTGTCTGAGAATTACCTGTGTTTTCATTTTTATTGAAGTCTTGCCATGCGGATAGTTTCCATCCCCTTCTATCTACGTTGGTTCTTCGAATGTAGTGCTGGCCCTTCATACATGTTTCCCAACTTCGATTACACTGGTTCTAGAACATCGTTGCCTCTTTTACACAATCATACCTGCACTCATATATTCACACATAGTCTATGTATATATCCAAAACATATATCTTTCCGGCTTTGATACCAAATGATGCAGAGATTCTACTAGAAAGCATAACCTAGCATATAAAACTCTCACTGCTTCACTAAATATGAAAATGCTCAATTTTTCTTCAAATAAAACCATGAAAACATTCAGCTCAAAATTTACATGAAGTGAAAAGTGTTATTCAAAACAATTATAGACCTAAAACATAAAATTTCTCTGGCCAAATATTACATTGGGCAGCCTCTTAGCCCTTGGCCCTTCAAGCCACTCCTCACTCTTCCTGTATTCCTCACGCACTCAACTCTTGTTTTTCCTCACAAAAACACTCCTATTTATACATAAATAATGTATTTATTTTAACCCACAAATTTCTCCACCCAATCCTCAACTAAATCTAATTTAGATTCATTTTAGGTGTGGACTCAACAAAGTCCCGTACATAGAATTCCTACTCCCTAAATTTGCTACCTAATTCTATTTTCCCTCATATCCTTTTAATTATTAAAAGAATATATACAAAATCCTCACCTTTTCTCTTAATTTATTAAAATAAACAATTTAATTAATAAAACAATTAAAATGTCTCACCCCCCTTATTACATAATTAAATAATGAAAAATTGAGCTTGATGCTCCTGCATCATGCAATAGCAATTGTACTTGCTTTAACTGGATGAGATAATGCATAAAAGTGTGCATACTTGGTAATTACCACCATGATGACACTCTTTCCTTCATACTTAGGTAAACCTGTGATAAAATCCATTGAAATTTCATCCCAACGTTGACTTGGAATGGATAAAGGTTGTAGAAGACCCGGGGTCTTAATTGTCTCAACTTTATTTTGCTGGAAAACCAAAATTTCCGCCACAAACTTTTAAATATCAGATTTAAGGCCATCCCAAAAAAATTATTTCTTCACCCTATGGTAAGTTTTTAAAAATCCTGAGTGTCCTCCTAAAGGAGAAGTCTGAAATTCCAAAAGAATCTTATGTTTTAGTTGGGAATTCTTACAAAGATATAAGCGATATTTTTACCATAAGGAATCATTTTTCCAACTAAATGTATCAGATGTACTAGGATCTTGCTGCAACTTTTGACTGAGTGTCCACACTTCTTCGTCCTTATTCCATTCATCCCTTGCTTCGGTTATCCAATCTGGTTGGATAATAGAAATGGCACAAAGCAATGCTTCCACCTCTTCATCTTTTCTTGAGAGTGCATCTGCAACAACATTTAGCTTCCGTTTTTTGTAGATGATTTCAAAGTCATAACCCAACATCTTTGTGACCCATTTTTGCTGCTTTTCTGAAGATAGTCTTTGTTCCAAAAAGTGTTTAAGACTATCATGATCACTTTTTACCTTGAAGTGTCTTCCCATTAGGTAAGGTCGCCATTCTTTAGTGCATATAGTATTGCCAGCATTTCCTTCTCATAAATAGATTTCTATAAATACTTTCCTTTGATTGGACGACTTTCAAAAGCAATGGGTCTTCCTTCTTGCATTAAAACAACACCAATTCCATTTCCCTAGGCATCACATTCCACAATAAAGGTTTTTGTGAAGTTTTGCGTAGCTAAGACTAGTGTTAGGCACATTGTCTCTTTAAGATGTTCAAAGGCCTTAATTTCTTCAAGAGTCCATGAAAATGCATCTTTCTTCAATAATGTTGTTAGAGTTGTTGCTATTCTCCCATAATTCTTAACAAACTTGCGATAATACCTTGTTAACTTGAGAAATTCTCGCAAATACTTTATGGTTGTGGGGACTTTCCATTCCTTAATGTCTTTAATTTTGTTAGGGTCTACCTTAACACCCTCGTGAGATATAATATGACCCATTTATTCCACCTCTTGTACTCCAAAGAAAAATTTGGAGGTTTTTGCATATAATTGTTTCTCCTGCAATAGTTTTAGCACCCTGTCAACATGTTGAACATGATCCTTCCAAGACCTGTTGTAGATTAGTATATCATCAAAAAATACTAACACACATTTTCTAAGGAAGGGTTTGAAAATGGACATCAACCCTTGAAATGTAGGTGGTGTTTTGGTAAGGCCAAAAGGCATGACCAAAAATTCATAATGACCCTCATGAGTTTGAAAAGCTGTTTTTGGAATATCTTCGGTCTTCATTCTAATTTTATGATATCATGAATGAAGATCCAACTTGGTAAAATAAATTTATCCATGCAATTCATCCAATAATACATAAATCATAGGAATGGGAAATTTATCTTTAATAGTGAGCTTATTGAGCTCCCTATAATCCATACACATGCGCCATGATCCATCCTTCTTGTGCACCAATACTACTGGAGCAGAGAAAGAACTTTGACTAGGTTGAATTATACCAGCCTCTAACATTTCTACAATCATATGTTCAATTTCGCTCTTTTGGACGTACATAGATATCCGTAGCGTCTGATATTCGAGTGGAACACTTCTTGGAATCAAATGAATTGCATGATCATGATCACGAATAGGTGGGAGTCCTTTGGGAGTTTCAAACACCTTAGAATGATTGTCCAAGACTTTTTGGAGATCTATAGAAATAGATGATTTTGATGTTGGAACTTCTAGTGAGCATAATTGTGAAATTATGCCTCGTTGTTCTTTCTTCAGAAGCTTTCTCATGACATTAGTGATTATTATCTTTCCCGGCTTCCTTGCGATACCCCGTAATTCGACTTACTTTCCTTCCAAAAAAAATTTAAAGAAAAGTTCTTGAAAATTAAAAGCTATCGTCCCCAAAGATTGTAACCATTGTACTCCTAGTACAACGTCAACACCTCCCATTGGAATGAAAAACATTGGACTATTCAATTCATATTCCCCCATGGTTAGCTTGATATTATGGAATTTTCCAGAGAAATTTATAGTTCCTCCATTTGAAACCATCGCTTGACATTCTGGTGCCGGGTATAGGAAGCAATTCAATTCCTTGGCTACCTTACAATGAATAAAATTATGGGTACTACCCGAATCAATCAACATTATTACCTTTTTCTTCTTGATATGTTCTTCTATCTTGAGAGTTTGAGGAGTGGCAATGCCTGCCAATGCATTACACGATATGGTCGAACTCATTTCTTCTTTCTCTAGGGTTGGTTCATGGTGTATATCCTCTTCTTTTGAAGTTTCTTGTTCATTTTCTTCCTCCTCTTCACAATCTATGTAAAATAATTTATTCTCAACACACTTATGACCTTTAGTGTATTTGCTATCACAACTGTAGCGAAGCCCTTTTGCTCTTTTTTCTTCCAATTGTTGTGGCATCAACCTTTTAGGTTGTGGAAGTCTAGGAGTAGCAACACTTCCATATTTATAGATGTGATTGGTAGGCTTCCTTGTCGCCATAATTTTACATTCAATTTTTCTTGCCAACCTGAATGCCTTCTCCAATGAATTAGGTTCCCAAATGCGAATCTCATGTTGGATGTTATCCTTTAAAGTCCGTATGAAGACATCAATCCTGTGTTCCTTTGGAATATCAGTTACCCTTGTATTCAATTTTTTGAAGTCCTTAATGTGCTCCACCATTGAACCCTTTTGTTTGAGATTTATCAATTGGCTAAAAAATGTGTTTCTCTTTGTATCCTCATACTGTGCTATCATTTCCTCCGTAAAATTGACCAAGTGACAATTTTTTTACGGGAACAAAGCCATCGATACCATACAAATGTATTTTGTTCTAAATATAAAGTTTCAATGCCTACCTTTTGTGTGTTTTGCATATTATTGAGATCAAAATATTGCTTCATCTATAATATCCATGTTAAAGAATCCTTGCCATCAAGCTTCTTCATATCGATCTTTGGAATATGATGGGTCTTCCATCCAACATTCGAGCTTATGAAATCACGATTAACATTTATTTTTCTCTCATCATGAGTTTCCTTTATTATCTTTTCGCCATTAGGAATCATTTCTTGTATCAACTTTGTCAAACCTTCCTTCAAACCTTCCATTTTTTCTTCTATACCATCCATCTTAGCTTCCATGCCTTTCTTCAAACCATCCATATTAGCTTCCACACCTTTCTTCAAACCATCCATCTTACCTTCCAGGCCTTTCCTCAAAACTTCCATTTCATTTTTTGTTGCTCTTTGTGAGAGCGAAATTTGGTGCACTTGATCTTGTAATTTTGATATATCATGTTGCACTTCTTCATCTTCATGAGTCATAGCAGAGTATTCTGAGGGATTTATGGGTGTTGAATTCTTTTTAGGGGGAATTTTAGAACCCAATACTGATATCTATGCTTCAATGTGCCTTCGAAATCACTTCAAACTAATTTTTCAAGCAAGACTTATGCAATTTGAAAAAAAATACACACATTTTTCTTACTTTTGAGGAGCTCGATATTGAAATTGAATTATCTCTGTGATTTTGGATCTTCAATATCTGAAATTCGGTCCTGCAGTAGCCCACTGAATCTTATTTCAAATGCCACATGTATGACCTGATTTGGATGCTTTAATACAAAGTTATGCCCAATCTCCCACAATGACCTAATTATGGATTGGTTCAGTAGAGTGCACTTGTAGATTACGTGTTATTGTTTCCTCCTTCAACTTTGAAATTGATATACAAGAAATTATAGTCCGTGTACTTTCGGCCACTTTTTACATAATTCCAATCTGATTCTCAAAGAGAGAGTTATGATGATTTTACCAAGGTCACCTCTTTTAGATGAAATTCGAGAGCCTGCACAAACCCTAACTTCCACATATCATATATCCGAAAATATTACGAACCAAGATCTGAAATTTTTACACGACGTTCCTCAGGATTTCGTCTTCGCGTGATAAAAATTTAGCTTCTGAACCTTCGTAGAAAAAAATTTATAGATAAAATGCCACGATGACCTGTTTGGAGCAACGAAACACTAGAATCCAAAGCTCTGATACCAAATGTTATGAAAACAGCTCCAAAAATAGAAGAAAAGAGAGATCAACGCCTTAGAAATAAGCCACTTCGAGGGGGAAACCTCCTTTACATTACATAAATGAACAATTCTTGGATGATACAAATGACAAAAACTCCTTCTATATATAGGAGTCCATGGGGTCACAATATAATCCTAGCCGACCTAACAATAATAATGTAAGGGCACAATAATAACAATATGGGGGTTACAAGGGTATAATAACAATAAGGGGGTTACACTAACAATAATAAGGAACTACATTAGTAATATAGGGACCTAACATAGGCTGTGGTGATGGTGTCCAAATGAATGCCTCACAACATTGTGCTCTAATCTAGTGGAGAGTTAAAGCTTGTTAGTCAAGGCCTTGTTATATTGCAGATTGATATTGTTGGTTATAATGTTGATGCTTGATGATGCCTTATCAATCCAACTCTTCTTATGAGAATATTTCAATTTGAATAGCCTTGTATCTCATTATGTAATTATGAATACCACCCTAGTTAAGAGGGAATGTTGGAAAATGTAACTAGGTTCGATCTTCATAAGTATTCTTGTACTTGTATCATTATGTATTTGATGTAAAAATCCAAAAGAAGAATAATTGAATTTTATTTCATCAGATAATATTGTTCTTCATTATTCCAAGATTAATTGAGTCAAAGTCCTAGTTGGACTTCTTAAAGAAAAATAATATTTTTTTTAAATATAATTTTGGTCAATTCATCTTAAGAAGCCAAGTCGGCCCTCCTGGATTTCAAGTTGGCTCACTAAAAGGATATGTCTTTTCTCATATGAGAACAACTATATATTAGCATGCGTCCTCCTCCAATTTTGCAATAACTTCAGTGCTTTCTGTGATGGGTTATGAGGCAGAGAGATGCAAAGTTTAGAGCCTATGTTCTTGTAAGGATTTGCGAATTTTTTAGGTCATGCATATGTAAGGAAATGTGAGCTTCCTGGATGTAAGATGATGCAAGATTTTTTCTCTGGGAAATTATCTGAGAATAATACGAGCTACTGTGGTTGAACCTTATGTTATATCCTGTGATTGAGAAGGGCTTGACTTGGCTTCTTGAAGGATTAGAATTTTGTCATGGCCTTCGGTCTTGGATTTCTCACTTTGATCTGATTCTATAAGAAGATATTTTTTTTGGGTTTTTCCCCCTTGTGGGGTTTTCGCCCTGGCTTGGAGCCTCTATCTTGTGTTCTTTGTTTCTTTTGATCTTCATGTTTTGTAAGTTTGGTAATTGTTTGATGAAAAGAACATAATAAACATTAATAAGAAGCCAACACTATTCACAAGCAATTATCAAAGAAGAGAAATCTACCCTAATTCTTAAGCCTCCAAATTTCTCAATGGAAATAGTTGCAACAACTACTGGAATATGGTGTCATTCAACCAAGTACATCACCGTGTAGGTCACCCATCATCACTATGCAAAACAAGGGCCGGACTTGGCAAATTTGTACACATTACAGGGCGTTGAACAACATCACACTCAAGAACATGCACCTATTGCCCAAGATATATGATCTACTGGATTAGTTACAATAAGAAAAACACTTGACCAAGGTGGAATGAAATTTTGGATATCATCATGTTTGAGTCAGAGAAGAAGATCCCTGGAATACCACCTTCAAAACCATATAACGTTTGTGTGAGTGGTTAGTCATGTCATTTGGCCTATGTAATGCACTAACTGCATTTACAAGATTAATGAATGATGTATTGCGACCTTTTATAGATTCATTTGTTATTGGTTTTTTGGATGATATAATGATATACAATGCTACATGGGAGGATCACATTTCACATTTGACGCAAGTGTTGGAGACATTAAAGAAGCACCAACTTTTAGAAAATCTCAAGAAGTGTGAGTTTGCGGGGTATGTGATAGGTGGAGGAGAGTTGAAGATAGATCTTGCTAAGATGGAGGTCATCATGGAATGGTCGATGCCTATTAATGTTTTTGAGGTAAAGAGTTTTTTTGGGGTGGTACAGTACTTGAGGAAATTCATAACTTCATTTTCAGCGGTAGCAACACCACTCCACACCATAACAATAAGTGGCAAGAGTTTCCAGTGGGGAAAGGGTTAGTAAAGGGCCTTAAAGGAGCCAAAGAAGAAGACGAGTTAAGCACTCATTTTGGGATTACCAAACTTGCAACAGTCCTTTGAAGTGGAGACAAATGCGAGTGGGTATGATATGGGAGTGGTCTTGATGTAGGGAGGAAGGTCTGTATGCCACCATTTTGAAGTATTTCGTGGGGCAGTTCTTAACTACTCTACCTACGACAGGTATCTCTATGTGCTAGTGTAAGATATGAAGAAGTGAAAGCACTATGTTATGGGAAAGAAGATAATAATCCACACAGATCTCCAACCACTATAATACTTGTAGCCCATAGTAAGCTACATCAAACCAAGCATTACAAGTGAATTTGGTTTCTACAACAATTTCATTTAGTGATTAAGTATAAGAAGGGCACCATAAACAAGTTGGTTGTCATGCTTTCAAGGCCACCCACGTCAAAGACCATGAATTTGGAAACTTTGATGAACATATATCCATTCACCCATGATGCATACAAAGAGGCATATTCATAGGACGAGGACTTCACAAAGGTTTTCTAGTAGTTGCAGAGTCAGAGTCATGTACATGATAGAGACAACACCGTTGACTACCATCTCCAGGATGGGTTACTCTACATGTTGGATAAGCTACGTGTTCCTAAAGGTGAGCAATTGCAACTGATTACAGAGGCTGACACCTCAAAGGTTGCAAGGAAATTTGGCGTAGGGAAGATTGTGGCCAACTTGTAGAGGTATGTGTATTGGCCCAAGATACAAGAGAAGGAAGCTAGGATCATAAGAGGATGCATGCTTTGTTGTACCAGTAACATGAAACATGGTCTATATCATCCTTTACCTGTACCCACTCATCCTTGGGAAAACATTTCCATGGACTTTGTGGGAGGTTTACTAACAACCAGGAAGGGACATGACCACTTGTTCATGGTAGTTGATGAGTTCAAGTAGATGTGTGTTCTAATGCCCTGTAAAAATACCATCAATGGGAAATAAGCAATAAACTTGTTCTTTGGATAGGTATGGGTGCACTTTGGGATACCAAGGAGCATCATTTCAGACATGGAACATTTTGGAATATATTTTGGGAGAAGATAGAGCAAAGTTGAAGAGATCTACACCATTCCATCCACAGACATATGAGCAGACAAAAGTAGTTAACATGACTTTGGTGCAACTACTGAGGGCATATAATCATAAGCATCTGAAGACCTCGGATGAAAATCTAGTATATATACATCATTCTTACAACAGAGCGGTCCATGCTTCTCTTGGAACGTCCCCATTTGAAACTTGTTTTGTATATT
The DNA here is from genome assembly GCA_034641835.2 of Pinus albicaulis. Taxonomy (NCBI): domain Eukaryota; kingdom Viridiplantae; phylum Streptophyta; class Pinopsida; order Pinales; family Pinaceae; genus Pinus; species Pinus albicaulis. Next base: position 1,498,634,393 of record CM076581.1, read on the forward strand.
TTCCTCCTTCATCTTTGGAAATTACATATGGGCAATAAGGAGGAGTGAGGGAAGATCTTACAGGAGATGCCTTGAGTGCTGAAAAGTTTATAGAAAAGATTTGAAAGATCCATATACAGGTACAAGAGGCATTGCAGAAGTCACAGGAGAAATATAAGACCAGACATGATCATAATAGAACAAAGAAATCATTCAAGGTGGGAGACAAATTATGACTACAATTGAACAAGGAGAGGCTACAGGGGCCTGGTAAGAAAATTAAGGCTTTATGGTATGGTCCCTTCGAGATACTGAAAAGGTGGATGATAATGTCTATTGACTCAGTTTTCCACCATATATAAGCATTTACTCAGTTGTGAATGTAAAGAATCCGAAACTTTATGAGCCTTCCATGCTAGATGAAGAAGAGGAACAAGTCCTACCTTTTGTGGAGGATTTGACACCAAATGCCCATGAAAAGTTGACAAAATATATAATTTTGTAGAAGACGTCCAAAACTACAAGACATGGGTAACATGACCTTCGACAGATTAGGTTGAAAGGACAACTTCCAAGCAAATCTAAATGGCATACTTGAGAGAAGGTGGAGGAAAAATTTCCTCACCTCCTTCAGTAGAAGCTTTTGGGGACCAAAAGCCTCCCAGAATGGGTAGGTGTGATCCATATTGGATCATTATATCGTTTGTCATACATCTCACTGTTTTTCGAGTGGAAAAAGTGGAGGAATAAGCTCATAGGACCATTTTTATTGATGGGACCCAGTTTGGAAAAAGCAAGGTATAAAACCTTTTGAGAGCGTTTTGATGCATCAAACGATGTTTTTTGGGGGTAAAAGATTGTTTCTTTAGCACCACAATTTTTTTTTCTTGTTCTTCGCACATATATCTTTCCAACGGTGCAAGAATCACGTCAATTAGAGTTCATATGCGAAAGTTATGCCACTTAGAAGTTGACTGTCCTATTTTCACCACCAAAATTTGAAAGGATGCCACATCAACCCCCATAATTAATGGAAAATGGGCTAGCTATGTGATTATGATGAAGAAGACTCCAGAAGAGTCTATATTGTAACTTTGGTTAAGATTTTAGGTAGTAAAACCTAACCACTAGTAGGTTATCGAGCTGTGTTATAACCGAGCCACTAAGAGGAAAATGGATTCCATTCTTTCGAGTGCATTTGTTCCATAGTTGAGCAAAAATAACCAAGAGGGATAGGAGATAGAACACATAGAGAAGATTTGGGCACTGTAGTAGCCCATGGGCCACAAGCCATACTTCTTTGTACTCGCAACCATATTTCCATTTAGAGAAAGAGAGTAGAGTGACCTCACCTTCCAGCTGGGTTTTTCTCCCTAAAGGGTTTCCCAAGTCATATTGCATGTCAAATGTGTTTGTGAGGTTTTATTTCGCCGTTCTCTATTTTTTGCATAATTTTAATTCACATGCACGCACCATTAACAATAATCTACATATCGATAAATCTAAAGAGAAAGAAAACTGTAATAGTGTATAAATTTTTAGATTTTAAATATAATTTTATCAAATCTATTGTGACGAACTGTCCAGTGAAATATCCATAACAATTCTACAAATAATTTAATAAGAGCAATCCATTATCTAATAAGTGAAACACATTTAAAACAAACTTAAGACCTTTAAAACTTCTTTTATGGGAATTTGATTGGAACCTTAACAATAATGGATTGTGGTGGCTAGTAATGACCTTCCATGAATTAAATAACATGCTTTGTATTCCAAGGGATAACATAAGAAAGCATCCAACAACATTGGCGGGACGATCACGAAGATCATTGAGAGTAATGGTGATACAAAGCTAAACGACATGTAAACGTTAGTGACAAAGATTACAAATTGCCAATTCTGATATGAAATTCTTTGGAAGGAATGCATTTCACTTTTAAATGTTCTTTGCCTGACTCTGCATCCGTATTTGGCACTAGGGTAATGAAAAAATGAACATGACCGCCAAATTTCATGGACACTCATGTCTCTCTATTGAAATGTTTTTGGTCCGAACTTTGATACTTGTTAAGTTCATATATCTCTTTTTAACTTAAAGATTTAATGTGTTTTTCCACCGATGACCTGTGATTGTTCTCTCGATTTAGGAATTTTAAGGCGACGCAATCGATTGCGTTTACCGTTCAACATAAGCGAAGGTGAATGGTAGAGGGAGCTTAATGGAGAACGGCAATAATGTTGTCGTCTGTGACAATGGGACAGGGGTAAGAGGCCTCATTGCATGACAGGTTATGATAAAATTCATTGGCACATCTTTGCAACTCGTTCTATTTTTATTCAGAAATATAATCATTGCACATATCTCTCGAAATCCCTGATTTCCTATTTTAGTCACGGCTTACACAGGCATCCCATGTGTTCAAGCATTATTTTTATATTTACTGTACCTACTATCGGATGAATACTCTGATTGCTTAACAGCTCACGCTAGCTGCTATTCAGTGCTAACTTACGGACCTTAAAATCTAAATAATGAGTATAAGGATTCAAGATGCCAGATCTCGGTTTTAACCATTAGAATCCTTTGGGACGGGCAGTTGGGTTGTAGTACGCAGTGGTGTTTGGACCCACACAATGTTAGGTGAAACCAAGCTTTTCCTACGATAGGACGTCCACGAACAACTGAGTTTCGGCCTAGTTGAGTTTATTTGAAGGAAGCACAGCTGATCAGTTGGCACCCAAATTCTTGTCTTCAGTTGTTGTAGTTGGATTGCCACAATTGGAGTAATTTGGCCCTCAATATCAAGCACTGACACAGTCGAAAAACCAAAATGAGAATATTGATGCTTTCCCAGCTCGGGAGCTTGGGAAAGCGGGTGTGTTATCTGCCATAGTCGGCGGTGATAAGTCATTCTTGGTTAAAATCCTTTTTCCTGAGACATGTCACAAAGTGAACTAGTGTTAACAACTTAAAATGACACATTTGTAAATCGTTGGTTGAATGGCTCTTTAATATTTGATCTTCAATAGTGCAATCCATGGTGGGTATCCAGTGTTTGTCCATCCAGGCAGGCTTTTATCTCTTCTCATGTCATGGAACCTAGTCTCAGTAAGTTTATTTCGTAGAAATTTGGATGATCATATGGGGATAAGTTGATATAGATATATTTGCAGGGATTGTCGAGAATTGAGAAATCATCTGGTCTGTTCTTTGTTGATTATCGTGGGAGTAGGCCACTGCCAAATTTGAATCCGAGAATTTGTGATGGCCCAGCATGAACACAGCAATTGGATGCCTTACAACATCACTTTCCTATAAGTTCTGGCAACGAAGCTTATATATTTCGTTGGATCATTTCATCTTTTTCGTTTCACATCTCTAACCAGTAGTAAATTATGTTGGTTATTTTTGGGAGTACAAGTTAGCTGGCTTTTGTTTTGGTCAATAATTGCTTGATTGTCATAGAACTTTGGCTTATAAGAGCATTTCCTGTTTTACAGGACTCTGAATGCCTTTAGATTCTTGTCGCAACACCGAGTTGCTGTTCTTCCCTGTATTCACTGACATTTACAATTACTTGGTGAAATTCAGCTGGACCGTTTTCTACATTGAACAACAATTACACTATTGCTTGAAAGTTGACCTAAATTTCACTCGAAGGTAATCGCAAACAAGTGGTTCTGTAAGTTGATCGCTTTTCTTTAGACATTCATGGGGAAAGTCAATTATTCTTTTTTTCCCTGATTCCCTCTACAATTGTTAACATCTGAGCTACTCACGATTAATAGGCCGTCGGCATGTTGGCGTCTAAAATTGCTATATACTTACCTCTTCCCTTGAATCACAGATTACAGTTATATAGTTAAACCGGTGTAAGTCATGTCCTTCATGTATTGGTACAACGATGCCATGCAAGAGTGTAACATCCCCATTAAATATTGTACTTAATGCTTTTATGACAACATCTGGATTTTTTAAAATGGTAGCTCGAGGCAAAGGTCCCTTTGAAAAAAGGGATGCATTAGTAAGTGTGCAAATATTTCTTATATTGTGTACATTATTAAGTCATTGGGGAACAAACCAAGGTCCAAAACTTGAGATGCAAAGTAAATTAAAAGACCAATGGTCTTGATTATTTAAGGATGAATACATCGGGGAATTATAATATGACAAGTGGAGTCGATTTACCTGCCTTACTTTTCAAGAAGCCAGAAAGCAGGTGGAGAGAGAAAGTTGTAAAATTTTTAAAAATCTGCCTGATGTGAAATTTCCAACTTATTGCTACGAGGCCACAGATATACTTCATAGAGTTTATAGCATTGGTGATGAAACTAACTTCTTCAACAGCCTTGCAAGGAACTTCAAATCTGCTCACCACCACTTCTATGCAAATTCAAGTATGTAAACACTGGATGGACTTCAAGCATAGATCATTTCAGCAGCCCTGTGGGAAAGATCTATTTTGTTAATTTTTAGAAAACAATGGTATGTTCTATGCTTAGAGCAATTTACTTCAATCTTTTCTTATTAGCCCAATATCAATTTCCAGATTTGCAATCGCATTAATATTGAGAGTAAATGCTGATAGAACATAAACAATAAACAGAGGACAAGCCCAGACAAGAGGACACAATATTTGGCGGATGCGCGGGGAAAACCCCATTGCGGGGAAAACCCTTTGATGAAATTTTCTTATTATTCTCCAAAAGTTCAGCAGAGAGAGAGAGAGAGTACAATATACAAATTACACTTACCCAAAACTTCAGTCAAAGAGCAGTCAACAGGATGCCCTAACCAGAAAGTCAATGCTGGTCAAATCAGCAAGTTGACTTCACCAAAACAGCTCGGTCAACCTTAGTCAATGTGGCCTCCAACAGTGATTCAATTCAGCCCAAAACAGATCTGAAAAACACAGTCAAACTCAGTCAACTCTGCGGTCAAATGTTGTGGTCAAACTGCCCAGAATTCCTCGGTTTTCGTGCCAACAGCTGCGGTCTTAAGAAATCGAAATTCTGCCCAAAAATCAAAGTCAAATGTGGAGAGTTAACCCTTGGTCAACGCTCTTCTGCAGCCGTCAAAACAGATCCGAAATTTTCTGTCTTTCCTTTCACACGTGCGAGGAGAGAGAGGCTCCTTTGACGCTGTACGAACCAATGAGGGAGAGAGAGATGATGTGATGAGATGATGTCCAAATGAGGAATATCTCTCTCCTATTTATATCCTTCAATGAGGGGTGGAGACACATCGATTGGGGCTTATGAGCCTACATTACATTTCTGGCCGACCTTGACAATTTGCACATGTGTGAGGAAATAAATTCAAAATCCAATTTTTGCTCATCCAAAGAAGATGATCTTTAGATCAATCTTGCACCTCTCGGAAAGAGGAATCCAATAAAAATATCACCTCCATCATATGAGCTGTCCTAAGTAGAGTTTGGCCCTAGTTGCCAATTTTAACACTCCCTCTCAACTAGGGAGAACTCCACCCGTCAATCCATCTGTCAACCTCTACAATCCTGTCATCCTGTACCATCCTGACATCCTGTATCATCCTGTACCATCCTGTACCATCCTGATTCCTGACATCCTGTGTCATCCTGCCATACTTGTACTTTGCTTTGCTGAACCATGAAGAAATAATGAGGAAGATTTGATCGAGAGTGAATCACAAGACCTTGCCACTCTCCATTGACCTGAAGTCAGTCTAGAGGTAAAAACCTCAACTAGACCTGATCCCAGATCATGTTATTGGACACAACCCATCCTAGCATAGAGAGTACGACAATACACAATGCGTCTATCAGTAGTGCTATGGTCTCTATCCTCATTTCCCAACTCATTGGCTAGATGAGAGGTACTTCCCATGAGTCTCGGACTACATGGGTAGGATGTAGGTGGGGCATAGATCAAGAGAGGGTGAACTAGCTCAATATCATAACGGTTGGGAATAATAAACCAATAAAGAAAGACAAATCTCGCCCTATGGTTGCTTATGGCTCCATGAAGCTATCCAAAGCCCCTCGGAGCTCCCAGAGCTCAAAGTCAAACTCAAGTGGGACCCTCATAGGAGGGTCCGTCCACGATTCCAAGATTCTCACAGAAGGTTAAAGTTTGACCTTTCCTAGGGTCTTCGTGAGAATATCGGCGACTTGCTCATCAGTCTCAATGTGATGGAGCCTTATGGCGCCTCCTTGTACCATATCCCGGATAAAGTGTTACCTGATATCAATATGCTTGGAGCGGTCGTGGAGCACGGTATTCTCTGAAAGACAAATCCCAATTTGGTTGTCGCAATAGATCATGGTGGTATCCAACACATGCCCAAACAACTCACTAAAGAGCTTTTTCAACCAAACAACTTCACAACAGGCCATACTTACTGCAATGTATTCGGCCTCGGCGGTGCTCAAAGCAACCGATTTCTACTTCCTGCGCATCCAAAAGATCGAAGCAGAACCTAGAGTGGAGCAACATCCAGATGTGCTCTTACGATCCACCACACCGCCAATCTAGTCAACATCAGTATATCCATGGAGCCATAAAGTCTCGACAGTGTATCTCAATCCATGGTTGATTGTGCCCGAAGATATCTCAAGAGATTCTTGGCAGCAATCCAGTGTATGTGATGAGGCTTGACCATATATTGACTCAATGTGTTCACTGCAAAACATATGTCTGGACGGGAGTTCACTAAGAACATCAGTGCCCCCACGAGTTGACAATACTTGGTAGGATTTCCCAAATCGCAGGATCTCCCAAATCGGGCCCAATAACACTTCCACATAGTTTCTTAAAGTTGAGTTCCATCAGAGTAGTCACAGACTTGTAGTTCACCATCCCAAATCTTTCCAGCAGTTTCACAATATATTTTCCTTGAGAAAGGAAAATCTCACTTGGCTTTTGCCAGACTTCCAGGCCTAGGAAGTAGTGCATTAGTCCTAGGTCCTTCATCCCGAATTCAGAAGCCAACTCCCTCTTACATTGATGAATGAGAGGGTCTGCACCTGTCAGGAAGAGATCGTCCACATAGAGTAGTAAAATGAGAGGCTTGTCATTATCAACCTTGAAGTAAAGGTTTGGATCAACTTCACTTCGAGTAAAGCCCAACTTCATCTAGTAGCTATCGATCCTCTCATACCAAGCCCTGGGGGCTTGCTTCAACCCACAAAGGGCTTTCTTCAACCTGCATACATGTGTATCTCGATCTCGAACTACGAACCCCAAAGGTTGTTCCACATAGACCTCTTCCTTAAGTGAACCATGCAAGAAGGCAGTGTTGACATCCATCCCTGTGAGGCAACATGGGCAATAATCGAACAGATGGTGGTATATCGGGCAACAAGTGCAAATATTTCATCATAGTCTTACGAACCTAGCCTTGAACTTTTCAGCACTCCCATTAGCTTCATGTTTGATTTTGTTGAGCCATTTCGAGGTGACAATAGACTTGTTCTTTGGTCTAGGGACCACATACCAGACATCATTCTTCATGATCGACTCATACTCTTCGTTCATTGCATCATTCCAAACTTGGTGCTTCACGACTTCTTCAAATGTTCCAGGCTCAGACTGGACAATGGTGCTCATGGCTACTAAGTACCCTTGGTACCTGTTCGACTTCTTACTTTCACAGAATGTTCCCGTTGGTGCAATATGTCTCTCGGCATTTTCGAGAGTATCTCTAAGCCATGAGGGTCTTCTCTTAAAAGAAGAGGGCTCATTAGGAGGTGGATCAATGGGATCCATCGGGTATTCAACATCGGGCATCGGATCATCCTTCGGTTCTTCCTGCTTACTTGCATCTTCATTTTTGTCTTCCTTTGAGATAGGAAGATCTCTAACCTTCCCAAGGGCAACATCTTCATCGAAAGTGACATCATGACTTATCTCCACTTCCCTTTAACCAGGCACATAGAGTCTATATGCCTTTGACGTTTCACCGTAGCCCACAAATGTGACCATCTTCCTTGCTTTGGGAAGAGCCTTATAATGAAGGTGGGCAAACCTTCGGTGCCATAATTCGGATTGAAGAGTTGTGTTGCATGTCATGGCTCCCAATGAACTTCCTCCAACCTGATAAAGTGTATCAACCCTGAAACCAAGAGTGAATGCTTCTTTGAAATTCCTCTTCCAAACACGTACCTTTCCTTCAAAGAATGCCACCTTGAATCCTTTGTCTTCCATCACGGAAATAGACATTAAATTCTTCTTCAAGTCAGGTACATATAACACATCTTGTAGATGAAGGATTTGACCTTGATTTAGTTGGAGTAGCAATCCCTGTCCCTTTCACGGGATAGGTGGAATTGTCTCCAAATATAATCTCCAAATTTGCTTCTTTTTCAATCAAATGTGAGAGGGCCTCTTTGTAACTAGTGAAGTGCCTTGAGGCACCACTATCAATCAACCAATTATCCAGCGTGTTGGGAGGAGATGCAACAGAGATGGCAAATATAAGAAGAAATTCTTTTTGCTTGTTATCTACAACATTAGATTCATCATACCTGGAGTTTCTTGACCTCTTGAAAGGATGACCATTTCCATTCCCATTTCGAGTAGTGGGAGCCTTTCTCTTTCCTTTGTTGTTGAACCTATTGTTCCTTTGATTTCCATTTCCCTTGAAATTGTTGTTGTTGTAGTCATCATCTCGGGGTGAGTCCCTTTTATTGGGACACTCTCTAGCATAATGGCCAAACCCGTTACAATTGTAACATCTACCCTTCCTTTCTTTGAATCCCGATCTTCCTTGACCTTGATTTCTTGGACCAACATTATTCTTCTTCTTTGCATGAGCGGAGAAAGCAGTAGGTTCATTTCCATTTGAGGGCTTGTCTCTCTCTATCATCATCGTCTCCTCTTGAGTGCATCTTCTCAACAATTCATCAAAATCGGGATTGATGTTATTGATGAGAATAGTGGTATTAAATACATACCATGCCCGGGGAAGACCTCCAAGAGCAATAAGAGTGAGCTATCGGTCAGCTATGACCTCTCCAATGGATAAGAGATCGTTTTTGATTTCGGTAATCCTCATAATGTAGGATTGGATGGATTCTCCCTTATCCATTTTGATGTCCTTCAGCTTGTTCTTCAGAAAGAGAACTTGGTTTGCATTGCTAGCCCTGAACATGCCAACCAACTTGTCATACATCTCCTTAGATGTGCCCAGCTCGGAGATATAAACAACCAAATGCTTGTGAATAGAATCCCTGATGATCTTCTTCGCTTTGACTTCTCCTTTCTTGTACTTTGTCTTAGTGGCAACTGGTGCATTAGAAGGAGGCTCAGTAATCTTTCCCTGCACATAGTCCATAACTTCTTGTTTCTCCAAAGTCAAATCCAAGGACATTTTCCAAGCATGTAATCAGACTTATCATTGAGCTTGTCATCAGATTTGAAGTATGACGAGGAAGCCATTGACCCTTGGGCCTTGTCCTTGTCCAACAGATTTCAGTGATTGCTCTTCTCACTCTTGCTTGGGCTTTGTCTTCACTTGAGCTTTGATACCATGTTAATTTTTAGATAACAATGATATGTTCTGTGCTTAGAGCAATTTACTTCAATCTTTTCTTATATGCCCAATATCAAATTCCAGATTTGCAATCACATTAATATTGACAGTAAATGCTGATAGAACATAAACAATAAACAAAAGACAAGCCAAGACAAGAGGACACAATATTTGGCGGATGCCAGGGAAAAACCCCAATGCGGGGAAAACCCTTTGATCAAATCTTCTTATTATTCTTCAAAAGTTCAGCAGAGAGAGAGAGTACAATATACAAATTACACTTGCCCAAAACTTCAGTCAAACTACAGTGAACAGGATGCCCTAACCAGAAAGTCAACGCTGGTCAAATCAACAAGTTGACTTCACCAAAACAGCGCGGTCAACCTTAGTCAATGCGGCCTCCAAGAGTGATTCAATTCAGCCCAAAACAGATCCGAAAAACACAGTCAAACTAAGTCAACTCTGTGGTCAAACTGCCCAGAATTTGTCGTTTTTCATGCCAACAGCTGCGGCCTTAAGAAATCGAAATTCTGCCCAAAAATCAAAGTCAAATGTGGAGGGTTGATCCTTGGTCAACGCTTTGCTGCAGCTGTAAAAACAGATCCGAAATTTTCTGTCCTTCCTTTCACACGTGCGAGGAGAGAGAGGCTCTTTTGATGCTTTATGAACCAATGAGGGAGAGATATATGATGTGATGAGATGATGTCCAAATGAGGAATGTCGCTCTCCTATTTATATCCTTCAATGAGGGGTGGAGACACATCTATTGGGGCTTATGAGCCTACATTACATTTCTGGCCGACCTTGACAATTTGCACGTGTGAGGAAATAAATTCAAAATCCAAGCTCATCCAAACAAGATGATATTTAGATCAATCTTGCACCTCTCAGAAAGAGGAATCCAACAAAAATACCATCTCCATCATATGAGCTGTCCTAAGTGGAGTTTGGCCCTAGTTGCCAATTTTAACATATTTAAATACACAGATCTGAAAATTACTTCAATTACAGTGGAAATATAACAGCAACAAATCAGATCTTAAATTCTCATTAAGCATGCTAAAACAATATAGCATTCAGTCCCACTGTTGTTCTAAATCAGCAAACTAAAAGAGCCATGAAACTTGCTCAATACATAAGATATATCAAATCTGCAATCACAAATTTAGGACAATAATGGCACACTTCATAATATCACAGTAATGAAGATAAAGTACAATACTTTTTTCAATTAGGTTTCTTACCCCTCATTGCATGAGGGGTAAACTTGTGATTTTTATCACATGACAGCATTTTCAGGGTGATATATTAGAATGCTAATGAACCCAAGGCATACATCTTCTATTTTTGCTTGGAGATAGTTCATTTTGGTGGATCATGTTACCTCATCATAATGTCGCATGAGATGCTGCACATTGATTCAATGGCTTATATTGTGGATTGTCTTGTTGCCTGTTTCTGTCTTCATCATTCCACTTGATGCTTAAATTTATAGTGGTGATATGCTCTTTGGTGCTATGATATGACATCGATGGGTGGCCCATCTATTGGTACTTTCCATATTGCATGCCTTTTTCACGATGAATCAACTAACTTGATGATGATGCTTGCACCTTGCTTGGTCATTGTGTTGATATTATGGGCTGAGAATTGAGATAGGGCTCTTGTGAAGGAGTGCCCTAATGCTTGAGATGTCTATCATGCCCCTATGATGATATTTCACAAGGTAGACAACTACTTTCATAGAGCACTCACCTTGCCACTAGTATTTCATGCATGTTACTTGATTCAGGGGTTTTGTTAGCTTCATGACACACACATTTCATAGATTTTGAGAAATTGTCTACTCAGGGTGTTGCAACTATGCCTTGGGTGTTGTGACATACATTGAGAGTTGTGACAGGTGCCTTGAGTATTGTGAACCATGCATTGATATTTGTGACATTACCTCAAATGTTGTGACATGCATTGGAATTGTGAATCAACCTAGAGCATTGTGGGAGAGTTGTCACAAGTTTCTTGCGTGGTTATCCCTTTTCTTTCAACAAGGATGTCCTGATTTTGTGGATATTAGCATTTTGTCACATGATTTAGGTGATTTCAACATATGGATGAAGATTGATGGCATTGTACCTCTGGGTGAGAGTGCCCTAGGGTTTGGTGTAGCTATCATGACCTTGTGGTGACATTTGATGAGATAGACAATGTTTTTCTTGTAGCGCTCTACTATTTCATGATCCTTCAAGCTTGCATTCTATAGTTACAGGGGCCAACCCACTCCTTGATGCATAGTTGGACTCCATTGATAGAGTGTTGGGTTTCCTTGTCTTTGTCTGAAGTTGAGGTTGCACTTTATGATGGACATACACCTCACTTCCATAGAGTGCTTCCTCTATTTTCACACGTGGAGACATTTCACATGATTTGAGGCTATTCTATCATTGGAGAGAGGTCATCCTATGCATTTGGAGGATATTGATGTCTTTTGTTGACTTAGCCCTTGTTTCATGGTGTCTATTCTATTTTAGTCAATGCCCTTTTAAGTTTTATGAGATCTACTTACACTTTTCAGCCACATGTGCGATTGAAGGGTTTATTGCACATGATTTAAGGATGGTTACATCATGGAGCATGGGTTTGACACACTTCTCTTGGGCGCACCATCGTTTGTGGTCTCTGTGCACTTCTTTTCATGATGTTGAGGAGGAGGTTATTTGCACATTGTCTCCATGCTACTTTGTTGAGGATGTGCACTCTAGGAGGTTATTTGCCCATGTCTCCATGCTACTTTGTTGAGGGCGTCCTACTGTCTTGATATTTGGTTCACATGTGGGTCACATCTCTTGGAGGGTGCACATGTGAAGAGGGATTGATTTACTAGTTTTGGAGGTTGTTATATGGTTAATTCCTCATCGATAGGAGTCACACTTATCTTTAGCTCTATTATTGGAGGTGGTTGTAAATAACTCCATTATTACACTATCGTATGACTTGTTTATTGGAGTTCGTTACTTGAGAGCTTCATTGTATTGTTTTCTTTGGATACTTTATTGTAACCTCTTAAAAGAAATTGTGGATCTCAACAACTAATTTTTACTCTTAGCAAGGAAGTTGTTGAGAGGGTTATTTTATTGTTACTCCTTGGAGGACTAATGGATCTAGGAAAACAAATTTTTGTTTATTGTAAAAGGAGATAGACTTGAAACCTATAAGGGTTTATTCTCTCCATTTGTAAGGTGAGAGTGAAAGATCTCCCAAGCTTTGGAATAAAATTGCTTCTATCTTTATCTAAGTTTTGTGGATATAGTGATACTTCTTTGGCAAATGTGAGGCAAATTGTTCTTGGTGGATCATTGGTAGCTAATATTTTAGATTTGTGAATGCCAAAGTCAACTTAAGGGCCATAGAGGAGTAAGCTTTCTACATTGGAAGAGGTTATGTGTGATATAATTAATCCTTAACTTCTTTGTTTATTTATCTTAAAGATGAAAACTTTTGTTTTTGATATCAAATGAGTTATTGCATTTGTTAGAATCTTTAGGCAAGGGCTACCCTTTGTGTTGTCTTGAAAGTGGTTCTTTCATAGACCCTTTACTCCTTTAAATCTGTGATCTAAGCCACCAAATTAGGGCTAATTTTGTTACAAGTCTTCGAATGTCAACAATCCCCTAGTCTTTCATAAGAGCAATCTTCTTTAGAGACTATATTGACCCCATAACCCAAGTAAGATAAGGGGCGTTGGTCTTCCCTTTCATCCACCACCCAAAATTTACAAAAATCTCAATTTTTTTTCTAAGCTCCTTTGCTCCTACTTTACCTACAACATGTTGAGCTTTGTTAACCATAGGGATTCCCCCCAGGCTAGAATTCATCTAGTCATAAGAGGGAAAGACAAGGTGACTGAGGTGACAATGGATAGCTTGTTTACGTTGCCCTTGGGGTCTCGCAACTTGTGTTGATGGAATTTTACACGAAGCAAGATCCTAGGAGGTAACAAAGTCTTGCTTGGGTGGTTAATAGGAGAAACTGTAATCCTCCCCACTTAGTTTCAAATCTTACTTTCTAACATTTGTGCTCTTCATTGAGCAATTGGGGTTGGCAAGGTACCAATAATCTCATTCTCGCTTAAGTGCTTAAGTGTGGGATGAGATGTTGTTTCTATAAAAAAAACACAATACTTTAGTTCATCCCAAGTTGGTACAATAAGTCCTTTTAGCTCAACCCATGTAAGAACTCTTCAATACATCCCAAATCCTAGCTGGGGAATCCACAATCACTGGAAACCATAACTAGCAATACATTAGCTAAGCAAGTCATCCCACCAAGCTATACAAGCCAATCCTTGGAGCTTCCAAAGAAAGTAGCATCACACCAACTTTCAAACCCTGAGATCTGCCATTTGCATCACACAAGTTATGAAGGAGATTCACACACTTGCATCCCACAAGCTACAATACTCAACATTTGCATCTCATAGCTTCTACAAGCACTAATCCTTGTCACAAGAGTAATACACGATTTGCCAAGATTCTTAGAATAGCTTACACCATGCCAACTATAAATCTCTAAGATACAAAGTAGTTGTTTTTGACAAAGGCACTCTTCTCCCTTTATATAGACCAAGGCGAGGGAGGCCTACAATAAAACATGGACTAAATCCACAAGCAACCCTAGGCTAAGTCAACAAACAAAGTCCCAAATGGAATGCTCCTTAAAGTAAGGTGCCCACATGTTAGACTAGGTTTTGTCCAACCCCCAAGGTGGTGAACCCTCCAATCTTGGTGTGCACATGTCAAGTGCTCCTCATTTAAGATGGTGTAGTCTCCAATCAATGGCTCCTTAACTCATTTGTTCCTTCTCAATCTATGTAAGGTGGTTACATGCTCCTAGGGCTAAATGCCCAAACTCCAAGTACCAGACACCCTTCTCTACAATTGTTAATCCACATGTGCTAAGCACCCATGCTCCTCAATAATGCACCCTTGTAGAAGAAGCCAATTACACCACATGTGCCAACAATAGTCACCTAATTAATAATGGAGTTTGAGAAAAATTCGCCTAGCCAAAAGCTGTTGATAAAGTTCATCATTAAGTTTGAATATATATATATATATAGTACTTCCCCACATTTCGTGGATGGTAAACCAGGTAAACCGTTGGCCTTGATTACGGGGTCTCGCGCCCAAGGGAATTGAAGAGAGTCGAACCTGTGATCAACAACAACTAGGAAAAATATCAAAGAACTTCACGTCTGGCTCTAGACCACTTGAGCTGACCCTTGAGGCTCTATATATGAATTAAACTTCTTAATATAAATAAATTTATACTAATTTAAAAGCTATTACTAATTGAATTTTAATTTATAACTTAAATTAAACTAGTAACCTAAACTAAACTAGTTATATAACTTAATATTAGAAATTATTTAATCCAACCATGATTTATATCATTTGCATGGGGGTGCATCAATGGGCAATTCAAGATGGGGTTTGCCCAAGAATATGAAGGCAAGGTTCAAGAAACGAAGGGTTTTCGTCAACTTTTCAGGTATGCCCAACAAATACAAAGGTGAGGTCTGACCTTCTGGCAAATGAAGAGATTTCATCGATTGTTCGATTCCTGTGTATACTTTCTAATTATCCTTCCAATCACAAGCCTATGATGTGAACATTTCAATGGCCACTGTCTGGACAATGTATTCCTTTAATTTTAGAAATAAACAAATATCTACAAATTCCTTTTAAAAACAGTCAATTCAATGAAAATATGATTTTTTCACATTGACCGAATTTTATGGACAAATTTGAAGAAATTTGTTCATTATTCTTTGAAATTCGGCCATTTTCAAACTTCATGGTCCAAAGTGGCTGAACACGGTGACTTAGGTGCCAACTACCACATCAAGAAATACACCCCCTGAAGACTAATTCCAAGGCAAGCATACATCCAAAATAAACTCTTGTTAATCCATAAATTTTCCCTCTTGCAATTTAGAGGGTTAATGACTAACACATTTCATCAGGTTGGAGGTTGTTCAGATACAACTTTGCTTGAGCTAGGTGTTGGTTCGCATGGAGATTGGTTGGGGTATGGATTCAGTGATGTTATAGTTATTTAGACATAGGTTTTGCATAGATTTTCGTTAGATTGGAGAGGGTTACTATTTTGAGCAATTCTCCTACTTTTTTGGAGGAATATTTGAAGGATTGCATGGCAATATTAATTAGATATTCAAAGTGCTTATGAGCTCAAGATTCCAGTGAGCCCTTTTCAGATTACATGCATGACATTTTGCAGTGACAACTTTAGTTCAAAGTCTTGCATGTTAGTTGTGATGGTATATTTGAGATCCTTACGAGCTCATGATTCTGATGAACTACTTTTGGGTGACATGCAAGACATGTCTACTTTTAGTAGGTTTTGCATGTTAGATTTGGTCACATATTTAGACTCCCCACTGGAAATCAAGTCTAATGAGGGTGTTTTCATCAACATGCGAAATATTTCTATTTTTGGCAGATTTTACATGGTGATTCTGATGGCATATTTGGACTTCTCATTTAATTGAGTCTGATGACCATGGTCTTCAGGATGTAGATAATTTTCTCTTTTTAGCATTGGTTATGCAGGGGTGACATGTGGTAGTCTCTAGCGATGACATGAACAACATTTGATTGTGACACATGTAAGCTTGTGAGGGTGACAAGTGTCAAAATCCAGACGCATGCTTAAGCTTGAGTGAAGTGGTGAATCATCTGAGGTGGATTGGATGTGTCAGTGAGTTAACTAGGTTGCTTGAGTGAGTCAATTGTAGACTATCGGGATGCATGCATGACTTTAGGAGTGACTGAGCATCTTTTGGAGTTAACTAAGTCACATGCATGCATGCATGGAGTCTACGAGGTGTTCTCTTGAGTTAACTAAATCCATGCATTCTTTTTTCTTCATTTCGCTTTAGTTTAACTCTTTTTCTCTAGTTTGATTTTAGTTGGACTAGAATCATCTCCTTTTCTACCATGCACATGGCTAGTCCATCTCCACCTAACCCTAGTTCCTTACCAGTTTAACTCTAGCACATTACTACTTCACTCCCCTATATTCATAGTTGACTAAGGCACATTGGTTTCTCTGTCTCCACTTTATCCTCACTTCACTCCACCTTTCCTCTAGTCAATAAGGAGCATGAATTATCTACTCTACTTTTCCCTCCAGTTAAGTAAGCTTTCTTCAGTTGCATTGTTGGTCATAGTCAAGCAAGCTTCCACATCACTTAAGCACATGGACAGTTCACCTAGCTCCAGAGGAGTGGCTAGAGATCTATTCAAGGTTTCTTTCCTTCAAC
Source organism: Pinus albicaulis (assembly GCA_034641835.2). Lineage (NCBI taxonomy): Eukaryota > Viridiplantae > Streptophyta > Pinopsida > Pinales > Pinaceae > Pinus > Pinus albicaulis. The sequence goes on from CM076581.1 coordinate 1,498,651,231, forward strand.
CTAGGATGCTAGGAGTATCCCTTGCTCTTACATCTCCCCTAGGATCATATGGTCGGACTCACTGCTGGTTCCAAGGGACTTCAATAACGAGCCAGTGCCTAGTTCACCTCCCTAGCCATCAACCATCAAACTCAAAATCCCTTAACATCTTTAGCTCCATCGCCAGATCTTCCTATCTCAGTTATTCTTTCTTGGCAAGCTATTGAAATTTTTGTATCATGCCACGACCTTTGATATGCGTGTTGCAACAACACTACCGCTTGTTTGCTTTATTTCTTTATGTTATTTTTAGCATTTTCTAAGAGCTGTGCTTAGACTCCCGCATTGGATTCATGATGATTGTGTTGAGAAATCAATGTACTTGAAGATTAGGGTTGATTCCTCTTACTTGATAATTAATTGTGAGTATTTTGTTGGATTTTATTACTTAATTATGTCTTCTTCATCAAACAATTACCAAAACATAAAATGCATGAAGATCACAAAGAACATAAGATATAGGCTCCAAGCCAGGGAAAAACCCCTCCAAGGGGAAAACCTAGTAAACTCTTCTCTTCTTATAGAATTTGATCAAAGTGAGACATCCAAGACCCAAAGACCAAGACCAAGACCTCCTCAAGCACCAAGTTAGCCCTCCTTGAAAACCTTCCTCAAGCAATTCAAAGTCCACAAAGTCAAGGATAGTCAAACTTCACCAAATCTGGTCCAACTCAGATTTTCGGCCCTGCAACTCAAATATGAAATTCGACCGTACAACTCAAATATGAAATTTGGCCCTGCAAATCAGACCTGCAGTTTGTACAGTTACCCTGGGAATTCGCACGTGTGGGAAAAACAATAAAAAATGCAGAAATTTCCTCTCTTCCTTGGCTTTCTTTTTTCTTTCTTGGCCTTCGCACTTCTTATTCTTCCTTCTATTTCAGAGATCAAACTTGTGTGTCAAGTGTGCAAATGAGGACATAGTCTCTTCCTTTATATAGCCATCCATGTGGTCGAATTAGGCCTCTTCTAGGCCGACTTGGTCTTGGGGGTCAAAAAGTCTTTTCTTGACTAAAAAATAATAATTTTCTTTTGTCACAAATTGTCCAAATGAGACTTTGACACATGACGAAATTTCTTCTTGACTTGATAAACCCCTAGAAGCATGAAGAACATGCTTGACTAAAATAATAATAATAATTTTTCTTTATCTTCCTTATGCTTTTTCATGAAATACACATTGATACAAGTACAAAAATAATTACGAAGACCAGACCTAGTTGCAATTTTCAACACTCCCTCTTAACTAGAGAGGTATTCATAATCCCACCATGGGGTACAAGGATACTCAAACTGAAATATTCTCATAAGAAGAGTCAGATTGATAAGCCATCTTTTAATCATCAACATCATAACCAACATTGTCATTTTAAAAAATAATAAGGCCTTAATTGACAAGCTCTAACTCTCCACTAGATTAGAGCACAATGTTGGGAGGCATACACATGGAAATCATCACCACAACCTCTCAAGGCACATACCCCATTCGGATGTTCACTAGGTATGTCCTTTTAGGACTATTTTTATCTTTGATTCCCAATCTTCAAAGAATATCGGTCCTCTTCGACTACTCTTATCTTGGATGCCCTACCTCATCCTCAAAGGGTATTGGTCCATGAGACTACTTCTATGTTGGATTCCCAATCCTCAAGAAGTATCAATCTCAGATTCTTATCCAACCCTCCATTCTCCCTCCCAGTGCCTTCACTAGACTTACGATTGTTGTCCTGGTTTAGTGCATGACACATGGAGAATATAATGTCCCATATCACTCCCTCTTAACCAGGGAGGAGATATCTACAAGTCCAAGCTTGTCTCTCAAGTACTCAAGCTTCTTATTCGGAAGAGACTTCCTCAATATATCAACTACCTATTCGTCTGTGGAGATGTACTGTAGCTTCACGACTCCATCTTGCACCAAGCTTCAAATATAATGATACTTATTATTGATATGCTTTGTTCTAGCATGAAACAGTGGGTCCTTAGTTAACCTTATGCAACTCTGGTTGTCACAATGTATAATGGTAGGGTCCAACGGTCCTTCAAACAAACCTGATAACAACTTTCTAAGCCAAACAACTTCTCTATTAGCTTCACTTGCTGCAATATACTCAGTTTCAACACTACTCAATGCAACTGAATTTTGTTTCTTGCTCATCCATGAGATCATAGAAGATCCCAAGCTAAAACATCCTCGAGTAGTTCTTCTTTCATCTGTCTCACTGCCACTCCAATCAAAGTCTGTATAGCCCAATAGCTATATCTCATTACCAGCATATCTTAGACAATGATGTATCGTCCCACAAAGATATCTCAAAATATGTTTAGCTGCTATCCAATGATCATGCCTTGGCTCCATCTGGAATTGACTAAGAACATTTACTGCAAAACATATGTCAGGTCAAGTGTTCACAAGACACATCAAGGAGTCGATCAACTGTCAGTAGCATGTAGGATCAACAGGGCTTGATTCCGAACTCCTCAACTTTTTCAAATCAATGATCATAGGAGTTGTCATCAGTTTACTGTCCATCACGCCAAACTTCTACAATATTTTGATCACATATTTCCCTTGACCAAGATAGATCTCACCAAGTTTTTGCCGTACTTCTAACCTCAAGTATAATGCATAAGCCCAAGATTGTTCATATCAAATTCAACTGCCAACTGCTCTTGCATTCTTGAATACGATGCTCTACACCTGTCACTAGTAAGTCATCCGCATATAAAAGTCAACAGAACTCTTCATCAAACCAAGTCTTAGAAGATATGCATCCATCCTTGCGTACCATGCTCTAGGAGCTTGCTTCAAGCCATATAGAGCCTTCTTCAACTTGCAAACATGTGTTTCCTTATTATGGACTTCAAATCCCTGGGGCTTATTAATGTAAATTGCTTCATCTATTGTTTCATTCAAAAATGTTGTCTTAACATCCATTTGATGAATGTTCCATCCTATAGTAGCAGCCAGAGAAATTAATGATCTAATGATAGTATATGTAGCTGTAGGAGCAAAGGTTTCTTCATAATTGATTCCTTCCTTTTGAGAGAAGCCCCTTGCCACAAACCTTGCCTTATACTTGTCAATGCTTCCATCAATTGCATGTTTGATCTTGTATACCCATTTGGAAGTGACAACAGATTTGTCACTAGCTCTAGGAACAATTTCCTAGACATTCATTCTTCATTATAGACTGGTATTCTTCCTGTGTATAAAATCCACGAAATTCTGCAACTGATAATATGAACAATTTGAAAACTACTTTCTTTTCATATAGACACAAAATTTCTCTACTAAATTTTGCAGCGGAATAGGAATGGAGAGAGAAAAGTCGAAGTTTTTGCCCTATTTATGCTCACATGTTTGAAATTTCTGAGGCATATATAAGGTTATTACAAAGCCGAAATTCTGCCTCTACTGTAGGGCCAAAAATTTATGTGTTTTGACCAGATTTACCAACATTGACTTTTGTTGACTTTGACTTGTTAGAGGAAGACTTGGAGGAGGGTTGACTTGGGATATTTGTGGCACTTTTGGTCTTGGTCTTGGGTCTTGGATATCTTATTTTGATCTGATTCTATAAGAGAAGGATTGTTGGGTTTTCCCCCTTGTGGGGTTTTGCCCTAGCTTAGAACCTAATTTTTGGTGTCTCTTGTCTCTTTGTGATCTTTATGTTATGAACATTTGTATAATTGCTTGATGAAGAGAACATGACAAGTAATAAGAAAGCAACTAACATTCACAAGTAACTATCAAGAAGAGAAATCAATCCTTATACTACACTTTGTTACTTAACACATTGCCTGGGATTGTCGTCAATCTTCAGTTATTCTAATGACATCGATGAGTTTTTGTTTAATTGCTATATTTTCTTTACTCATTTGGTGACTACATTTCATGTAGGATTGATCATACTAGTTGACAAGAGGAAATCACTGTGATTTTGTCATACACCATTATTATGGGCCTTAGCAAACCAGAAAATTTATTCTAGAACATAAGGGTGGATCACCACCTAACAATGTCCATTGGTGAATTCACTGTAGAAAGATCATGATTGATCATGGATGTTGAGTACATATAGTGGGCGTATGATAAGTTTTGGAGTCTTCTCATATTAAGAGGAGAAAAGATGAAACTCTTCTTGAATTTCATTTTAGATTTATCAATACAGATCACGAGATTTTGCTTGCATTCCGACCAAGAGCATTATTGGATTATGCTTTTGCTTTTGATCTAGAGTTTCATACTCTCTTTTGGAGTTAGAAACCAATAAGTTTGCGGTAAGCTTTATTAACTGCCCAAAGAGCACAAGAATTCTTTGAGGCCACCCGTAGGAACTTCTCGTTGTTGTAGAAGAATAGGACAATGGAAGCCTTACATGTTATCAAGTTTATGATGATAAACAAGATGGAAGTGACTCATGCTTGGATGATCATGAACCAATAGTTACACCACTTCAGGCACATGCAAAGTTCCATAAAGATGACATTGGAAAGCCAACTTTTCAAGTGGGTTCATTGGTTCTTGTTACCCCTCATACTAGCAGGGATACCTATACATTCATGCAACATATTTTGCACCATTTAAAGCCCAAAGTCACAAGTCAAAAGCTATGTAACAACCATGTGAGGTCCTATAGGCAATCTAGACCTTGTGTCATATTGTGTCAGCTTGTGTTGGTTGGACCATGGTTGGTCCCTTTGGGTTCATTTTGGGTTCCTTTCATCCTGGATAAGATTGGAGGACCTTCGATGGGTTTATATGAGGGCTCATGATTTTATGGGAGCTTTGTTTTGTATGAGTGAGCACTAGTGTAGGGGCCATTCTAGCCCATGTCGGGTGCACCTGTCTTTCCACATGGTTATGAGTATATCGAGTTTATAAGTGGCCTTGGATTTGCTGTTGTGTTCCTTAGATATGTATCATATATGGCAGTCTTAAAGTCATTAACATTTCACACTTCCCAAGGAAGTTCTTGTTTATTCCACCTGAAATTTCTCCATTTGGATGAGGCATTCTCAAGTTATGGTTAGTCATAACTAGTGAATAGTAGGCCATAGTTTTGTAAAGGGCATAATAGGTGGAGCGTTCGAATATTTTGGACATGCATTACGTTGAAAGTCATCTACTCGATGAGAGGAACAAAACGCATGTTTCGGAATTTTGAGTTTCTCTAGGGCATTGAAGATCCCCAATTTGAATATGATATAGGGGGTTTGATTGGGCTTATGTTGCAATGCCTTTGAATTTTTGACTTGACTAGGCACATGAGAAACATGGGGTGGCAAATTCATCAAGGTGTTGGAGAACTAGAAAATGGTGGTCAAGTTCGCGTTACTGTGCATGGGAAGTCAAATCAAAGGGTGAGATAAATATTGGAAAGGTCACAGGATCAAAGCTCAGGAGATAGATCTTGCTACCCACGGATGCTACTTCTCTCGATGTGCTTTTTACCCATACATAATTTGCTGTAAGACATAATTTTTTATTTCCAAAGAATTCATCGTACAAGTCAGAGAATAATTATCCTTGAGCTTGCTTCTTCAAATAGAGAACCCGACTCCCAAAGAGATAGAAAAGAGAGAAAATGTAAACTAGGGTGGGACCTTTCACCACCGAAATTGACAAGAGAAATGGGTCTTAAGACCTCAGAGCTAATGCTCAAGAAAAATATATGAATTGATCCACTTGATTATTCGAATGAATTCAATCCTCCTTTATTTATAGACTTCCTCGAGGGGCTTCATCTTCTTAATTTGGTTGAGTGCACCTTACTCAAAACCCAACTGACCCAAAACTTGCCCAAAAATGGGTATTTTGGGTTTTATCCTCCTTTATAAAGGACTGTATCCTACAAGGACAGATATGCTACTAAGTCCGTTCATTCTCAATTCGTAGAGGACATTATAGCCCCCTTGCTCCAAATTGCTTGCTGTCAAGCAATTGCAATTTGGGTGCTGCAGAATTCGTTCTCCTTCCCACGTTGCATCCTTCTCTGGTAAATTCTGCCATCTGATAAGGTATTCTGGAATTACTCTTCCTCTTAACTTCTTTTCTCGCACTGCCATGATCGTTTCTGGAATCAATTTCAGCTATCCCTCTTCTTCTAATGGTGGCAACTCGACAAAGGTAGTGACCCGCTAACCCACAACCTTTTCGAGGCATGACACATGGAATACATTGTGGATTCTGCTGTCTCTAGGTAGCTCTAATTCATATGCCACTTCGCCAACCCTACGAAGAACTTTGTAGGGCCCATAAAACCTCGGCTTCAGTATTTCTGTGCCACTCTTTTTTAGTGTAGACTGTCTATAGGGTTGCAATCGTAAGAAAACAAGGTCTCCTACCTCAAAGTTGCGTTTCATTCGATGCTGGTCTGCAAACAATTTTTTCTGATTCTAAGCAACATGTATATTTTCCTTGAGTACCTGAGAATTTCCTGTCTTGCCTATATCTAGTCTTTGGCAAGGGGTGCCTTGATGTCACCAAAAACTTTGTCGATGAAGGATGGTGCATCATATCCATATATAGCTTTGAAGAGTGTCATCCCAATGGACAAATGGTAGGTGGTGTTGCAACAATGTTCCCCAAGGTACAAACAGTTAATCCATGTCTTCTGCTGACCTGTCACATAGTTGTGCAAATACCCTTCAATCCACTTATTTACAATCTTTGGCTGATCGTCGGTTTGTGGGTGATAACTAGTACTAAGGGTCAATTCAGTTCCCACTAACCTGAAAAGCACTTGCCAAAATGTGCCCATAAACCTACTATCGTGATCATTGACTATGTTCTTTGGTAGCCCATGTAGCCTAAAGCCCTGTTTGAAGAACAATTCTGCCACTTGTTTGGCTGAGTAATCAACTGAGATGGAAAAGAAGTGTGTGTATTTAGTCAACCTGTCTACCACTGTGTATATGCAGTCAACCTGTCTACCACTGGGTAACCTTGTGATGAAGTCCATTGAGATGCCTTCCCATTTCTGTTTTGGAATTGGTAGCGGTTGGAGGAGCCCCGTAGAATGTGTATGCTCAACCTTATTTTGTTGACTTATCATGCATTCCCTGACGTATTTCATCACATCTTCCTTGAGCCCTTTCCACGAGAATCATTCCCGAATCTAGCGATATGTCTTGAAGAATCCTTGATGTGCAGCTGAAGGAATATCGTGTGTAACCTTCAAGATTTTTTTCCTTAAGTGTAGATTCAGGAACCAGATATATCCCGTCTTTATAATAAATGACTTCATCAATTATTTTGTACCTATCATCCTAGATGATCTTATTGATTATGGCACAAGCAAACTAGTTCTTGGTATATTATGCTGAGAGGTGTGCCTTCTAATCTTTTGTAATTTCCATGGGAGCACATGCAGCTAGTTTGCTAGAGAGTGCATCGGCCACAACATTCTTCTTCCCTTTCACGTACTCAATGTCAAAGTCGTAAGCTTGGATTTTTCTTACCCATTTTTGTTGTCGTTCATTCAGGTCCCTTTGAATAAAGAAATGGCGTAGACTGTTGTCGTCTGTCCTAACTACGAATCTGTTGCCTGCCAGATACTGTCTGAACTTCACTAATGTGTGCATGATAGCTAGCATCTCCTTGTCATACATAGAGTAGAGTCTTTTGGAATCTTCTAGTTTTCGGATTTCGAATGCAATGGGATGACCTTTTTGCATAAGGACAACCCCTATTCCTTCTCCTGATGCATCACACTCCAATATGAATGGTTGACCAAAGTCAGGAAGAGCCAGTACTAGACATGAGCTCATTATTTCGTTATGCTTGTTGAACGCCTTATCAAATTCCTCTATTCACCTGAATGCTCCCTTCCTAGTTATGTTCATTAGAGGTGCACTTAATTGGGAGAACCCTTTAACGAACCATAAAATCCCAAGGACCCCTCGTATTTCTATTAGAGTTTTGGGTGTAGGCCAATCTATTATTGCTTGGATCTTCTCTTGATGGACTTGTACCCCCTTTGCACTAATCATATGTCCCAAATAGAGGATTTTTTAAATTTGAACTCGCACTTTGACGCCTTGGCATAAAGGGATTGTTCCTGCATGATGCTTAATATTTGATCCAAATGCCCCAAGCGATCTTCCCATGTCTTGCTGTAGATGAGAAGATCATCAAAGTATACCCACAAAAACTTCCTTAACTGCTTGTTGAAGATGTTGTTCATGCAAGATTGGAAGGTAGCGGGGGCGTTGGTTAGCCCAAATGACATGAAGAATTCCTCCCTCAATGTCATGGATTTCAATATTGAGGAATCTTCAACCTTTGGCTTCATAGGGCACAGATCATCCATCACTTTCATCCATGAGTCATGTCAGCTATCAGAAAGTGATTCATCTGACTTCCTTATCTAGTCCACCTTTTATGCCATGCTGCGTTCTTTCGAACCATCTCCAAGGATCTTACATCCTTTCACATGATTTTCAGCCCTGCATAAATTCATCTAGATAAACATATACATATGAACTTTTAAATCAAAAGTTACCTCAGTGATGATCTTTCACCATGACATCTTCCTGTAGGCATCGGCATCCTCTATTCAGATTGACACATCTTCTAATGATATGTTTTGTCTGGGGTCTTCTTCTTTACCAGACTTCTATCAGAGTTTACATATCCTCCAAGGAGATCTTCTAGTCACATCTTCTTGGCTTTCGGATGATAACTGCCTCTTGACATGGTTGCGCTTCATGAACTCTTCCTTTCTGCACATTTTCATTCCCAGGAACTACCAATTTCCAGTTCCTTGTTCATATACAATCACCTCATATTCCATATGAGGATATATTATGTTGATTTCATCTATTAGTGCACCCGTGAGAGATCCTCCTCCATATCTCATACTTCTAAATATAGAAGTCTATTATTTGCACCCATATGACATGACATCACTGTATCCAATGTCAACATATAAATATATATATACCTCATACCTTTTTCCTTTGAGTCATCCTGTAGCAATTTTACTAGAATGAAGAACTTCATTCCCTTGATCTACTTCATCAATATGTCATGACATCCTACTTCCATAATCCTGTAGCTTAGAATATTTGATGAAACCTTTCTGCTTTCTTTCTAATCAGTGAATCCATAGAGAATTCCATTAGAGAGTGTCAACACTTGTTTCCATGATGACCCTTGGTCTTGATGACTGCTTTCCATCAGCATTGTTATTAGTGATGTTTTCCAGGAGCTGTTTCGGATTAAAGGTGGGAATGTTGGACACCTAATCCTCTAAGGGTTGGTGTGGAAGTTGAATGGTCAAAGGGAGTCCAAGAGACCACTTGGAATATGAAACCAAGGGTCACCAAACTTGTATATAAATGTATATCATCGTGAATAATAAAATTCTCATGCTTATCTTCAATATTTTTGCCTTCTCCATGTGTGTGCCTAACAATGATGTATAGTCAGCGAAATAATTTGTAATTGTTTGCATGGATTTAGTGAAAGTTAACGGCGATTTTTTGCTTTTTATGGGGTAGTTTACATGATTTATAGAACTGTGAAGAAATGTGTTCAAAGTTTGTATGTCGAATTTTATCGGGAAAAATTTAGGTGTCGAACTTTATTCGATTTTCAAGGTCACCGAACTAGAACATGAACATGAACACGGTGACTTAGCTTACGATTGACATAAAATAACTAAAAAATAGATTAAAGTAACTATTTAAATTCAGAATTTTTTTGTTTCCTAGTTCCTGCAGCTTTGACTTGCATATCCTCTTCCTCAATTTTTGTTTTCTCTGGTGAAGTCTTGTGTTTTTTAAATTATATAATATATATTGCTAAAGTTTGTGATGGAAGAACGGGCTCAAGGGTGTTTTAGATGTACTGAAAAACTTCTGTTTTCTCATGATGCAGTATGTCAAGTGTGGGTTTGCTGGGGAAAATTTTCCAACTTCAGTGTTTCCTTGCATCGTTGGTAGACCAATGTTGCGATATGAAGAGTCATTGGTAGATGAAACATTAAAGGTACTCTATCTGCTTCTACACCAGGATAACTTCGAGTAATTTTTGTTTTTTGGTTATAAAAATATCTGTGATTATTTAGTTGCAATTTAGATAATTTTCTTGCAACTGGACGAAGCATTGGTAGAATAGAAATTGAAGATGGAGCAAAAAATGTTAATCGTCAAACAATTTATGTGTGAATTGCTTTTGTGTTTGGTGAAGTTAGCTATTTCTTACATTATTTTTTTGTTAGTAAAAGAAGCACATTATATTAGATCAGCAAACAATGTACATTATGGGAAATTCTTTTTATCTGTCATGAGGATCCCACACCTTCAGGATTTAAAAACATGGAAAATCTAAACCAACACTACTCTATTGAGCTTACCCACTGGTGGAGGAATTACAAACCACAACTGAATTTGTAGAACAGTGTGGCAAACATCCCGATTTTACCGCAAAATAATCATTAAATCTTGATTTTTTGGCCTAGCCGATGTTTGCCGATTTTCAACAATGTTTTGGTGGTATCGTAATTTTACTGATGTTTGCCAAATTTTACCAGTTTTTATGATATTTTGGTTTTCTGGACCCTTGCCAATTTTATCCCGATGCCGATGTCTGCAACAATGGTGTAGAATTATCCTAATGTAGTATAATAATTAGTTGTAAACATTGGTTTGACTAATTACAAGATACATCCAAGGGATCATTGACTAAGAGGTACAAAAATAGAGCTATATTGCATGTTACACCACTGTGTCATAATCTTGCTTCTGCCCAAACACTGATGGACAAAAGGTCCTTTAATTGGTCATAGATTGCCTTCATTAAGAGGATTGATTCAGACACTCTTGTTATTTCTTACATTCGATTTCAGCAACAAACAAATCTATTTTCTATCATTTTGGACTTTCATAAATATTGTTCTTAATTTTTGTTAGTACTTCTCTTCCTTTATTTTAATGTGTATTTGGTGCATAGAAGATAGGGTATACAAAATCCCTTTAATTCTTAGTGGTGTTGGAGTAATAAAACACTCAGATAATAATGTTTTTATGTTTGAGGGTCAGTGTTAAAGTTAGCAGTAACAGCATGTGATCAATATGTAATGGTTAGTTTTAGGCGAGTAACCCACTGTAACCATATGGGTGATATAAATTGTGTAACCGAGCATGACAGAGGTGCGAGAGTGATATGTGTGTGTATGTATGGGTAGCATGTGTAAGGATCCTTATCACTATTATTTTCTGTCTCTCATGTTAATCGGGGTAGTGATACCTGAAGTCTATAACATAGGGGAGGGAATAAAATTGCAAGTTGATAGGAATCAGGATCAAATATTTCAATGTTTTGAAAAGTGAAACTTCAGGATTTTTTTTAAAACAATACAAACAAATATTTTGAAGAGTTTTGGAAGCCCATACAAGTTTTGTTACAGGTTTAGACCAAAGAAATAAGTAGAATACTATGGTAATTTTGAAAGGAATAACCTACTGTGAGTTGTCTGCAAGATATCAAAGAGATCCCCAACATCCGACCCATCTACTTAGTTTTTGAACTTGTCCATTAGGGAAGAAAAGCCCAGAATTGACTTTGCAAATGATATTTTGCTTGACATTCCATGGTTAGTTTTAGTTGATTAAGCCACTGTAACCATATGGGTGATATAAATTGTGTAACCAAGCATGACAAAGGTGAGAGAGTGATATGTGTGTGTATGTATGGGTAACATGCCTCAGGATCCTTACCACTATTATTTTCTCTGTCTCTCATGTTCATCATGGTGTTTTTGTGTGCAGCTGCACTCATAAAAGTCAGAGCAGTGATACCTGAAGTCTATAACATAGGGGAGGGAATAAAATTTCAAGTTGATAGGGTCAAATATTTCAATGTTTTGAAAAGTGAAACTTCAGGATTTTTTTTTTTTAAAACAATACAAACAAATATTTTGAAGAGTTTTGGAAGCCCACACAAGTTTTGTTACAGGTTTAGACTAAAGAAATAAGTAGAATGATATGGAAATTTTGAAAGGCATAACAGACCGTGACTTGTCTGCAAGAGATCAAAGAGATGTTCCACATCCAACCCATCTACCTAGTTATTGAAGTTACCCGTTATGGCAGAAAGGCCCAGAATTGACTCTGCAAATGATTGTCTGCAAGAGATCAAAGGGATGCTCCACATCCAACCCATTTACCTAGTTATTGAAGTTACCAAATACATCAGAGAACCTATGAGTTGCGTATACAATGTAGGATCAACCTCATCATCTTCGGACGTGTCAATTTTCTTCTAGTTGGTAATCATTGGAGTAGCCATGGGTCTACAGTGCTCTATCTGAAACCATTTCTGAACTTCTGTAGTACATCTTCCTTGTATAAGGAAGATCTTACCCTTCTGCTGCCAAACATCCAACCCCAGAAAATAATGCATCAGCCCTAGATCCTTCATGTCAAATTCCGCAGCAAAATTCTCCTTGCAGTCCTTGATGAGCTTAGATGATCCTGTTAGGAATTGACCATCTACATATAGCACCAGTATAAGAGGCTCATCCCCTACCCTTAGGTAGTAGAGATTGGGATCTAAGTCACTCTTGACAAATCCCATTTTCTGTAAGTAGCTGTCAATTCGACCATACCAAGCTCTAGGGGCTTGCTTCAGTCCATACAAGGCCCTCTTGAGCCTGCACACATGCGCTTTCTGTTCATGCGTCTCAAAGCCCTCTGGTTGTTCAATATATACTTCTTTTTCTATCACCCTGTTTAGGAACACGGTATTGACATCCATTTGGTGAATCTCCCATCCCATTTGCGCAACAAGGGATATCATGGATCTAATAGAAGTATATCGGGCTACCGGGGCGAAGGTCTCTTCATAATCTATCCCCTCCTTCTGAGCGTACCCCTTAGCCACAACCTTGGCCTTAAATTTCTCGATGCTGCCATCTGCAACATATTTGATCTAGTAGATTCATCTCGAACCTACAACTGATTAGTCCCGAGGCCTGGGCACCACTTCCCAGACATCATTTTTCATGATGGAGCTGTACTTCAGCATCGCATCGACCCACACCTAGTGTTGAGCTGCCTCCTGAAAACTAGATGGCTCTCCAACCTGCACTACCAAAGCTTGGTACCTTTCAAGTTGTTTGTGCTGCCTCTTCTCATTTCAGGGGGTTTCGACAAACTCTTCTGCATCCCTCTGAATCTGACGCAATTCCTTGCTCATCTTACCACTTGTAGTGGGTGGATCTACCTGCTCTCCTTCCTGCAAGTCCTTGGGAGATGTATCCCTTGGATCCCCATGCCTTGGAGAGGCACTCGTATTACCCTCCGCCGGTCGTTGTGGCTGGACCAACGGATCCTCCTCAGACTGCGTAGTAGAAGGCATCTCACGGGATTTTCTAAAGGCCCTCTCCTCTATGAATTTCACATTCCACTGGACCACAATCTTCCTGCTCTCAGGAATGTATATATGGTAAGCCTTTGCATTCTCACTATATCCCACCAGATATCCCTTTTCCGCAGTCTTATCCAGCTTCTTCCTCTTCTCTTCAGGCACATGACAATATGCCGCACTGCCAAAGATCCTAAAGTGGCTCACTTCAGGCTTGGTACCAGTGAAGACACTTTATGGAGTGATCTTACCCAATGCATTATGAGGAATCCTGTTTGTATGTAGACAACTGTATTACAAGCTTCAACCCACAAAAATTTGGGCATGTCTTGATTGTACAACATTGCCCTTGCAGCTTCGACAATAGTTCTGTTCTTCCGCTCTGCAATACCATTCTGCTCTAGATTATACGAAGCAATCCACTCTCTTCTGATACCTTCCCTTGCGCAGAACTCTGTGAAGTTTTTATCCATGTATTCTCCACCATTGTCTGAACGCAATGTCTTGATCCGCTTTCCCGTCAGATTCTCTACCAGAGCTTTAAACTCCTTGAATCATCCAAATACTTCGTCCTTGGTCTTCGAAAAGTAGATCCAGGTCTTTCTGGAATGGTCATCAATGAAGGTGATGAAATATTTGGCAACACTAAGAGCTCTATTGGACATTGGCCCGCAAATGTCTGAGTGCATTAAGCTCAACACACTCTTAGCCCTATTGTTGCTACTATGGTATGCTGCCTTGGCATATTTTCCTAATACACACCCTCTATAGACATTGTCTCGCTTGGTGCTTAGTTCTGGAACTCCTGTGACAGTCTTCATGATAATCCTTAATGTCCTATGATGCAAGTGCCCCATTCTCCTTAATGTCCCATGATGCAAGTGCCCCATTCTCATTCAAGTCCTTCTCATCAGTGCTGCCTATTAGTGCCATTGGGGATTCAAGCTGTAACTTGTAGAGTTTATTGCTCCTAACTCCGATTTGTGCTTTCTTCTTCCAACTTGGATGTTTCACGTATACTCTATTGCCAATGAAGTAAACGTCATAACTTTTGTTTTGAAGTTGCGACACTGAGAGTAAGTTCATCCCCAAACCAGACACATGCAGTACATTAGTGGCCCAAAGCTTATTACCAACTTCCGTTTGAAATACTATGGTACCACTTCCAATAGGGGTACATTTTGCCTTTTTTCCCATGATTTTAAAGTTCATCTACTTTGCTTGGTAGTTTGAGAAACACTCTCGCACTCCCATCATGTGAGCAAAAGCCCCACTCTCAATGTACCAGATCTTAGGAGAAGCAGAGCTTGAAACACAAGTAAATTCTTCTTCCAATCTGGATGCCAGAACAGAAACATCGTGATCTGTTCTTCCATGCTTCCATTCTTCTCTAAAGAATTGCGTGAACCCTTCCTAGCTGCTGCAACAACGTTCGATTTACGTTCAATCGTCGGTTCTTTGCTCCTATTACTTATCTCTGGTTCTGATACCATGTGAAAATTTCAGTCCAAAAGATGTTTCTGTAGTGATAGATTTATTTCTCCTACTTATTATTTCAATAAGTTATTTACAAAATTCTTCCAGTAAATTTCGAAATAAATACTACTGCAACATTCACTTATGTATACGCAAAGAAATGAATAGTAAGAAGTATATGCATAAGAAACACTCACATGTACACACTTATATTTGGACAATTGTCCCCGGAAAAACCAAATGTGGGAAAACCGATGCAGTAGATGGGGGTTTATATATTATTCTTCAGCAATGAAATTTATTATTCTGCGTCCCTCTCTCTTCTTTCTTTGTCACTGCTGAAACCCTCTCCTTCTTCGGCCTCTGCAACTCTGCCCTGCAACTCTCCCTCTGAAAGCGAATTCTATTCCTTCAAAATCGACTTCCTTCGGGTTACTGAGTGTTTGCCTGGCTTACTTTCCAAATGACCCTCAAGCCTTCTTTTATAATCTTCTCATTGACGAATCAACTACCCAGATTAGAAGTCTAATCAATGGCTAGTATTAAAGCTTGACTTGATCTTTGTTCTCTAGAAGATTCACACTCTGTTTTATTAATACCCATTAATTTTTTAATTTCTCTAAGTTTAGACTTAGGATCTACATTAAAATAATTAATTATTTTAATAAAACACAAACCAAGTGGAATTTCCACAAATGGTTTCTGGGTTCTTTGGAATACCGATGTCCAAGCCTCCTTACAAAATTTGAGACTTGGGAACACTTTCTGATGCTACAAAAATCAACATTCATTCTATCAGAAAGTGATCCATCAGTTTTCTCATCCCGTCTAGCTTCACGTCCTGCTGCTTTCCTTTGAACAATATTTCTTCAAAGGATCTTTCATCCTTCCATATGGTTGTCAACTGTGGAGGACATATACTTCTCTTTGGCAGCCCTGCATAAGCTCATCCAGATATTATTCAATTATAAATGTGAATACTTAACTAAAAAATTACCTTAGTGATGATCTTTCATCATGACATCTTCTTGTAGGCATCAACATCCTTTATACAGATTGACACTTCTCCTATAGATATGTATTGTCAAGGGTCTCCATATTTTCTAGACTTCTATCAAACTCTACATATCTTTATAGAACAATCTCTTCCTTTCTTTCTCCACACAATTTTATTCCCAGGAGCTTCCAATCAGAGTTCCTTGATTGTAGTCAACCACCTCATACTTCATATGAGGACATATTATGTTGATTTCATCTAGAGTGATCTATGCCTTCCTGTATTCTTTCAGAGGAGGAGATCCCTTTCCTTTGATCATGCTTTTTAAGATAGAAGAAGTGATCCATGTTACCTGCAACCATACGACATGACATTATAATATTAAATACAAGCATACATACCTCATTTACCTTCAGGTCATCTAGGCTTCTTTCAGCAGCTTGAAGTGTCTTCAATCCCTTGACCTGCTTCATCTCTTGAGTCATCATACCATCATTCCATGAACTCCACAAGTTGGAGTTCCTCATGAAACACTTGCTTCCTCTCGAGATCGGTGAATCCTTCGACGAGGATTCCATCAGAGGATCTTGAGGATCTTGAATGTCCTTATCTTGGAAAATCTTTCCTTTTGATGTATGATGAACCTTGTCCTCGATGACTTCTTCCTTCCAATGAGGTTCCCAAGAGCTATATCATTCATATTTGATTGCCATGAATTTAGTTCCTCCTGTCCTCCATGATTCCCCATGGTGATGCCACGAGCTCTTGCTTCTAATGCTTTCATGATGTCACATCACATCTTATTATTTATTGTAGCCATATCCTATATAGGATTTAGGAGCCATGAAAATACCTTTTGTGAGGGAGACTATCTTAACCATAGTAAATATCTCTTACTCCCTCCTTCCTTGAACTTCTTTTCTACAACTTCCTCCATTCTTTTCGGTGATATGAGCTTTCTTCCTGTAATGTCCGAGTCCTTTAACTTTCAGCACTCTTACCCTCAACTTGTCTTCTTCTATCTAGCATAGAACCCACAAGTTGTTAGATGAGGTAACTTTATTGCCCCATTGGACATTTGTTACCTTGCACATGGATGATTATCCTTTTATCATTTCTTTCAGATCTCATATAAGGTCTAAGTGATATGACCTTCTTTACCGTATCTTCAAAGAATGTATCTTATCATATATCTCTTTGATGTCTTCACTCCTGCTACATAGGGATGAGGGGACCTTTGACTGATTTCATAAGAATCCTTTGAGCCCTTTCCATATATTTAGAGGAGACCTTTCCATCAATATGTTCAATGACTTCACTTTCTATGCGGGTTATATCTATACTCCTTTTCATGCAAGAAATCTTGATGACCTAACCAACTTATAGATCTTCTTGCAATACACGAAGTCATTTTATCGATTTTGATGGTGGTTGAAGGAGATGTATTGATGCTTCCTTGGATGATCTTCTTCAAGGATAAGAATGAGATCCTTGCTGTAATGATAGGAGCTTGCCTTATAGCTTTTGGAGATGATAATGCCTTCTTGCCTTCAAGATGCTTCAACTTCTTTGAATGAATGTAGCTCAGAAATACTTCTAGGATCAGCATGATGTGATCTTGCTTATCTATTCTTTGGTCTGCTTTGCTTTGTAGATCTCTTTCTCTTTGCTGTTGATATTATCAGGCCTTCTTTTTAAGTGTGTTAAGAGACCAAAATTTCTGCGATATAATGTGACTGTGCCTACTGCATTTGACTTTAGCACCGAGATCTATCTTATCTGTTAAAATTGGACAACTAGGTCCAAATTCCATGTTGTGATGCTCAGATGAAGACACCAATATTTTTGTTGGGTTCCTTTTTCGAAGAGGTGCAAGATCGATCTAAAGATCATCTTGATCCGATGAGTAGAACATTTATTTTGAATTTATTTTTAATACTTTCAAAATATGTGTAGGTCGGCCTTAAGGTTTTACACCCCCAACAAATGTGTCACACACCCTCAGTGATTGATATAAATAGAGTCAACATTGGAGGACATTTCAATCATCTCATCACACACATCCTCATGATCTAGAAATGGATGCCGTAAATATGGATGTTGTAAATATGGATGATGTCGTAAATCTGGATGATGCCGAAAATGGATGCCGTAAATATGGATGATGCTGGAAATGGATGCCGTAAATATGGATGATGCCGGAAATGGATGCCATAAATCTGGATGCCGTAAATATGGATGATGCCGTAAATCTGGATGATGCCGAAAATCTGGATGTGGGATTCTTTTGTTGAATTATGTTGATTTTTGATGAGTTGTCTTTAAGGGCTGTGTTTGTGACACTTCTGGTTGGCTGACCGTATGGAGACTTTGCTGGTTGAAGCATCCCGTTGACCGTCGTAACGCACAAACACACTTATATTTTTCTGGCTTGTCTTCTGTCGATCTACTGGTATGTTCTATCAACACTTTACTTTCCTGTTTATGTGATTGTTGATTGACATTGGGGATAAAAGTAAAGTTGCATCAAGCATAGAACATCTTCAAAAATTTACATGGTATCAGAGCTGAGGTGAAGACAAAGCCCTAGTTTGTAGCAATCACCAAAGAAGAGGATGGGTTCCTCAAACTACAATGGCTTTAAGGCTGATGAAAAATTGACTGGGAAGGATGACTTCCATGCTTGGAAGATGACATTGGATCTTAATTTGGAAGACCAAGATATCATGGACTATGTGCAGTGTAAAATCCAAGAGCCTCCATCCACTGCAACTGCTGCTGCCAAATCAAAGTACAAGAAGGGGGAAAACAAAGCAAAGTTGATGATCAGGGACTCAATTCATAAGAGTCTGGTTGCCTACATCTCTGAGCTAGGTCACTATGCTAGAGAATGCCCTTTCAAGAAGGTCAAGAAAAGGAAGGCTCCCTCCGGCGGAAATGGGCAACCTTTCAAAAGGTCAAGAAATTCCAGGTATGAGGAATCAAATGTTTTTGATGATAAAAGAAATGAATTCATTCTTGTATCTGTCCTCTCTGCTGCATCTCCACCCGACACTATGGATGTCTAGTTGATAGATAGTGGTGCCTCAAGGCACATCATTGGGTTCAAGGAAGCACTTATTGATATGGTTGAGAAGGATACTAATCTACAAATTATCCTTGGAGATAATGCCACATATCCCGTGAAAGGGACAGGGACTGTGACACTCCACTTGTCTCAAGGTCAAGTCCTCCGCCTGCAAGATGTATTATATGTACCTAATTTGAAGAAGAACCTTGTGTCTGTTTCGGCCATGGAAGACAAAGGTTTCAATGTGGCATTCATTGATGGAAGGTGCGCACGTGGAAGAAGAGTTTCAAGGAAGCTATCACGATTGGGTTTAGAGTTGGTACATTCTACCAGGTTGGAGGAAGTCCACTGGGAGTGATGACATGTGATACTATCCAACAGACTGAACTATGGCACTGGAGGTTTGAACAACTTCACTACAAGGCCCTTCTCGAAGCAAGGAAGGTGGTGACGGGGACGCCTGAGTTCTCAAATAATCATGAAGGTGTATGTCAGGGTTGTGCTAAAGGAAAGCATACAAGGGGACCTTTCCCCTTAAGTGTCACAAAGACATCTAATGACTTGCAATTAGTACATTCTGATCTGTCTGGTATGTTGCTCATGAGGATGTTCTTATTATATGAGACGAACGAGTTCAAGAACTTTTGCAGAGGAGCTAGCATCAAGAGGGAGACCACAATGTCTGTGGGCTACAACGAAACTTTGAAGGCCTATAAAGTATATGTGCTTGGTCAAAGGGAAGTGGAGATATGCCACGATGTTACCTTTGACAAAGATGCTTCCCTGAGGAAAGTAGTCAATCTTTCGAGACTTGAGGAAGATCATGAAGCAAGGCCTGGAAATCAAGAAGAACCGAAGGATGAGATGATGCCCGATGCTGAAGGACCAATGGACCCGATTGATCCACCTCCTTCAATAGGTAAGAGACCATCATGGGTTAGGGACACTCTCGAGGATGCTAAGGGACATATGGCCCCAAAGGGGGACATTCGTGAAAGCGAGAAGCTAAGTAGATACCAAGGGTATCTAGCAGCCATGAGTACTATTGTACAATCTGAACTTGGATCTTTTGAGGAAGCCGTAAAGCATCAAGTCTGGAAGGATGCTATGCACGAAGAGTATGAGTCCATAATGAAGAATGCTGTCTGGGATGTGGTTCCAAGACCAGAGGAAAAAGTAGTTGTCACCTCGAAATGGCTCTACAAGATCAAGCATGGATCTGATGGAAGTACTAAAAATTTCAAGGCAAGATTCGTTGCCCGTGGCTTCTCTCAAAAGGAAGGCATAGACTATGATGATATATTTGCACCTGTGGTCCGATATACCACCATCCGATCTATCATAGCCCTTGCTGCTACACAAGGATGGAGTCTTTATCAGATGGGTGTGAAGACCGCATTTCTGCATGGTGCGATAAAGGAAGAGGTGTATGTGGAGCAACCTTTGGGGTTCGAAGTCCAGGATCGAGACACCCATGTTTGCAGGTTGAAGAAAGCCCTCTATGGGTTGAAGCAAGCACCCAGAGCTTGGTACAAGAGGATAGATAGCCACCTGATGAAGCCAGGCTTCACTCGTAGTAATGCTGATCCGAACCTTTTTCTTCAAGGTTGATAGAGAGAAGCCTCTCATTCTGGTGCTGTATGTGGACGACCTCTTCCTGACAGGTGTTGTCCCTCTCATTCATCAGTGCAAGAGGGAGCTCGCTGCTGTGTTGGAGATGAAGGATCTAGGACTGGTGCACTACTTCCTAGGCCTGGAGGTCTGGTAGAGACCTGGCAAGATTTTCCTTTCTCAAGGAAAATACATTGTGAAGCTTCTGGAAAGAATTAGTATGATGGACTATAAGTCTGTGTCGACACCAATGGAGCTCAAATTTAAGAAGTAGAGTGGCAGCGTTGCTGGGCCCGTGCTAGCAAATCCTACTTAGTATCTTCAACTCGTAGGGGCCGTGATGTTCTTAGTGAACACTCGTCCGGACGTATGTTGTGCAGTGAACACTTTGAGTCAACACATGGTTGATCATAACATTCACTGGATTGGTGCCAAGAAACTCTTAAGATATCTCTGAAGCACGATAGACCATGGGCTGAGATACACTGCCGGGAGTATGACACTCCATGGATATACTGATGCTGAATGGGCTGGCAGTGTGGTGGATCGCAAGAGCACATCTGGATGCTACTTCACACGTAGATCTGCTTCGGGCAGGAAACTGAAATCGATAGCCTTGAGCACCGCTAAGGCTGAATTCATTGTAACATGTATGGCCTGTTGTGAAGTCACTTGGTTGCGAAAGCTCTTCAGTGAGTTGTTCGAGCATGTGCTAGATGCCACCGTTATCCTTTGTGATAACTAGAGGGGGATTCGTTTGTCATAGAATCCTGCGTTCCACGAACGATCCAAGCATGTTGATGGCTGGTACCACTTTATCCGAGATATGGTACAACGAGGCACCGTAAGGCTCGATCATATAGGAACTGATGAGTAGGTCGCGGATATTCTCACAATGCCCATGGGGAAGGTCATGTTCCTAACCTTCCGTGAGAATCTTGGTATCATGGAACGACCCTATTCTAAGGGTCTTGTTGGACGATGAGCTCTGGGAGCTATGGGGGGCTTTGGGGATAGCTTCTTGGAGCTATAAGCAACCATAGGGCTAGGCTTGCCGAACCTTGTTGGTGTGCTTGGGCCCCACCGTTATGATGATTGAGTTGGTTCGCCTCTCATGATCTATGCCCCGTATGCATCCTACCCATTTGAGTTCCGGACTCATGGGAAGTACCTCTCATTTGGCCAATGAGGTGGGAAAAGCTAGAGACTAGTAGCAAAGATTGGATGACTATGAATGCAGACGTCGTACTCTCTATCTAGGGATGATGACGTTAACCAACCACTTTAGATCCGGGATCAAGCTCCAGTGTGAGTTTTCTGACTTCTTACCGACTTTGGGTCGCAGTAAACCGTAATCCTTGGGGTTGGTATGTGACTCTTTGAGTCCATGTGAGGTTTCGTACCTCCAATCGACTGTGTCGTTGAGACTAACTTCTGTGTTAGTATATATGACTCTCTTATATCCAAGTGAGGGTTTCTATTCTCCTAATCGACTTCTCGTGTCGATAAATCGACTCCGGTGTTGGTATGACACTCTTTAGAGTCCTATAGAGAGCCGTGACTCCTCCGGGGTCGAATCTATCACGGAATGCCGTTTTTTTGTGGGATCGACTCCACTTTTGTTTTGAAATAAAGGGGCCAGGAAAGCAAGTTACGGCGGGATGACGCACAGTGTTTGATTGCACAGGTGGATCGAGTTCTCCCTAGTTGATAGGGAGAGTTAAAATTGGACAACTAGGTCCAAACTCCATGTTGTGATGCTCAGATGAAGACACCAATATTTTTATTGGGTTCCTCTTTCGAAGAGGTGCAAGATCGATCTGAAGGACTATCTGATCCGATGGGTGCGTAACATCTATTTTGAATTTATTTTTAATACTTTCAAAATATGTGCAGGTCGGCCTTAAGGTTTTACACCCCCAGCAAATGTGTCACACATCCTCAGTGATTGATAAATAGAGTCAACGTTGGAGGACATTTCAATCATCTCATCACACACATCCTCATGATCTAGAATTGGATGCCGTAAATATGGATGATGCCGAAAATGGATGCCGTAAATATGGATGATGCCATAAATCTGGATGATGCCGGAAATGGATGCCATAAATCTGGATGCCGTAAATATGGATGATGCCGTAAATCTGGATGATGCTGGAAATGGATGCCGTAAATATGGATGATGCCGGAAATATGGATGATGCCATAAATCTGGATGATACCGGAAATGGATGCCGTAAATATAGATGATGCCATAAATCTGGATGATGCCGAAAATCTGGATGTGGGATTCTTTTGTTGAATTATGTTGATTTTTGATGAGCTGTTTTTAAGGGCTGTGTGTGTGACACTTCTGGTTCGCTGACCGTATTGAGACTTTGCTGGTTGAAGCATCCTGTTGACCGCCGTAAGGCACCAACACACTTATATTTTTCTGGCTTGTCTTCTGTCGATCTACTGGTATGTTCTATCAGCACTTTACTTTCTTGTTTATGTGATTGTTGATTGACATTGGGGATAAAGGTAAAGTTGCATCAAGCATAGAACATCTTCAAAAATTTACATTACCTCTGAAGTAGCACTGTGATATAGTGCTAAGACAAAGGTATGCTTCACTGTTCCTTCACCGAGTCCGTTTTCTTTGATGACTGTAAAAGATGTCAAACCCATCACTGTTTTTTGAAAGATATCTGAGGTGTTGACAGTGATCATTCTCTGAAAGAATCCGAGCTTTTCTTACTGTGCCAAAGATCCGGTTTGTTATCTTTGCTTTACCCATACAAAAACATAGATATCACTGAACTGTTATCTATACTCCATCACCGAAATTTCAGAGGAGATCTCAACCTAGATCGTGTGTTGTCTTGACCGAGCTCGTTCTTGAGTGCCTCTTAGATGAACTGTTGACTGTGATCTAATCTTTAAGTGCCTCTTAAATGCCCTTCTTAGATTGTCACCATAGCTCTGATACCATGTTGAGAAATTAGGGCTTTTATTACAATTTATCTTCTTGATAATTACTTGTGATTTACTTTATGCTTCTTTCTCTTAGATCTTATATATGTTAGATTATTATGTTTTTTATCAAGTCAATTATCAAATACACAAGAGACACAATATTTAGGCTTGCAAGCTAGGGCCAAAACCTCTCACTCTTTGAGAGGAAAACCCGATAAAAAATTCTTCTTATAGACCTTCAATTAACGAGTACCAAGACCATGACAAAGACCCTCGACACAAGTGTTCCTCCAAGACCCTTGCACCAACCTTTGATGTCCTCCTTGCCCTGCTCTTCTTTGCTTTTCTTTGAGTTACTCGCTCCCTTTCCTTTCTACACCGTTTTGCACCACCCTTCTTGATCAAACACAAGAGGATTCTCGGTCTCCTTGTTACTACAATCTTAGACTGAGATCTCAGTCTTCTTATTGCTGCAACCCAAGACCAAACAATGGAGACTCTATCGTTACGCAAATTTTCCTTCTCTTCCTTTCGCATCTTCTCTCTTGCTGTTGTGAAAATTTCTGAATATTACTTATGCAGAAACCCTACTGTTAAATCTGGTTTTACCTCTCTTACTTAATCAAGTTATTAATATGAAATTTCAGCATTAACATCGAAGTAAACACATTAATATTTCTTCACAGATACAAATCTAAAATTGAATACATGCACACAGACAAAGTGACATACAAGATTTTCTGGACAACTGTCCTCGAAAAAATCCAATGCGGGAAAACCAGTCTTCTGGCTGTTGGAGGGTTTATATTATTATGTAGAATCAAAGTACAACAAATTTGGGCACCGTACTGGTTAACCCGATAAAGAAATATAAGATCTACATGAATACCTCTGTTTCGGAGACAGAAAACTGGATTGATTCACACCCTCAAACGGGATTTACAGAACTTAGCCCCTTTCAACCTCTAGAAACCCCAGTGCTACTTTGAAGCCCTCTGCGTCAGCTCTGCTAGCCTTCTGATGCCCCTGCATTGCTCAAGAGAGGGCTGTGTAACCCCAGACTGGGTGACGCGGTCCTTACCCTGCCCTGGATGGCCCTGCGTAAGCCCTGATGGCCTCCTGCTGCCTCTGCCTTGCCCTTTCAGGGCCTGCGTAGCAGCTGAAACCTCTGTGTTGCTCTGGTTGCTTCTTCTTTGCCTCTTGCTGACTCTTGACTCTGGGATCAGATCATCCCCTTAGCCAATACTACCCCTCGCTGTAGCTGAAACACTCCTGGAAATACTTAGCAAACCACACCCTAGAATTCCAGCTTAGTCTTAATGCTCTGCCTCCGAGTGTGTTCTCCAACTGACCCCAAGCCTTTCCTTTATACTTTTCTCGCTGGGAAACCAACGGCTGTGATCTAATCTTGATTCGACGACTAATATTAAACGAAAGCTTGATCCGTGTGACTTAAGTCATTTCCATCACATGTTTAAATTAATTACCTTTATTATTTTAATTTTCGTAAGTTAGACTTAGGGTCCTTGATTAAAAATATTAATTAATTAAATTTCTCTCAAACTGGATGGAATTTCTCAAATCCCTTTCTAGGTCTTGGAGATCTCATGTACTCTAGTCCCTCCACAAAGTTTGGGAGCTAGAG
The DNA here is from genome assembly GCA_034641835.2 of Pinus albicaulis. Taxonomy (NCBI): domain Eukaryota; kingdom Viridiplantae; phylum Streptophyta; class Pinopsida; order Pinales; family Pinaceae; genus Pinus; species Pinus albicaulis. Next base: position 1,498,676,405 of record CM076581.1, read on the forward strand.
CACATCCAAAGCTACTACCCCAACGCTCCACAAATCTCAACACTCCCTCTTAGCGAGGAAAGTGATCTAGCACAACACTACTTTACCCCGAAGCTCTGCACTGATCTCTGGTGTGGGTCTCTACGCTGATGCTTGGCCTACTGCCCTTCACCACTGCGCTGCTGCTATCCCATACTGCTGCCCATGACGCTGCCACCGCCACTGCCACATCTGTACTGCAACTCCCTCTCAATCTGCTGCATCGCGCTGGCAACTGCTGCACTGCAACTCAGTTGCTGAGAGAAATAACTGAAAACTCCTGCCCAATCTTTGATAGACAAGTCAGTTGGGCTGCATCTCATCACTGAAGCTCCATAGGCTCCTGCTCTGTGCTGTCATCTGGAGATTGCTGCACAGCTACAGTTATGCATTGCGTAAGCAGACCTCCTCTGCGCTGCTGAAGTCCCCTACACTGTTGCTGCATTGCGCTGTCCCCCTGAAGCCTCTACGCTGCTGCAGCTCTGCTCTGCATAAGCCAGCCTGCACTGCGCTGCTGAAGTCACATCAACCTCTCTGCGCTGCGCTGTTGCTGCATCTGCACTGCATTGCTCCCTCTCAGCATCCATCTCTGCCTCTGCTCCATTTGTGACTCTCTGCACCCACTGCTCCACTTGTCCCGCTACTGTCTTAATGCTCCCGTAGCCCGTATGTGATCCAAGAGTTGGGCTACTCAAGGATCCTGCCACCACTCTGTAGCTGCTCTACAGATCCATGTCGCCTCACTTTCGTGGTTCATTAGCACTCATGTCTACGTCATCTTCGGAGCCATCGTCTGCCACAACAGCCTTGGAGGTAGAAGTTTTCTTGTCCTTCTTCTTCTGAGGACAACTACTGGCAAAATGTCCTAGTTCGTCGCACTGGAAACACTTGATCTTGTATAGATCATGCTTCTTCCTCCCTTGCTGCCTCTTTGATGCCAAGGTTGCATCTTCTTCCTCTTCCTTCTTCACCTTACATGATCCGGTGCTGTACTGTCTCTTGGTGAACTTATTGAGTTCTTCTTGACGAAGGATTGCCCACATATTGTCCCAGTTGGGAAGGTCTGCTCTACCCAAGATACTTTGGACAAAAGTTTCCCAGTCCTCTGTGACCGCATTGAGTGCAGTCCTCACCATCACATCATCCTCCACTTTCACTCCCATGGCAGTGAACTGATCCCTGATCACTTGTAATTTGAAAAGGAAGGGTCCGATTTCGTCTCCCTTGGCCATCATGAATAACCTCATTTGATTCTCCAAAAGCGTTCTCCTCTGGACGAATCTTCCTTCATATAGTGAGGTCAAAGCCACCCACATATCATGAGCCATTGTCTTCTCGGCTATGTGAGGCACTACATGATCTTTGACACCATCCATGATGAAGCGCTTGGCGTGTGCCACTGCTTCTTCATGCTTCTCCAGGAGCTTCGCATCGGTTGGCGTGGCCAAGACTTTCTCAGCATGCTCCCTCAGACTATATGCCTCCATGACTACCATGATACTGGCCTTCCAGACTACAAAGTTGGACCGACCGTCCAACTTATCCTGATCACGTAGTCCGTGAGGTGCCATCTGCTTAGCAAATCTGTTGGAACTAATCCTCCTCTCTATGTTAGAGACTTAGATCTAGTGTCCTTGGCGAGAAAGGCATCCTCTGCTCCCTCTGACAACTGACTTCCTCTCTTGGAAGTTTGACAAATTACAATGAATCAGCTCTCTTCGATCCTATGATCGATCTGCAGATTTCTTTTTCTGGAAATCCTCTGAGAAGTTGTTCTCCTCCTGCTCTTTGTCAACTAGTGCTCAGGTTAATTTCAACACCTTCAGAAATTTAACCCCACCAGCAACTATTGAAGCACTGCAACACTGTTTCCGGCACTCTGAATTAGCCACAGCTTCAGAACTGCGTCACCTTGGCTGGCCTCGGTGTGATAAGACAGTCCTAGCACTGTCTCTACGCTGCCTCTGCGCAATAAGTACGCGGGCCTGCGTGGAGACTGCGTCACTCTGGCCTTTGCATGGCTTTGCTCCCCTCTGCTGCTACGCTGTCCTTTCTGGTCCGGCTTTCTGCGGCTGCTGTTGCTTTCTCTGCTGCTTTCTGCAACAAAGATTCTTCAGTCTTCTTGCTGATGATTAAGCTAGATCTGCAATTGCTCTAATACCATGTGAAAATTTCTGAATATTACTTATGCAGAAACCCTGCTGTTAAATCTAGTTATACATTTCCTATTTAATCAAGTTATTAATATGAAATTTCAGCATTAACATCGAAGTAAACACATTAACAGTTCTTCATAGATATAGATCTAAAACTGAATACATGCACACAGACAAAGTGACACACAAGATTTTCTGGACAACTGTCCCTGGAAAAACCCAATGTGGGAAAACCAGTCTTCTGGCTGCTGGAGGGTTTATATTATTATGTAGAATCTAAGTACAACAAATCTGTGCACCTGACTGGTTAAACCGACAGAGAAATATAAGATCTGTAGCAATACCTCTGTTCCGGAGACAGAAAACTGGATTGATTGACACCCTCAAACGGGATTTACAAAACTCAACCCCTTTCAGCCTCTAGAAACCCCAATGCTGCTTTGAAGCCCTGTGCGTCAGCACTGCTAGCCTTCTGATGCCCCTGCGCTGCTCAGGAGAGGGTTGCGTAACCCCAGACTGGGTGACGCAGTCCTTACGCTACCTTGGTTGGCCCTGCGTAAGCCCTGATGGCCTCCTGCTGCCTCTACGCTGCTATTTTTGGGCCTGCGTAGTGGCTGAAACCCTCTGCGCTGCCCTTTCTGGGTCTGCGTAGCAGTTGAAACCCTCTGCGTTGTGTAGCCTCTGCTCCCTTTGCGTTGCTCCTTCTCTGCCTCTTGCTGACTCTTGGCTGTGGGATTAGTTCATCCCCTTAGCCAATACTACCCCTCGCTGTAGCTGAAACACTTCTGGAAATTCTTAGCAAACCACGCCCTAAAATTCCAGCTTAGTCTCAGTGCTCTGCCTCCGTGTGTGTTCTCCAACTGACCCCAAGCCTCTCCTTTATACTTTTCTCGTTGGGAAACCAACGACCATGATCTCATCTTGATTCGACGACTAAGATTAAAAGAAAGCTTGATCTGTGTGACTTAAGTCATTTCCATCACATGTTCAAATTAATTACCTTTAATATTTTAATTTTCCTAAGTTAGACTTAGGGTCCTTAATTAAAAATATTAATTAATTAATTTTCTCTCAAACTGGATTGAATTTCTCAAATCCCTTTCTGGGTCATGGAGATCTCATGTACTCTAGTCCCTCCACAAAGTTTGGGAGCTAGAGCACATCCAAAGCTACCCCAACACTCCACAAATCTCAACAGCTGTGATAGGCTTCAATCTTCCTGAAATGTATCCGAGATATAGTAGCCCAAAACAAAACTTGTAGTATTCCTCCTCCACGCTGTGAACACCTTTGGATTTCCTTAGTTATGCGAGGAGGGAGCAGACCCTTAAACAAAAATACATATATGCCTTTCCTTCTTTGTTAACCAACCTTCTTCTACGCACCAATTGCAGACCTATTCTCACACTTCTGCTTCAGAGTGGATCCAAATTCTTATGTCCATAATGAGGCTGCAACTCCTTTATATATAGGGACTATCTTCCTTCTCTAGGCCGACATGATAGAAGGTGTGTGAGCCGACTTCATCAAGGAGACCTTTTACCATGTTTGAGCTGACTTCAAGGGGCCTAATGACAAGGTCTTGGAGTATACTTTACTTCATTTACATGACTCTAATTATCTATATGACAAGACAACAAAATCCTAAAGACATAAAGAAGAAGTCTTTGACCTATAATAAAATATTCTTGCTCATGAAACTCATGATGCAAGCATTACAATAAATACATTTTATTTTATTTGTCTTTTCATTACATAAAATCATAATTGCATGTCATTATGAAGATCGAACCTAGTTACACTTTTCAATAGCTGGATCAAGAGAATCTTCTACTAATTCAACAAGGTAAAAAACCAAGGGTTCTTGGTTGCACTTGCAGGTTCACTCTGTCATGACAATGCATGGATTATTGATAGCGGAGCATCAAGGCACATGATAAGGGAAAGCAAACAACTTCACACCCTTTCAAAGGAACCATCTTCTCATGCAGTGGAATTGGGAGACAACAAAAGCTTATGCTATCAGAGGCATGGGATCAACTTCTTTGAAGCTGGAGAATGGAGCTAAGCTACATCTCAACAATATACTATATGTTTTGGTTTTTAAGTTCCTGTGGTTATCATCTTCTGAAGAGCTTCCCGGATTATCCACAGTATCAAGAAACATTTGTCGACATTTCGAATCCCAACGGGGATTCCATTGTCTTGAAGATGGATCCTCGTTGGGATTTGAAACGTCGACAAATGTTTCTTGACACTGTGGATAATCCGGGAAGCTCTTCAGAATACTATATGTTCTAGGTTTGAAAAGGAATTCACTTTCAATTCTTGCTTAGAAGATAAAGGGGATAGAGTTGCTTTTGTTGATAGAAAGGTTTTGGTTTGGGGAATAGATTCATGCATTGATAAAGCTAGGGTTATTGGAGTTCATGAAGGAAGTCTATATAGAATCATAACTCCATCATCTCAAGCCCTAGTTCATGTGGAAATCAATCCCATTGGGCTATGGCATAGAAGATATGTACATCTACACTAGAAGGTCATTCCCCCTCTTAATCAACTGGTAAATGGCATCCCCAATATGAAATAAGATCGTGAAGGAATTTGCAAGGGACTTGCTTTATGTAAGAGTACAAGGAAACCATTTACAATTAGTGAAACAAGGTCTAAAGAAGTATTAGACCTCATTCATTCAAATGTGTGTGGGCCTATGTCTGATAAATCACTTGGAGGTCATCTTTACTATGTGACATTTGTTATGAATATAATTCATAATGAATATAACAAATATAATTATTAAATAGTCAATTAAGGATTATGTAAGTAGTCATTAAGTTAGTGAAAGGGCATGTCTAAGAGACATGCCCAGTCATGAAAGGTCACCTGCGTAGGTATATAAGCAGGGCCTCATTGTAACTTTTTATTATCTATCTCATATCTTTTATAATATAATATTTGTATCATCATGGATATCTTTGTATTCCAAGTGTTCTGGAGTATTTAAGCTTGAGAAGGAACTTTGTTCGCTTCATTTGGTATCAAAGAAGTCGATCTTCTGGCCGCTCATCGCTGCATAGAGCTACGCTCCTTGATCCAAGTCTTTGACCATAAAAATTGTCAACCTTGTTGCCGCCGTGACTGAAGCGTTTCGCTATCAATCTTGGAGTTTCTCCATTTTCGCCACTAGGCCTTTGGCCATAATAAAAAAAAAGGGAAAAAACAAACCAGAGAATTTTTGAAAAGAAATATAAAAAAAGGGGAGAATAATTTATATAATAAAAAAGAGAAAGAAAAAAAAAGAGAGGAAGAAATATATATATATATATATATATATATATATATATAATAAAGGAGAGAAGGAAAGTTAACATAAAGGGGGAAATAAATTAAAATGAAAAAAAAAGATTTAAAAGAAAATAGTTCCAAAAGAAAAAAAAGAAAAGAAAAAAAGAGATATATATAAAGAAATACATATACGTACATACCAAGACAAATTAAAATTAAAAAGGAAAAAGAAATAAGGAAGAGTAGGTAAGGTTATTTTGATTATTCTTTCAGTGGTTTACATGCTCGTGGTTTTGGAAGCCCATGGTAATTGCCCATGGTATTTGCAAGGTAAAATAAGAAGTAAAGGAATAAAAAATTTCTTGTGAATGGTAAGTTTACTTTTACGTGGAGAAATACACATAAGTGGACATATATTTTATAGGTGAATATATGTGAATAGCCACGTTTCACTAGGGTTGTAACCTTTCAACAAAAAAAAGAGTTAAAAAAAAATCAATTGTTAAAAGAATATATATATATATATATATATATATTAATTTAATTAATTAAATTATTAAAAAAAATAAATTTAAGGAATAATAACCTCATTAAAAAGAAGAAGAGAAAGTTAGGAAGGGTTACCTTAAAAACCCTAAAAACTCAATTCAACAGACAAAATGAAATCAATCATTGATGAAAAGGAAATTAAATCCAATTCGAAAAGGAAAGAAGGAAGATTTCTTGAAAATTATAGTATTTTAACAAATACAAGATGAAGAAATTATTATCCATAAAACTTTGAGGACAGAGTTCTGAAGGAAGGGCCAATTCATAACAAATAAATAAATAAAAGTTGATATATTAAGTTGTGACGAAAGCAAATGAAGAAAACGGTGCGTGATTGAACTGAAGAAAAGTGTCAACTATAAGATTTGAGGACAAAGCTTTTGAAGGAAGGGGCAATGTTATGAATATAATTCATAACGAATATAACAAATATAATTATTAAATAGTCAATTAAGGATTATGTAAGTAGTCATTTAGTTAGTGAAAGGGCATGTCTAAGAGACATGCCCAGTCATGAAAGGTCATCTGCGTAGGTATATAAGCAGGGCCTCATTGTAACATTTTATCATCTATCTCATATCTTTTATAATATAATATTTGTATCCTCATGGATATCTTTGTATTCCAAGTGTTCTGGAGTATTTAAGCTTGAGAAGGAACTTTGTTCGCTTCAACATTCATTAATGATCACTCTAGAAAGACATGGTTCTACCTTCTCAAGTATTTGAGAAATTCAAGGAGTTTAGATCTGAAGTGGAGACCCTAAACGAAAGAAGAATAAAGATACTAATATCCGATAATGGTGGGGAATACACTTCTAAAGAATTGATTGCATATTGTAAAGAAGCAGGAATTAAGGGGGAGCTCATTGTTCCCTACAATCCCGAACAAGATGTAGTGGCCGAAAGGAAAAACAAGACAATTGAAGAACGTATACTAACAATAATCTTTGATTAAGACATACCAAAATTTCTATGGGGAGAAGCAACGATGACAACAATATATATACAAAATAGAAGTCCTCATAGAATTCTTGAAAATATGACACCTGAGGAAGCATTCACAGGAGAGAAGCCAAGTGTGGACCATCTCCGAATCTTTGTGTGTCTGGCCTATATCCACATTCCAAAGGTCAAACGGAATAAGCTAGATTCTACAAGCATTAAAGGGATCTTCGTTGGCTAGAATCTACATCAAGGAAGGAAGACATATTGAAGTAAGCAGGGGCGTTATATTTGATGAGAATCATGCCTACAAAAGATCCAAAGATATTCCTATTGATTCCAATGATGGAGACATACCAACATTCAAAGAAGAAGAACACCACGACAATCCTACTACAATTCAAGAAGAAGAAGAAGGACCAAGTGAGCCTATTCAACCTGTGATCATACCAAACACAAGGAAAAGGCCAAATTGGTTAAAAGCTACTCTTGAAGATGCTGAAGGGTATGGAGCTGCGAAAGGAACCTTTAGAGAAAGCAAAAGACCAAAAAGCTATTCTGGATATGTTGCATACATGACAAAACTAATAGAAGCTCAACCAACTACATTTGAAGACTTTGCTCATCAAGAAGTATGGAAGAAGACTATGCAGGAAGAATATCAATCCATCGTGAAGAATGAGGTTTGGAAATTGTTCCTAGACCTAGTGACAAATCAATTGTCACCTCTAAATGGATCTACAATATCAAGCAAGTTGTTGATGGAAGTATAAACAAGTAAAAAGTTAGATTCGTTGCAAGGGGTTTCTCTCAAAAGGAAGGCATAGATTATGAAGAAACCTTTGCACCTATTGCAAGGTATACTACTATAAGATCCATGGTTTCATTGGTTGCTGTAAAGGGATGGAATGTCCATCAAATGGATGTAAAAACAACATTTCTCAATGGGACGATCAATGCAGAAGTATACATTGAACAACCTGAAGGCTTTGAAGTAAATAGCAAAGACACTCATGTCTTTAGACTCAAGAAGGCCCTATATGGTTTGGAGGAAGCTCTTAGGGCATGGTATGCAAGAATGGATGCATACCTTTGAATTGGGTTTGTTAAGAGTTCTGCTGAGGCAAACCTCTACATCAAGGTTGTGGATAATGAGCCAGTCATTATTCTACTATATGTGGCTGATCTATTCATCACAGGTGTGGAGCGAAGGATTCAAGAATGTAAGAAGATGCTGGTATCCGAATTTGAGATGAAGGATCTGGGACTGATGCATTATTATCTAGGTCTGGAAGTATGGCATAAACCTGGGGAGATATATTTGGGGCAAGGAAAGTATATAATCAAGTTGTTGTAGAAATTTGGGATGATGGATTCCAAGCCCATGACTACTCATATGATCACCAATCTCAAGAAGTTGAGAAGCTCCGACTCAAGTCTCGTAGATCCTACCTCCTATCGTCAGTTGGTCGGTTCTCTGATGTATCTGGTAAACACTAGGCCAGATATATGTTTTGCTGTGAACATACTTAGTCAATTTTAGTTGGAGCCTCGTCATGATCATTGGATAGCTGCCAAGCATATATTGCGATTTCTTCCTGGCACTATACATCTCTGCCTAAAGTACAATAGCAAGGAATTCAAGCTTTCAGGTTTCATAGATTTTGATTAGGGTGGCAGTGAAACCGATGGAAGAAGCACTACAGGTGGATGCTTTAGTTTGGGGTCTGCTATGATCTCATGGATGAGTAGAAAGTAAGATCCATTTTCTTTGAGTAGTGCCGACACAGAGTGTGTGGTTGCATGTGAAGTAGGAAAGGAGGCAGTATGGTTGAGGAAACTTTTGACAATTTTGTTTGAGAAGTCTCTAAGTTCTACTATGATAAAATGTGACAATCAAAGTTGCATCAAGATGTCTGAAGATCCCGTGTTTCATGCTAGGACGAACCATATCAACAATAAGTTCCACTACATTAGGAGCTTGGTGCAGGATGGGATCATAAAGCTACAGTATGTCTCGACTGACAATCAGGTAGCTGATATACTAACAAAGTCTCTTCCTAATAAGAACTTTGAATACCTTAGAAGCATGCTTTGTTTAGTTGATATTGCTGATCTTATTGATGATGATAAAAGTTTGGAAGAGATTTGTTGAGGATTTGTGTTTGATACACATCGCCTGGGAGGACATCTGGCCGACACTGTGTTGATGTCTGGATCCTGAAGTAGGGAGGGTGGCGTTGGTCATGGAGTTCTGACCTCAGATACACACCTGGATCCCTAGGTTGATGGTTAGAAAGTAAGCCTGATGGTACCTAGAGAGGCTAAAAGCTTTAGTCCATCTTAGTCCCACCTGGATAGATTGCTTTGGTCAGGAATTTAGTCCGTGGCAACGTGAGTGCCTAAACTGTATGAGGACCTTGGATAGATTGCTCTGGTCAGAAATCTAGTCTATGGCATTGCGGTGCCTAAACTCTTCATGGTTCATATGTTTTGAGATCTTCCTTGTACTTCTATATAAACACTTCCTTGGTTAAGAGGGAGTGTTGAAGAATGTAATTAGGTTCGGTCTTCATAATTGTATTTGGGTCATTGTAAAAGATACTTATCAAAAGAATGAAAAATAATTTTATTAAAATTATTACAATGACTTATTAAATCATGGGTTTCATGCTTGGGTCATCATAAGTCCCCATTGTGGACTCTTAGGATTTATATTGAGCTTAGAGTCATTGTACATTTTATGAGACCCTTGTTAGGCTTTTGAATCATGTAAAAAGAATTATTTTTGAATCAAATATGAATTTTGTCACCTCCACACCAAGTCGGCCTTTACCTGATGAAGTCGGCCTACAAAGGAGAAATTCGACCCACAATAAGCTGATATATAGAAGTGCAGTTTGATCTTCTTGCTCACCAACTCAACAAGTTCGATATACAAGAAGTAGTGCAGGAAAAAGTGCGAAGTGTAGGAAGGAGAAGGAGAATTGCAGGATCAAATTTCTTGGGCTATTTTATCTCTCTCTCTCCTACGAATTTGCTAGGCAGTTGCAGGATCGAAGTACTGGCATTGCAGGATCGAATTTTGGTAGTTGCAAGAGGTCGAAGTTGCAGGGGTCGAAGTTGCTGGGGACGAAGTGCTGCTGCTGCATAGATTGAAGTTTTGCTGCTGTAAAGTCGAAGTTCTAGATCGAAGTTGCTAGAAGGAAGGGTTGACTTGGTGGTTGGAGGAAGTCTGTGTCTAGGTCGAAGAGTCTTGGATTATCTCAAGAAATACTATTGAAGGAAGAGATTTGATTGGGTTTTCCCCTAGATAGGAGTTTTGCCCTAACAGAGTGCTTACATCTTGTGTCTCTTGCTTTTGTGATATCCATACACACATAATTTGGTAATTGCTTGATGAAAGATAATATAACAAAGAAGTAAAATAAGCCAACATAATTTTCTTTACAAGTTACAATGTGCCCGAAGGGGTCTTCAACTTATGACAATGACTCTTTTGACTACTTAACCTAGGAAAAACCCTAGAAGCACTCAATGGGTGCTTGACCTATAAAATAAAAGGCCTTGAGCGTGAAACCCATGCTCCAAAAAATAACAATAATAATTTTCTTTCATTTTTCAATATACAAGAATCAAAAGTACATTTCATATTTATGAAGGCCGAACCTAGTTACACATTTTTCAACGCTCCCTCTTAAATAGGGAGGTATTCATAAATGGTACATGGACATTCTCAATCTGAAGAGACCTCATAAGAAGAGTCGGATTGGTAACCCATTTGTAGAACATCATATCAACCAACATTGTCATATATCAAGGCCTTGAATAACAACTCTATCTCTCCACAAGATCAGAGCACAATGCTGGCGAGACCAATGATTTATAGACACCATCATCATTGCCTCTCAAGGTACATGCCCCAGCCGGGTGTTCACATGGTTTGACCTTCCTTGGACTATTCTTATATTGGATAGCTAATCCATGACTACTCTTATCTCGGATGCCCTACCTCATCTTCAAAGAGCATTGAATGCCAGATGCTTACCCAATCCTCCATTATGTTTTCCCAAGTGAAGACAAGAATGATGTGCCTATCTCTCCCTCTCAACCAGGGAGGATATATCAACCAAACCAAGCTTGTCTCTCAAATACACAAGCTTCTTATTAGGAAGGGATTTTGTCAATATGTCAGCTACCTGCTCATCGGGCTGAAAATCTCTGATCTATGTGCACAGGGCTGAAGTGTATAAAGGCAAAAAATAAGTCTTCCAACTAAGGTATGTGGTCTCTCTCTTTGTTTAATCCTAGATGATGAGATTGTATGGCATATCAAAAGGCTATAAAAAAGCTTCTAGGAGAGATCTAGTTCTGTGATCAAAGATGCAGATAAATCATTGAGTTTGTAGAGTCTTGTGGCCCTCATTCTTTGAGGTGATGTCAGTGTCCTTTGTGACAGTAATGTATTGGATGGCAGTGACTTATATGAAGAATTACGGTGACCAATGACAATGATATACATAGCAGTGATACTTGTGCTTGTGACAGTAAGTGATATCAATGATAACTATGCTTATGGAAGTGACACTTATGCTCATAACAATGATATATATGGCAGTGATACCTATGCTTATGATGGCAGTGATTCCTATGCTTATGAATGTGATACTTGGGCAGAGATTCTTGTTCCTACAACAGTGATGTTTGGGTCGTGATTCATGCTCCATGTATGTTACTTGAGAATGAGATCTATGCTACTTACAATTATATGGAGGTAGCTCTATCATAAGTCTTGTGGAGGATCCTGTATGATCCAGGGATGACCCTAGATGTCCTATTGTGATTATTGTTGAAAGACTTGTGTCTCATTATAGATGTACTTTGTATCTCAGCTGAACATTGATTGAATAATAGAACAAGAAGAATTGATTATGGGTTTTCCCCCGTGTGGGGTTTTGCCCTGGTCTCTGACCAAGATCTTGGTGTCTCTATTGTGCATGGTTTTCTTCTATTGTTCCTTACTGTTCCACTGCATTGTTGATGATTAATGTTCTCTCTACATAATTGCTAATGATGACATGATGTTATGGGGTGAATGTAATGTCACAAATGTTGAAAATTTTAAAATTGCAATTATCTATAACAAATAACTATCTAGCCCTAATAAGTAATATTACACTCGTCACTGAGATGCCTCTCTCATTCTTGTGCTAATGTATGGTGTGTCCTCTTCTTCTCCTTAGCTTTGCTTTTATAACTTTTCATTGACCTAAATCCCTAACCCTAATCTCCGAAGTGATTGACGATCAAGATTAGATCTTGCTTCATTTGAGATCAAGGGCCGAGATTAAATCATAATCACTAAAATATATACTTCACTTTTTCTAATATTTAATTAGCTCAATAAGCCAACATAACAATTATGTGCTTTTCCTAAGGTAAAGCTTAGGCTAAGTTACAAATGCAACTTGCTGACACTAGAGAAAATGTCTAAGGAGACTTTGGGCCACTTTTGCATACTTAAGCACTTAGGCCTATGCAGAAGTACCTACCTGAGCTACAAACCTCAACATGTTTGGCATAGGCATATTGACTTCTCTCTATCAGATCAATACTATGAAGAGAGAAGTGCTATGAGGCTCTTAAGACTAAAGAGCTCTTTCATGCACAATCATCAACTTTCAAATTGCAAACCTTCCATGGAAAACTACCATGGTGCTATTAGTCCCTTAGGACCATAAAAGCTGTGTTACCATGTTAAGAAATAGAACTATCAAGATCTTGGCAGAAAAGGATTTAAGCCATTCCCAACATATGTATTCATCTCATGATATTAATTTATAGTACATGAAAATAGCCACCTCTAGACCTAGATCTCATTGATAACTCATTAGTGGATACTGACCATACCTCGTTAGTAGATAAAGATGACAACTCATAACAAGGTTATTTTGGACTTTGTGATGGTGTAGGGACTTACAGTCTAACATTTATAATGGTTGTCTAGGCTATATTAAAGTCATTTTATGACAGTTTAATTTATGCTTTATTGTTGTATTAAAATTACATTTAAGTCATTTTAGTTTTATGCATTTAGGGTTTATGTCATTCCTTTGTTATAGAAGGATGGTTTCTCTCTCCATATGATATCCTAGAAGTATTTCTCTCTTTTAAGTTCTCTCTTGTGTTCTTGCTTGGCTTCTTTGTGCATTTGGTTTCCATAATATCAGTTTATGGCTTACCATCCCTTTACCTTTTATTTGGGTGTCATTTCCAAGGGCCTTAATCCCTTATTCAGAAAAAGTAGATATGGTAAATTAGTGGAGTGTGGAGCCACAAATTATTGATCCCAAATATCAGTGAGGCAATGGCAATGAGCATCAAGAGATGCTGATCAGGTAAGCTTGGGGTCCATGAGAAATTTGTTGATGGCTATATTCAGGTTAACCTGTCAATACATGTGTTTTGAGAATGTGTTCTAGGAACAGGGAGATCAATCTTTAACATTAGAGTGCTATTTTATTTCATTTGTCTTTTCTTATAATTTTAAAGTTCTTTTATTTGGGTGTGATGTAGGACATTGTTATAGGAGAAGCATGTGCAGATCTTCGCAACCAGCTTGATATCTCCTATCCTGTTAACAATGGAATCATCCAAAACTGGGACGATATGGGCTACATTTGGGATCATGCATTTTACAATGAGTTGAAGGTAACTAATCCATATCTGATCAGTATGAACTAAAATGGTATATAGAAAATTTTGTTTTTCAGTTGTAATACTGTCATGCACATTCGCTAAGGTTAAAGTTTTGTCTGCATTGAAATATATTTTATTGTGAAATTTTTTGTATGGTTAGAATATACTTGTATGTTTTCTGCTTTTTCTCAGATAGTCAGTTGAATAGAACTCTTCTATATATCACAGTATATAAGACTGAATTTGTGGTAGTTGCAGATAGATCCGTCAGAGTGTAAAATTTTATTGACAGATCCACCTCTCAATCCTTCAAAGAACCGTGAAAAAATGGTAAGCTTTGAATTGTGTAATGTAGGTTCTTTTATGAGTTTCAACTTGGTTAAATTTCTACTTGTTTGAATATTGTGTCCTTTTTGTATTTTTGTATGGTTATAATGAGTTCTTTCTTGTTGCAGATTGAGACTATGTTTGAGAAGTACAACTTTGCGAGTGTCTTTATCCAAATTCAAGCTGTTCTGACATTGTATGCCCAAGGTGCTGTTTACTGTTTGATATTGAGGGTTGAAGTGTTCCATACACCACTAATATGTTTTTCTGTTAAACAATGACTCTCTTCAAGTCTCACAATGTGAATTTCATTATATTACACACACACACAAAGGGAACCCATCTTTTTATGATAGCAACCTGGAAATAAGCTCGACTGACCCTCACACAGTGCTATACAATATTTTGTCCAAAGGTTTACATCACCAATATTCAATATAATTAATAGCCATATCTCACAAACCCCACATTAGGGAGTAGCATGCTTGTGAAGCTTTGAATCTGGATAATCGTCATGACAACTACTCCAAGATGGCACTAGACCACAGCCTGACTGACCTGATGAAATCATATTTTATCAAAGCACATGATGTTTAATTATACTTCTCAAATAGGTAGATATGCATGTTATTTTATGTACCTTTTTAAAAAATGTGTGCAGGGTTATTGACTGGTCTTGTTGTAGACTCTGGAGATGGTGTGACCCATGTGGTGAGAAATTTTATTCCATGTTCTTGATAGTGCCCATAAAGGGCATTTGATATAGAATGTTTGGCTGTTCTTTCCTGCGTGTTATCAACCTGTGCTCTTTCGCAGGGATGTAAAATTTGGGAATTTTTTGACATACGTAAAGTGAATGTTGATGCTTGTTTTGAATTCACTTTTTTAGTTATTTCTCTGTTTGGCGTAAGTTTCAGTCCAACTGATGAAACTGTTTTGTTCACAATGCGTCATCAGGTGCCTGTCGTTGATGGCTATTCCTTTCCACATCTCACAAAACGTATGAATATAGCTGGACGTCACATTACCTCTTATCTTTTGGATCTTCTTCTTCGCCGTGGGTGAGTATTGCTCACATATTTGAAATTGTGTTAGCAAGTTATGTTTCAGCTGTGTGCTTATTTTCATAAATTGAAATTTGCTATAAGAATGCATGTTTTTCCAGGTATGCATTAAATAGAACTGCAGACTTTGAGACTGTCAGGGAAGTAAAGGAGCAACTCTGCTATGTTAGGTGATTTCCCTTTACGCTTTGGAATGTTCAGTTAAGAGTGGAATGTGTGTGATAGCCTGTGAGCATTTTGATACATAATGTAGTCTGTTATATGCTTGGGGAAATGGTTAATTGCATATTTAGAGTAACATAATCCAGTGGCTTTAGTGCAGCTATGACTACAAGCGGGAGTACCAGTTAGGACTTGAAACAACTATCCTGGTTAAGAATTATACAGTGAGTTCCTAAGAGCTTCATAGTTTTCAAGATATATTAGCATGGAGTTGTATAGAATGCTCTTCCCTTGGGTCTTGTTTTGATATTTATTTACATGCTTGTGCACCATCCATTAAACAGCTACTTATGATACGCCTTTCTGGTATTTTAGTAGTCATTGTATTTCTTTTTTCGTTTGTAACACCCACCTCCACCCACGGAGAATTTGAACCGGTGACCTATTCCAAGGAGTGCCTTAACAGTGCATCCGTTCACCATCAATCCAAAGGGCTGTTCGCAGTAGTCATTGTATTTCTATTGAGGGGATAATGCCTTTTTTCTTCTAATAAACTTATTGGGAATTATTCATTATCATTTATATGATTTTGATACTTTGTTCTATTTTCATTCTTTTTATTTATATGCTATTATATATAAATATTTCATAACACTTAATAGTGCCTAATAATAAATAAATTTAATAATACTTAAATTTGTCAAAAAAAGTGAAATAACTTCATTGAATTTCCATTTCTAACTTGATGCTTTCTGTGTTCAAGATTTAAAACTAGATAGCATGTCTAACATAACATTAAGTTATATAGTGATAGATACCTAGACAATTTAGAAGATTGATCTACTGGAATTTTCTTGTAGATAGGTTTTGTTGAACAAGTTATTCTTATCACAATGCTGTGGGTTGGGGTTATCTATTCCATTATAGTCACCCACCAAGGTATTGCAGCTGTGAAACCAACTACCTGGAATAATCTGTTTGCATGTGTGAGAATTAAGATGCATTGTGAGAGAGAAAACACGTATCTGGGGCATTTGAACCTTGTTGGGGAGAATATCACCAGCTCAGCTTAACTGTCAAACTAAGACCCCATTGACATTTTTCTTGTAGTCATTTATTTTGTTATCTTTATTTTTGCCAGATAATGATTATAAAATGTTATTTACGTTAGTTCCCAAAATTGCACATCTAAATATGAATCCCTTCGTGTCATTCAAAGCAATTTTAAAGCAAATAATGTGGGCTTCCGGTGTCACCACAGTGTCGCTCCTGTCATTTTAGAGCTAGTGCTTTTCCAGCTCAAGGGGTTATTACCTAAATGCTGCTACCTGATCTGCAAATTAGTGTTCGGAGAGTTTTGATGGACTGCCCCCAGGCCACTCCCAGGTTCAGCCAACTAGGCCCTCCATTTTAACAATTTGCATGCAAAACTTTGCATGGGAGGGCAACATATTCGACTTCATGAAAACACTCAGTGGATACTCCGTGAAAATACTCGGTGGATCTGATTCATTCAACTAGTAGGAATGGTTGGACCAATTGATTGAAATGAAACATTTATTTAAAAAGACATTTGTGTCTTAATATAAAATGAGAGATATACGATGTTTTTGCCATTGCATATCCAAATTGATGTAGATCTTGTTGGTGTAAATGCACACTTAGGGCCACATCCATACATAATTAGGTCTACATATGACCACTTTTCATCTACTAGACATTCCCTACCATTTGGGATCACTTTCTATTTTTAGTAAGTTTATTTTTAGCACGGAATGTCACCTAGGATGATGTGTGACAGTGATTGGGCGTTGACTGGGCAATGTCCATAGTTTCACAAACTGGAACCGGTAACCGACCCCGTCCACCTATCAAATCTGTTTTTAGAACTAGAAACAGAAAAGCCGAATTGGTCAGATTTCAATGATTCGGTCTTTACAAAAATATATGAAATAATTAATTTTTAATGAAAAAATGTTATGAATAAAATATAAATATATAAATAAAAATAAGGAATAATTAATTAAATAGTAACTAGTTAATCAAGGGGCATGTCCCTAAGGACATGACCATTCATGAAAGGGTACATGCCTTGGTATATAAAGCAGACCCTCATTTGTAACTCAATCATCTCACTTGTATTCAAATATTCTTATATAATATATTATCCGTCCCATGATGGGCATTTTTATATACCAGATCTTCTGCGTATTCTGTTGCATATACGAACTTTGTTCGTTACATAGGTATCAAAGCATTCCTTTGAGTATACGAACTTTGCTCGTAACAAAAAAATATTTTTAAGATTTAAAACCATGATTCCAAACCATTAGAGATAAAATATGCAAAGTTTATCCCTCTATATACCATGTAAGGGTGAATTTATGAAAATGGCACCGAGTGCAATACATATTAGCAACAAAATACTAATCAATGAGGCTCTAAATGGCCTCTAGAGTCCAAAACAATGCTACAAGCTACTTGGCCACTGGCCCACTACAAGTCTACATATTAGTGATCAACGCGATCACTCCTCATCAAACTCATTACCACTACTAGACATAGGATCATCAATAGGAGCTACATAAACATCATTTGGGTTCGAGTTTGAGGACACCTCAAACTCCTTTGCAACCTTAGTAGTAGTAGTAATATCAACAAAACTAGACCTAATAGAAGCACGAGTTGGCCGAGCTTCACTACTAGTTCTTCCCATTGGTTGTTTGCCTTTGCTTGATTCAACCATTGGTTCAAGTTCCATTGGCACTACTAGATTGCATTGGGATCAAGTCCCCCAAATCCAAATGAGATGTGTGAGGAAAATGAGAGGGGAGGTATGATTATAGTCTTGTAGGGGCTATTTTTGGAGGGAAACAACCCCTATTTTCCCAAAAAATTACTCATAGCCACCCTAAACAACTCTGTGTGGGTCTGTGGCCGCAGACGTGTGAGATGTCAATGACCCGACCAGGTTATCATGGAACCGGTTGGTTCATACTGGTTTGATACCAAACCAAGGTCTACCTTGGCCCAAACTGTAGTCATTGGCTAGTTTGACTTCCGAGTCTCATGAATCGGCCAGTTTAACCAGGTAGCAGTTCAACCTGGCCGAGTTTTGAAACTAGGGCAGTGACATGGCTATTTCCTACGCACTAGTGTGAATTAACTGTATTTGTCTATATACAGTTTTTGTCATAGTGTTAAAATGCAAATGATTGGTAGAGATAAATGAAAGTGCGTGGACAAAAGCCTAGCCTGAGCTCTACCACCTCATTATCCCTCACCTAGTTCTTAGGTAATGCACAAACTATGTACATAAAAGGAACTTTGATTATCCCAACCTTGATGAGCAATTAATTTCTTCATCTTTAAGGGGTCAATAATGAATAAGTAAAAGCTTGTACTCAAAGCTATATCTACAAAGAACAAGAAAAATCAATAAGGAAAAAGGTGCACAAGAGGGGTGGTGAAAATAGGCCGAGGAAAGGGGCAACTCAAGTCTCATGATTGCTCCCTCTTTATTATATAATGATGCTCAATGATGTTGAAATTTCACAGTTAGTACAAGACAATGACATCCTCCATGAAGTAAACCCTTACCATGTCATTGACCACTTACACACTTGTTGATTGATGGGTCAGGCTGTCATCCTAGTAAATGTTCCTCTCCTTAGGGTTGGAAACAACTAATAGGGCCTTCTGATAACGCTCCTTATCTAAGTGTGGTAACTTGTTTACAAATCATAAGCTAGAAAGACATTTGAAGATGATACTTGTGTAAAGTACTTTGATGCCTTTCACATTAAATATGGTCGACTCTGATACTCTTATGGTTCTTGCACTTTTGTTGTTGCTCTCACTTGATTCCATGAGTATGTTTTAGTTGCTTGCTTCCAGGTACATTTTCCATCCCTTGATAGATTAAATGATGCTTCTTAGCACTTTAGAGGGGACACCCAACTCCATTTGATAACTTCACTAGGCACTAGAGCTAGGATGTTGACTGCCTTTTGGGGAGCTTTGACCTTGGGATGTATCCAACATAGTTGATGGCACTCTCCTCTTCCTCCAAGAACTAAAATGTTGCACATTTGAGATAACATGTTGCATAGAGAGCTCATGTATCCTATAAATGACATGACGCCCCCAAGATGGCGTTGCACCTTCGTGATGGACGTTGCCTTATTTTTGGGATGGTTTGATGATGATGATGACTTGAGACCCCAGTGGAGGGGATGGTACATTGCTCTGCATGATGATGTCATGCCCTAGCTCCATGACATCCCCTTCATGTGGCTTGAATTGATGACCTAGATGATGTTGCTGATGACATCTTGTTGAGGGAGTGTTTGCTGGATTATTGGACACATTTTGATGACGATATGTGGATTTTGGAGTGAGGAGCACCTTCTTGAGTCATCCATGACACTTTTTGATGAGAAAGACACTTTTTGGAGGCCTTTTAGCTCACATGTTTGGGTTAAAAGAGGCTTGTTTTTATGTTGTATCATTGAATTAGCTATCTTTGGGTGTCAATTTGTGACCTATCCAGCTTGTAATCACATTTCATATTATTTTTAGGGTTTTTAGTCTATTTTTGGACTAAATCGACTTGGTTTCCCTCATATAACTATACGGAAGTCGATTTAGCTTGGATCATTGTCATAGTCACACTGAGAGTGTGCACTAGCTTGTCTCTAGATATGGAGCATTGAAAGAGCAAGAGGAAGTTGTCGTGGGGAGAATATTGTGATTGGATGGTTCTTTCTTTTGGGTGATAAATGGTGATTTTGTGCAAATTTATTGTAAATATTTTCTTCCATCTTGTGTTTGTTGTAGAATTAGGGTTTCATTGGAATTTTAATCAAGGTATTGTTGAAACTTTTAAGGATCTAACATATCTTTGAAAAGATTATCATCAAGTTTCTATTGAGGAACTTAGGTGTAGCTTCCTCTTACATTGTCTCCAATTTGATTGAAAGATGCTAGGGTTTGAGGAGTTGAGAAACTTAATGTTGAGATTTTGTATAGTTGGTGTAGTATCGGGGTGTGCTCTAGCCCTGAAATTTTGTGGAGGGGCTAAGACATACTTGAACTCCAAAACCTAGAAATTGTTTGGTGAAATTTCAGCTGGTGTTCAAGTTATTCAAATAATTAATTATTTTAATGGATTTCCTATGTCTAAACTTAGGAAAATTAAATCATTAAAGTGAATTAATTAACACGTGCTGAAATGTTCTAAAAGACACGGATCAAGGAGTCTTTTAATCTCAGCCATTGATGAGTGTTTTAATCTCGACCGTTGATAAGATGAATGGAAAACTATAAGAGAAAGGCTTGAGGGCCAGTTGGAGACACACACACAGTTGCAGAACTGAAAGACTGATCTGGAATTCTAGGGCAGGGTTTGCTAAGAATTTCCGGAGGAGTTTTCTGCACTGAGGGGATGATCTGATCCCAGAGCCAAGAGTCAGTAAGAGGCAGAGGAGCAACAAACAAGGACAACGCAGAGGAGCAGAGAGCAACAAACAAGGACAACGCAGAGGAGTAGAGAGCAACAACAACAATTACGCAATCACTATGCAGGCCAAGGAAAGGGCAGCGCTGCAGCTCCAAAGGGTTTCATAGTTACGCAGAGGGTCTCTAGGGCCAGCGTAAGGCCTGCGTCACCCTCTATGGGGTTACACAGTCCCTCCCTGGGTAGTGCAGTGGCACACAGAGCCTAGCAGGGCTGACGCTGGGGCTTCAAGGGCAGCATTGGGGTGTCTAGGACCAGATCCAGGCTGAGTCTTGTAAATCTTGTTTGAGGGTGTGGATCAGTCAAATATTTGGTCTTAGAACAACAGGCTAGCTGCAGATTTCTTTTATTCTCTATCGGATTTTCCAGATCTGGAACCTAGATTTACTGTACTCAAAATCTACTTAATAAAATAAACCCTCGTATCTGCTGCACTGGTTTTCCCTCTTTGGGTTTTTCCGGGGACTTATGTCCAAAAATCCATGTGTCACTTTGTTTGAATGAGCGTAGTATTCAGTAAATGATCTGCATGTGTAGACTATTAGTTGTGTTTACTTCGGTGTTTTCTGAATCTAATTTCTGAAGATAACTTGTATAATTTAATTCAAGTAGGAGAAGTAAACCATGATAATGCAGTAGATTTTTCACATGGTATCAGAGCGATAGCAGATCACGCTGAATATGCAGCAATTAGTTGAAGAATATTTTTTCTGAAGGATAGCAGCAGAAGCAACAGAGATCTGGAAGGGGTAATTTGACAGCAGGAGGACGCAGATCCAAGAAGGGACAACGCTGCAGATTCAGAAGGCCTTCAGGCTTACGCTGAGCCTTCCCAGGCCAGCGTAAGGATTGCGTCACCCAGTCTGGGGTTACGCAGTCCACTTCTGAGCAGCGCTGAGGTTGCGCTGGGCCAGTCAGTAAGACGCAATCCAATATTCCTTCTGTTGCAGAAAACCTTGCCAAGATGTGGAAGCAGTGCTTCAGATCTTCAACAATGCTAGTGTGGAGGAGATTCTGCCGGTGCAGAATTGTGCCTAGCTAAGTCAACAAATGCGGGAGGAAGACAACTACTCAGCAGATCTGAGCCAAACAGATCTGAGATTCGATCAGGAAGGTGATCGGAGAGTATTGTCCTATTATGTTTGGGTGAAAGATTTCCAGGAGGGAAATCATTAATCAGAGGGAGCAACTACTATAGAGGGTTTCTAATCACCAAGAACCCCAGATCCAACATTTTCAGTTGAGTGTTGCAACAGAAAGAGGGAGAGGAGTATCTGTTCTGACAGATCTGAGCAAGATGGCGAGATATGGACTGAGAGATCAGGATAGGTTGGACGACATGTCCAACTTTGTTATCTGGAGGGCCAGAATCCTGTCAGTTCTGGATGAGTATGGTCTCAAAGATCATGTAGAAAAAGTTCTAGCTGTACCAACTGATGCAAATCCTCTAAAGAAGTATGAAGAAAATCAAGCGCGGACTAAGCGTTTGATCATGGACGGAGTCAAAGACCACATCATACCTCATATTGCCGGAAAGAATACGACAAATGAGATGTGGGTAGCCTTGGACACGATGTATAAAGGAGGCTCTGTCCAACGAAGGATGCTTTTGGAAAATCAGATGCAGTAGTTCTAGATGATGAAGGGTGAAGAGATAGTTCCATTCCTCTTTAGACTTCAAACTATCCGGGATCAGTTGATTGCCGTGGGTGAAAATCCGGATAAAGGGCTCTTAGTGAGGACAACCCTAAATGCAGTCTTGGAAGTTTGGGAAACGTTTGTCTAGAGCATTTTGGGAAGGGCAACGTTACCATCATGGGCAGACGTGGGCTATCCTCCGCCGAGAGGAGATAAGGAGGATCACGAAGAAGCAGAATATCAGTGGTGGAAGCGGTTTAGCCAGAGTGAAGAAAGAAGAGGAGGATGATGCAACCCTTGCATCAAAGGAAAGGAAGCAACAAGGGAAGAAGAAGAGGGACCTTTCCAAGGTTCGGTGCTTTAACTCTGGCGATCTTGGACACTTCGACAACACTTGTCCTAAGAAGAAGGACAAAGGATCTTCTGATTCCAAGGCTGCAACAACAAAGGATGATGGTTCTGATGATGATGCAACCATGAGTGCTCATGTGCCTCGAGAGAAGAGGTGGGGTGACATGGGTCTGTAGAGCATCTACAGACAGTGTGGCGGGATCCATGAGTCAGCCCTACTCTTGGATCACATATGAGCTACGGGAGCCTTAAGACGGTAGCAGGATTAGTCAGGAGATTGTTGCAGAAGGTCATAGTGAAGCAAAGGGAAGTGATGGAGAGCTGAAGAGGGAGCAGCGTAATGCAGAGGCAACAACAACGTGGAGGAAGCAACGCAGAGGGGTTGATGGGACTTAGCAGCGCAGAGAGGCTATGCTCACGCAGTGCAGTGTTGCAGCGTAATAGTGGCTTCAGGAGGACAACGTAAATCAACAGCCAGGGAGCTTCAATGATAGATGCAGATTGACTTATCTGTCAAACAATTGCTTACTTCTTGGCAACTGAGTTGCAATGCAGTAGTTAGCAGTGGCAGTGCTATGGGCAGCATGATGCAGCAAGTTGAGAGGAAGCTGCAGTATAGATGTGGCAGTGGCATGGGCAATAGTACATAGAGCAGCAGTGTAGTGGATGGAGGGCTGCAGAACAAGCATCAACAACATAGAATCCAACTTCAAGATCTTGTAGTGCATGGTGTGGATGCAGTGCTAGAGCACACTCTGTGCTAAGAGGGAGTGTTGAGATTTTGTATAGTTGGTGTAGCATCGGGTGTGCTCTAGCCCTGAAATTTTGTGGAGGGGCTAAGACATACTTGAACTCCAAAACCCAGAAAGTGTTTGGTGATAATTCAGCTGGTTCCAAGTTATTCAAATAATTAATTATTTTAAATGGATTTCCTAAGTCTAAACCTAGGAAACTTAAATAATTAAAGTGAATTAATTAACACACGTGCTGAATGGTTCTAAAAGACATGGATCAAGCAGTGTTTTAATCTCAGCCGTTGATGAGTTTTTTAATCTCGACCGTTGATGAGATGAATGAAAAAGTATAAGAGAAAGGCTTGAGGGTCAGTTGGAGACACACACATAGTTGCAGAATTGAGAGACTGATCTAGAATTTTAGGGCAGGGTTTGCTAAGAATTTCCGTAGGTATTTTCTGTAATGAGGGGTAGTATTGGCTGAGGGGATGATCTGATCCTGGAGCCAAGAGTCAGTAAGAGGCAGAGGAGCAGCAAACAAGGACATCGTAGAGGAGCAGAGAGCAGCAACAACAACTATGCAGGTGCTACGCAGGCCAAGGAAAGGGTAGCGCTGCAGCTCCAAAGGGTTTCAGAATTACGCAGAGGGTCTCCAGGGCCA
Source organism: Pinus albicaulis (assembly GCA_034641835.2). NCBI lineage: Eukaryota > Viridiplantae > Streptophyta > Pinopsida > Pinales > Pinaceae > Pinus > Pinus albicaulis. Next base: position 1,498,700,511 of record CM076581.1, read on the forward strand.
GTGTAAGGCCTGCGTTACCCTCTCTGGGGTTACGCAGTCCCTCTTTGTGCAGCGCAGTGGCACACAGAGCCTAGTAGGGCTGACGCTGGGGCTTTAGGGGCAGCGTTGGGTTGTTTAGGACCAGATCTGGGCTGAGTCTTGTAAATCCTATTTGAGGGTGTGGATCAGTAAGATATTTGGTCTTATAACAACAGGTTAGCTGTAGATTTCTTTTATTCTCTGTCGGGTTTTCCAGATTTGGAACCCAGATTTACTATACTCAGAATCTACTTAATAAAATAAACCCTCATATCTACTGCACCGATTTTCCTGCTTTGGGTTTTTCCGGGGACTTATGTCCAAAAATCCATGTGTCATTTTGTTTGAATGAGCATAGTATTAAGTAAATGATCTGCATGTGTAGACTGTTAGTTGTGTTTACTTCAAAATTTTCTGAATCTGATTTCTGAAGATAACTTATATAATTTAAATCAAGTAGGAGAAGTAAACCATGATATCGTTCAAAATTTTCTGAATCTGATTTCTGAAGATAACTTATATAATTTAAATCAAGTAGGAGAAGTAAACCATGATACTGCAGTAGAATTTTCACACTTAATTGTAGCTTTCTCTCTCTCTCACTTGAATTGCTTCTGTTAGCACTCCATCGGTTGTCCGAAGGCTGAGAAGGAGACCAACAAAGGTAACCACAAACCACTTTGACCTAGTAGCTAGCCCTACTAGGCTGGAGAGGGCTCTGTCCATGAGATCACAACCAAATTGACTGGGTAATGAAGATTTTAGGCTAGGTATAGTAGGCTCTAGGGTTTGATTGATTTGGATTTGGTGCTAGATGGTAAATTAGGTCTAGGAAAAACTAGGTTAGGGCACTGAAAATTAGACTTGCAGAGATGTGATGGGGCAAGGTAGGCACACACCGTAGCACTTTAAGGTATCTTGGTGAGTGTGAGAGACTGCTAGGGTTTCAAAACGAGCATAGGAATTATGAATTCGTTTATATCAGAGGAAAGTGAAACATAACTGTGATAATTTCTCCAAAACAGAGCATCAAAATACTGAATTCTGCTTATCAACTTAGAGATCAATCACATTAAGATATGAACATGAATATGGAAGGCATCATACATTCAAACATAAGAGGCAACACTGCTAAAACACATACCACATGAATCCCACCACAATAGCTACAACTCTGTCTATTAGTTCCTGCCAAAATGACTAAATACACTAGTTCAAAGATCAATTCTACAACATCCAACCCTTGTAATGATAAAGGAAATGAAAGATATAGACCAAAACAGACTTCTCCCACTCTCAGGGGTCGAATCCATGACTTGTGGAGCTGTTCCCCAAAATCCTCAATTGGAATCCTAATGACTAGGGAGGTCAACAAACTCTCCCTATTTTGATGAAACTGATTTATTTGACCCAAAAATACAATTTTACTTGATGTATCTACCTCTAGTAACTATAAAAGACACAATTACATTTGATTTACACATTTACATCAGTAAATCTTCATGAAATTCATCAACCAATTCAGAAAAACTCAAAATTCTGAAGATAACAAGCAACTGGAAAAAGCACAGTGTAATATTCCTAATTAGCATTGCTAATTGGAATATTTCATTTTTGTTTAATTTTGCCGCTTTAGCTAAAAATAATAAATAAAGTGAGAAATAAGGGGGGTCATCTCACTTTATAAAATAAAGTGCTTTCCTAGTTGATGGACGTTGTAACTTAAAGGGGTGGCCTTGGGAGTCCACACGCATATGAGGGGAGGCCTCACGCTGACCCTAAGGTAACTGCGCAGGCCAAGGAGGGTGAAGGACGCAGTTAGGGTTTTGGAGGGAGTTTAGCACTATAAAAGGTGGGGTTTCCACTCCATTTGGCATTGTTGATATGATATTGATATTGAGAGCTAGACTTCTGTCTACTTCAGCACGCCGGTTGTTTAGTTGGTCTGCAGCACTGTTTAGTGCGAACTCAGTGTCTCCGGTCGAAGATCTCACCCTTGGCTCCGGGGGACTTCGAGTGCCTGCTCGAGCAAGGTTTTTCCTTCAGTTTCAGTGGTGATTTGCAGTGGTTTTCTGGTGGACGTTTTGCAGAGGAGTTGCCCCTTTTTGTGACTGCACAGTCTAGGAGAGAGGACGCAGTCCCAGCTAGGGAGGACACAGTTTTGTTGAGCAGGGTTGTTATGTGGGGATTTGGCAGTGATTACAACATTTTCCAGCCCTGAGAAGTTTTGCTATTTCATCCGGAGGATTTGCAGGTGGATTCAGCCCTTTTTCCCAGCGTTTTCCTGGGCTTCTGCGCTGTCACTGGGAGAGACAGCGTTTTCTCTGGAGAGAGTTTATTTGGTGCATTTTCGGAGGTGGAGCATTTGCTTCACGATTTCTGGGTTTTGTCCGGAGGGTTGAGTTCAGCTAGCCTTCCAGTTTTCAGCTCATTCCAGTCAGGGGATCAGCCCCTAGTTCCAGTGCATTGCAGCAGCAGTTTTCTACGGCAGTTTCTCCAGTCAGCTAGGACGCAGTCTCTGTTGCAGCCATTTCTTCTTCTGAGAGAGTCTCCACTTGCCTAGGGCAAGGATAGGTGCACTCATTCTGATTATCTTGTACCCATATACATATATTCTCAGATTAATAAAATGGCTTAATGTTCTGGCATTTTATGTGTATTTGTTCCATTTCCTAGTTCCGGCATTTTGTTCTATATATCTGCTTGTTGTTTTTCTGGGTATTACTGGTTATTTCCCGTTGGGGATATTACACACAGTGTGAGTGCAAAAAGCGTAGCGTGCCCCTGAGAAAAGCGCAGTGTGACCTTCAAGCTAACTTTTTACTGCCTTGCTAAAGTCCAAATTGAGCTCAAGATAGCTCATTGGAACGCCGTTCTTGTCTAGTTGTCCAAAATGTCCTTAAGCACTGAAAATGGAGTTAAGCCCTTGAAAAACCACTTTTTCCAAAACTGGTCAAAAAGCACAGCGTCTGGCTGAAAACATTGGTGACTTAAACAGGACATTGTACAATCATAAAAATAGGCTGTGAAGATGTGAATGGATCTCTCATTCTGTAATACCTGTGTCAAATCTGAAGTAGGTTATTGTAGTTTGATATCTTAGGAACAAAAACCTCCTCCAGTTTCCCAAAATTTATCTTTGTTTGGCCACAATATGTTCTGCAAAAAGATGGCTAAACAAGATATTTTTAGAAAATGTGCCTTCAAGGATTTTTTCAAATTTCCCAAATTTTCTCCAAATTTACTCAAAATTGCTCCAAAGATGCCAAATAAGGTGTATCATGCTATCATGGATGTATCAACAAGTATGTCCAACTTACCCTTCTCATTTTGACAAATTAGGGTTTCCTTTGTATTGTGATTTCAAGTAGGGTTTGTACTGCTCAAGGTCTAGGTTCATGCCTTTGAACCAATACGGACCATGGTTTAGTATCCCTGTAGCATGAGATATGGTATCTACTGAGAATACGAAATCAACATCTGCAATGATGGCCTTTTCTCCTTTCAAAGTGGTGGCAAACATGTCTGTGAGCTGCTCATGAAAACCTACCTCCTCCACTCTTTGACAAAACCCTAACGAATTGACATCTTTAAAGCACTTTTTGATGAATGGTGAGGAGGTGATTTCATTATGGTTGGAGGGCTCAAACCTCAATATCTTTCCCCCTTTGTTGTATTTTCTTTTCTCTGATGGTGATGAATTAGCTTCCATGATGAAACCCTAGATGATAGGAGGGCAAAACAGGGAAGGGAGTAAAGGGATAAAATGAGAGAGTTAGGGAAGGGGGATGGGAGTAGGAAAATTTAGGGAGATGGGCAGGGATGTTAGGGACCTTAAGGAAATGGGGGGAGATTAAAAGGACGAGGGAATATGGATAGGGAATTTTTACAAAGGCCTATACTCTTCGCTGCCCAAAAAACACAGCGAGTAGGGATAGGGTTTTGGGGATAGGTCTTAGGGAATGAAAGTGAGAGGGGCTTAGGGTTTTAGGGATGTATTTGGGTGTGTAGGAGGTTAGGGTATGGCAGGAGAGAGATTCTAGGGTTTGCAAATTAGAAAAACATATCCTTCAAGAAAAACCTAGTGTAGGAATAAATTGGCAAGTTTTCCACCATAGGAATGAAGACACTGAGTGAAAGAGGGTGTGAAGTGGCTCAACTTACTTGTTTTACCCTTGTGAAAGCTTGTGCTAAGCTTGGAGACCTTCTGCAATTTAGAAGCCTTTTAAGACAAAGTGTAGCACCTCCGCAAAAAGCGCAGTGCCAGAAGGAAAAGCGCAGCGTATCCCTGAGAAAAGTGCAACCTGAGATTGCAGACCACTTTTGGAGGCCTTCCTAAACTCCAAATTGAGCTCATGATAGCTCATTGGAAAAATCTATCTGTCTGCTACACAATGGATCCATCAAGCATTGAAAATGATCAAGTATAGCCCGTCAAAAGTCAATTCTCCCCAGACTGGTCAAAAAGCGCAATGTGTCCCTGAGAAAAGCGCAAGGTGAAGTTGCAGGTCACTTTTGGAGGCCTTCCTGAACTCCAAATTGAGCGCATGATAGCTCATTGGAAAACTACTTCTATCTAGTTATCATTTGACTCATCAAGCAGGTCATTTGGACACTCTATGACAGAGAAAATGCATTTTTCCCAAGAGTACTCCAGAAGTATAGCAACTCTCCTGTAGCAACTATATTTTGGGCATTTCTTTGGAACATTGAATCTTTTTGAAACCTTGAACTGCAGCTTTTAAGAACATAAAGTACTTATTACATATAGAAACATAAAATTACATTTTCGAAATCAAAATTTAGTGAAGAAAATTGGCTATTACCACTCCAATTGCCGGATTTTATGCATGAAATGAGAGTTTTGGTGACCTTGAAACCCTAATGACTTAATGGAGACACAAAATTGAATGAAATCATGGTGATGATGACTGAAATGATGATGACAATCTATGAATAATGATACAGTCAGCTGAGTGATGACATGGACCAACAATTTAGAAATTTTGCAAGGAGTGGAAAATAGTCCTAAACCTAATACCCAGTGACCAAATTTTTGCTTGAAGACCTAATGAAATGACAAAAAATTGACTATGGGACCCTAACAAAACATGATAAGGGTCCATTTGATCATTGGTGATAGGATGCAAAGACTGCCACTAACAACTTCCATCAGTCCTCTTCCATAGGTTTTAGCCTTTAGACTCCACTAGCCCTTGATTGAGAAAGGCGCAAGTCCACTCTTGTGTCAATCCCATAAAAATAAAACCTTAATTTCTTTTTTGTTTTCTAGGGTAAATTAGTGTTGGGTTATGACAAAACTTGCACTTTTCAACTTTATTTACCTTAGGCCTTATAGTTCTAAGGTTAGACTTTGCATGCATCAAATTGAAAAGTATCAATATTGTTTTTCATGCATTGTCAACCATTAACTAGGGCTTGTTCCTGCTGAAACTAGTAGGGGCTCTAAAAGGGGGGTCCTTGGAGGGCTACTACCAGATTAAGGGCAACAATGGAGCAATAGCCTAATGTCACCTTGGCTAAGGTTCCCTACTCTTTACAAACTTTCACCGATGGGAGGAGACCCTATATAATAAGGACCAAAAAATAAGTAGATCAATGATAGGGTGAGGGGTGATCCTAGGGGCCTATTCATGAGAGAGGCTCAGATATATAGCTTGCTTGCTTTGGAAGGCAAGGTTGAAGGCTCTCAAGGAAGGGCTCAAGGGGAATTTCAAGGTTAAGGTTTAGGGAATGTATCTTATAATGGAGACCCTTAAACCCTAAAATTCTTGTAGAGGCTTGGATTCCAAGTGGTCTTTGAAGAATTACTCTTAATGGCTTGTGGGACCATACATGACCAAGTGGACTTGGGGTGTAGGTCAAGGGGGGAGGGTTTAGCAATCAGTGATGTACTTGACCTATTCTGGAGGGAAAAGGGACCAAAGAGTGAATTTTCAATACAAGACAAGGTGAGGATCCCAATGAGGTCTTTAGCCTAAGGAAACCAAGGGCAATATTGATATTGGGGCTAGGGCTTGAGGTATCTCACAATCCCACTGTCGGAATTGCTTCAAAACTGGAGGAGAAACCCCAACACAAAGGATGCCAAGAGATCAAACTTTTCCAGTGGGTGGTTTGCAAGATAAATGATGTCCTAGGAGACCTAGAGGGCTAGGCCTAGAAAAGAGAAGGTGAGAGAAGGAAAATAATTTGAGGTGATCACCTTTATGGTGGACCAGTGCCTAGTCCTTTGGGGAGATTTGGAGTCGAGTAATTATGACCATGGAAATTCAATTTTCTATGTCAAGGAGGCCTCAAAGACAACTTCGCATAACATTAGGGCAAAAACAAAAGCAACTTCAAGAACTTTATACTTCGTTTTGCAAATAGATGGCTTATCAAGATGAATTTCAGTGAGGAAGCATCTCTAGGAACATTCTTTCATAATACGTGGCCCATACATGAAGCATCACTATCTAGAAACCGAATTTCCACAATTTCATATAAATGGATGCAATAAATTAGCCCTAGTATAGCGAAATCCCAGCAACAATGTATGTGACAAAATATAAAGAGAAAGTAGCATTAAATTGTACTTACATGTATTAAAATTTAAGAGTATATCCAAACATCAAAACTTTGCCATTCAAGAAGCTCCAAGACGAGAAAATAATCCAAACATCAAAATTCGTTCCATGCTCCAAAAATTCGTCCTCCAAGAAGGATAACGAAGTTTTCTAAAGAGATACAAGTCCAACCAAGTGATGATGCTAAAATGAATTCACATCACTTGTATTTATACACTTCTAATGAGTTCGATTTAGCTAATTAGGCCTACATTAGCCCCTAAAATAAAATAATGTGCAAAATAACTAACTTTTGGTGACAATCCCACCAAACTAGCTCATAAACAAAGAATAAGCTTCTCAAGAGGTCGAATGATGAATAATACATGTCGTTGGGCCTTCCAAGAAGCTTGATGAAGTCCATAAGTGCCATAATGATGAATAGGACTCCCAAAAGTAGTGGACAAGGGGTTGGCCCCTTGTTTTCCAAATAATAAACTTGTGGTGCTCCCAATGGGTGTGGGGGGTGTTGGAAAGTGCAACTAGGTTTAGTCTTCATAATGACTAAGTAATTATGAATTTATGTAATGAAGAAGGCAAAGATAATAAAATGTATTTTGTAATGCTTGCTTCATGGGTTTCATGAGCAAGGAGTTTTTATTATAGGTCAAAGACTTCTTCTTGATGTCTTTATGGGTTTGTCATCTTGTCATAAATGTATAATTTAGAGTCATGTATACGAAGTGTTGTTACACCTGCAATGGACAATTATTGATGTAAAAAGTATGCCTCAAGACCTTGTCAATATGCTCATGGAAGTCGACTCAAATGTGATGCATAAGTCTGCCTAGAAAATGTTGGAAGAAGTTGACTCACCTCATAGAAGTCATGTTGGCCTAGAAGACATGAGACAATCCGTATATATAGGTCTGCGGTTTGATTATACATATGCATCAGGCATATCAGTCATCTCTGAAATAAAAGGTGTGGATCTCAATGCGAAGGTGTGAAGGGTAATACAGAAAAGAGGAAGGCTACAAACAAGTGTGTAAGGGTCTCCACAGTTTCGAGCAAAGTCTGTCATCTCATCTCTGTAATCTCAGCAAAGGCTATTTCAAGACTACTTCAGTTTGGACAAGGACTATAACCAAGTGCAAAAGGGTGTTGGAAGGAGACCGAAGGGAGGAGACTCTTGGATCGAAGAAAGCAGATTGTTGAAGGCCGAAAGGACTGTATCAAGGGCTACGGAATAGAGACCGAGTCTCTAGGTGATAGATAGTGCGAGAAAGAAGGATTGAAGTATGAAGGTTGCGGATGAAGTGCACTCTATCCTAGGGCTGGTGCAAAAGAGTGCAGAAAGGAAGATCAACATAAGGAGCCTAAAAGGAATAGCGACAAGGTCTTGGAGGCATGCTGGTGTCAAGGGTCTCTGTCATGGTTATGGTACTTGTTAATTGAAGTTCTATAAGAAGAATTACTTTCGGGTTTTCCATTCCAAGAGGGAGAGGTTTTGGCCCTTGCTTGAAGAGCCTAAAACTTTGTGTCTCTTGTGTTTTGAGAATTGACTTGATGAAAGACAAAGTAAGTTAACAAAGATAAGATATAAGTAAGAAGAACATAACAAGTTCACAAGTAATTATCAAGAAGAGAAATTGAATTAAACCCCCTAATTTATCAACATGGTATCAAAGCTATGGTGCTGAAGGCAAAGAAGGGCAGTTTAGCAAGAAGACGTAAGGATCAAAGCTTCAAGGAAGTCATCAAGGATCTAAGAAGATCTTCACTCTTTCAAGAAGAGGTAGTTTGTAGAAATTGGAAAGCCATCTCAAGAAGATCAAGGACCTATACATCAAGGAGGATACTGTGTAGAAGCCATCATCATCAACAACTATTTGGTGTTGAAATCAAATCAACATTGTTGGAAACATCATCAAGCCACATTGATCATCATTATCATCAAGGATTCAAGGTGATTTAGCTCTCTTTACATCTCTTGAAAAAGCCAATCTAAGAAGGAGCTTCTACTACTATCTATATCATCATCAACAAGGACGCTGGTTGTAGAAGAAAAGAACCTTTTCAAGTAAGTATATTTATGACTTCATTTGAAACTGTAAAAAATGTCTTTTTGCTAAGAAAGCAACAAATTGGTTGGGGTTTCAAACTTTCTTGCATGGAAGAAAAGGACAGATCTAAATCTTATTGAGAATGAAGTCATGGACTACATCAAAGGGTCTGCAACTAGACACTCAAGCACATGCCAAATACATGACGGGAGACATAAGAGCCCAGAGGATTATTATAGAATCCATAAAGGACTCTCTTATCCCATATGTATCAAAACTAGAATCTTCAAAAGAAATATATGAAAATTGGTGGAGTTGTTCTCGAAATTTGGAGAAGTAATGTCTGATAGAGGAATGACTACAGTGGCACTGAATGCTCTATTAGAAGTATGGGGAAATTTCACTTCAAGTATCTTTGGGAAGAAAGAAGCAACACGATTCCAGGATCTATGGTCTTGTAATATCCCCAAATGGGGGTTAACAGTAAATAAAGTGCAAATAGACAACAACTACAAAAAAATGGAAAACGCCATTGAAAATACATGAACTGAAGCCAAAATCCAATGCTGAGCCATTTTATTAAAATGCTTGAAAAGAGTACAATATGGTGCTTAGAAGGATAGCACTTGGGCCTGCTCAAGGTAGGCTAAAGAGCAACTCTAATCCTAGCAAATCATCTACTGAAGTATGCGCTGCATGGCTCTCCAACTGCGCTGCTCAGTCCTGGAATTTGTTACTGCTGCCTGGTTTCAGAATGTTGGTTGCCCTAGCTCTTGTGCTCAGAAAATTCTGGGAATTGGTCTCCGGACTCCTCTCAATAAACCCACAAAAACCCACGAAGGAATTGGCCAAATGTTGAGCTTGAAATTTTGACCCAATTTTCCTAGCTCCTCTAACTGCTGGCTGAGTTCGGATCTCTGTTTGGCACCTCAAATATACCTAGAAATTTCTGCCAAATTAATCTTGGCTTCTCCTCAAATAATCCAGAAAAACCCAGAAAGGGTTCGCCCAAATCTTAACCTCGGAAATTGGCCCTCTTGGGCTTGTCTCAATAAACTACTGGGGAAATCGAACCACTAGAAGGGACTGCTGGAAAATGCCTCCGGAATGCTAAAATAATCCCTGGTAGGAATAACCTCCCCTCCAAATCTCCTGGTGTGAATTCCCTTCTCTCCAACCTCCCGACACAAACTCCACACTACACTGCGTCCTCCACTACGCAGTTTGCTCCTCCTCTGCGCAGTCCAAAAATGGCTATGCTTCCTCCTGATGTTGTTGATGGAAAATCCCTTCACAAAAGGTGGAACTCCTCTCCTGAGCGGGCACTCGAAATCCCCCGAGGCAGAGGTTGAGATCTTCGCTTGAAGATCTCATGTGCTAAACAGCGCTGCAGACTTGGCTCTCCGGCTCAAGCATGCTTTGTCAAAATGACAAGAAGAAAATAGCTGAATGAATGAATGCCGAATGAGCCTTCCCTTCTTCCTTTTATCCATTGAGACCCAATGTATGCCTTGGGTCCCACCTTGACCTGCGCTGCCTCTCCTTGGCCAATCACGTGCTGCCTTCCTCTAGCCAATCTCACGCTGTCCTTTTCGTGCCTCTTCTACAGTGCCACCTAAAGCCAACTCGACCCCACCACTAGAGCCTCAATTTTTCCCTTAGGGACTTTAGGAAAAGACTTTATTTGGCCTAATTATTAATTGTGGCCCCCCTACCCACTTTATTTCCACCCAACATTAGGATTTGCCAAAATTAATCCAAATTAATATCTTAATTAGCTGACTGATAATTTGGGGATATTACAGTCCTCCCTGCAAAAAATTGCTTGTTCTCAAGCAATGGCTGAACAAGCATCCTCTCTAGTTGACGCTCCCCACTGTCACTACGAAGTTGTGCCAGGGTCCCAAATGCGCCATTGAATCATCCTTGACCTCTGCATCCCTTGGATATGAAGGGATCCCTCGATACCTGGATCCCAAGCCATCATGTCCAACATGAAGCTCCCCCTGCTCCACTCACCATCCTGCCAGGAACAAGTAGCAGAAGCCCTCTGAACATCATCAGTGAGTAGGGAATCATGGTAATGTGGCACTATGCCCAACTCCTCATGAAGTTTCCCTACCAAGTAGTCCATCCCACGCACTCCAAGAGTAAACCCTTGAAGATACTGCCTAATCCCTGCAGAGATAGCGTCTCGCTCACTCGAGCCCCTCCTGTTATCATCCCGCTGACCAACTTGCCATACTAATGAAGTCCCCCACTCCATCAGTGACTTGCTAAAGCCCAATGGAAGATCTACATGATCTCCCTATGTAGTATACTGCTCACCCCTAGAGGTTATCGAGCTGTTATAGAGGTTATACTGCTCTCTGCTGCTAATCTCGTGGAGGTGCCACCATGCTCTCGCTGCGCCACTCTGACTATGAGATAACCCCCATCGTGCAAAAACTGTATCCCTCTCTCCTGGGGCCTTGTGGCGAAAAATTTGTGAAGGCAAAGCTCATCCTGCCTGGGCATCTCCATGATGCTGATATCTACCCCTCCACTGCTGATCATGACCCTGAGCAACAACATGATAAGTCTGCCTCGCCATGCAATGGAGGTCTCAGTGCTCCCCCACGTGTCAAACCCAAGGTGGACTGGATCATCGTCTGCTCTATCCCTGCTCATCACAAAGTGGAGTGATCCACGTGCCAAACAGACCCCTGGATTCCCCAACCATACTGGGAGCTCACAACTCCCGCCCCCTGCGGGATGTCGCTGCGTAGCTCTGCTACCTGCTAGAACCCATCTGGCCCTCATCTCTGACCCCTGTCTGTATCCCCTGGGTGGACCCCAAGTATCAGGAGTCTGTCCTACGCATGCGTACTTGCCCTGCTCCTACCAGATTACGTTGTGATATCCGCTATCCCAACTCCTGCTAATGCACCTAGATATTGCTCAGAGTCTGGGTACCCTCCTGTAGGTGAAGTCTACCATCCACCATCCCTCAAATGTGAGCCTAGGGGTGGAACATATGCTACCTTGGCAATCAACCATGCCATCCCTAAGCTTGGACCTGTGAACTTGTGCACCTACCAAGTGTCTCAACTGGAGAGTCTCCTCGTGGCTCATGACACGCGGTATCTCATCCAACTGTCTAGGGTGAGCCTCCCATGCCTTGCTGCCTGAATGGATAGTGTCAAGGGGCACCAACCAAACACTTTGCAACCATAAGCAACACTCGAGGATGATGGGTAGGTATGTCCCAAAGGGTGTGACCAAGAGTCTACCTGAATGCTCAAGAGTAATCCTCTAGATGGCACTCTCTCTGCCTCGAAACTATTGATAACACCCTCGTAGCCATGTCTCTGCTAAACGTGGCGTCTCCAGATGCTCAAGAAGATTCTCATCGATCCTAGGTGAGCTGCATCACATGGTACACCTACTGCTCCTGTCCATATGTCTCTTTGGAGGCAACGCTCCAAGAGCCCACTGCTCTGCATCATGTGTCACTGCATACCACCAAGTATCACCGCACTCCTTGACCTACAACTATATGCCGCAACCTGCCCCTGTACACCAATGGATACCCTCGGCAACAACTATACCGTCCTGTACCGTCATGTGTCCATCCAGCGTCGCTGCACCTGTCACTCCCCGAGTGTACTAAATGCGATGGGAAGCACTCCTACTCCACAATGCAGTTCGACATACACACACCCCCATGCATATCCATGCCCATCTATAGACCACTGCCCAATGATGGATGCTCTCACACATCCCAGGGTGTGATGGCCTAAGGCTGTATCCATATGCGTCAGCCCATACTCGATCAATACCATCACCTCCGCTCCTACATCACCATACTCTCCAATGAATGAATCTCCCTTCCAAATCCTCCCTGAGGGACCCAAGAAGTGAATCTCCCTAGGTACTAGTAGCGATGCCAATCCTGCTTTGCTCCTCCATGTCCTCCATGCCCCACACAAATGGGAAGAATCCCCAACTCCATACAAGGCACTGTCAGGTGGCCTACTAATGCCTCCTCCTCTGTCAAACTCCTACCAGAGTATGCTGGTCATCCCGTGACCCTATGTACAATCCTTGTACAAAGACAACTCAAGAAGTCTGTACCTAAACTGGTTGGACACTAGTGCTGGCTCAAACTCCCCTAGTGAATGTGCACGCTCAACTGTACCCTCCCGGTCGTAGTCAACCGACATACCTGGGAAGTGATTGGTAGTCCCGCCCGGATCGCAATGCCAGTTCGGGGTTCCGGTAACCCCAGTGCTTGGAAGCTCCCGTTGAGCTACACCTCGGTGCATCACCATCCCCATAACCCATTCCCCCGGGTACCAACTCATAATCTCTCGTCATCCAACCCCAAGAGAGGGATCGAATGCGTGAACTCCTGCACCTAGAGCAACCCTGACATGCAGATGTTGCACCCTGTGCAACTCAGGTCGTCTCATCCCGCTATCGAAGTCAACACATGAGATCTGACTAGGTAGCTCAGTCTCTCTCTCTCTAATGGCCAAAGGTGACCCCACCGTGTTGCTAGCCCCATCTATGTATGCCTGTAGGGGGCCGCTCCGATGTTCCAATATGCCCTCTAGCTGTACCAAAAGTTGCTCCGACTGAATCATCTCAAGTGACTCATCATCCTGAATATCTCCCATAGAGTCCCCCAATAACACATGCACACTAGAATAAAAAACCGGCCTACTGTCATCAACTCTGCATGACTGCTCATGCTCCCCATAAGCATCCTCATATGACCCAATGGACTCATCTAAAGAAGAGTCCTCATCCTAACATACAGAAGGAATGTCCTCCTACTCTACCTCTGTATCTCTTAGTGCCTCATCAAAGGTGGATACATCTCCTGGCACCTCACCCATCTGCTGTGTGTGGTTGTCACCCACAAACTCGGACATGACTTCGGTCATCACCTCAATGGATGGCTCTATTGGGGTAGGCTCTACTCTCTCCACTAAGATGTCAATCGACACGGTCAAGGAAGTCTCCAACAAGGGTGAGTCCTGCGTCACACTAGGTGTATCTACAAGCTCCCCACAATCCTGTGTGCCCTCATCCTCCAAGTGCGAGGTAGTCATTTTGATGGCTTCCCCCTCTGTTATTCGATCAAGCTGGAAAGAGGCATCCAACTTTTCCACCCGATCCCGAGTTGGGCAATTAGTGGATCCATCATACGTGGGAAAAGGTGTCCTCCCAATGGTAGCCTGCAACTCTGAACTCTGTGTGCTAGACCCTCCACTGTTCCTTCGTTCTTCATCCCACCCGAGCTAGCAGTAATCTCTGAAGGACAAAGCCGCTCTCCCATGGACTGCCATTCTCGGAAATAATCTCCCATGGGTATATGATCATGCCGCCTACCTTGCTCACTTGGTAATGGAAGTAAGAATGTAAGCATCGTGATCCTGGTTGGCCTACTGAAGGCTGGTGGGTGAGTGGCTGGTAAAGGGTGGTCACACTGTTGTGAGACCCCTGAAGTCTCCCCAATTAGGAACTCATGATGGATGCTCTGATTTTTATTATGTTGCTTGAGTCCTTCCAACATTTCTTCTGTTCTTTGGCTAAATCATTTAGGGCCTTTAAGATACTACCAAATGTTGATTCTCCTTTGCTCCTTGACTCCCCCATATTTGCCACCTCTACTGCCTACCCTCCTTGTTCGTAGGAAAAGATCCCCACGGCTGAGCAAAGAACGAAGCTCTGATACCAATGTAATATCCCCAAATGGGGATTAACAATAAATAAAGTGCAAATAGACAACAACTACAACAAAATGGAAAACACCATTAAAAATACATGAATTGAAGCCAAAATCCAGTGCTGAGCCATTTTATTAAAATGCATGGAAAGAGTACAATATGGTACTTAGAAGGATAACACTTGGCCCTGCTCAAGGCAGGCTGAAGAACACCTCTAATCCTAGCAAATCATCTGCTAAAGTATGCTCTGCATGGCTCTTCAACTGCGCTGCTCAGTTCTGGAATTTGCTGCTGCTTCCTGGTTTCAGAACGCTGGTTGCCCTAGCTCTTGTGCTCAGAAAATTCTGGGAATTGGTCACCGGACTCCTCTCAATAAACCCACAAAAACCCGCGAAGGAATTGGCCAAATCTTCACCTCGGACTTTCGACCCAATTTCCCCTAGCTCCTCTAGCTACTGGCTGAGTTCGGATCTCTGTTTGGCACCTCAAATCTCCCCAGAAAATTCTGCCAAATTAATCTTGGCTTCTCCTCAAATAACCCATAAAAACCTAGAAAGGGTTCACCCAAAGCTTAACCTCGGAAATTGGCCCTCTTGGGCTTGGCTCAATAAACTGATGGGGAAATCGAACCACTGGAAGGGACTGCTGGAAAATGCCTCCGAAATGCTGCAATAATCCTTGGTAGGAGGTGGCTAGCCTCCCCTCCAAATCTCTTGGTGTGAATTCCCTTCTCTCCAACCTCTCGGCACAAACTCCACACTACATTGCGTCCTCCACTACGCAGTCTGCTCCTCCTCTGCGTAGTCCAGAAATGGCTACGCTTCCTCCTGATGTTGCTGATGGAAGATCCCCTCACAAAAGGTGGAAATCCTCTCCTGAGCAGGCACTCGAAGTCCCCCGAGGCAGAGGTTGAGATCTCCGCTTGAAGATCTCATGTGCTAAACAACACTGCAGACAAGAAGAAAATAACTGAATGAATGAATGTCAAATGAGCCTTCCTTTCTTCCTTTTATCCATTGAGGCCCAACGTATGCCGTGGGTCCCACCTTGACCTGCGCTGCATCTCCTTGGCCAATCACGTACTGCCTTCCTCTAACCAATCTCACGTTGTCCTTTTTGTGCCTCTTCTACTCTGCCACCTAAGGCCAACTCGACCCCACTACTAGAACCTCAATTTTTCCCTTAGGGACTTTAGGAAAAGACTTTATTTGGCCTAATTATTAATTGTGGGTCCCCTACCCACTTTATTTCCACCCAACATTAGGATTTGCCAAAATTAATCCAATTTATTATCCCAATTAGCTGACTGCTAATTTGGGGATATTATAGGTCTCTATGCAAGATATAAGAGGCAAGGTTAAAAGCTAAAAGTTGATATATGATCAAATGAAGAGAATCAAGCCTATGTTTCCATGTCAAGAAGAAAGGGAAGATTTGGTAAGTTTGGTCTGCAGAAGAAAAGGAGAAGCATGGATAAGTTACGATGCTATGGATATAATGAACTTGGGCGCTATAAAAAAGATTGTCCCAAATATAAGGACATGAGGAAAAAGGAGGAAGCCCATGTTGCCAGAGAAATAGAAGAAACTTGATTCAAAGAGACCTAAGAAAGAAGAAGTGAAAGATCTATACTATGATTGAGATCATCTTCCTCTTTAAGAGGTATCTGTTGGTTGTAAAATAATATGTTAGGAAGCGTTGTATATTATATAGATACATCACTTTAGAATTGGCATCATGATGAAGGCATTGAAGGAGGAGCACTCATCATAGGAGGGTGTCTATAACACATATGTGACAACTATGCTATGAGATAAGTGGCTCCTGGGAACCTCACTGAAAACAACATTTATGGCAGTCATCTAGATCAAGGGTCATCATTTAATAATAAACATGGAAATAGGTGCTGACATTTTCTAATGGAATCCTCTATGGATTCACTGGTTAGAAAGAAAGGAAAAGGTTCCTTCGAGAATTTTAACTTGCAGAATTCTAAGATTAGAATATGATGACATATTGATGAAGCAGGTCAAGAGAATGAAACCCTGTCATTCTAAGGAAACCTGCTACAGGATGACTCAAAAGGAAAAGAATGAGGTATATGTATATATATGCTAACACTGGATGCTATGAAGTCATGTCATGTGGTTGTAGGTAGTATACTTCTATCTTTAGAAGTATGATCAAAATAGAAAGCAAAAACTCTTCCGATGCACGGTTGCCAAAATGCATGATCTACACAAGATGAAATCAACATTATATGTCCTCATATGGAATATGAGGTGATTGTACTTTATCAAGGAACTGCACAATGAAAGTTCCTGGGAATGAAACAAAACTGTGTGATGAAAGAAAAGGAAGAGATCGTGGGAAGTACAACCATGGAAAGAAGTAGTCAACATCCAAGGAAGCCAAGAAGACTTGATTAGAAAAGCTCCTGGGAAGATATGTAGACTCTGATAGAAGTCCGGAAAAGATGGAGACCCTTGACAATACATATCTTTAGGAGATGTGTCAATCTGTAACAAAGGATGCTGATGGCTACCAGAAGGACGTTATGGTGAAAGATCATCACTAACATAGCTCTTGATTTAAGTATTCATATTTATAATTGAATAATATCTGATGAGGTTATGCAAGGCTGCCAAAGGGAAGTATATGTCTTCCATAGGTTGATAACCATATGGCAGGATGAAAGATCCTTGAAGAAGTATGGTTTGAAGGAAAGCAACATGATATGAAGCTAGACTAGATGAAAAATTGATGGATCACTTTTTGTCAAAAATGAAAAGTGATGGATGATCTGTGCCCTAATGAAGAGATCCCAAAGATGAAGATTCCTCAACAACGAAGAAATTCATGACATCAAAGAAAGGAGTTCTTCATGAGCAGTTGGGTGTTTTCATCATTGCTGCTACAGGTCCCTGATTAAGAGGGAGCATGGTAATAAGTTTCTTACTTGGTAGAAACTTGGAAGCAAGTCCCTGAGAGCCTGGACAAGTCCTTGGGTAAGAGGGAGCTTGGAAGCAAATCCTTGGGAGCCTGGACAAGTCCTTGGATAAGAAGGAGCTTGAGAACATTCCTTTATAGGAATGGGTATGTCCTCCCTAATTAAGAGGGAGAGATAGACACATCATTTTGGTCTTCACTTGGAAGACATAATGTGGGATTGGATAATAATCTGGTATCCGATACTCTTTTGGGGATGTATTAGGGCATCCAAGGAAAGAGTAATCGTGAAAGGATGGATAATCTTTGAGGATTAGCTATCCCGATAAGAATAGTCCTAGGAGGTCATACTCAGTGAACACCCGGGTGGGTATGTATCTTGGAGACAATGATGAAGGTGTCTATAATTATTGGTCTTGCCAGCATTGTAGCTCATGGTCTCGTGGAGAGATGGAGCTATTAGTCAAGGCCTTGCACTGTGACAATGCTGGTTAATATGATGCTATAACAGATGGATTACCTGTCGAATTCTTCTTATGAGATTCTTTAGATTGAGAGTGACCATGTACCATTATGAACAGCTCCCTAGTTAAGAGGGAGTGTTGGAAAGTGTAACTAGGTTCAGTCGTCATATTGACTAAGTAATTATGAATTTATGTAATGAAGAAGACAAAGATAATAAAATGTATTTTGTAATGCTTGCTTCATGGGTTTCATGAGCATGGAGGTTTTATTATAGGTCAAAGACTTCTTCTTAATGCCTTTAGGGGTTTGTCATCTTGTCATAAGTGTATAATTTAGGGTCATGTATATGAAGTGTTGTTACACTTGTAAAGGAAATTATTGATGTAAAAAGTATGCCTCAAGACCTTGTCAATATGCTCATGGAAGTCAGCTCAAATGTGATGCATATACGCTTGAACAAGTCGGCCTAGAAGTCATGTCGGCCCACCTCATAGAAGTCATGTCGGCCTAGAAGACATGAGACAATCGCTATATATATAGGTCTGCGGTTTCATTATACATCAGGCATATTAGTCATCTCTGAAATAAAAGGTGCGGTTCTCAGTGCGAAGGGGTTAAGGGTAATACAGAAAAGAGGAAGGCTACAAACAAGTGTGTAAGGGTCTCCATAGTTTTGGGATGAGTCTGTCATCTCAGCGAAGGCCGAAGCTATTTTAGGACTACTTTAGTTCGACAAGGGCTATAATCAAGTGCAGAAGGGTGTTGGAAGGAGACCGAAGGGAGGAGACGCTTGGATCGAAGAAAGGAGATTGTTGGAGGTTGAAAGGACTGTATCAAGAGTTGCGGAATAGAGACCGAGTCTCTAGGTGACAATTCTAGACAGTGCGAGAAAGAAGGACTGAAGTATGAAGGCCGAGGGTGAAGTGCACTCTATCCTAGGGCTGGTGCAGAAGAGTGTAGAAAGGAAGATCATCATAAGGAGCCTAAAAGGAGCAATGACAAGTCTTGGAGGCATACTGGTGTCAAGGGTCTATGTCATGGTTATGGTGCAAGTCAATTGAAGATCTATAAGAAGAATTGCTTTCGGGTTTTCCTTTCCAAGAGGGAGAGGTTTTGGCCCTAGCTTGAAGAGCATAAAACTTTGTGTCTCTTGTGTTTTGATAATTGACTTGATGAAAGAAATAATAAGTTAACAAAGATAAGATATAAGTAAGAAGAACATAACAAGTTCGCAAGTAATTATCAAGAATATAAATTGAATTAAACGCCCTAATTTCTCAAAAGGGGGCACACAAGTAACCTCATGGGTCTCTAAGTAGATCAAAGATGCCTGTAGACCATCTATAAGGGCTCAGATAATGGTGTAACTAATGCCACATCAACATACAAGTCCTGGGTCATCTTCCAAGTGCATGGTACAACTGTGGGGCCAACTGGGCATGGTGAATCAGGTGCATCTTCCTCGTCCAATAGGTGTGTCACGAGCAATCTCTGAATATCTCTGGGGATCCATGGAATGATGTCTATTGTTGTGGATGACCATGGCTCTCTACACACACCCTATATGTGCCAATGTATCCCTATGGAGGGTTAGGACCTTGTATAGGGAGACCAAACCCAAAATGGAGACCATCTGCAATCCTGCATAAGATCCAATGCATCCCCTAGCCTTCTAGTACAACAAGTCATTTAAGGCAATCGAGTTAAAGATCTCACGAACCATGGACAGTAGGTGGGCACTTCATAATGGCATGCCCTTCCATAGGTGGCTTTGGCACGCGCTATTGTCTCCAAGCTCCAAAGGGGGTTAACCAAGTACCCTATTAGGTGGTTTCTACCTTTAGAGGGGATAGTATGTCCAAGGTACATCCTTCAAATGGTGGTGGCATGTGATAAAGAGATGAATGGAGTAGGGAGTGAAAGGGGCAATCCTGGGCCACAAGTAGGGGTACAAGGGTAGCTAGTAAAGGGAAGCCCACACTTGGGTATATAATGTATAGGAGGGAGTAATCATGATTTTTCCACCCTTCCTTATATGCCTTTTGCCTTTTATGATTTTTTTTCTTTGATTAAATGCTCGGGGCTCAATGATAAGAGCATGATGTGTAAGGTATAGCAGTGGGTACCCCCTTTATGGTAGGGTGGTTCCTTGCCTACCAGGGGTTGGGACAATCATGGGTTCCAGAATGATAGAGGAGGCTCATCTAGGGCCTATGGAACCAGGGTTATGGCCATGGGTATGGGGTAAAGCTCATGCATTGGCTTTTTCCCACGTGCTAAATATGTTTGTCTCGACCACCTTTTGCATCTTGTGGTACATTTCCCTGTTGAATGTGGCCAATTGTGCTTTTACTTTTTCTTTTCAGCTGCATCAACCTTCGGGGCATCCTTCCAAGCCTGACCCAAGGTGTGGGCAAGGGGAAAGGGAGGCTAACCCTATTTGGACTTGGTGGAGAAATGTGGGCCCAGGTGGGAAACATGATGAATGGGGTTATAATGAAAGAAAGGGGAATGATGTATGTGGATGGGAAAGCGGGACCACGCAACCAAAATTAGGGTTTCCCATGTAATACCATCCCTAAATCTAAAGGTCAATAAAAGATATCCCACGGGACTAGGATCCAAGGGTGTAATATCCCAAACGGGATATTTCGACCAATTTTGCAGAAAATAACTTAACCCAACATTTTGCCGTAAATTCAACATTTATTTAACAAAAGATTGCCATGTAAAATAAAAACAAATAGAACACTGCAATTCATTAACACATTGAACAGGAAGAATCTCAGCTTTTTATTATAAATGGCAAACTGGGGTTACATGCATATTTGACCCAAAATAGCTGAGATGGAAAACTGGCCACCAAAATAAACTACTGCACTACGTTGGCCTCCAAAACTGAACCACTGCTCTCTCCCTCCAACAATAACTGCCATTGAATCAATTGAAGACAATGAAGCACCATTTGAGGATCTGAATGATCCTCACTCCAATATCCCTGAAGCTCGATGAAACTCCTGAATGAAGTCTCCTCAAAGAGAGTTGGGTTTGCGTCCAACACTCGACGACATACTCAAGGGTTTCGATCCTGGGGCTACCAATGGAGAAGAGAATTGGGTTCTCAACCTCACATACAAGAAAATATATCAAATCCAAGATATTCCTCAATGGTCTCCTCCTTTTCTTTTATAGATCTCATGGACCCCTCTAGAGCCTTCTATTTTATTATTATTTTAATCATGGAGCACTTTTCCCTGTTATTTTCCAATTAAAATATTCCTTTTTAATACAGGAAAGAGTAAATCGAATACCATGTCTCCTCAGGTCACTGAAACTCGTGTCCAACCATCCCATCATGTAGGTGTTCTCGTTCCGGTTCCAATGAGCTATTACACTAAGGTGTTATATTACATATTCCTCCTGGAATGCCACCTTGAGCGTAATTAATTGAGTTAAGCCCAAAAATAACTTAGTTTTCCGAAAGCTGTCGGAATGCACTAGAATGAAAGGCAAACTGTTCGGTTGATGAATATATCAAGCGAATACAACCGACCCTCATGAAACTCCTCAAGACTCTTCCAAAAAGCCCCTGGGCTCGTTGATGACCCCAACTTGTACCTGTGACCTGACTGCTCCCAATTCTGGAAGTCCATCCTAACCCTGTCATAAGGAACATAAAAAAAAAGCAATATTACAGACCTTCTGCCCCAAGATTGCTTGCCCTCAAGCAATCCAAATATGTGGGCCATCCTACTGTCCCGATGCAACTGAGACCCAATGCCCGGATCCCATAAAAACCACTGAGTGCGGCTATGCTCCTGTGTCAAGCTACCTGGAACATACCCCTCGATGCCGAGATCCCAAACTGATCTCTCACTACACCTCTCATCAATCAATCCTCCTGGATGCCAACGTCACCATGGCCAATCATCGCTCGAATCCCATGGCTCGGACTGCGCATTGCCTCTGGCTATAACTGCTGCCCCATGAAGCAAAGACCACCAACAAGCATCAATGCTCCACGGCTCCTGCTGTGCTGTAGCTCTGGCTGTGTAAGCTGCCCCACCAACTACATACCAACTCATCACCTCTCTCCAATCCAACTCCTGACTTAATATCATGCTAACCCTGCTCTCCTGAAGTCGAGATGGAATGCTGAAGAGTTGTCGACCTGTGCCCTGCTGCCAACTGGACGCTGCAACATCTGTCATGTCTAAGGGTCCTTGCTCCACTATGATCCCTACCAAGAAAATCGTACCATCAATAGGGTATCAACTCATGATCTCTCGCCAATCTATCCCGGAAGAAGAATCCAATGTAGTGACATCTGCATACGGAATACGTTTGGAGTGTTTTCGCTAGCCCATACTCAACTCATGCTGCTCTGTCTTGCCTGTCAATGAGATCTGCCTGAAAAAGAAGGCCCCTCTCTCTATAATAGGCCAAGGTGGGTAAGATATGCTACAAGCCTCATCGTTGTACTCCTGGAGAGTGCTGCTCCCTGAAAGTACTGCAGCCCTGTTAACTGTATGTGCATCTACCGACACCTCATCAGTGGGTCGGCCCAAAGATGGATGCACCACCATCTCCAACAACTCCTCCCTATCCTGATCAGGAATGTCAAAATTGTTTACAAACCTTCCGCAGAACTACCCCCTCAACCTCCAACATCTCTCGAGGATAATGCAACTACTGTCACCGTACTAGATGTCCGTGCATTTGACTGCTCCTCCTCAATGGCTGACCCCAAGGTGAGCCATATATCCATCACAGACTCAATGTGAGCCTCCATCTGGCTCTCCCCTAGAGGACTATCATGCATGATGTGCATAGCCTCCTCCTCAGCTGTCATGCTCCACCATATGCTGCTTCGGCTGAATCATCACAAGTGACTCATCATCCTGAATGTCTCCCATAGAGTCCCCTGACTGCTCACCATGCACACTAGAATTCAAATCCGACCTATTATCATCAACTCCACATGACTGCTCATGCTTCCCAGAAGCATCCTCATATGACCCCATGGACTCAACTGAAGAAGAGTCCTCATCCTGACATACCGAAGGAATGTCCTCCTGCTCTACCTCTGCTACCTCATTTGCATCTCTTAGGCATGAGTGATCAAACTCCCCAGGTTCTTTGCAGATGAAGCAAAGTCCCTTCCTCCTTAGCTCACTTTTGCTGCCTGATCCACCAAACTGGAGCAACTCCTCCCTGGTCAACTGTCTCCTGAAGAGCCCAATGTTCTGCTCAACCAGCCCTTGGGCTAGCTCATAAGCAATAGGTGAGACCAACTTCCCTCTCCTCCAAATGCTCAACAACCTAGTCTGCAACTCCCGACAAATGGCATCTCGGTCTCTTATAGATGACGACAGGATGGACTGCATGTGTGCTATGACTGTGTTAGGATGATGTCTCCTAATGTTGAAGAAGCATTGGAACATCTGCAGAATCAAGCCATCACACTCAAGATCAAACATGACCTCATAAGTCTTGGTCATGGCCATGACCTCTAAAACTCCAAGCTTCTTCCCAAAGGTAGAGCTTGCACTGTTGTCCAAGTCTTGAAAGGTCTCTACTATCAGTCTGAAAACTCTCTTCATAACATCATCATTGTATGGAGCTATAGGTGCGGTCAGCCTCATAATGTTACTGAGGCATGATGCACTTGGAAGTCTGAACCCTTCACAAGGTTCTTCCAAAAACTTGGGTTGTATAAGAGCAAGCATAGCAGGTTTTAGAGCCCAAATCAGTTTTTTTCCTTCTAACTGGTTTACTTTAGAAAGGAGTTCATTAAATTCATCAAGTGTGGAAAGAACTCTCCATGTGATATTCATGTGTTTCAAATCTGTCCCAACTGCAAATATTTTGTACCCCATATCCTGCCCCCTCTGCACATTTCTTGGCTGCTCATGGGTAAGAATGGCATGGATTTCTCTCGAAAATGGCTTGTTGTTGTGTGTGGATTTTTGGTTCAGATTGCTGCCCACTTATGTACTATTGTGTTGATTTAAGAGGTGTTTGAAAATCTCCATTGTTCAACAATATATATATGGGAGTAAGGGTACTGGTAGCTCAATTACAACCAAACAACAATAACATGACAATACAAGGATCTGCAATACCTCTAGTGACATCTACAATAGTATACTCACAATATTGGTCCAAACATATAGGGTCTCACTCAACAATATCAATATGGCTTAGGAAACTATTAGTAAATCTACTCAAGGAGAAAATGGAAGCGACCAACGTTTTATGTGATAATCAGAGTTGCATAAAGCTCTCTGAAAATCATGTGTTTCATGATAGGTCGAAACATATTGACATCTGGTGTCACTTCATCAGGGACTGGTTACAACGTGGAGCTATTTAGCTGCAATACACTCCAACATGAGAACAAGTGGCAAACATCCTCACCAAGGCTCTGGGAAAGACAAAGTTTGTCTACTTCAGAGAAAAGATGGGGATGATGAAGAATCCCTTCCAGTAGCAGGAATGGAGGATTCAGAATTCAGAGGGAGCTGTAGTACTAAGGCAGCAAGTGACAGTGGCAATGTCAAAGGCAACAATACAGGTGGCAACAACATAGAGGATGCTCAAGAATTAGAGCAACATGCAGCAGGCATATTGTTGGAACACTTTCCTCACTAAGAGGGAGTGTTGATTTTTGTAGCATCTAGAAGTGTTCCAAGTCTCAAACTTTGCAGGGAGGCTTGGACAACACCATTCCAAAGAACCCAGAAATAGTTTGTGGTAATTCCACTCGGTTCAAGAATTATTAAAATAATTAATTATTCTAATGGAGACCCTAAGTCCAAACTTAGGAAAAGGAAATAATTAAAGGGCATTAATAATTCAGAGTGTGAATCTTCTAGAAAACATGGATCGAGTCAAGATTTAATCTTAGCCATTGATTAATCTTTTAATCTGGGCCGTTGGTTCTCCCACAGGAAGATTATAAAAGAAGGCTTGAGGGTCACTTGGAAGACAAGCCGAGCACACACTTAGTACTTGAAGGAGATCCATTCTGCTGTAGAATTCGATTTTAGCAGGAGAGTGGGCGAGAAGTCGCAGAATCATGAGGAGGTAAGGGGTGATCGAGATCAGGGTCGGAGAGAAGCAGTGGGTCACTGAAGGTAGCTTGAGGCTACAACGCATAGACCCCACGCAGTCTCCACGCAGTCCAATTCTAGGACTGCGTAGAGAATCACGCAGACTGATGAAGGGGCTTACAGGGGCTGATCTGGGTGTCAGGAATTTGTCTGAGAAAGCTGGGCATTTAGTCTCAGGTGGTTCAGAATTTATCTACCGAATATTTCCCTGTAAAGATATAATTTTCTGAAGAAATAATAAAACCTTCATCTGCTGCATCGGTTTTCCCACATTGGGTTTTTCCGGGGACATTTGTCCATAAATAACTGTGTACATGTGATTGATTATTGTGCTTACGTTCTCTACTGTTTATTTCTCTGCATATATAGTTGTGAATGTTGCAGTAGTATTTATTTTGATATTTGCCTGAAGATTTCTAAATAATAACTTATTGAAATAATAAGTAGGAAAAATAAATCTATCACTGCAACTGGTTGAGACTTTTCACAGAAGCTCGGTGAAACTCCTGAATGAAGTCTCCTCAAAGAGAGTTGAGTTTAACACTCGACAACACACCTAAGGGTTTTCGTGTTGGGGCTACCAATGGAGAAGAGAACCGGATTCTCAACCTCACATACAAGAAAATATATCAAATCCAAGATATTCCTCACTGGTCACCTCTTCTTTTATAGATCTCATGGACCCCTCTAGAGCCTTCTATTTTATTATTATTTTAATCATGGAGCACTTTTCCCTCTTATTTCCCAATTAAAATATTCCTTTTTAATGCAGGAAAGAGTAAATCGGCTACCATGTCTCCTCAGGTCACTAAAACTCGTGTCCAACCATTCCATCATGTAGGTATTCTCGTTCCGGTTCCAATGAGCTATTACACTAAGGTGTTCTATTACATATTCGTCCCGGAATGCCACCTTGAGTGTAATTAATTGAGTTAAGCCTAAATATAACTCAGTTTTCCGAAAGTTGTCGGAATGCACCGGAACGAAAGGAAAATTGTCCGGTTGATGGAATATATCAAGAGAATGCCACCGACCCTCATGAAACTCCTCAAGACTCCTCCAAAAAGCCCCTGGGCTCGCTGATGACCCCAACTTGTACCTGTGACCTATCTGCTCCCAACTCTGGAAGTCCATCCTAACCCTCTCATAAGGAACATCAGAAAAAAGGAATATTACAAAGGGTGACATCCATAAGAGGTCTAGGGGACAGGAGCACTGACCTAGCCCACTCTTTTCTCCGAATCCCCCCATTAATCCATGCCCAGAAGTGTCCATGATAAGCAAACTATAATACTCAATTACCAAATGACAAGGCATACCTTTAGGTTCGGGAGGCCCACCTTCAAAGATACGATCATGACAGCTGGGTGAGGGACCACATGGCTGGCTCAGGTGGTGGATAAATGGCACAACGAGCTAGTTGGTGGCTGCCAGGGGCTGCTGGCTGTCGGCTGAAGACCATCTTGGAGAAAATTTTCTCCTAGGGATATCACCCACAAAATGGTGGTTAACAGGGCTGACATCTAGGGTTTTATTTGCTATTTTATATGTTTTTAGCCATTGAATATTGTTGTAGTCTGTTTTCTAGTTCACTCATTAAATAATAAATAATGATTTTTTTCACGTGTCTATTATAATTTTTGGGCTATTGTTGCTTTCTTGTTATAAATGTTTGCAAGCTGTAATTGCGCTGATTGAAACCTAGTTTGGAACAATAATTGTAATTTATAGATAACACATGTTTGGGGATGTATTTGAGCCTCTCCAGGCATACTAAGTCCTCTAGATTTAGCCATAGGGTCCTTTGAACTCGTTACTTGAAATCTCATCTTATCTTCCTTGGAACTCTAATTATTGAACATTTTTCCTTGGCTGTAGCTTATAATAGAACCCTTAGGGGGGAATACTTCCTTGTGGGGATAATATTCGACCACAAAATAACAACGGAAGAAGGTTGACATTCGACCGTCGAATAACAATAAAACAATTGCTAAGATAACAATGGTGACTGATCCCATTGTTGCTCGAAGTCTAGAGTGCTTAGTGAGGCTTTGCACCAAGGTGCTACATTTTGTAGGAACAGGAGACAAAATCTCGGTGCAAATGTCTCTGGTTTGGTCCTTTGCATGACAAGTCAGAATACTATAGCTCAATAGATCCATTCTCTACAAGGCTCCTAAACATATCTCGACATGCTTGGTCACACATGGAAGACTTGATTCTTGGCTAGTTTGAGAACCCCTTAATTGTCATAGGGGTGTTGAATTTGTCCCTTGCATCTTCATATTTGAGAGCATCCTCTTGAGCCAAACTACCTCACATACTCCTTTCACTGCTCAGTATTTTGTTTCTGTTGATGAAAGGATTACTACATGCTGCTTCTTGCTGGTCCCTGTGACTGCACCCATGCCAAGGTTGAAAACATACCTAATTTGAATTTGTAAGCCTACACAAGCTAGGGTCTTTACTTCTGCTGTCTAGAATGCTAAAATGAAGTGTCTCTTTCACATATCTTGTCTTCTAGGTTTTGTTGTCTATCTTCCATCCATGTGGCTGGGTTCAACATAGGAATAAGGCTCAAATGTGTGTCAAATGTGCCCAAGTGGAACTTGATGGTGACATGTCTCCAAAAAAGCCTCCATCATGTTTCTTCTGCAACATCAGTGAATTTCGTAGATCTTTTGTTGTGCTTGTTGAGAGAGGAAAATCGATGAAAAGGCGAAATGATGCTTGCATTTTTAGCATAGCTTTAAAATCTAGAATCGGGTGTCGAACCGACTGCCTATCTAACCGAGATTCAAACCGAAACTGGATCAAATCGGATCGAACCAGATTCAATAAATCAGAATTGAAAATATACATAAATAAATAATTTTTAATGAAAAAAACATTTTTAAGATTACAAACCATGATTCCAAACCATTAGAGACAAAATATGAAAAGTCTTCTCATCTATATGCCATGTAAGGGTGCATATTGTTGGGAATCACGATTGCGGTTAGACCAAAACCCGTAGGTGTTAGTCAACGATCGAATCACCAGAGATAAGGATCCACGAGAGGCAGTTAGTCCATATCGCGAAACACATGGGGAGCGTTGGTTTATCCAATTTCCAACAATCTCCCCCCCAACGCGAGCCGAGTGTGTATCGAACTCGTGACCTACGCTTTGATACCACTTGTTGGGAATCACGATTGCCATTAGACCAAAACCTGCAGGTGTTAGTCAACGATCACATCACCAGAGATAAGGATCCACGAGAGGCGGTTAGCCCATGTTACGAAACACATGGGGAGCGTTGGTTTATCCAGTGTCCAACACATATCAAAATGGCACAGAGTGCAATACATATTAGCGACAAAATACATAATCAATGAGGTTCTAACTTCTAAATGGCCTTTAGAGTCCAAAAACAACGCTGCAACTCAAGATACTAGGCCACTGGTCTATTACAAATTTCAAATCAAATAACCACTCATCAAAATTCTGCCTGTATAGCTTTTTCCCTAGCCTTTGCCTCCTCAAAATTTTCAAACTTTTCAAGTTATTATGCCCTAATAGGCCCTATCACTTCATTTGGTGCATCAGATGGGATTATGTGGCCTTTTATGCCAGCCAGGTGTTGGTTCAACCTCTAGATGCCCCCCCTTCCCCCCCCTTTCATTGGACACTTACAATACTTGCAGAACATTTTTCCATCAGCATCACAATGAACCCATGCAACATCTTTGGCTTTTGGTGCCATGGTTTATGATGAAATTTCAGATTTGAATTTGAAGAGAGATGCAAATAAAAAAGAAAAATGCATCCAAATAAAATGCAAAACCTATGATAAACAAAAAAGGAGACATATTTATCCTACCAATAAGGGTTGTTTTTTACTTGAAATAGGGGAAATAAATTAAAAATAGGGACAACAATCAAATATTAAAATTTTTAAGAGAGAAATAATACTTGGGAATGAAAACCAACTGATTAAGCCTCCTCTCAAAGATGGCAACTTCATAGATAGCTCTAAACCATCTCGAAGATGACAAATAACCTCCAAACTTGCTGTAGTTGCTTCAAAACTCAATGCTGTTGTAGAACTGTCCAAGCTCTCATATTCTCACAAACAATAGAAATTAGATGTTTGAGGCAAATAGGAGCTTAGGCATGCTTTTATAAGCTTAGGGGGGCAGAGTTAGGAGGGAACCTGCCCATGGTTTACAAAAACACACCTGTCGGTCCTATCTCCTTGCCGAGCCATGTGTTTACCTAACTGGGCCCGTATTTTACGGACCCATCTGGTTAGGGTCGATTACGTACCAAACTGGCCGGTTTGGTACCAAACCAACCAATTTGTTACTGTTGGATTTCTACAAGGTGAGCAATAGAAAACAATTTTTTGATCTAATAATTACTACCTAATGATCTTCAATCAATTTATCTCATGTCGTTGATATCATTGGGCAATTATACACAAAAAAATATGAATATTAAATGTAGCAGAAACAACAAAGATCATAGAAAGACAACCACGGAAAATGGAGACAATATTTTTACCCTGGGAAACACATCCTTGAGAGAAAACCCAACAACTTTTCTTTAGAAGAAATTATTCTTCAGCAAGGTTTACAAATCCAATTTGTCTAGAAATTTGTGCCAAGTATAAATCCAAATACCAGTCAAAACCTGGTCAAAGTAGCAACAAGTCAACGCTAGTCAAACCAGCCAAAATGATCAGTAGTCAACGCTAGTCAAATAGTCTGCCTGCGGTCAAACTTCGGCCTTGTGGTTAGCTGCTATTGATTATGTTCATATTCATGCGCACATGCAACCATCTTGCAACTTGGTCAATCCTGGTCAAACTTGGCCAAAAATAGTTTAGTCAACTCGAGTCAAACTCAATCAAACAGAGAGAGAAACAACTTGTTCAAAACAATCAACTCGTCCTACTTTTCTCCACACATGAGGCTATCCAAGAGACCTTAGAAAGAAACTCACTTGCTTGGCCAAATGGGGGTACCCGGTAAATTAACCCAAGGGACACACCCTTTCACGAGCTGGGCCGACTTGGTGCCCCAAAAGGAAATTTTAATTTTAATTTTCTTAGCCCGACTTCGAGTCCTCTTTGGCATGTGGGAATATCTCCTGATGCTATAAAAATATCAACAGGTGCCAAACAGGTCGGTTTGGTACCTAACCGGCCATTCCATCAAATTTATTGCTCCAGTTAGCAAGCACAGGGGTCTTATCGACCGGTTTGGCTGATTTTTGGTTCAACCCAATCGATGTTTAAAACTATGATTTTTAGAAGGTAACAATGCTCACAATCTAAAGTGTTGCAGGTATGATTTAAAATTTTGAAAGTGAATTGTTGTAGTTGTGGTGCCTTGGAGCGACAACCTATCGACCAATCGTTCCTTATTGAAACAAAGATCACAAGTTTTGCAATGCCAAGCTTGAAAAAGAAAACAATGAAAAATTAAATATAACCACTTAGAAATTGAATCTCACGTAGCATTTTCTTGTCCTTGGGACATTAAGTTGAATTAAATCCAAACATGCTAGTTAAATCTATATACAAATCTCACTGCATATTGATCTTGTCTTGAATGTCTTGATCTAGTTATGTTCTCTCAATGCAAATCATCATACCTCTCATCACCATGAGATTTTTTTGAATTTTGGATTGAGATATACTCTCGTTGCATGAATGACTCATATAGCCGCTTGTCTCACTTAGAATTAATAATCACCCATAAGGGGAGATATCTAGATGAATCCCCTTAATACAATGTCTTGATGGCCTCTTTGGTCTTGTCCCTTCACTCGCAAATGTATCCCTTGGACAATTGTCTCCATCTATGATCCTCAATGCTTTTACAAAAGGCTTGGTCATGTTAACAACATTAGCCACATACTCCCATAAATCATCTCTAAAGAGATATAATTAAACAAGCATTGCAATCAACCTTTCTAGTATAGCCATTTCTCACCACAAAACATTTGTTTTAGTGCCTGGTGCTTGTTCAAAAAGGCTTTGGAGTGAGATAAAGTTTGTTGCAAAGCGTATGATAGTTGGGTGAGTGAGCTCATCTTTGTGAAATCTCTCATGATTCTAAACACCCAAGGCTGATTGTAAATATACTTAGTTACTTGTTTGCATTCATCAATAATAACATGCGCCCACTCCAAATTCCATATATCCTCCAACATCAAATCTATGTAATGGGCAGGAAGGGTGTCCAAAAAGTAGTAGGATATTTATCACATGGCTTTTTTCCAATTGCCCCATAATTTGTAGCATTGTTAGTGATTAATTGGACATGTTTAACCCCAACTTCTTCCACAACCTTTGCCAACATCAAATATTTCAAATTTGCACCCTTTACATGTGAGGATGCATCAATGGATTTTAGGGACATGGCTCCTTTAGAGTATGCCCCAAGAAATTTAGGATTGTTCTATTCCTCTTATCTATCTACACATTTGATGGAACAAAGAACTGGTACACGATAGTCTAATTAAATGAAGTCTTGTGTAAGTAGTAAATGTATTATTGATAAAATAGGAATTGGCAATTACAATTCTTCATGGCGATGTGCCTATATAGGCATTGACTAGCCACGAAGATAGGTCACATCTTTTGACCAATGTCCCTTCATAATTAATGGGACATTAATTAATTTAATTAATTAATTATAATTAATAATATTTGTTGTTTAATGTTTATTTATTAATTGATGTTTATGAATATTTTATTCATAACATTACCACCCCCTTTAGAGATGCTTTGTCCTCAAGCACAACCAAAAAGGTTTCCTTTAGTTCAACATTGTTGCTATGGAGTGGCATCCCTTCGTTGACTGGTGCAATCTTCACGAGTAATTGTACCTTCCTTGAACTTGGGAGTGTTAACACCATTTAATTTATAATGTCGTCCTTTCCAGTTAAACTCCATGAATTGTTCTTCAAGGTTTGTGGTATAGCTCCCTAGTTGTATTAACCATTTTGCACCTAGAACTACATCCATTTCATTGAGTGGTGGGGAAAATAGATCTGTTTGTAGCTCCAGTTCTTGTATTTGGGTTGAAGCCTTATGACATTCTCCTATTTCCTTGAACTTTTGCCCAGTAGACATGGTCAGGTCCTTGATTGGACATATACTAAGATCAAGTTGTTTAGCAAGATCGATGTTTATACAATTGTGAGTACTACCAGAATCTACAAGAATATTGACATTTCTGCCTCTTATGAGTCCCTTTAGCTTTAGGGTTTTAGGACATAATCTCCTCCTCATGTTTGTTGGTGGAGTAGTAAGCTTACTGTTCCTTCTTGAAGATTGGTTTCTTTTCTTTCGAAGATGTGGTGGAACGTACTTTGTAGTTGTTGTTTTTGATCTCTGGGAGAGTTACTATTTTCATCATGGTTTTTCCAGTCACATGAGATTGCAGCTAATGACGACTTAGAATCTGAATCTTCACTGTGTGTGACAACGATTCGTTCATCACGTTCCTGTACTTCAACTTGTTTCCCATCTATTATTTTATAGGAAAGGCAGGGATGTGTCTTCACATTTATGTGCCGACGTCCAATTTTCTCCACATTTGCGACAATTATTTTTCTTTTTTGATCTTTTTTTATGACTCACTATTTGGTGTCTGATTCCTTCTCGACTTCATAAGTATATAACTTCTTGTTAAGGCATCTATGTCCTGATGTCCATTTGTCTCCACAATACCTACATTTAGTTTCTTTTTACCCGAGTTTTGTTGTTGGTCTTCATCTTCCTTGAATGATGACATTTTGAACTTATGTTTTCTCTCGACAATTATTGTTGCATGTCTAGCTTCTTCAATAGTTTTGGGTTTATTTAGTTTTAATTCTTCTCGAATATACTCTTTAAGCCCACATCTATACATTTTTAGCATCTCTTCGTCGACGAATCCCCTTTGCCTTATAGCTAATACTTCCCACTCGTGGGTGTATTTGCTTACCAATCCTTTTTGTTTGAGGTAGAATGAATTTTTCGTAAACATTGTCTTCTTCTTCTTCATGGAACCTTTTGGTTAGGGTGTTTTTAAAACTTTCCCAATTGAACGAACGAGTTGCACATCTGTTGGATCACCATAGGAACCAATCATATGCTTCAACTTCTAGGTTGTTGGATGTGGTCATGACCTTCTCTTGCTCACCTATTGACGGGTTTGCTCCAAAAATGGCGTCCATTTTATTTACCCATACAATGGCACCCTTATGGTTCTTACCATCGTACTTAGGTAATTCTCTTTTAATTTTAAGGTAGTCTCTTTCAGGAAACTTTGTATAGTATTGACTTCCTTTGAATTGTATATGCGGTATTTGTGGCTTTTCGTGCATCATCACAAATTCCTGACTTTGAAAAATTTCGCCTTCTTGAGTCATCAGACTTTGTGTGGCTGAGGGATTAAAAGGTGGATTGGTTACTCCCATAAATTGGCTCATCATGCTCTTCAATTCCTTGATATCATTTGCTATTTGGTCTTGACTATTAATTAACTTTTCTTGGCTTTTTCCGAGTTCATCTTGCTTTTTTTCGACATTGTCACGGCGCTTGCGCATTCTGTCGAGTTTGTCTTGAAACTTCTCTAAATTCGTATCATCACTGCTACTCATTTTGTTCTTCTTTTTCTTAGTAGACACTTTTTTTTAATATTTAATTAATTAATTATATAAATTAATCAAGTTATATAAATTAATTAAATAAATGAATCAAATTATATAAATTAATTAATTAAATTCATCAAATTATATAAATTAATTAAGTTATATAGTTTGTAATATATATATATAATTGTTCTTCTTTTTCTTAGTAGACCCTTTTTTTTAATATTAATTAATTAATTATATAAATTAATCAAGTTATATAAATTAATTAAATAAATGAATCAAATTATATAAATTAATTAAATTAATCAAATTATATAAATAAATAAATTAAATTAATCAAATTATATAAATAAATAAATTAAATTAATCAAATTATACAAATTAATTAAGTTATATAGTTTGTAATATATATATATATATATATATATATATATACACGTATTAGTGTTTTAATTCAATACGTATCCATGAATGTTACCAAGTGAACCATGACCTTTTAAAAAAATGTGACACATCAACACACCCGGCTGACAAAGATTTACCTGCAGAGATGGTCAACGGGGTGTTGGGTGTCAGACGACAGTGTGCAGTACACACGAATTCCGGTCGGACGGTGTCAGGGTGAACGCAACAATTGAAGGATGGCTGGAGCATGAGAATAGAGGGGATGGCAGTAGCAGGCAACACAGGGGATGGCGAAAGCACATGGGAGCCGAAGTGTGTGGCACAATGGAAAGGGACGATTAGATGGTCGGGGAAGTCGGCAGTGCGCAGAGCGTGGCTTGACTAGCACCGCGGACGGGGGCCAACGTGTGACAACGACAGATGGAGGTGGCCACGACTACAACGGTTGTCCGCTTAGGTCGGACAGAGTTGCAGGTGTATGACGAAGTATGGGAGTATGGGTGCGTGGTGTATGGACAGGGAGTCGAACAACGAAAGGGACAGATGGGGTTGCGTGGGAAGTGGAACAAATGTGGGGGTGAGGTGAGGGAAGGCCTGTGACTGCAGAACGATGGTTACGTAGGGACAGAGGATGGAGTGTGTAATATTCCTTTTTTTGGCGTTCGTTATGACAGGGTTAGGATGAACTTCCAGAGTTGGAAGCAGACAGGTCACAGGTACAAGTTGGCGTCATCAGCGGGCCTAGGGGCTTTTTGGAGGAGTTTTGAGGAGTTCTATGAGGACAGGTGGCATTCGCTTGGTATATTCCATCATTTGCACAATTTGCCTTTCGTTTCGGTGCATTCTAACAACTTTCGGAAAACTGAGTTATTTTTGGGCTTAACTCAATTAATTACGCTCAAGGTGGCATTCTAAGAGGAATACGTGATAGAACACCTTAGTGTAATAGCTTGTTGGAACTGGAACGAGAATATCTACATGATGGGATGGTTGGACATGAGTTTTAGTGACCGGAGGAGACATGGCAGCCGATTTACTCTTTCTTGCAATAAAAAGAATGTTTTAATAAGAGGGTAAACTGCTCCTCGATAAAATAATAATAAAATAGAAGGCTCTAGAGGGGTCCATGAGATCTATAAAAGAGGAGGAGGGGGCCATTGGGAGATATCTTGGATTTATCGTTTCTTCTTGTGGAGAGGTTTGAGAACTCGGTTCTCTAATTCAACAGTAACCCTAGGACGGAAACCCTGGGGTGATCATGGTGAGAGTGGACGAAAACCCACCTCATCCCCTTAGTGGATTCAACTAGAGTTCACAGGTGTAATGATTGATTGCAGTGAGTTTTGGTGGAGGGCCGGTGCAATGTTGCAGCAGATTCTTGAGGCCAACTCTATTTCAATTATCTCAGCGATTTCTCATTTCAGCATGTAAACCCCAGTTTATATTATAATAAAGCTGAGTTTATTTTTTGCATTATGGTATTATGGAATTGCATGTACTTGTATGTTTTATTTTACATGGCAATCTTCTGTAAAATAAATGATAATTTTATGGGAAATTTGTGGTTAAGTGTATTTTTGTAAATTTAGTCAAAATATCCATTTGGGGATATTACAATGGTATCAGAGTTGGTGATCTTGCCAGCTTGAGGGTTTACTTGCCAAAGTACCGGAAAAGCCAAGTTCAAGGGTTTTAATTGCAGATTCTTGAGTTGCAACCGTTATTGTTCGAAGGTTATTCCGTTGAGTTGCTGGAGCCGTAACTTGATTGCAGTGGGTTTAATTGCAAATTGAGTTGCTTTTTGAAAGAAAATCTAGATCGTTGCTAGAACACTCGTATGGCCAAATTCATCCTCGTTTGCAAATTTGTGGTGCAAATATCCAACAAAATTTTTAGCAAAGGGTTGCTGACACAATAATGGTTCGACATTTGAGTTGAATGATATGAAACAATCAAGTCATATCTTGTGAGAAAGTCATACACAAGACAGAAGGCGACCAACGTAGAGAGATTGATTCATGTGCATGAGAGAAGGACCATTTTTGCAACCTAGGTGCTTCTGAGAAGAAGCTCCGTACAATGGACTTGTTTGGGACATGGTCGACGGGTCGAGTTGACACTTTTTTTTGTTGATGGCGTTTAGTGCGTATCAATGATAGAATGTGCCATCGAAGCGGTATTGTCATCAACGTTGAGTATAGTAGCCGGGAACTCCATTTGCTTTGGGTCAAGCCGTGAGCAAATTGAAATAATACTGTCCAGGCAACCACCATCAAAGTGGGTGCACGTGAAGATTGGAAGGCGGCAACGTGAATCCAATATTTTCTGACGGCAGAGTTGGAAGGCGGCAGCGTAGCATTTATCACAACATTCAACTAAATCGCAGGACTATCACCTGGAGTTGTTTTGCTGGACGGGAAAACGGTTTCTCTCGTGCAGGTGTGACAAAGGCCTTCCAGAAACATCGACCATAATTATCTGAGACTAATATTAGAGGGTCGTATCCGAGTTAAAAAGGGCTGATCTCTAAATCAATATACAAACTGAGTGACGATGCACTTGCTGGCATGAATCGGCATGGAGATTGACTGAGAGTTGAACAGAGGAACACAGGTCTGGTGCAAGCTTGGTAGCGTTTTAATTAATTGGGAAAATCATGGCATTATTGTAAGTCACCTTTAGTTCATGAATGGATTCAAGCCGTCATTCCATAAGTCGAGCTGGACACTGCGCGTGTTCCTCGCTGAGACAGTGACGTTGGGTTGAACAATCAAATTCCTTGATCGCTGTCGCATTAAGGCTGAAGTGAAATTGTGGTCAAGACCAGTGAGCATCGCTTTGGCCGAATTGGTCTTTCTGTGACTCGATTGATGATATGTGCAGAGGTTAGGCAGTGTGCCAGTGCAATATTAAATTGATTCTCTGATCGTGGGTGGAAATTGCAAATGCTATGTTCGTGGAAGTGAACCAGTCACTATTGTGATCTCAACCGGGCCGAACACATAATTTGCCAGAAAGCCGAATGCCATCTTTCCTATGTTGGTCGAGATGCTTGAAGTTTGGGTTGAATCTTGTTGAAGAGGATGAATTCTACTTCTGTACTTTTCCACTGAGCAAGACACAAATTTATCCGTTGTTGTAGCGTCCTGTGGCAGATTGAATGAAAGGGTCGTTCCCCTATATGCAAATTTTCTGAAGCGAACTCCCAATTCTGAGCAGGGCATTGAAGCTATAGTCTTACACTACCTAGTAACATACCAGTGTTTTGCACAACTAAGAGCAAGGGCTTCACTTTCGGTGAACTGATATCTGGATATGTACTTGCTACTATTGGTTGTCAATTACTACCAGGTTCTATGTTCCTAGTTTGTTCCGTGTGTATTTAATTTTTTTTTGGGTGTTATTTCCTTATCAACAATATGTTAAGTCATGAGTTGCCATAAGCATTATGTGCGTATTTGAAGTCTGTTGGTGAATATTAAAACTTTGAATAAATTATTCTGGGCATAGATTTGTGTATTAAGTCAAAATCTCGCTGTGAGCCATAATTTATAAAGCAGGCTTATATGAAAAGTCGATCGACCAACTTGATGTACTTAAGTTTTAACATTCTTCAGCTAAATTATGGAGGAACTCCTAAACAAATTAAAAAGATTGAACACAGAAATTAGTTCCTGGAACCACCATGCATTATTAGACCAGGAAACAAAACTGAGCAGCAAACCATTATCAGAAGGGATCCACACCCTTCTACAGCAAGAACCACCAAATGATTTGCAGAAAGAACATGAGTTGGGACACAAGATCTTTAAACTTGGTGCAGATTTGACGCACATGAAGATCACATGGAGAGTTCTTTCCAAACTTGATGAACGTAATGAACTCCTTTCCAAAGTATGCCAGTTAGAAGGGAAGAAACTGATTTGGGCTTTGAAATCTGCTATGCTTGTTCTTATACAACCCAAGTTCTTGGGAGAACCATGTGAAGGGTTCAGACTTTTAGTTGCATCATGCCTCAGTAACATTATGAGGTTGACTGCACCTATAGTTGCTTTCAATGATGATGTTATGAGGGAAGTTTTCAAGTTAGTAGTGGGGACTTTTTAGGACTTGGACAACAGTGCAGGCTCTACCTTTGGGAAGAAGCTTGAGATATTAGGAGTTATGGCCATGTTCAGGACGTATGACATCATGCTTGATTTGGGTTGTGATGACTTGGTCCGTCAGATGTTCCAATGTTTCTTTAACATTAGGAAACATCACCCTGATACAGTCAGAGCGAACTTCTTGTCCATTTTGTCTTTAGTCATAGGAGATCGAGATGTCATTTGTTGGGAGTTGTGGGCTAGACTGTTGACCATTTGGAGGAGAGAACAATCAGTCTCACCTGCTGCTTATGAGTTAGACGAAGGGTTGGTTGAGCAGAACATTGGGCTATTCAGGAAACAATTGACTAGGGAGGAGCTGCTACAGTTTGGTGGAAAGAACCTTGGGGGCCTGATCACTCATGCTTGAGAGATTCAGATAAGGTGGCAGTGGTAGAGCAGGAGGACATCCCTTCTGTATGTCAGGGTGAGAACTCTTCTTTGGGTGAGTCCATGGGGTCATATGAGGATGCTCTTGGGGAGCATGAGCAGTCGTGGAGTTGATGACAGTTGGCCAGAGTTGTATTCCAGTATGCACAGTGGGCAGTCAGGGGACTCTATGGGAGATACTCAGGGCGATGAGTCACTTGTGACGATTCAGCTGGAGCAACATATGGTGGAGTAAGAGTCAATTGAGGAGGAGGATATGCACAATATGCATGATAGTCCTTTTGGGGAGAGCCAGATGGAAGTTCACATTGAGTCTGTGTTTGTTAAATTTAGATAGACATGGAATGTTCTATGCTTAATGCAAATTTACTTCAATCTTTCTTAGGCCCGATTGAATTTAGCAATCACATGAACATGAAAATAAAATGCTGATAGAACACAATAATAGATCAACAGAAGACTAGCCAATAATATAGATAAGATTTTACAATTCTTCTTGTCCAAAAAAGATATAGGATAGTGTGCACTACGACAGTCAACAGGATGCATCAGCCAACAAAGTCTTTCTTAGATCAGCCAACCCTCCAAGTGTCTCACACACAGCCTTCAAAGACATCTCATCAAAAGTCAACGTTGGTCAACAGAAAGTCAGCCTAGAAAAGTCAACGCAGGACAATCAACAGAAAGTCAACACTGTAGATTTAGGGCTTGAGTCAAACTGCTCATTTTCCCTTGCTTTTTGTGCCCAGCTGTACGGCCTACAATAGTCGTATTTCCAGCAAAGATTGGAGGTCAAACGGTCAAGGGTTGACCACGGTCAACGCTGGTCAATGCTCATCAAAACAACCCTAAATAGATCCACAGATTTTCCCCAGCTTCAGCTTAGCACGTGTGAAGGAAAGAGGCCTCCAAAGGCTATCGAACCAATCAGATCACAGTGAGAGAATGTGTGATGAGTTGATGAGTAAATGACCTCCAAGTCTCTCCAATTTATATCCATCAGTGAGGGTGTGCGACACATCTATTAGGGTTGTGAGCCTACATTACAAATCTGGCTGACCTTGCACATGAGTGGAAAATAAAATCAGATTATATGTTTTGCTTATCCAAACAAGATGATCTTTACATCAATCTTTCACCTCTTCGAAAGAGGAATCCAACAAAAATATAATCATCATCATATGAGTAGTGCAACATGGAGTTTGGACCTAGTTGCCCAAAATTAACACTTCCTCTCAACTAGGGAGAACTCCATCTATCCACTTGTGCCATCCAGAGATCAATACCATCGTGTACCATCATATAGCATCATGCGTCACCCTGCTGTAACTTGCTTTGCTGGTTCTTCTTCTCAAATAGTACAAAAGGTGAGTCACAAATATATCACGCCTAGTTGACCCAAAGTCAGCGTAGAGGTTGAAGGCTCTTTTAGACTTAAAAAGAGTCTCATACTAACCCAAAGTTAGTTTACTGACTCGAAGTCAGTTTAGGGGTAAGAAGTAAGAACCTCATCATACTTGATCCGAGATCAAGGTGTTTGACATGTGCCATCCTAGACGTAGAGAGTGCAGCAATCTCCGATGTGTCCATCGGTCTTGCTATTGGTCTCTATCCACATTTCCCACCTCATTGACCAAATGAGAGGTACTTCCCATGAGTCTGAAAGTCCATGAGTAGGATGCGTGCAGGGCATAGATCAAAGAGAGGTTAACCAACTCAATATCATAACGGTGTGTGCTTATAGCTCTAAGAAGCTATCTCCAAGCCCCCTAGAGCTCCCAGAGCTCATAGTCCAACTCAAGCAGGACCCTCAGAATAGGGTCATTCCACGATTCCAAGCTTCTCACAGAAGGTTAGGAACTTGACCTTCTCCATGGGCTTCGTGAGAATATCCGTGACCTGCTCATCAGTTCTTATATGATCGAGCCTTACGACGCCTCGCTGTACCATATCCCGGATAAAGTGGTACCTGATATCAATATGCTTGGATCGATCGTGGAACACGAGATTCTCAGAAAGATGAATCCCACTTTGGTTATCACAAAGTATAACGGTGGTATATAGCACATGCCCAAACAACTGACTGAAGAGCTTTTACAACCAAACAACTTCACCACTGGCCATACTCGCTGC
Organism: Pinus albicaulis; assembly: GCA_034641835.2. NCBI lineage: Eukaryota > Viridiplantae > Streptophyta > Pinopsida > Pinales > Pinaceae > Pinus > Pinus albicaulis. Next base: position 1,498,741,117 of record CM076581.1, read on the forward strand.
AATGTATTCGGCCTTAGTGGTGCTCGCCACCGACATCTGCTTCCTGTTCATCCAAGATATCGAAGCAAAACCCAAGGTGAAGCAACATCTAGATGTGCTCTTGCGATCCACCACACTGCCAACCCAATCGACATCAGTATATCCATGGAGTCTCAAACTCCCGATAGTGTATCTCAGCGCATGGTTGATTGTGCCCCGAAGATATCTCAATAGATTCTTGGCATCAATCCAGTGAATGTGATGAGGATCAACCATATGTTGACTCAAAGTGTTCGCGGCAAAACATACGTCTGGATGGGAGTTCACTAGGAACATCAGGGTCCCCACGAGTTGTAGATACCGGGCGGGATTTCCCAGTACGGGCCTAGCGACGTTTCCACACAACTTCTTAAAGTTGAGTTCCATCGGTGTCGACACAGACTTATAGTCCACCATACCAAATCTCTCCAGCAGCGTCACGACATATTTTCCTCGAGAAAGGAAAATCCCGCCTGGCCTCTGCTAGACCTCCAAGCCTAGGAAGTAATGCATCAGTCCTAGGTCTTTCATCTCAAATTCGGAAGCTAGCTCCCTCTTACACTGATGAATGAGAGGGTCAACACCTGTCAGGAAGAGATCGTCCATATATAGAAGTAGAATGAGAGGCCTTTCTATCAACCTTAAAATAAAGGTTTGGATCAACATTACCTCGAGTGAAGCCCAGCTTCATCAAGTAGCTATCTATCCTCTCATACCAAGCCTTGGGGGCTTGCTTCAACCCATAGAGGGATTTCTTCAACTTGTATACATAGGTGTCTCTATCTCGGACTTCAAACCCCAGAGGTTGCTCCACATACACCTCTTCCTTTATTGAACCATGCAGAAAAGCGATCTTCACATCCATTTGATGGAGACTCCATCCCTGCGTTGCAGCAAGGGCAATGATAGATCAAATGGTGGAATAGTGGGCCACAGGTGCAAATATATCATCATAATCTATGCCTTGTTTTTGAGAGAAGTCTCGGGCAACAAATCTTGCCTTGTATTTTCAGCACTACCATCAGATCCATGCTTGATCTTATAGAGCCATTTCGAGGTGACAACAGATTTGTTCTTCGATCTTGGGACCACTTCCCAGACATCATTTTTCATAATGGACTCGTATTCTTCGTGCATAACATCCTTCCAAACTTGATGCTTTACGACTTCTTCAAATGATCCAGGCTCAAATTATACAATTGTACTCATGGCTGCTAGGTACCCTTGATACCTATTCGGCTTCTTGCTTTCACGGAATGTCCCCCTTGGGGCAATATGTCTCTCGGCATCTTCGAGAGTGTCCCTGAGCCATGAGGGTCTTCGCTTATTTGAAGGAGGTGGATCAATTGGATCCATAGGTCCTTCAACATTGGGTATCGGTTCACCCTTCGACTCTTCCTGCTTCTCTGCTTCTTCATCTTCTTTGTCTTCCTTGGAGCTAGGAAGATTTCTCACTTTCTTGAGGGCAACATCTTCATCGAAGGTGACATCATGGCATATCTCCACTTCTCTTTGACTAGGCACACATATTTTATATGCCTTCGAAGTTTCACTGTAGCCCACAAACATTCCCTTCTTTCCACAAGCATCCAGCTTGCTTCTCTTTTCTTTCGGCACAGGAAAGTAAACAGGACAACCAAAGACTCTAAAATGAGAAACATCAGGTTTCTTACTAGAGAAGACTTCTTCAGGAGTTTTGGAGTCCAGAGCGGAATGTGGGCATCTATTTTGAACGTACACAACAGTGTTCGCAACTTCTCCCCATAGAAACTTCGGAAGACCTTGGTCACATAGCATGGCGTGGGCAACTTCCACAATGGTCTTGTTCTTTCTTTCAGCAACACCATTTTGCTTAGGAGTATACACAGTTGCGGTCGCCGTCTTAATGCCAGCTTCTCTGCAAAAGTCATTGAACTCATTTGACTCATACTCGGTCCCATTGTCGGTCCTCAAAACTTTGATTCTCTTCTCGGTTTGATTTTCCACCAAGGCCTTGAAGGTACGAAACCATTTGAATGCTTCATCCTTCTTCTTCAAGAAATATATCCAAGTCTTGCAGGAGAAGTCATATGTAAAAGTCATGTAATAGGAACATCCTCCCAAGGATGTCACGGGCAACATACCAGATAAATCAGAATGTATCGACTGCAAGATATCAGTCGTCTTTGTGACAGTTGAGGAAGTCCTTGCTTCAGGAAGGGCTTTGTAATGAAGGTGTGCAAACCTCTAGTGCCATAACTTTGTTTGAAGAGTTGTATCACATGACGTAGCCCCCAATGGACTTCCTCCAACCTGGTAGAGTGTATCAACTCTAAAACCAATAGTAAGAGCTTCTTTGAAGTTCTTCTTCCAGATACGTACCTTTCCATCAATGAATCCCACCTTGTACCCTTCGTCTTCCATTGCCGAAATAGACACAAGGTTCTTCTTCAAATCAGGTACGTACAACACATCTTGTAAACTGAGGACTTGACCTTGAGATAAATGAAGGGTCACAGGCCCTCTCCCTTTCACATGATAGGTGGCATTATCTCCAAGGATAATTTCTAGATTAGTATCCTTCTCAATCAAATCAGAGAGGGCTTCTTTATAACTAGTTAGGTGCCTTAAAGCACCACTATCAATCAACCAGACATCCAGGGTGTCGGGAGGAGATGCAACAGAGAGGGCAGATACAAGAATAAATTCATTTCTCTTATTATCAACAACATTAGACTCATCATACCTGGAATTTTTTGATCTCTTGAAAGGTTTCCCATTTCCACTATGACCAGAGGGAGCCTTCCTTTTTCCTTTGAACTTGTTGTTCCTTTGATTGCCATTCCCCCTGGAGTTGTTGTTGTCATCATCTCTGGGAGAGCCCCTTCTATTAGGGCACTCTCTTGCATATTGACCAAACTTGTTACAGGTGTAACATCTTCCCTTCCTTCCTTTGGGCCCCGCTCTTCCATGGTTTTGATTTCTCTGACCTCCATTGTTCCTCTCCTTTGCATGAGCGGTGAAGGCAGTAAGGTTACCTCCATTTCCATTAGAGAGATGATCTCTCTCCATCATTCTTGTCTCCTCTTGAGGGCATCTCGTCAATATTTCATCAATATCAGGAATCACATTATTATTAAGAATAGTGGTATTGAATACATACCAATCACGGGGGTGACCTCCAAGCGCAATGAGAACCATCTCTCGATCAGCTATTTCTTCTCCAATAGCTAGAAGATTGTTCCTGATTTCAGTGAGCCTAGGATTGAATGGATTCATCCTTGCCCTTCTTGATATTCTTCAATTGATTCTTGAAGAAAAGAACTTGATTAGCATTGCTAGCCCTGAACATGCTAACCAAATTATCATACATCTCTTTAGATGTGCTCAACTTAGAAATGTAAGCAACCAATTGATTATGAATAGAATCCCGGATAATCATCTTTGCTTTGATTTCCCCTTTTCTATACTTCGTCTTTGTGGCGGCAGGTGCATTTGATAGAGGCTCTTGAATCTTTCCCTGCACGTAGTCCATGACATCTTGATCTTCTAATGCCAAATCCAAGGACATCTTCCATGCATGATAATCAGACTTATCAGTCAATTTATCATCGAACTTGAAACCCTTATAGGTTGAGGAGGGCATTGGTCCTTGATAGGATTTCTTCTTTAGTGATTGCTTCTCACACTAGCTTGGACTTTGTCTTCACCTCAGCTCTAATACCATGTTAAATTTAGATAGACATGGAATGTTCTATGCTTAATGCAAATTTACTTCAATCTTTCTTAGGCAAACACATAAACATGAAAGTAAAATGCTGATAGATTAGATTTTACAATTCTTCATGTCCAGCAAAGATATAGGATAGTGTGCGTTACAACAGTCAACAGGATGCATCAGTCAACAAAGTCTTTCTTAGATCAGCCAACCCTCCAAGTGTCACACACACAGTGCTCAAAGACAACTCATCAAAAGTCAATGCTGGTCAACAGAAAGTCATCGCAGAAAATTCAACGCAGGACAGTCAATAGAAAGTCAACATTGCGGATTTAGGGCTTCGGTCAAACTGCTCCATTTTCCTCGATTTTTGTGTCGAGCTGTACGACCTACACAAATCGGATTTGCAGCAAAAATTGGAGGTCAAATGGTCAAAGGTTGACCATGGTCAAAGCTGGTCACCCTTAAACAGATCCACAGATTTTCCCCAACTTTAGCTCCATACATGTGAAGGAAAGAGGCCTCCAAAGGCTATCGAACCAATCAGATCACAATGAGAGAATGTGTGATGATTTGATGAGCAAATGACCTCCAAATCTCTGCAATTTATATCCATTAGTGAGGGTGTGTGACACATCTATTAGGCTTGTGAGCCTACATTACAAACCTGGCCAACCTTGCACATGAGTGGAAAATAAAATCAAAATATATGTTCTGCTCGTCCAAACAAGTGATCTTTAGATCAATCTTGCACCTCTCTGAAAGAGGAATCCAACAAAAATATATTCATCATCATATGAGTAGTGCAACATGGAGTTTGGACCTAGTTGCCCAAAATTAATAGTGATGGATGTGCGGCTACCCTTGGGGTCAGCCATTGATGAGGAGTAGACAAATGTACGGACATCTAGCAGGGTGACAGTAGTTGCTGAGACTTATCCTCAGGAGATGTTGGAGGTTGATGGGGTAGTTCTGTGGGAGGTTAGTAGACAACAGGAGTATGACATTCCTAAGATGGTGGTGCATCCATCTTTGGGCCGACCCATTGATGAGGTGCAGGTTGATGCACATACAATTAGAAGAGCTGCAATACTCTCGGGGAGCGACACTCTCTAGGCGTACATCGATGGGGCTTGCAGCATATCTTGCCCACTATGGCCTATTATAGAGAGAGGGGCCTTCTTTTTCAGGCAGCTCTCGTTGACAAGCGAGATAGAGCAACATGAGTTGAGTATGGACTGGCGACAACACATCGAACTTGTTCTGTATGCAGGTGTCATTGCATTTGATTCTTCTTCTGAGATAGATTGGCGGGAGACCATGAGTTGGTGCCCTATTGATGGAGTATCATTCTTAGTTCCGGGCGCATTTCGGCAAGAGCACTGGTATGAGAGAGTTGTTGCATGTTCCCTTGGGCCATGGATTTTGGAGCGACAATCCATCAATATTTCAGTAGCACTAACTCGACATCAGCAGAGCAGGATTGACCTTGGCCTAGGCTAGAGGTTGGATTGAAGAGAGTTACTGAGTTGGTATTCGCTTCATGGGCCAGCAGCTATAGCCAGAGACAGTGCACAGTCCGAGCCATGGGACTTGGGCGATGATTGGCCATGGTGGCGTTGGGATTCGGTAGGATTGATTGATGATGGGTGCAGTGGGAGATCAATTTGGGATCCCGACATTGAGGGGTATGTTCCGAGTGGCTTGACACAGGAGCATAGCAGCACCCAAGGGTTTGTATGGGATCCGGGCATTGGGTCTCAGTTGCATCGGGCCAATGGGGTGGCTCACATATTTGGATTGCTTGAGGGCAAGCAATCTTGGGGTGGAAGGTCAGTAATATTCCTTTTTTTGGCGTTCCTTAAGACAGGGTCAGGATGGACTTTCAGAGTTGGGAGCAGACAGGTCACAAGTACAAGTGGGTGTCATCAGCGGGCCCAGGGGATTTTCGGAGGAGTTTTGAGGAGTTCTATGAGGACAGGTGGCATTCGCTTGGTATATTCTATCATCCACACAATTTGCCTTTCATTTCAGTGCATCCCGACAACTTTCGGAAAACTGTGTTATTTTTGGGCTTAACTCAATTAATTACACTCAAGGTGGAATTCCAGGAGGAATACATGATAGAACACCTTAGTGTAATAGCTCGTTGGAACCAGAACGAGAATACTACATGATGAGATGGTTGGAGATGAGTTTCAGTGACTGGAGGAGACATGGAAACCAATTTACTTTTTCTCGCATTAAAAGGAATATATTAATAAGAGGGTAAAGTGCTCCATGATTAAAATACTAATAAAGTAGAAGGCTCTAGAGGGGTCCATGAGATCTATAAAAGAGGAGGAGGAGGCCATTGGGAGATATCTTGGATTTATGATTTCTTCTTGTGGAGAGGTTTGAGAGCTTGGTTCTCTACTTTAGTAGTAGCCCCAGGATGGAAACCCTCGGGTGATCTTGTTGAGAGCGGATGGAAACCCACCTCATCCCCTTGGTGGATTCAGCCAGAGTTCACAGGTGCAGTGATTCATTGCAGTCATTTTTTGTGGAGGGCTAGTGCAGTGTTGCAACAGATTCTTGAGGCCAACTCTATTTCAGTTATCTTAGTGATTTCTCATTTCAGCATGTAAACCCCAGTTTATATTATAATAAATCTGAGTTTATTTCTTGCATTATGGTATTATGGAATTGCATGTACTTTTATGTTTTATTTTACATGGCAGTCTTCTGTAAAATAAATGATAATTTTATGGGAAATTTGTGGTTAAGTGTATTTTTGCAAATTTAGTCAAAATATCCATTTGGGGATATTACAGAGTGACAACACAGGCGGAATGGGTGCAACACAGTTCGGGGAATTGGTAGCTTTGATACCACTGGAACAAAGAACTGGTACGCAATAGTGTAATTAAATGAAGTCTTGTGTAAGTAGTAAATTTATTATTGATAAAATATGAATTGGTGATTACAATTCTTCGTGGCAGTGTGCCTATATAGGCATTGACTAGCCACGAAGATAGAAGGTCACATCTTTTGACCAATGGCCCTTCATAATTAATGGGACATTAATTAATTATTATTATTGATATTTGTTGTTTAATGTTTATTTATTAATTGATGTTTATGAATATTTTATTCATAACATTTGACACAATGGTGCAACCAATACTCTCCCATGAACATTTAATGCCTTCCAATGACTCCCCATCTAGCTTGTTACTCCCTGAAGATATGAAGTCCAATTTGCATTTTTTCTTATTAGCAACAATGGACCAGGACTTGGTAAATCTTGGCCACCATTTGAGCATGGGATTGATTTTTATTCACATGGTTGAAGGATGATTACATCTTTTAAGGTATATTTCATGGTTGAATTTGCACATTTGGAGGTGTTTTTGCACGTGGCGGTGATTGACCTTTTGGGATATTGTTCTACATATTTTGATAGGTATTATTGCATTGGAGGACATCTTTTGAGATAGTTTCACTCGTCTTGAGGCATTGTTACATATTTGGAGACATGACTCCTCATTGAGTTAACTCATAGTCTTGTACCACGCTTGCAAAACAAAAGGAAGCTTCAAGGAGGATATCATAACACCTAAGTACTATATTCAGGGCAAAGGGGTGCTATTCTTGGGGAGGTGCTCGACATCTAGAATGCCCTTAATATATTTTAGTGTAATATTTGTTGCAGACAATGCTTAATCAAGTAGGGGTATTCAAGATATAAGCCCACTACCTGCACATTCCCTAAAAGATCCATGTAAAAGGTCCTTCAACTATTCAAGTTGATAATGTAACGAATCACACTTAGGGTGCACCACCTCTTGAGGTGTTTTCAAGGTTTGAGTTTGTCAAAGGTCTTTTGATCCGGATTGGCATAATCTTATTTTTCGTCCATATTGATGCTTTTAGAGTGGAAAAAGTGTTGGAACCAACACACAAGACCATTTTTTTCAGTGTTCCTAGTTTGGCAAAAATTGGGTCAAAAAGTTCAGGAGCCATTTTGATGCCTTAAATGAACGGTTATTGTGGTCCCGATACCTTTCCAGTGATGCAAGAATTGCCTCATTTGGAGCTCATATGAGAAACTTATGCTTTTCGAAATTTGACCTATCAAAATTGACCACCATAATTTGAGAGGATGTCACATCGACCCCCATTATTTATGAAAAAGCGGCTAGCCACTTGATCATGATGAAGAAGACTCTAGAAGAGTCAATATTGGAACACTAGTTAAGAGTTGAAGGAGTCAAACCTAACCGCTATTAGGCTATTTGGCTATGTTATAACTAGGCCATTAGGAGGAAAAGGGGTTCCATTCTATTTGAGTGCATTTTGTTCCATAGATGATTCCATTCTATTTGAGTGCATTTTGTTCCATAGATGAGTAGAGTAGCTGAGAGTGGCTGGAGAGAGAGCAAATAGAGAGGATTCATGCAGTGTAGCAGCTCACGGGCCATAGTTCTTACTTTTTTGTACTTGCATGCATTTCCATTCAGAGAAAGAGAGAGCAAAGCAACCTCACCTTTCAACTGGGTTTTCTCTTGAAATGGTTTCCCAGGGTATTTCTTGTGTTCTTATGACTATGAGTGACTGTATTTTTTCCTATTATCTATTTTTTTGCATTTTACATGCATAAAACAATAACCTAATAAATTTAGAAGTCTAAGGAAAAGTAGCCCTCATGGTATTGATTTCAGATTTTAAAGTATAATTTTAGCAGATCTGTTTTGATGAACTGTCTAGTGGAATATCCATGACAGTTTACAGATCATCTTGGCATGGAAAAGAGAGACTTTGAGGTGCACTCCACATGGATGAAGTTAAATGCACATTCTTAGAGATACACTCTACATCTATGGGGTGCTTTTATATTTTTTTTATTGTTATTTCGGTTAAAAGCAAAGCTAAATCAAAGAGGGTGTCATGGTTGTAAGGATTCATGAAGGAACATAAACACATCTGTGAAGCAGGGGTACATGAACCCAAGGGTGGGGTTCGTGTACCTGTATCCGATTCGTGCACCCAAGCACCGGAAACTGGTTCGGGTTCTTCTCAATCACACACTTCCAAACCTGGTTCGAGTATGGAAATCCCGATACTTTGAAATTTAAAAATGGGTTCTTTCTTTGTGATGGGTATTCGATACCCTGTAAAAGGGTGCATGGTTCTCCGAAAACGAGTGCATGTGTGGATTAGGAGATACAACCAGATGGTCTTATTGAGCTACGTCTAGTTGCTATGGATGAGGAAGAGCCTCTAGATGAGAGTGATACCTTGCTAGAGATACCTTGCTAGAGAGCCTATTGACTGATGAGCTTAGTGATGTTGATCATGATGACATGGATGTTGATGAGTGATGGCATGGCTCGAGGAAGCCAAATCAATTATCTTGAGACTTGTTCATTGTTCAGTTTCACTTTTTTTTGGAATTTTCTATTTCATGTGTGGAAATGCCTTAAGGCAATTGAATGTAGCATGACAATGGAGTCTTGGATGTATAATATATATCTATTATCATGATTCATATCTCTCTGTTTGATATTAGATCTGAAATTTAATGTGAATGTTCAATATTCTATTTTTCTTGCTGTAAATTCGAAGATTTCAAAATTGAAAATTCATAATTCAAATTTCACATATATTATAATTTATATACTATATAATATATAAACTATAATATAATATATACCCTTGATGAACCCACGCACCTTGTTTCAAAAAGTGGTGTACCCGTCCCTGTACCTGTAACCGTACCCATAACCGAACTCGCGTTTCCTGACAACTTAGAAACACACATTCCAAGTGTGCATCACAAGTTTTGAGGGTTTGATATAGTCAAACAGGTAGCACATTTGATTATGAAGATGACACTTATATTTAACCCATTCTTATTATGTGGCACAAGAGAAGGAGAGCACTCCACATTCGAGGATATTATGCGCACATCTCTAGGTTGCACCACTTCAAGAGTCCTTGACAAGTATTGAAAATGATAGTGCTCATGCAAGTAGACGAAAAGTGGCATATTATTGATTGTGTCAAGCCCATTTGCAAGCTTCTAGGACAATGCCCTAGGGTTTTGGTTTTTTTCAGTGCTTAAGGTAGTTAGATGAGAGGCCTAGAAAAAAGAAGGCTCATCTCACTTGCAAGGTGTGTTTTCATTGTTGAGAAATACCTTACACTATTGGGTTGGAATTTGAAGATGTTTTTGCAGGTTTGTGGAGTTTCATTGTGGAAATATTCAGAGCTGTCATCTTCCGTTGTAAGGTTGCTGTTATGTACTTTGCTGGAAAATATTTCTGCTTTCATGGTGCTTGTTAACTAGCACAACTGGCCTAAAGAGTGGTTTTCTTGCCCTTTCAAGAGTCATTTATATCAGATCTGCGTTATTCAATGTAATTTGGCTGTTATTTTGATAGAAAATTGTCTTTTGCTTCATATGTTCAGATTTGATGTTTTGTGTTAAAGTGAGTGTTAACAAGAGTGCTGTAGCATCTTGTTGAGCTCAGTACATTGGCAGGGTTACCCCCCAAGCCCTCACTTTGGGTGGCAATGGTCTAGCCATAAGTGAAACCCTAGGGGTAAATAGAAAGGAACATCTATAAATATCTCTGACATATAGTAAAATGCTTAGAATCATGCCAATGGATCATACTAGGTAACAACTAATTCTAGAAATATGGTGTTTCTCTTAAGAGTGCTTTTTATGGTTTTTTTTAACCACAAATCGAGATTTATCAACTTCTCCAAATATGCGAACCTCGTTAAATTCCCTAAACATGCTTCAAATATCCCTTTATGTCACTCCTTTAGAATGTAGATCCATGATTTTAGCAACCAAAGATCATCCTTTTCAACCATTGACTAGAATGTTCCTCATCAAGATACCTTCTTTTACCATGCACATGCTTCAACTGCCACACGACATCATTCTAAGCTATGTCATTCTTTCTTTAGCCTCTTTCCTTGCCACATGTCATGTTCTAGGGCTCCTTCAAAGTAGAATGTTTTGTTGTTTTTTCCTTTGAGTGCATAAGATGGGTCCATATTGCCTCTTGTCATCTTCATAAGTAAATTCCTTTCCTCAGAGGGCTTAATTATGTTAATAATGCCCCATGGCATCTCCTCATGCTAAGAGTTTGCCTCAAAATATCTAAAAAAGGTCTCGAACAATGTTCCCTTACACGCAAACTTCTCCCAAAGATGGCATGCCTCCAAATATGTGGAAACTGCTCCATTAGGGTTATCTATGTTCTCTCCTTATCTTCAACATGACCTAGACACTTCCTTGAAGATGGTATTTCTACTTTATGCTATGCTTGACCCCTTACTTTGCCACAAACAATTTGTAAATTTATGTAGATGTTCTATGCTTGATGCAACTTTATTTTTTATTACAGAACAGAAGTGGGTCAGTCACAAAGACATCATCCCCCGGCTGACAGATTCAGCCCAGAGGTCCGAAACCTCTATCAGACTCACAAAGAGTCTCATACCAACCCGAAGTTGGTTTACCTGACCCGAAATCAGTTGGAGGTCCAAAACCTCACTATACTTGATCCCAGATCAAGTGGTTGGACCTGGGGTGATCCAGATAGAGAGGACACAACTCAGGATGCGTCCACCGGGCTTGCTACTAGTCTGTATTTTTTCCACCTTCATCGGCCAATGAGAGAGCCTCCGATGAGTCTCGAACTCAATGGGTAGGATGCATACGGGGTACGTAGAGCACAGAGGTGAACTTAACTCAAATACTCATAATCTGGAGTGAGCACCAGAAGGTTCTGGGCAAGCCTAGCCTCCTGAGTGCTTATAGCTCCTAGGCCATCCAAAGCCCCTAGGAGTCTCAGAGCGACTACCCAGCCAGAATCATGGACTGTAGGGTCGTTCCGGGCATACCAAGACTCGTACGAAGGTTAGGAACTTGACCTTCCTCAGGGCTGGTGAGAACATTCCACTCATTTACAGTGCCTATATGATCGAGCCTTACGGCGCCTCGCTGTACCATATCCCGGATATAGTGGTACCTGATATCAATATGCTTGGATCGATCGTGGAACACTGGATTCTCGGACAAGCGAATCCCACTCTGGTTATCACAAAGTATCACAGTGGTATCTAGCACATGTCCGAACAACTCACTAAAGAGCTTTCGCAACCAAACTACTTCACAACAGGCCATACTTGCTGCAATGTGTTCGGCCTCTACGGTGCTTAAAGCCACCGACTTCTGTTTCTTGCTCATCCATGAGATTGAAGTAGAACCAAGATTGAAGCAGCATCCCGATGTGCTTTTACAATCCACCACACTGCCATCCCAATCGACATCAGTATATCCAAGGAGTGTCACGCTCCCGGTAGTGTATCTCAGCCCATGGTTTACCGTGCCCCGAAGGTATCTCAAAATATTCCTGGAACCAACCCACTGAAAGTGATGAGGCTCAACCATCTGTTGACTCAAAGTGTTCACTGCAAAACATATATCTGGACGGGTGTTCACTAAGAACATCAGGGCCCCTACGAGTTGACGATACTTAGTAGGATTTGATCATACGGGCCCAATAGCGCTGCCACTCAACTTCTTGAAGTTGAGTTCCATTGGTGTTGACACGGACTTGCAGTCCACCATACCAAATCTTTCTAGAAGCTTCACAATGTATTTTCCTTGAGAAAGGAAAATCTCGCCAGGTCTCTGCCAGACCTCCAGGCCTAGGAAGTAGTGCATCAATCCTAGGTCCTTCATCTCGAACTCAGCAGCGAGCTCCCTCTTGCACTGATGAATGAGAGGGTCAGCACCTGTCAGGAAGAGGTCATCCACATACAGCACCAGGATGAGAGGTTTTCCCTTGACAACCTTGAAGTAAAGGTTCGGATCGACATTACTTCGAGTGAAGCCTAGCTTCATCAAGTAGCTATCTATCCTCTCGTACCAAGCTCTAGGGGCTTGCTTCAGCCCATAGAGGGCCTTCTTCAACCTGTAGACATGGGTGTCTTGATCCTGGACTTCGAACCCCAGAGGTTGTTCCACATATACCTCTTCCTTTATCGCACCATGCAGAAATGCGGTCTTCACATCCATCTGGTGAAGACTCCATCCTTGCGTAGAAGCAAGGGCTATAATAGATCGAATGGTGGTGTATCGGGCCACAGGTGCAAATATGTCATCATAATCTATGCCTTCCTTTTGAGAGAAGCCACGGGCAACGAACCATGCCTTGAATTTTTTGGCACTTCCATCAGATCCATGCTTGATCTTGTAGAGCCATTTCGAGGTGACAATTGCTTTGTCCTTTAGTCATGGAACCACATCCCAGACATCATTCTTCATAATGGACTCATACTCTTCGTGCATAGCATCCTTGCAGACTTGATGCTTTACGACTTCCTCAAAAGATCTAGGCTCAGATTGTACAATAGTACTCATGGCTGCTAGATACCCTTGGTATCTACTCGGCTTCTTGCTTTCACAGAATGTCCCCCTTGGGGCAGCATGTCCCTCAGCATCCTCGAGAGTGTCCTTGAGCCATGATGGTCTCTTTCCCAGTGAAGGAGGTGGATCAATCGGGTCCATTGGTCCTTCAACATTAGGCATTGTTTCATCCTTCGGTTCCTCTTGATTTCCAGGCCTTGCTTCATTATCTTCCTCAGATCTCGGAAGATTGACTACTTTACTCAGGGAAGTATCTTCGTCAAAGGTGACATCGTGGCATATCTCCACTTCCCTTTGACTAGGCACATAGACTCTATAGGCCTTCGAAGTTTCACTATAGCCCACAAACATTCCTTTCTTCCCAGAAGCATCCAACTTGCTCCTCTTTTCTTTCGGCACGTGAAAGTACATGGTACATCCAAAAACTCTAAAATGTGAGACATCAGGTTTCTTACGAGAGAAAACCTCTTCGGGAGTTTTGGATTCTAGAGCGGAATGCGGGCATCGGTTTTGTATGTACATGATAGTGTTCGCAACTTCTCCCCATAGAAACTTTGGCAGACCTTGGTCACATAGCATGGCACGAGCAGCTTCCACAATGGTCCTGTTCTTTCGTTCAGCAACACCATTTTGCTCGGGAGTATAGACAGTTGTGGTCTCCCTCTTAATGCCAGCTTCTCTGCAAAAGTCCTTGAACTCATTTGTCTCATATTCAGTGCCATTATCAGTTCTCAAAATCTTGATCTTCTTCCCTGTCATATTTTCCACCAAGGCTTTGAATGTACGGAACCACATGAAAGCCTCATCCTTCTTCTTTAAGAAGTATATCTAGGTTTTGCGAGAGAAGTCATCTATGAACGTCATATAATATGAACATCCTCCCAAGGATGTCACGAGCAGCATACCAGATAGATCAGAATGGATCAATTGCAAGACATCAAATGTCTTTGTGACACTAGAGGGGAAAGGTCCCCTTGTATGCTTTCCTTCGGCACAACCCTTACATACACCTTCATGATTATTTGGAAACTAGAGCATCCCTGTCACCACCTTCCTTGCTTCGGGAAGGGCTTTGTAGTGAAGGTGTCCAAACCTTCGGTGCCATAGTTCAGTCTGTCGAATAGTATCACATGTCATAGCTCCCAGTAGACTTCCTCCAACCTAGTAGAGTGTATCAACTCTAAACCCTATCGAGATAGCCTCCTTGAAGCTATTCTTCCACATGAGCACCTTTCCATCAGTGAATGCCACATTGAAACCTTTGTCTTCCATGACCGATATAGACACAAGGTTCTTCTTCAAATTTGGTACATAGAGTACATCCTGCAAGTGAAGGACTTGACCTTGAGACAAGTGGAGGGTCACAGTCCCTGTCCCTTTCACGAGATATGTGGCATTATCTCCAAGGATAATTTCTAGATTAGTATCCTTCTCAACCATATCAGAAAGTGCTTCCTTGAACCCAGTGAAATGCCTTGAGGCACCACTATCTATCAACCAGACATCCATAGTGTCGGGTGGGGATGCAACAGAGAGGGCAGATACAAGAATGTATTCATTTCTTTTCTCAACAAAATGTGATTCCTCATACTTAGAGTTTCTTGACCTTTTGAAAGGTTGATCATTTCCGTCGGAGGAATCCTTCCTTTTTCCCTTGAACCTGATGTTCCTTTGATTGCCATTCCTCCAGTTGTTGTTGTTGTTGTCATCACCATCGAGAGAATCCTTCTTGAAAGGACATTCTCTAGCATAGTGACCAGGCCTATGACAAGTGAAACACTTGCCCTTCTTTCCTTGGGCCCCTGCTTTTCCCTTATTCTTCGGGCCACCAGAGTACTTCTATTCTGAAATAAAGAGGCTAGCAAAGAAAGTTACGGCGGGATGACGCACGATGTTTGTTTGCACAGGTGGATGGAGTTCTCCCTAGTTGAGAGGGAGTGTTAAAATTGGACAACTAGGTCCAAACTCCATGTTGTGATGCTCAGATGAAGATACCAATATTTTTATTGGGTTCCTCTTTTGGAGAGGTGTAAGATCGATCTAAAATTGATCTTAATCCGATGAGCAGAACATTTATTTTGAATTTATTTTTAATAATTTCAAATATGTGCAGGTCGGCCTTAAGGTTTTACACCCCCAGCAAATGTGTCACACACCTCAATGATGGATATATATACAGTCAACGTTGGAGATCATTTCACTCACTCTCATCACACACATCTTCTCTTCTGATTTAGTACGAGCTCCTTGGAGGCAAATTTGGTTCACACGTGGGAAAGAGGACGATTTACTGCAGCAAGGGTTGCCCGAAATTTATTGCAGCTCACCGCAGCTAGGGATTCCACGCTAGTTTGACCAGCATTGACTTTGGTCAACTCATGGTCCAAAAGGGCTAAAATTTGGTGGAGAGTTCGATTTTGAAAGGCCGTACTCATTGGCACAAAACCGAGGTCAAAAGGTTGACCGAAGACTGAGCTGCGTTGACTTTATTGCTGCTGCCCTACGTTGACTTTTTTGGACAACGTTGACTTTTCTGAGGTTGACTTTGAGTTGACTGGGTGACTGATTTGAGGGCTGTTGTGACACAAGCTGGGTTGGCCAACCAAGAAGACTTTGCTGGTTGAAGCATCCTGCTGACCACCGTAACACACCAACACATTCTTCTGTTTCTGGGTTGTCTTCTATAGATCCACTGGTATGTTCTATCAGCATTTTACTTAACTGTTTATGTGATTGCTGTAATAAAAAGTAAAGTTGCATCAAGCATAGAACATCTACATAAATTTACACAATTTCTTGGACATCTTTTGAGCTAGGGAATTCATATTTTAGGGTTTGCTTCTTGCTCATGCCATCCATCCATGTGATCATGGACCTTGGTTTCTTCCTAGGAGCAAGGCACTCTATCAATGATGCAAAAGGTAATGTAATACATGCAATCTTGCTTCAAATGTTTGTTAAGAGTGCCCAAGGGGAACCTCATGGTGAAATATGCCTACAAAAGTGCCTCGATCAAATCGACCATATTCCTCCACACCATTGTCCTTTCCTTTCATGATGAGTGGTGCTTGCACAAATATAGAACAGGGTGCACAAACTCTAAGTTTCTTATGCAACCTCTAACTATGCTTAAACTCCAATGATATTCTTTTGTACTTGGCGAGATTGGAAATCCATGAAAATGCGAAATGATTGACAAATTTTCAAGTGGAAACAACTCTCATGGATTTTAGGTGAGATAGATCACCATTGCCCTTGCCTTGATAGGATTTTTCATGTTTTCCATGAACAAGAGACTGATTCGAAGGAACACCTCATCTTCAGAGGTCCTATCTATGGGATTAGTGGCAAATTTTATTGCCTTTACCGGGACTTGGGTGGCTCACTCTCCACATTATTTTGTTACCTAGATCATAGATGTTTAGTTCTTTACTTGAGTGATATTTTTGGGCATAGATTACAATCCTTGTGTGGAACACCCCTTATAGATTCTCTTAGGAGGATCGCCCCATTCTTTCAAATTATTTTGTTTGCTTGGGCTAGTGAGCACTAGGCAGAGGTGCAAGCCTTTTTGGATGTTATATTAATGAAACGTCAAATTCTTGCTTCCCTTGCACTCATTCCCACTAGATAGGTGAATTAGCTTTTGTGAGACTTATAAGGAGCTCCCATCCCAAACCCGGGATAGACTACATTGGATTGATAGCTAGATCAACTGTGGGAGGGCCTGGAGTCAAACTCCCTGTATACAAAGCACTACTCTCCCTGATCCTTGAGAAATGAGTCATCCATTTGGAAATTCTTCTCTCCGGCCTTGATTTTTACGAGTGTTGAATCTCCTTGATATAGGGATTCCCTAGGATGACATAGCTAGCCCCCTTAGCCGTGGGTGCTCTCCAATCAACATATTCAAACAATGCATTGGCCCTTTTTTGGTGATTGATTACATGGTTTAGGAGCGTTCTTCTCTCCCCCCTCTTTCATCCTCAACTTTCAGTTCCAACATGTCTTGACATGTGCTTGCTATGACTTTTCTTCTGTACTGATTTTATATTTCATAGTTTTAGCTATGTACTTATTTCTTCCTATGTTTGATGAGTATATATAAACCATAAATAATTTTAGTAGGAACTACATGGTAAAATGTTATAGGCTGAAAAATTAATTAAAATGCATTTACCATGATGTCAACTCATATATGATGCTAGCCATTATACCTACTGCGTTTCATTAATTTTTCTCTATGATTTTTGATTAGTGATCCTAATAATCTAGTTATGACTTTAATTTCGATTTTGAGTGTTTTTAATATTTATGCATCATTGTGTGAAAGAACAACATTTTGTCTTAATGCTAATGAACTATTAAAAACAGAATATGCATTTGGCACAACCATGCCCTTATTTGAATTGATAAAGATAAAAATATGTTATTGGTTTTCATTTATTGTTTAAATATGACAATGTACCCAGTCACCTCATGTTCTGGTGTCTTACATTTATATAAACCATGTTTTATTCTTTTGATATTTTGTTTATAGTAACACAAGTTTTCGATCAGTTGCCAGATGGAAGGGTGATAAAAGCTGGCACTGAACGTTTTCAAGCACCTGAAGCTCTATTCACACCGGTAAGACTAACTTTCTGACTTCATGCTGAAGTTCCTAGAAAAAAATTAAATGAAGCAAGTATATTAGTGACATGCTTTCTGTTTTCCTTTCAAGTCGATTTTATTGCATTTATGGGTATCTAGATTCATAATGGTCTTTGTCATGTCTGAATAACATAAATAATTAAATAAATTCTTCTATTTTGTATAGTTTCCATCAATTAGTGTTACTTCCTACTTGGGCACCAAAAGGTTGACTTATGGAATATCGTGTTGAATATAGATTCCACAAGGCTTCATGTTCGGAATGACATGGTGAGGTGGACCTCAACAAAATTATTATATATTAATCCCTGTTTCCTTATTGTTGCATAGGTATGATTGAGAACTATATATTTATCAGATACACTATTATTAATTGCTATCTACCTTCGATTGAATATCATTACAAGAACGGAAAGTAGGGTCAGTGTCAGTCCTTTTGTATGACTGCACCTCTGCAATAATGATAGTGAAAGTTTCATTGATGTTAGGATAGTAGTTCCATCTGCTTGTGCTACTTAAGTTGAATGTGATTTGTATATATCTGTATATTTATCTATTTACCTATAAATACACAACTTGTCTACTGACAATCTGAAAAATTCAGATCTGAAGAGATTTTTGAATTCAGAAACAAATTCAATCAAAGAAAATAGTATGGCAAAACTGATATTAAGCTGTGCATTTGTGGTGAATATTGTTGATTTTTCTACAATATGCATAGTAGAAACCAGTGTGGAAAGAGTTGGCAGAAGTCGCGATTTAATCCTAAAATTGTGATTTTTTCAGCTGGCCGATTAAATCAGCTGACATTTTGCCGACTTTTTCAACTTTGAAAAAATCGCGATTAAATTGATAAAGTTGCGACTTTATTGGGAGTCGACTGAAAAAGTCGGCCTTCCCTCCCAGGCCACGGTTAAGACGTCGAAAAGGGAAAATTGTCAGTATTTTTCATTTCATTTGCTGCAATTGAGGGCTGTGGAGAGGGAGGAGGTGTTTGAGCTTTGCCATTTTCCAAGATTTGCTAGTTTTGTGGTGTGGATTCGGAAATTTGTCCACTGCTTAACGTGGGAGATTGAAAGTGCCGGTTCGCTGCCGCCAGGTATGTATTTGAATTTCACTCTTATTCTTTGTTACACAAATGGCTTCTTAAATCTTTCTATAATTCTATTAGTTTGTTTTCTGTCTTATTTTTGCTTAGAATCCAGAGTCTAGATTGAATCAAAACTTTAACTTTCAACTTTCAAGAATCAAATGACAAAAATTCAAACCCTTGTTTAGTGAATCTGTGTGTGTTCAAGTGAGTGAGAAGAGGCATTTAAAATTTAAAATCAACAATTACATTTGTGTTTGCTTCTTATGTGATGGGAATTTTTTAATTTTTTTCAATTTTTTTTTGTGCCCAGGTTCAAATTCAAGTTTAAAGTTTCAAACAAAATGCCAAGGGTTTTGGACCCTATGTGGGAATATGGTGAACCTGATATTATACCCGAAATTGGGGGTGTCAATAGAATGTATTTGACTTGCAAGTTGTGTGGCAAGCATATGTTAGGGGGTGTCAACAGATTAAAATTCCATTTGGGGCAAATTCCGGGGCAAAATATAGAACTTTGCCCAAATCCATCTCCAGAAATCATCCGACGGGCCATTAAATCATTGATGGATAAAGAGGATGGAAAAGACACCAGGGAAGCATTAAAAAGCCAAATTCTAGGGGCCTCAAGAGTGGGGGTAAGTGAGAGTGGTTCTTCAACATCACCTTCCACACCCACATGTCCAACCCCTCAACTTTCTCATTTTTTTTTGTCCCTAGAACCACACCTGGTGCACAACCTGGCATCAAATTGACACTTGAAAAAAAGGAAAAGGCAGAAGCTGATAGGTTGGTCAATGAATGTCTTCTATGGAGTGATGTTCCTTTCAACATTGCCAAGACAAACCCATTCCACCAACCTTTGTTTGATGCTGTTGCTGTCATTGGTCTGGGGTACAAAGCCCCTACCTTTGCAGAGTTGAGATGGCCTCTTCTTCAAGATGAAAAGACTGATTGCATTGCTAGATTGGAGGAGTTTAGGGCATTATGGGAACACACTGGATGCACCGTCATGTCAGATGGTTGGATTGACTAGAAGGGTAGGACCCTTCTTAAATTCTTGTTTAGTTGTCTCAAGGGGACAATATTTAAGAAATCTGTTGATGCATCTACACACATTAAAGATGCACGTTTATTATGTGAGTTGTTGGACATCTTCATTCAGGAAATAGGCCCACAAAATGTTGTCCAAGTCATAACGAACAATGCTGCAAATTATGTTGTCGCTGGCAAGTTGCTTATGGAGAGGTATCCTAACCTGTTTTGGACAACTTGTGCTGCTCATTGTATTGACTTGATATTGGAGGATATAGGTAATATTCTTCTTGTGAGGGATATTGTTGAATCATCCAAGAGCATAATAAAATTTATATATAATCATGGATCTGTGCTTAGCTTGATGAGAAGATTCACCAACAACAAAGAGTTGGTGCATTCCGCCATTACACGATTTTCCACTACTTTCATATCTCTTCAGTCTCTGTTGAATTCTATGTGGGATGTGAAGATCATGTTTCTTTCACAGAATTGGCATGCTTGATCTATTAGCCGCAAACTAGAAAGAGAGGGCATATGCAGACTAGTTTCTTATGATCAGAGCTTTTGGTTAAGAGTAGAGGAGGTGTGTGCCGTTTCAAAACCTTTCGTAAGGGTTCTTCGGTTGGTTGATGGAGAGAAGTCCACAATGGGCTACTTGTATGAGGTCATGGATAGGGCCAATGAAGCCATTTGTGCTTTGAGTTGTTGAGTTCAGAATCTCCACAGTGAACATTTTTACGTCTACGTTTCGGGTCTAGAACAAGACCCATCATCAGGACAAATTCTGTTGAAAAGAGAGGAGGAAAGACCTCATATATATAACTTAAGAGTGCAGGGATGCCAGTCGACCAACCATCTGATAATTAGTATTTTAATTTTGAAGAAATAAATTTAAATTAAAGATTTCAGCTTTACGTTCTTTGCAAAGAATATCAATTTTTATATTGCTTCGCCTATATTCATGTAATATATATTAACGATGATTGACCTAACTTAAGGAATGCTAAAGGCATTAATAATGCATTGCTATGGTTAAACCAAGATAAATTAATTAAATTGAAGAACTTCTAAAGGAGGGATTAGTTAATTTATTAAGCTTGCATTTAAAGATTAATATTATTTTTATTTTTATTTAATTTTTTTCACAAAGGAAAAATTCGTAATTTTATTTATAGAAACAAAATTACATGTTACACTTTGCTATGATTTTCAGAGACAGGCAAATATATTGCAGCTAGATGCTATATTACAAGAGGAGTGAAAATTAAATTTTCCTCCCTTTTTTCTTTTCAACCTTTCGCCATGGACTTGGTGATGGCGAGGTTGAGATAAGTGCGAGCTGATTTTTAGCTATGGTTGCTCCATTGTCCTTATCCGAATCGGATGTATCTGAGTTATGCTGTCTTTTGTGTCCTCCACTCTCTAGTGTCTCTTGGTCCATAGACGCTTGAGCCGTGTTTGAGGGCTCTTGCATCTCCTGTTCTTGTGTCTCAGCTTCAGTTGTTGTCTGGTTGTTTTCTTTTGGGATGGGTTCCTTCTCATTCTCTTCCATCTCCTGTTCTGGTTCATCAGAGGGAAATTGCCAGCCCTTTGTAGCTTTTCCGGTCTTTTTCTTTTTTTCTGTTATCTCTTTTAGCTTCTGGACAAGTGTTTTGCAAATGCCCTGTATTCCTGCATATTCTGCACCTAAAAGCAGTGTTCTCATAATCGAGATGCTGCATCCACTTTTGCTGTTTATGAGTCAGTAGGATGCATTCTGGAAGCCCCTTGCTGAGGTCCACTTCCACGCATATGCGTGCAAAGGTGTACACCCTCTCTTCCATTCGTTGCGTGTCGGTTTTGATGTAACTCCCAATCATGTCTCCAATGCTGCCAAGAACATCTTCATTCCAAAAATGAAGTGGGAGGTTGTAAAGCCTCACCCAGACTGGCATTTTGGATACTTCCATGGTATTTGCGTCAAAATCAGGAAACCAGGGTGTGGTGAATAGTCCGGTGGATCCCCAGAACCATGGTCCAGCATTTTGAATATGTTCTCTGGCTTCCGGAGATAAGAATTTAACAATAAAGAACCCCTTTGAATAGAGGTGTATTTCACAGTCCGTTGTCCAGTTAGTGAAAATCCAATGAAATAGCTCCATTGGTTTAGGCCAGAAGCAATTAAATCTGCATATGAGCGCTTGTGATTCAAAGACGGATTGATGGTCATCTATCTCAGGTAATTCGATCTGCAGTTCTGGAATCTGGTTGAGTTGTTCCACAATGTACGGTTTTGGGGCATTAGCTGCCTGTGTAGTAGGAGCATCAGATGTGTTTTTTCCCTTTAGAATATTCTTATAGGTCATTCCCCTGAATCCCTGAGCACTGTGCTGCCCAGCAGCACCACCCCTCAGTCGCAGATTGAGGTAAATGGTGTCTGCAGGGCAAATGCCATAATCGCATAGGATGCTGGAGTCCTGTAGCGATCTCCCTCCATGGATGAGGGACTGAATGTGGCTAGGGTAGCCAGTGGTTTTCCAAATGGATTTCTTTAGGTCTGTAACCTGATCAGATTCATTTATCCAAAACAATAAACTGTTCCCCTCTGGGGTTTTGAGAAAAATCTGGAAACCGTTTGTGCTTACCCGATTTTCTTTAGCAGTGATGTTGGTTTCGGCCGCTGGCTCTTCCTGAATCGCCTGCTTCTGTGGTGGCCAATCAGGTTCTGATATCCCTGCGTATACAGTGATGGCCGGTATTCCAAGCGCAGCCCACCCTCGAGGACCAACACAAAGAGGTATAGGCCATTGAGAAATAGCGCAGAAGGTGCGCAGGTGCTGAGCATGATGGCCAATGGATATAGTAATCCCAGCGCATCGATCCAGAGTGTAAACCCGAGAGTCATTCCCACCACCGCCATATGGTAGCAAATATGGAAGATGGGTGTGTGGGGTATAGCACAGCACAGCCGCCGGCGGGAGGACACCACGCCCACCAGACCACCCAATACGCGCACCAGCACGGAGGTCTCGGATAGACAGTAATAAGGGTGCTTCGTTCAAGTGTGAAATCCAGAGCGAGCGCACAGTTCGCCAGTCAGGTTTGCAGGGGGCCCCAAATATCAACCCATCCGTCGCCAGGCCGCGTAAAGGAAAATATTGGTTCCCACGCCCCACAGAAACATCACCGCGAGGGACGGCAGTGGACACCCAGAGCTCGAATCCATGGAATCTCCCCCTGTTCGGATAGTTCCGGCCTGCGGCGGCAGCGTTGGTAGCTAGAAAACCTAGGTCAAAGGAAAAATCGCCCGCGCTCTCCATTCTTTCCGACTTCATGATCTCATTTTTATTTAATTATAGTTATAATATTGATTAATTAAAGTTTGTTAAATGTATCAAGGATCAATGGATATCATTTTAAATTTAGGGTCAAATTCTAATTTAATAAAAATAGTATTAGTTAAGATAACTAATACTAATGATACTAAATTAAAATCTTTTTTGTAAAAATTCATTTTTATTTATTAATAAGGAAGAAAACGATTTAAGGGGGTGATGTAAGGGGAAGGTTATAGGTTAGAAATGCGGGGGTCTTACATTAAAAACCTAGGCAGGGGTTAATTCATGCTACTAGATTTTTAAAATTTTAGTAATTTAAAATAGTATTAAGAATTAAATTCCTAAGTAAGAGGAAGGTTACTAGGGTTAAATTTCAAGTGAAGGAAGGGTTACTAACGGAGAGGGAAGGGATAGAGGAAAGCAAAGAAGGGGGGATGAGGGGTTAGAGAAACAACAGGTCATATGGAGAGTGATTGATGAGTGATGGAAGAATACCCTCCCTCGCCCCATTCATGCTGCAGGTATCTACCTTAACCCTGCATTTGCTTACTCCTGTGGTTTGAGATTTGATGCTTAGGTGATGGATGGATTCTTCACTTGTGTTGAGAGAATGGTGGCATCTGAGCAAGAATGTGAAGATATTTCTAAAGAAATGGAGATATATATGGAGATTTATAGGATGGCAGGTCGCACATTTAGTTTTACCATGGCTATTAAGAATAAGACGACCAAAATGCCATGTGAGCATCAGTTTGTTTCAACTTTCAAATTTCATAATTCATTGTCTCTTCATAATTTTTGCTTCTCATTTTTCTTTTAACTTGTAGCTGCTTGGTGGACAAGCTATGGTGGCAGAGTACTCCATATCCAAAAACTTTCCATTCGAGTGTTCAGCCAAACATGCAGTTCATCTTGGTGTGAGCGCAACTGGAGTGCATTTGACAAAATACACAGCAAAAACACTACAGGTAAAAAAAATTAAAATTAAAATTTTGAATTCATTTGATTATTTTTAATATTTAAATTTTCTACTGTACTAATTTACAATCTATGACCCTAATACAGATTGGAATTTCAACGCCTCAATGACATGGTCTACGTCTACTACTATCTTTGATTGTGGGTGAGACAACTTTAGAAAACTCCTGATATGGATGCCATCTCATTGGAAAATATTGATACCACTGCTGCATGGAGGGTCAAGATTGACAGGTCGACAATTGACTCGATCCCTGATTTGTTAGATGTGGATCTAGAGGCACTAGCGGCAGAGGAGGTAGCAGTTGCAGGGCAGGGCAGGGAGAGCTAGAGGTAGAGGAGGAGGATCAAGGTCAGGAAGCAGAGTAGGAGGAGGATGTGACACCATCTAGGATGGGCAACAACAACAGTAAAGGACAAAGGCCACCTCTTTTATTGTCTTCGAGAGGACGACTGAGTCCATTTGTATCCCCAAGGGCAGGGCCTTCTTCCTCTAGAGGAAAAGCCAAAGCCATTCCCTATTCTCATAAAAGGGGCTAAGGATCTCAGTGACTGATTACTTTATGACATGGAGATGACTCATGATATACATTCATTATATTTTTTGTTGATATTTTGACTCTTGAGAGTTGAGACTGAGACAAGACTCTAAGATTCAGGACTTGATTCACTATTTTGATATGTGATGTAGCACTAGACTTCGTATACATATTATATATTAGCTTTCTTTACATGTTTATGTGGAAATTCATTTATTTGATGTCGTGGATACTTTAGATGCTAAAAAAATTTAAAAGAATGAATATTTTCTGTATTTTTTTAATTTTGCAGACTTTTTGCCGACTTTTTCAAAAAACTCTCGACTTTATCAAGTTTTTCAACTTTTGGACCCTTGCCGGTTTAATCCCGACTTTGACTTTTCCCTCATTGGTAGAAACCAATCTTCTGATCTGATAATTACTACCTAATGATCTTCAAACAATTTATCTAATGCCATTGATATCATTGGGCAATTATACACACAAAATTTCAATAGTAAATGCAGCAGAAACAATAAAGATCATAAAGAGAGAGCCATGCACAATGCCGATAATAAATTTTCGCTGGGAAACCCAAACTTGGGAGAAAACCCAACAACTTTTATTTTAGAAGAAATTATTCTTTAGCAAGATTTACAGTTCTAAATTGTCTAGAAATATGTGCCAAAAGCCAAATCCAAACCTCAGTCAATTCGTCCTCTATCTGCTCCCACTTGTGGCTGCTATAGAAGAAAGATGATGATGTTGACTGAGTGATCAAATGAAGTGTCACATCATATATATATATATAAGTCGAATGGGAAAACTCAACCAAGGGATACACCCTTTCATGGTGGGGCCAAATTGACTTCTTGAGTCTACATGATGGCCAAAATAAAATTTATGTTATTTTAATTTGCATAATTCTTATAGGCTGACTTAGGAGGCCTCTTGTTATGCGAGAATACCTTTTGATGCTACACGAAAGATCAATACCCGCTCTTAGTGAGGAAGGTATTATTCTCCTAGCAACATATTTCTCTTAGCTGAAATCCCTCCTCCATAAGAAAAGTTCATGAGCTTGCTATGATGATGTATGTGTATAGATAACTCCATCCGTGATTGGGCAATCTGAGTATCTAGGGCCTTTTACCTCTGGCCAAAATCCTTTATTGCTCCTTAGGCAAATGTATCAATCTTCTACGGTCAAAGTCCTTTATGACCCAACGAAGTCCTTCTGGCAGCCAGGTCCTTCTGTAATGTACTTGTTATTGCTCAAACTAGCAAGGGCCCTAGGAAGGGATCCTATGGAGGAACTACTAGGTCAAGGGGAAACAATGGAGCAATAGGCCACTGTCACCTCAGCTAAAGCTCTCTGCTCTTTACGCACTTTCAGCGATGGGAGGAGACTCGGTAAAAGGGGAATCACAAGATGAATGGAGTAATAATAAGGTAAGGAGTGATTCCCAAAGCGTATTTTCAAGAGAGGCTCAGACAAATTGCTTACTTACTTAAGAAGCAAGGTGATAGGCTCTCTAGGATGGGCTAAGAGGATTCTTGAGTTGAGGTTTGTTGAAGAATGTAACTAGTGTCGGTCTTCATAATTGTACTTGAGTTTTAATGTAATTTATTTATCAAAAGAAAGAAATATAAATTTTATTTTTAACTAAATTGACTTATTAAAGCATGGGCTTCATGCTTGGGTTAATTGTTTTTTGGTCAAAGCTTCCATTGAAGGCTTCTAGGGTTTATGTCAAGTGTCATTGACCATGTCATATTGTAAAAGACCCTTCTTGGGATTTATTTGTCAAGGAAGAAATTTATTTGATTGTCAAATAAGTCAATTAGGTCTGCTACACCAAGTCGGCCTCAAACTGGACAAGTCAGCCTAAATTGAGGGGCAAAAATCACTATATAAAGGCAATAACACGACCTCATTTGTCACACACACTCATCAAGTTTGATCTGTAGTTCCCGGGGTAGAAAAAGTGCGAATTTCAAGAGAAGAAGATGAAAAGGCTAGTGAAGGTGAAGGGAGACTTTTTCAAGAAAGAGAAGTCGAGTTTTTCTTTCTCCTATCCGACACATTCGAAGTTTTGAAGTGTTGCAGGGGGCCAAAATTCTGCAGTAGATGGGAGGACGAAGTTCTATAGCTGGGGGCCAAAGTTCTGTAACTGGGAAGTCAAATTTCTGGGTTGTTGTTGGGTTGTAGCTCCTCGACAAGGAGACTACTAAATCATCTTGGAAGGTTGACTTGGTGGAGAAGGTAGGTCTTTGGGTCTAAGGTCTTGGTCTATCTCATTTTGAATCTAATGAAAGAAGAGTTCTTTGACTGGGTTTTCCCCTATATAGGGGTTGTAGCCTTGGCTGAGTGACTACATCTAGTGTCCATGATCTTCATGTTTTTGTTTTGATAATTGCTTGATTAGAAAAAAATAAAGGAATAACAAAACACGTTAATAAGAACATAATAATATCACAAGTAATTATCAATATAAGAAAATCTTTTTGCCTTTCTGATTTTCTAACATGGTATCAGAGCTAAGGTGGAGAAGAAGGAAAAAGGCAATCTGAAGATCTATTAAAGAAAAGTGGATGAAACAACGATCATCAAGAAAAAGGATCATATAAGGAAATAAGCCTACTATCTACAAGAACTATGTCAAACTTAATGAAGGGAGAAAACAAACTACAAGGAGCCTCAAATTACAGGGCCTAGAAAAAGAGAATAGATCTCATCCTCGAAAAGAACAAAGTTTTGGATCTGGTTCAAGGAAAAGTCAAGTATCATACAGATGAAGAAGAGAAAGCAAAGTTTAGAGAAACCGAAATCTTGGGCACGAACCTAATAGTGGATGGTATAAAGGAAAACCTCATTCCATACATATCCAACATAGATTCCGCTAAAGAAATGTATGAGGCTCTGTCCAAATTATTCACCATCAAGAACATTGGTCAAACAACAAGCGTCAAGAATGAATTGTTGATTTCTATAGCATCGAGAAGTGTTCTAAGTCTCATTTTTGGTATAGAGGCTTGGACAACAGTTATCCAGAGAACCCATAAATCGTTTGTGGAAATTCCGCTCGGATATGACTTTATTAAAATAGTTAATTATTTTAATGCAGACCCTAAGTTTAAACTTAGGGAAATTAAATAATTAAAGGATATTAATAGAGCACAGTGTGAATATTCTAGAAAACGAAGATCAAGTCATCTTTTAATCTGAGCCATCAATTAACGATATAATCTCGGCTGTTGATTCATGAGCGAGAAGACTATAAGAAGGGACTTGAGGGCCATTTGGAAATGAAGCCGGGGACACTCTCAGTACCCGAAGGAAATCGATTCTAAAGCAAGAGAATTTGATTTCAGTGGGTGAGATTGTAGAGGTAGGGTTGCAGAAGCAAGAGGAGGGAGGAATCAATTATCGAGGAGCAAAAGTCAGGAGGATGAAGGGAAGGGTGAGTTGATCAACAGCAAGACCCCCTCCATGCATAATCACGCAGTCTAGGGAGAGACTGTGCAGAGCTCTCATGCTGGATGACGCATAGGGTGAAGGAGGTCACTCCGAGGGTCTAAAATTTGTCTGGAGGTTCCAGAAAATTCAGCCAGGTGTTTGCTAATTTTTTCTGCTCATCAGACTCTTATAAATGTACTTTCCATTTCTAAAGATAAATACAAAACCCTCATCTGCTGCACCAATTTTCCCACATTGGGTTTTTTCAGGGACAATTGTCCAAAAAATAACTGTGTTCTCATGGTTGTTTCTATTGTGCTACATGTATAATTTATCTTTCTGTTCTTATGCTCTTGATGATAGTGAAGATCTGCAAATGTGTTTATTTTAGAATTTACTGAAGCATCTGTAAATAACTTATCTCATAAGTAGGAGAAATAAACCAAGTATTGCAGAAATATTTTCCTTCTTGAAAATTTCACATGGTATCGGAGCTAAGGGCTAAAGACAGAAAGGGAGGATTTGCCATGGACCAAAGATCCATCATTTGGAAGGGTTCACGCAGTCAAAGGGACTCATGCAGTCTTCTAGAGCATGCAAAAATGTAGAAAGAACACAACATGAAAGTGCTAGCATCCAGGCTAGAGGAGGATCTTGCTTGTGTGTCGAGCATAGCTCCTTTAAATGTTTGGCATATTGACAGTGGAGCATCTGCTCATATGACGGGGGTTTGAGAATGTTTTTCAAGCTGCCAAGAAGAACAGATGAATTTCCAGATAACTATGGGAAACAAGGCGAAATGTACCTCCATTGGGATAGGTACCATAATATTTCAGACCGAAGATGGCAACAAGATTCGAGCCACGAATGTTCTGCATGTACAAGAGTTGGGGATGAATTTACTCTCAATGTCTCAACTTCAGAACAAGGGCTATGACGTGTACTTTATTAGAGATAAGGTGTATGTTAAGCACCCTAGTTGGAGCAAAAAGGCATAAATCGAAGTAAGAAGTCACAAGCTGTATAAGCTCCAACTTGAATCTCCGGTGGCCCTAATTGGCAGTACAGATGATAGAGATCTGAATGAATTATGGCACAGAAGGATGGGGCATCTACATCATGGAGCCTTGGGGATTCTCAAAAATACTGTCATAGGGGCTCCTAAACTCAGCACGAAGAAAGACGAAGTTTGCAGGGGATGCATACGAGGGAAGTACGCTAAGGCAACGTTTCCAAGAAGCAACAGCAGAACCAAAGGTGTATTAGAGTTAATACACTCTGACATTTGCGGTCCAATGTCTACAACTGCTCTCAGTGGTGCAAAGTATTTTGCCACCTTCATTGATGATCATTCCAGAAAAACTTTGATCTATTTTTTGAAAACCAAAGATGAAGTCTTTGATCGATTCAAAGATTTGAAAGCATTAGTGGAGAACTCTACAGGGAAGAAGATCAAGAAGTTGTGGTCAGATAATGGTGGAGAATATGTCAATAAGGACTTCACAAATTTCTGTGCAAGGGAAGGCATCAAGAGAGAATGGTCAACTCCATACACTTTAGAGCAAAATGGAGTTTCAGAACGGAAGAATCAGACCATAATAGAAGCCGCAACGACAATTTTGTATGGCTAAGATATGCCCAAATTCTTATGGGCAGAGGCCTGCAATACAACAATATATATTCAGAACAGAGTTCCTCATAGAGCCTTGGGGAGGGTAACTCCCGAGAGTGTGTTCACAGGCAGCAAGCCAGAAGTAAGCCACCTCAGGATATTCGTCAGCATGGTGTACTGCCACGTTCCAGATGAAAAGAGAAAGAAGTTGGATCAAACTGCAGAAAAGGTTTTCCTGATGGGCTATAGTGAGAATGCGAAGGCATATCGCGTCTATATTCCAGAGAGCGGGAGAATCGTGGTAATAAGAGATATAAAATTCCTGGAGGAGAGAGCCTTAAGGAAATCTCGAGAAATGGCCACAGATAGGCGGATAGAGGAGGATCCATTAGTACAGCCTCAACGACCAACAAAGGATAAGTCAAGTGCCTCTCCAAGGCACAATGATTCTGAGGAGAGCTCCTCTGAAGAAGAACAAGAAGGAGAGCAGGTAAGACCACTCACCACTGATGGGAGACTGAGCAGAGAACTTCAACAATTTCTTAAGGATACAAAAGAATTTGTTGGAGCCCCTAGAGAAGGAAAGATGATAAGGAAGCAACCAAACCGATATCAGGGACTGGTAGCTCAGGTTGGTGTACCATCCACCTTTCGGGAAGCAGCTCAGCATCAAGTATGGGTGGATGCCATGGGAAGTAGTCCTTAGACCATAGGACATCAGTTGTAGGATCCAGGTGGATCTACAAGATCAAATATGTTGTAGATGGCAGCATAGAAAAGTTCAAGGCAAGATTTGTAGCTAAGGGGTATGAACAGAAGGAAGGCATTGATTATGAGGAAACCTTTGCCCCAGTAGCTCGTTACACTTCTATTAGATCCGTCATCTCTCTGGCTGCGCAGATGAGATGGGAGATTCACCAGATGGATGTAAGGACAATGTTCTTGAATGGGGTGATAGAGGAGGAAGTGTACATAGAACAACCAGAGGGCTTTGAGACACATGAACAGAAGGCTCATGTTTGCAGGCTTAAGAAAGCCTTGTATGGTTTAAAGCAAGCCCCTAGGGCATGGTATGGACGGATTGATAGCTCTACTTGCAGAAGATGGGGTTCGTCAAGAGTGACGCAAACCCCAACCTCTATTACTTGAGAGTAGGATACGAGCCACTTATTCTTGTACTTTATGTGGATGATCTGTTTTTGACTGGATCATCCATGCTCATCAAAGACTACAAGGAGAATCTGGTGACAGAATTCGACATGAAGGACCTGGGGTAGATGCACTATTTTCTTGGGTTAGAAGTCTGGCAGCAAAAAGGGGAGATCTTCTTAGGGCAAGGGAGATACACGATAGAAATCCTGAAGAGATTTCAGATGGAAGACTGTAGACCCATGGCCATGCCAATGATTACTAACTGGAAGAAGATAGACACATCGGAGGATGATGAGGCTGATCCCACCTTGTACAGACAACTCATCGGATCATTGATGTATCTGGTCAATACTAGACCCGACATCTGTTATGCAGTGAATACCCTCAGTCAGTTCATGGAGGAAGCAAGGAGGGCTCACTGGGCAGCAGTCAAACATGTTCTCAGATACCTGAGAGGGACAATCGAGTATGGGTTGAAGTACACCAAGGGCAATGAGGTCCAGTTGAGTGGCTTCACAGATGTAGATTGGGCTGGAAGCACAGTGGATAGGAAAAGTACCAGTGGGTACAGTTTCAGTCTCGGATCAGGAATAACGTTCTGGTGCAACACTGAGCTCAGCCGAGGCAGAGTACATGGCAGCGGAGGCCATATGGCTCCGCAAGTTACTCTTGAACCTGCTCAAGAAGCGGATGGAACCAACCGGGATTATGTGCGATAATCAGAATTGCATTAAGCTCTATGAAAATCCTGTGTTTCATGACCGGTCGAAACATATTGACATTCGGTGCCACTTCATCAGGGACTATGTCCAGAGGGGAGCAGTACAGTTGCGATACACTCCTACAGGAGAACAGGTGGCAGATATCCTCACAAAAGCTCTAAGTAAGATCAAATTCACTTACTTCAGAGAGAAGATGGGGATGGTTGAGAACCCTTTCCATTAGAGGAAAGGGTGGCCTTCAGAAGAAGAGGGAGCTGCAGTATGGATGCTGCAGTGGCAGAGGCAACAGTATAGGAAGCAACAGCGCAGAGATGAGGGGCAACAACCAGGACAACATCAGCGCAACAAATATTATAGAGTCAGAGCAGTTCAGCGGTATCTTGCTTAAACACTTTCCTCGCTAAGAGGGAGTGTTGATTTCTATAGCATCGGGAAGTGTTCTTAAGTGTCATTTTTGGTATAGAGGCTTGGACAATAGTTATCTAGAGAACCCAGAAATCGTTTATGGAAATTCCACTCGGATATCACTTTATTAAAATAATTAATTATTTTAATGCAGACCCTAAGTTTAAACTTAGGGAAATTAAATAATTAAAGGGTATTAATACAGAAGAATGTGAATCTTTTAGAAAATGAAGATCAAGTCATCTTTTAATCTGAGCCATTGATTAATGATATAATCTTGGCCGTTGATTCATCAGCGAGTAGACTATAAGAAGGGACTTGAGGGCCATTTGGAAATGAAGCTGGGGACACTCTCAGTGCTCGAAGGAAATCGATTCTGAAGTAAGAGAATTCGATTTCAGTGGGTGAGATTGTAGAGGCATGGTTGCAGAAGCAGAAGGAGGAGGGAGGAATCAGTTATCGGGAAGCAGAAGTTAGGAGGATGAAGGGAAGGGTGAGCTGATTAGCAGCAAGACCCCCTCCACGTAGAATCACGCAGTCCAGGGACAGACTGCGCATAGCGCTCATGCTGGATGACGCAGAGGGTGAAGAAGGTCACCCCGAGGGTCTGAAATTTGTCTAGAGGTTCCAGAAAATTCAGCCAGGTGTTTGCTAATTTTCTCTGCTCATCAGACTCTTGTAAATATACTTTCCATTTCTGAAGATAAATACAAAACCCTCATCTGCTGCACCGGATTTCCCACATTGGGTTTTTCTGGGGACAATTGTCCAAAAATAACTGTGTTCTCATGGTTGTTTCTATTGTGCTACTTGTGTAATTTATCTTTTTGTTCTTATGCTATTGATGATAGTGAAGATCTGCAAATGTGTTTATTTTAGAATTTACTGAAGCATCTGTAAATAACTTATCTGATAAGTAGGAGAAATAAACCAAGTATTGCAGAAATATTTTCCTTCTTGAAAATTTCACATGAATTAAGTACTATTAAGATGACAAAAGTTGATACTATGGCATCCTACTTTATATGGATATCAAGAGTCAGAGATGAACTCCAAGCAATAGATGAAATTGTACCGGAAAAAGAACTCGTAATTACTGCTCTTGTAGGTCTATCGAAATCTTGGAGTGCTTTTGCATCAGGAATCAATAGTTGGAGAAATACTCCAACATTCGAATAAACGTGGAATGCATGCAGTCAAGAAGAAGCCCGAATATCATTAGTAAACAACAAGGAGGATGAAGAAGAAAACATCTCGAATGCCTATTCTGCTCATCAAAAGAAGAAGGGAACCTTCAAGAAGTTCAAGAGACCAAAGAAGAAAGTTGACCTATCCAATATTGAATGTTACAATTGTCACAAGATGGGTCATTACAGAAATCAATGTCCAGAGAATCCAAGGAATAAGAAGAGAGATAGGGATCAAGCAAATATTACCGATGAAGCTCCACCTAAGAAGAATAAGACTGAAGAATCAGAAGTCAAGGACTTATACTACTATGTCCTCAACGCTCACCCTACAAGTAGTTAGCTAATAGGGTGTTGGTGCCAAGCCCACTAAGATAACTCAATAATACAACAATAAAGCCTCTCAATAGGGCAAAATAATATACATAATGAGTCGTTGGGACATTGAGAAGGACTAGTAGAGTCGAAAGTGTGCCAAGTTGAGAGAAATGGCTCCAAACATAGTGATCAAGGGTTTGGGCCCTTGATATCCAAACAAGTCACATATGGTGTCCCCAAGTGGGTGTGGGGGCACTATAACGTCCTCATGGGTTCCCAAGTGGATTGATAATGCCTGTAAACCATCTGTAAGGGCTAGGATGATGACATAAGCCCTCCCTTTGTCTCTTGCAGTGAGACACATCCTCATTTGGACCCTGGAATCTCTTCCAAGTGTGTGGTACAAGTGTGAAGCCATTTGGGCATGGTGATCCAGGTGCATCATCCTCATCCAAACGGTGGAACACGAGCAATCACTGAATGGTGTTGGGGATCCATGAAGTACTCTTTGCTATGGTGGAGGCCCATGGCTCTCAACACTCACACTACAAGTGCCAATGTGGCTTTCTAGAGGGCTTGGACCCCATATAGGGAGACCAAACACCAAATGGAGACCCAGTTGCAATCTTGCATAAGATCCAAT
Organism: Pinus albicaulis; assembly: GCA_034641835.2. Taxonomy (NCBI): domain Eukaryota; kingdom Viridiplantae; phylum Streptophyta; class Pinopsida; order Pinales; family Pinaceae; genus Pinus; species Pinus albicaulis. The sequence goes on from CM076581.1 coordinate 1,498,775,361, forward strand.
ACGTTCCCTTTCCCTCCAATACAACAAATCATTAGAATAATCAAGTGAAAGAGCTTACAAATCATGGAATCAGTGGGGCACTTCATGGTGGAATACCCTTCCATAGTGGGCTTTAGCATGTACAAGTGTTTCCAAGCTTAATAAGGGGGTTAACCAAGGACCCTATTAGGTGGTTTCACCATTTAAAGGGGGGTTGACATGTCCATGGTACATCCACCAAGTGGTAGGTGGCAAGTGATATAATGATGGTATGAAGTGGGGACCAGGGAAAGGCTCCAAGCCACATGCCATGGTACAAGCATAGCTATAATAAGAGAAGCCCACACCTGGGTATATGAGTGTAGGAGGGAGAAAATCATGGTACATGAGTTACCCCAACCCTTGTTTTTCCACCCTTCTTCACATGCCTTTTGCTTTTGATTGATTTTTCTTCATAGCTGCTTGGGGCACCAGGGGATGAGAGCATGATGTGTAGGATATAGTAGTAGATACCCGATTTAGAGGTGGCGCAGTTCATTGTCCACAAGGGTTGGGACTATCATGGGTTCCTTGATGTAGAGGGGGCTCATCTAGAGCCCATAGGAACCAGGGTGAAGGCCATAGACAAGGGGTAGAGCTCATGTTTGGCTTTTTCCCATATGCTAAATTTGTATGTCCTGACCATCTTTTGCATTTTGTGGTACATTTCCTGTTGAGAGTGGCCAAATTCTGCTTTTTCTTTTCTTTTAGCCGCATCAACCATCGGGGCATCATTTTAGGCCCGACCCAAGGTGTAAACAAGGGGAGGGGGAGGCTAACCCTATGTGGACCCGTGTTTGGAAAAGAGATGAATGGGGTTAAAATTAGTGGAGGGGAGTGATGTATATGGTGTTGGAAAGCGGGACGGTGCGACCAAAATTGGGATTTCCCATGTAGTGCCTGTTATCGCTTGTCGCATACACCTACCTACAGTTAATGGGAAAAGCCTTTAACCCCGCAAGGTGCGGTTGGTGGCAAGGAACTCAGAGAAGGGGCTGTCACACTGATCTTGACTCTCCGTTTTAGCTCTCTCCTAGGTCAGCTAAGGGGGGTAGTCCCTAAATGAAAACTAAGTTAAAGATGTGACTTTCTAGGAGAGTATTAGAGTGAAATTGGATTAATTTTAAAGATTCACAAACATTTATGAGCAACTTTGAAATAACTATGACAAACCATTCAACCAGTGCCTTAAATAACGTACTCAAGAATAAAGCTCAAAGAGCTGAGAACACAATAATCCTGAAACAGAAACATAAGATGTTAGCACAAAAATGATAAAAATGATTATAGGATAACCAAATCACAACATTTAAACATATCTTGTCATAGTTAGAAACAACCAAAAATTAAGATGTGAAGATGAAATTAAACTTTGCAAATATAGAAAGTAAGTGTCACACTGCTTGTATGAGATCAACAACCATAAAAAGGGAAATGTGATGAAGAGTGCTCTTGGCTCATTTTAGTTAAACTTACTCTACAACAAATATTTCAAATCAACTCTTCAATCCCCAGACTTCACCCTCGTCCAAATTATGTGGATCTCACAGTGAAGAGTCAATAGAGGAGTAGAGGGTCCTTAGAGGTCTATACAACCAACTTATGTTGGAGGTAAGTTTTAATGAGTTGCTTGTGTGAAATGAATTTAAATGATACATGCAAATTTTCCACAAGAGATGAGATGGTGCTTACTTGCAATAATAAAACGAACTTTGAGAGAAACAAATAAACTTATATGTGTTGTAGTATTTTAATGGCAAGTGGAATGAAATAAGTTCTTATAAAAAGGGTGCTTCAATGGTTCCTCAACATGCATGAAGCATAATCATTAAATCAAATGGAATTTTGCCAAACATGCGAATTGCTTACACAGAAAAAAGAGATTTTGCTCAAGTTTGTAGCATTGGGGTTCATGCATGTAAGTTTAATTTAACCGAAATTTAGTTAGATGGATGTAGAGTGCATTAGTTGTTAACTCATTAGCATGCGAAAAACGAAAATAAGAAAATGAATCAATCCACCCAAGAAATTCCTTTCTCTCCAACCAAGGAAGGTGGATACCATGGGAAAAATATCCCAAGCTCCCTCAAGCAAAAAAAGTTATTTCATTACTGATTACAAGTGAAGAAAACAACCTTTAAGAGGGCTACCCAAAAGGAGGTCCTTCTACGCATAAAGAGTTTGGAAAAGGGCTTAATCTCCTCCTCAAAAATTGATAACACAACTTATGGAGAAAGCCTTCAATATATAAATTTTCAAGGCTCCAAGGTCCTCGGCAAATATCAAACTTGCTGCTGTTCCAAAGGTGCTTACGACCTCCCTAAAATCATATTTTGAAGTAATGGAAGCCTTCACAAGCAAGGAGGATCAATTGTCTCTTGCCGTCTTTTCCTCAAGCTTGCGGGCTGCGAAAGAAAATAAAACGTTAGGCTGAAATAAAGAGGATTTAAAATACAAATTAATGTACAAAGACACTAGCCCAAGGAATGGGAGCGAACCCCCATTCTTGCCTAGTCTAGAAAAACACTCTTGAAGTAGCAAATATGACTTTAACATGCTCTACAAATGGAAATTTTTAGATTTTAAAAGTGGAAATAGATGATCAAGTAGCTAGAGAACGAGAAACTCCCTCTTTGTCTTCCTTTGATGCAAAACTTGAGTTGAAAGTAGCTGAGTCTTTGATTGCTTTGAATCTAGGAGTGAGTTGATCTATTTGAGACTTCTCCCACGCCTGGATGGATTTCTTGCATACAATACAAATAGATCTTCCCTACACACTTAAACAAATATTAGTATGCAAAAAGGATTAGAGCATCATAATGAAATAGATAAACCAAACATCCCTCCGAAAATGACTTGGCAAACTAATTCCTAGAATAATACTCTAAATCAATGATGCATGCACCAATATACACTTGTCATTCCATCATAAAATTCTAATTTGACACGTAAGGGAAGAAGAAAAGGATGTTCACTTGCCAGAATCCGATTTTTACACTTGAAATGGAGCTCCACTTACCAAATTCGAATTTGCCTTGTGATCTCTTCCCTCTCACCACTTGGCATTTGGTTTTTCATTGGGATTTGCTCCCAACTTTCTATATAATGGAGCCATGGGCTCTCATATTGTATCATGTTATGAGCTATTGGGCTTGAGGAAACTCTGACATTTTTGTATATCATTAAAATCAAGACTTTGGGGCTATTTAGCAAATGTTCTCTTGGCGTTATGAGGTGATTTCTTTCCATACTATTGCTATTGTATTTGAATTTGTTTATATGCTTGATCAATATTAGTTTATATTTGCCATCTTGCTTCGATTGATGCGTGCAAGCTATCTTGCATGCATCATTGATTTAGAGTATTATTCTAGGAATTAGCTTGCCAAGTCATTTTCGGAGGGATGTTTGGTTTATCTATTTCATTATGATGCTATAATTCTTTTTGCAGACTACTATTTGTTTAAGTGTGTAGAGAAGATTTATTCGTATTGTGTGCAGGAAATCCATTCGAGTGTGGGAGAAGTCTCAAATAGATCAACTCACTCCTAGATTCAAAGCGATCCAAGACTCAGCTACTTTCAACTCCAAGTTTTGCATCAAAGGAAGACAAAGAGAGAGTTTCTCGTTCTCTAGCTACTTGATCATCTATTTCCACTTTTAAAATCTGAAAATTTCCATTTGTAGAGCGTCTTAAAGTCATATTTGCTACTTCAAGAGCGTTTTTCTAGATTAGGCAAGAATGAGGGTTCACTCCCATTCCTTGGGCTAATGCCTCTGTACATTAATTTGTATTTTAAATCCTCTTTATTTCAGCCTAACGTTTTATTTTCTTTCGCAGCCTGCAAGCTTGAGCGTGAAAAGCGAGGAGCTTGAGGAAAAGACGGCAAGAGACAATTGATCCTCCTTGCATGCGAAGGCTTCCATTACTTCAAAATTTGATTTTAGGGAGGCCGTAAGCACCTTTGGGACAACAACAAACTCGATCTTTGCCGTGGGCCTTGGAGCCTTGAGAAATTCGTATTTTGAAGGTTTTTCTCCATAAGTTGTGTTGTCAATTTTTGAGGAGGAGATTAAGCCTTTTTCCAAGCTTTTTATTTGTAGAAGGATCTCCTTTTGGGCAGCCCTCTTAAAAACTCTTTTCTTCACTTGTAATAAGTAATAAAATAACTTTTTTTTGGTTGAAGGAGCTTGAGATATTTTTTCCATTGTATCCCCCTTTCTTGGTTGAAGAGGAAGGAATGTATTGGGTGGATTGATTCATTTTCTAATTTTCGTTTTATGCATGCTAATGAATTAACAACTAATGCACTCTACATCCATCTAACTAAATTTCGGTTAAATTAAACTTACATGCATGAGCCTTAATGTTACAAACTTGAGCAAAATCTCTTTTTTTTTTATGTGTAAGCAATTTACATGTTTGGCAAAATTCCATTTGATTTAATGGTTATGCTTCATGCATGTTGAGGAACCATTGAAACACCCTTTTTATAAGAACTTATTTCATTCCACTTGCCATTAAAGTGCTACAACACAGATAAGTTTATTTGTTTCTCTCAAAGTTTGTTTAATTATTGCAAGTAAGCACCATCTCATCTCTTGTAGAAAATTTACATGTATCATTTAAATGAGATTAATCAACATTCATTTCACACAAGCAACTTATTAAAACTTACCTCCAACATAAGTTGGTTGTATAGATTTCTAGGGACGCTCTACTACCCTATTGACTCCTCACTATGAGATCCACATAATTCGGGTGAGGGTGAGGTCTGGGGATTGAAAAATTGAATTGAAATATTTGATGTAGAGAAGGTTTAACTAAAATGAACAAAGAGCACTCTTCATCACATTTCCCTTTTTATGGTTAATCTCATGCTAGTAGTGTGATGCTTGCTTTCTAATTTCGCAAAGTTTAATTTCATTTTCAACATCTAATTTTTTGGTTGTTTTGAACTATGACAAGATATGTCTAAATATTGAGATTTGGTTATCCTTTAATCATTTTATCCTGCAGATATCTTGTGCTGACATCTTTTGTTTCCATTTCAGGATGATTGTGTTCTCATCTTTTGAGCAGTATTCTTGAGCACTTTATTTAAAGGCTCCGATTGAATGATTTGATATTATTATTATTGCAAAGCTGCTTATAAAATGCTCATAAATCTTTAAAGGTAATCCAATTTCACTCTAATATTCTCCTAGAAACTCACATATTTTAACATAGTTTTCCTTTAGGGACTACCCCCCATCGCTGACCTAGGAGATAGCTAAAACGGAGAGAGTCAAGATTAGTGTGACATCCCCTTCTTTGAGTTCCTTGCCACCAACCACACTTGTGGGGTTGAAGGCTTTTCCCACTAACTATAGGTAGGTGTAGGCGGCAAGGAGAGTTAACAGTGCCAGCCCTAAAACTAATGGCCAACAAAGGAGATCCCAGAGGACTAGGATCCAAGGTTAACCACCAAATTGGGTAGAGCAGACAAGAGTACAAACCTAGCCCACTCTTTCTGCCGAATTCGCCCACCAATCCATGCCCAAAAGTGTCAATGATAAGGAAAATTACTCAATGAAAAGCCATACCTTCGGGGTCGGGAGGACCACCTTTAAACATACGATCATAACAGATGGGCGAGGGATCACATGGCCGTCTCAGGTGGTTGAGATAATGGCACATTGACCTATCTGGTGTTTGCAAAGGGTTGCTGGCTACCAACTGAGGACCATTTAGGAGAAAATTTTTCTCCTATGCATACTACCCACAGGTGGTGGGTAGAAGTACCCAACTAGAATTCGCTAATACAATTCAATAAATACTAAAATCTTCTTTGATGAATTTCTTCAAACACTTACTGAACATACATTTTGTCAAACATTTTGAAGACAAAGTTAAGAACATAGATATATGAGAGGCAAATCATAATTTTATTAACTTGCTGGAGCAGATTACAATGCAAGATTAATAATTGAACCTGGAACCCAAGCTCTTGTAAGGTTGGATAAATTCAGCCTTTGGAATGCCAATACAAAGACTTCTGAAATAACTTGGCTTGTAGAAGGAATTGGCTTGATAAATACTGTCTACAAACGTGGCAACAATCTGGTTTGGAGATGACACTGGTTAATGAGCAGATTTGAATCTTGGTCTCTCTGAGATCTGAAGGAAAATTCAGCCCTCTAAATACCAAACACAGCCTCCTAGAATACGAGATTCAGTCCTTCTGAGATGACAACAGTTTATGGACAATATTGTCCTCCGAATTAATGCAAATCAACCTCCAAAGAACGCGAGAGTATGCTGAACTCGTCCTTTTGAAATAGGCCTCCAATCTGATAAATATAATGCTTAGTATGCTGCCACTCAGCTCACTGGAAGGCTGGTATAAAACTCAGAAATGTCTCAGCCTCTTAATGTTGGATCAGCTACAACAATATAGAGAGTTCCTCCAAATGTTGATTCTCACAGTCGGCCTTATTATCAGCATATAAAATTTGTCTCCAAGTTTGGTGTATTCAACCTTCCCAAGATAAATGCACTGTGCCTTGCTGCAGCAATTGTGAAACCCCAATCAGCCCCTTTGGATAATGATCTTAGCCCACAAGAATTCTAGTAATTAAATACAATTCGGCCCTTCAATGATTGAGCATACTCCTAGCTTCTCAGCCTCTAATTAACTATAGGAAATCAGACCTCCAAATGATGACAATATTGGCCTGCTACAGGAATTCCACTTCATAAACAATTAGGGGATATTCTGGGCCTGAAGATGGCAGACTTTGACCTCCCAGGAATAGATAACTCAGCTACAAATTTTTGTATGTGATCTACAAGAAATCGACCCTCCAAGAGAGATAATAAATCTGAACTCAGGGATTCATAATGAATCTCAACTCCTTGATGGAAGATATGAAACTCGACCCCTCCTTAGAAAGTATAAACTCAACAATGCACTCAGATAATAAAATCAAATTCGGCCTTGGCCCTCCATATAAAATCCAATTTGGCCTCCATATTTGCTAAACTTGGCCTCCAATTAAAGATATAATTTCGACCTTGTAATGTCCCTTCCTAAATTATTTTGCTACAGGTTAAATTTCCACAATTTTGGGACATTTTTTAAGGCTATGGGACCCACTCAATTTTGGTGAAAGGCTTAGGAAGGAAAAAGGAGGCCGTATCATCTTGTTAGTGGACTGTGGGGGCCACCCACATGAGGAAAAATGCACTTAGCCAAGAAAAATGTTCAAAAAGCTTAGGAGGGAAGTTGAATGGCTAATTCGAGGGGCCCATGTGGGAAGGAAGGCCCACAAAATTATAAAAGGGAAGAGCTCGACCTCATTTGTATCTTTTTTCCTATCGAACTCACCTTAGTTGCTTGAGCTGTTTAGCCAGGTCACTCGCTGTTTAGCACGAGTTTTTCGAGTGGAGAACTCACCTCACACCATTCCGGAGGAGATCAGCAGGAGATTTCAGCACTTACACTCAGACTTTGCTCAGCTATTGCATGTTCCAGGAGGACGCAGGAGGGGCTCAAGTGTGAGTCATTTTAGGGGTCTTCCAAGGAGGAATTGCCGGAAGAATTCTAGTGAAGGAAGCTCAAGGGTATAGTAGATTTTTGGTGGAGTTTTGGAGCAGGAGGTGACAACCACAATCTGAAACAAATTTGCAGCTCCTGGACCAGCGCAAAAGTCTCTAATTGGGCACACGTGGGAGTTGGAGGATTGCTTGGTGAGGCTGGAACTTGTCGGGAGAGATAAGGGAAACCTTTGGGGATTGATTTTCAGCCTTTTTGGAGTGATTTGGGTAGAGTTTATGTAGTGTGCAGGCAGGTGGTACATTCCAACAGTTAGAGGAGGACGTGGAGCTTTGGGGGCCAAATTTCGGGTGTCAAAACTAGGCCAAACCTTTTTTGGGTTTTGGTAGGTTTTGCTTGAGGAGCTTGGGGTTAATTTGGTGGAATTTTCTGAGCAGGAAAGGTGGGGTTTTCAGCAACATATTTACAGGTGATAGTGCAATTTTGCTGGGGCAGCGCAGAGCATCATTGGGACAGCTGATACCGTCATCCGGGCTTGTCATTTTATCACCTAGGCTTTGCTACGCTTACCTTTGAGGCAAGCCTAGGTACACTCATTCCACGTTATTGTACTATTGCTCCAATTATATAATAAAATGGCTCAACTACTTTCATATTTCCAGTGTGTTGTGGGTGTGCACTAAAGTTTAAAATTTTCTGTTGTTGAATTTGTTGCTTGCTTTACATATCACTATTTTTCCTAATTTTAGACATTACAGTGGTATCAGAGCTCAAATATTGGCTCAACTGTGGGGGAATTTTCATATGAGTGAGGAGGACAAACAAAATATTGCCTACAGGAGACAGAGGTACTGGAGCAGGGAGAGGGAGTTAGAGATTACGCCGGGCACCGAGGAGCATGGGAAGGCTGTGGTAGTAGAGGATATGGTGGAACCCAAGAGCAAGGAGGAGATGGCATTTGACAGCCTCTTGAAAGCCCTTAATGATCTAGTGAATGGGTAGAAGGAGATGTTGGATGAGATTAAGCAGCATAACTGAGATTGAAGCATCCACCGAGATTTCCTATTTGGGGAGACCTCTGGAGCCTCTCAGCAGTATGACCACCCTTCACCGACTACTCACCCACCAACCTCTGGCAGACCAACTAGGACCACGATGCCTTCATTCCTAACATCAGCACCTAGTGAGCAGGGTGGATCAAATAACCATATGCCCATGGGAGAGTACTTCAGGGAGTGGCAATCTATGGGGAAAGATTTCAAGGCAACTCTATCTTTTAGTGATTATTGTCAGCTCAAGAAAAATGAGAAGGGCAGGAATTATGGAGGTGAGGGCATGCAAAGCTCTGAGTTGCAACGTACTATTGGGAGGATGTATATCTCCACATGAGTGCCGGAAGCTTCTGCCACATGAGAGGTCATATTCTGTAATATTCCTAATTAGCACTGCTAATTGGAATATTTCATTTTTGTATAGTTTTGCCGCCTTTAGTTAAATTAATAAATAAAGTGAGAATTAAGGGGTCAACTCACTTAATAAAATAAAGTGCTTTCCTAGTTGATGAACGTCGTGACTTAAAGGAGTGGCCTTGGGGGTCCACACACACATGAGGGAAGGCCTCACACTGACCCTAAGGTAACTGCGCAGGTCAAGGAGGAGAGCAAGGACGCAGTTAGGGTTTTGAGGGAGCTAGCACTATAAAAGGTGGGGTTTTCACTCCATTTGGCATTGTTGATATGATATTGATATTGAGAGCTAGACTTCTGTCTACTTCAGCACGCCGGTTGTTTAGTTGGTCTGCAGCACTGTTTAGTGCGAACTGAGTGTCTCCGGTCGGAGATCTCGCCCTTGGCTCCGGGGGACTTCGAGTGCCTGCTCGAGCAAGGTATTTCCTTCAGTTTCTGTAGGTGATTTGCAGTAGATTTTGGGTGGACGTTTGCAGAGGAGCAGCCCCTTGGAGTGACTGCGCAGTTCAGGAGAGAGGACGCAGTTTCAGCAGGGAGGACGCAGTCATTGTTGTGCAGCGCAGTTGTGAGGTGATTTGGTGGTGGTTTCAGCGTTTTTCAGTCTTGGGAGATTGTTGTTTCAGCCGGAGGTTTTGCAGGAGGAATTAGGCCCCTTCTCCAGCGTGTTTCTTGAGTTCCTGCACTGTTCCTAGGAGAGACAGCGTTTTCATTGAGGAGGGTTTATTTGGTGGATTTTCGGAGGTGGAGCACTTGCTTCACGGTTTCTGGGTTTTGTCCGGAGGGTTGAGTACAGACAGTCTTCAGATTTTCAGCCCATTCCGGTGAGGGGATCAGCCCCTAGTTCCAGTACATTGCAACAGCAGCTTTCTACGGCAGTTTTCTCCAGCAGCTAGGACGCAGTCTCTGTTGTAGCCATTTCTGTTTCTGAGAGGGTCTTCACTTGCCTAGAGCAAGGATAGGTGCACTCATTCTGATTATCTCTTGTACCCATATATATGTATTCTCAGATTAATAAAATGGCTTAGCGTTCTGGTATTTTATGTCTATTTGTTCCATATTCTAGTTCCGGCATTTTGTTCTATATAGCTGCTTGTTGTTTTATTGTGTATTACTGTTTATTTCCCGTCGGGGATATTACAGTGGTATCAGAGCAGAGTTCTGGCTCAGCCTGTGGTGCTAGCAGTCTATGACGCCCGGGGATAACCCCTATTTTGATCAGAGGGGACACAGAGACGTTGAGAGTAGGTGGGAGTTTCCCTTCGGAGGGAGGGATTCTGATCAGGAGCCACCTGAGACAGATTCAGAGCAGGAGCAGCCTGCAAGGGACACAGAGCAGCGGAACCCGATGGCAGACGAGGAGGGTTCGAGGAGATGGGATACGCTCCTCCATCACATGCAGGAGATGACGCAGAGACTCACAGCCATAGAGATCAGACAGAGAGAACCTCCCAGGGTTTTCCAGATCGGTGAGGGATCGGGTATGTCTCACCACGTGCTAGTACATGATGCTATCCCCATTGTGGCATCTCATGCACCCACACGATCTACTATGCCCACATTCTTGCCAGAGGACGCAGGGGCAGGAGTACCGGGAGGTGCACAGAGGGATATTCCAGCACCCACGCGATCTACCATGCCTACCTTCCTGGCAGAAGACGCAGGGACCGCAGTACAGAGGGAGATAGACCCGGCTCGGATGGCTGACCTTTTTGCAGAGTACCAGGCTTACGGACAGGCGTTCATGGACTCTCTCACCTTCAGAGACTATATCCAGGTCCAGCATGACAGCAGGTCCCGTGATCATCACCGAGGGCACAGACACCACCGTGATGACCACCGCACAGCTAGTAGATTTCATTTGCCCACGTTTGATGGCTCATCAAACAGCTCGGCAAAGTCTTGGGTGGAGAAGTTGGACATCTATTTTCAGCTTAACCCGATGTCGCAGTCAGAGGCCATTAAGGTGGCAACATTACATCTGGACGGTGAGGCCCAGGACTGGTGGTTCCATGGGATGACGACACTCGGACATTCTGCAGTGACGACATATGCCGAGTTTACCCGGAGGGTGATAGAGCGCTTTGACAAGAGGGATCCGTAGCAGCACTTTGTTGAGCTAACAAAGCTCAAACAGACTGGGAGTGCAGAGACATACATTTCAGACTTCTTGAGGATTTCGGTGAAGGTACCTGATTTGTCTGCGGCTCGGATGGTTTACATGTTTGTGGAGGGATTGTCAGAGCCACTTCGTGGCCTAGTCCGGTCGACCAGACCAGCTACCCTTCAGGATGCCATCAGCAGGACTCGAGACTTACAGGATGTCTTACCCAGGACTCGGACACCCTATCCCCAGAGACAGGCTTTCCAGCCTAAGGGGAAGGACACGAGGGTTCCGCCTCCCGAGGCGAATCCTGGACGGTGGCAGTTTGATGACGAGGCTAGGAGAGAGCTGAGGAGGAAGCGGTTGTGCTTCACTTGCCAGGAGCCTTGGGCACCGGGACATAGGTGTGCTGCAGGGAAGGTACACTTCATTGAGGTCTTCTCCGAGAGCAGTGGAGAAGAGGATGAGGGGAATGATGTGGAGGCAGGAGATTGTTATGCAGCGCAGAGTACCTTACCACCTCCACCACCCGCAGTAGGTGGGGCATCATTTGCACCCACTGGGGGAGCTCTAGCCGCATTGCGGGGAGTTCCCAAGTACTTGACGCTGCGCGTACGAGGGACAGTGCGCGGGTAGCGGGTTTCAGTCTTAGTTGACAGTGGGGCCACCCACAACTTTATTGATGCCCAGATGGTTGAGCGGAGAGGCATACAGACAGAGGGCTTTGATGGGTTTTCCGTCTTGGTCCCAGGAGATTAGACCATGGCATGTGCTCGATATGTTCCGGAGTTATCAGTGACGATGGGCACTTATACATTGACAGATCACTTCTTTGTGGTGGACATTCCGGACACCAACCTGATATTGGGTGTTCAGTGGCTTATTACTCTAGGGAAAGTCACGACCGATTGGAAGGCCCTAGAGATGGAGTGGGATGATCCCAAGACGGGGAGACATGAGAAGATACGGGGACAGCACACATACCCACCCCAGACAGTGTCAGCACACAAGATGGAGGCGACCTTCCGCAAGGGAGACATAGAGTGGGCGGTAGAGTTGCGGGCTTCAGAGGCAGTAGATATAGGGCAGGCAGTGCATCCTGAGCTACAGTCTATTCTCGATAGGTATGCAGCGGTTTTCGGGGATATTCCACCAGGGCAGCCGTCGGATCGGGGGTTTGAGCATACTATCGAGCTTGAGCAGGGGATACAGGTCGTGATTACCACACCGTATAGGCATCCCAAAGCCTATCGGGACGAGATAGAGCGGGCTATCCAGGAGTTGCTGGCCCTTGGTCACATTCGGCCCAGCACGAGTCCTTTCGCTTCTTCTGTAGTGCTGGTGAAGAAGAAGGACGGCACATTGCACATGTGCATTGACTACAGGGCTCTGAATAAGAAGACCCTGCAGAACAGGTACCCCATTCCCAGGATCAATGAGCTGATGGATGAGTTGAGAGGGGCACGGTTCTTCTCGAAGATTGACTTGAGATCCGGGTACCATCAGATTCGCGTTAGGGAACAGGATATTCCCAAGACCGCTTTTAGGTGTCACTATGGGCACTTTGAGTTCCTGGTCATGCCATTCGGGCTGACCAATGCACCTGCTACTTTCCAGTCATGCATGAACCACATTTTCAGGGGTCATCTGAGGAAGTTTGTGCTGGTCTTCTTTGATGACATACTTATATACAACAGGACTTGGGAGGAGCACCTCCAGCATATTGAGACTGTTTTGCACATCTTGGAGGAGCAGTAGTTCTATGCCAAGCTCTCCAAGTGTGAGTTCGGGTTGACAGAGATGCTATATCTGGGGCACATTATAGGAGTGGACGGAGTGAGGGTCCACGAGGAGAAGATCAGGGCCATCAGGGATTGGCCAGAGCCGCGGAATGTGACGGAGCTTCGGGGATTTATCGGTATTTGCACATACTACAGGAAGTTCGTCAAGGGCTTCTCTCAGCTTGCTGCACCCCTCACAGACTTGATGAGGAAGGGGGCATTCAGTTGGTCGGACACAGCCCAACGAGCTTTTGACAAGCTCAAGGAGGTGATGAGCAGTTGTCCTGTGTTGGCGTTGCCAGATTTTACACAGCCCTTTGTCCTAGAGTGTGATGCATCATGAGAGGGGATTGGTGCAGTTTTGATGCAGGGCGGTCACCCGATTGCTTTTGAGAGCCGGAAGCTCCTTCCACACGAGAGGTTGTATCCCATATACGACAAGGAGATGTTGGCCATCATGCATGCATTGGCCAAGTACCGGCAGTACCTGGTGGGCAGCAAATTCAAGGTGAGGACAGACCATAACAGCCTGAGGTACTTTTTGGAGCAGAAGCAGTTGCAGGAGAGGCAGCAGAAGTGGATCAGCAAGATCCAAGCCTATGACTTTGACATCGAGTATGTCAAGGGCAAGAATAACGTGGTGGCTGATGCCCTTTCTCGTAGACCGGCCACGTTATCACTTATGAGCTTGGACGCTGATTGGAGGGCTCGACTGCTGGTTGAGTACTCCAAGGATAGGTTTGCATGTGAGGTTCTGGATGGGCAGGTAGCTGATGACAGGTACAGGGTGGTCAATGAGATCATCTATTACAGGGACAGGATCTTCTTGACTGAGAGATCTCAGCTCAAGAAGAAGATACTCCAGGCTTCACACGATTCACCATTGGCGGGCCATCAGGGGTTCACCAAGACATACAGGGCCATTCGGGAGAGGTTCTCATGGAAGGGCCTCAAGGAGGACGTACTCCAGCATGTCAGGGAGTGCGCCGTTTGCCAGAGGAACAAGGGGGAGATGAGCCATCCTGCAGGGTTGTTGCAGCCTCTTCCCATTCCGGAGGGGAAATGGGAGAGCATCTCGATGGATTTCATCACAGGGTTGCCCATGGTGCAGGGCAAGGACTGCATCTTCGTAGTCGTTGACCGGCTGACGAAGTATGCCCATTTTTTCGCCATATCCGCACATCACACAGCAGCGCAAGTGGCTGAGCTATTCTTCAGGGAGATTTTCAGATTACATGGTCTACCCAAGACCATCGTCAGTGACAGGGACAGCCGCTTCATGGGCGGATTCTGGCAGGAGCTCTTCCGACTAGTGGGGACCGAGTTGACACCGAGCACTAGTCATCACCCCCAGACGAACGGGCAGACCGAGATAGTTAACAAGTGGCTAGAGGGCTACTTGCGTAACTACGCAGTGGACAGTAGGGGGCATGGCTGAAGTGGTTGCATTTGGGCGAGTACTGCTACAACACGACACATCATATGTCTATTGGTATGTCACCTTTCTATGCTTTATATGGATATCATTCCTTATCTTTTGTGGACATGATGTTTGGTGTTAGCAGGGCTCCGAGAGCCAAGTTATGGATCCAAGAGAGCCAAGTTATCCTCCGAGCTCTCAAGGACAACATAGCCACAGCACAGAATCAACAGAAGTTGTATGCTGATAAGGGTCGGGTGGAGAGACACTTCGAGGTAGGGGACTTGGTCTACCTACGGTTACAGCCATACCGACAGTCTTCGCTCAAGCAGAAGGGGGCAGAGAAGCTTAAGCCCCGCTTTTATGGGCCCTACAGGGTGATACGCAGGATTGGGCAGGTTGCGTATGAGTTGGAGTTGCCCCAAGGCAGCAAGATTCATAACATCTTTCATGTATCATGCCTGAAAAAGGCACTGGGCCAGCAGGTGACAGTCACAGAGGAGCTACCACCCACGGATGATGAGGGGCATCTGGTGTTGCAACCGGAGGCTATTATTGACACTAGGGAGAGGCAGCTGCGGAGCAGGAAGATCAGGGAGTTCTTGGTGAGATGGAAGAACTTGCCGGATGAGGATGCCACTTGGGAGGATGAGAGGATCTTGCAGCATCCATCACTTCAGTTGCTTGAGGACCAGCAACGTTCTGCCGGGGGAGACTGTAATATTCCTAATTAGCACTGCTAATTGGAATATTTCATTTTTGTATAGTTTTGCCGCCTTTAGTTAAATTAATAAATAAAGTGAGTATTAAGGGGTCAACTCACTTAATAAAATAAAGTGCTTTCCTAGTTGATGAACGTTGTGACTTAAAGGAGTGGCCTTGGGGGTCCACACACACATGAGGGAAGGCCTCACGTTGACCCTTAGGTAACTGCGCAGGTCAAGGAGGAGAGCAAGGACGCAGTTAGGGTTTTGAGGGAGCTAGCACTATAAGATATAAAGGTGGGTTTACCCATTTAACATTGTTGATATGATATTGATATTGAGAGCTAGACTTCTGTCTACTTCAGCACGCCGGTTGTTTAGTCGGTCTGCAGCACGGTTTAGTGCGAACTGAGTGTCTCCGGTCGGAGATCTCGCCCTTGGCTCCGGGGGACTTCGAGTGCCTGCTCGAGCAAGGTTTTTCCTTCAGTTTCAGTTGGTGATTTGCAGTGGATTTCTGGTGGACGTTTTGCAGAAGAGCTGCCCCTTGAGTCACTGCTCAGTCTAGGAGAGAGGACGCAGTTTCAGTTAGGGAGGACGCAGTCATTGTTGTGCAGCGTTGTTGTGAGGTGGTTGGCGGTGGTTACAACGTTTTCCAGCATTGGGAGGTTGTTGTTTCAGCCGGAGGTCTTGTAGGAGAGTTTGGGCCCCTTTTCCCAGCGTTTTCTTGGGCTTCTGCGCTGTTCCTGGGAGAGACAACGTTTTCTCTGGAGGGGGTTTGTTTGGTGGATTTTCGGAGGTGGAGCACTTGCTTCACGGTTTCTGGGTTTTGTCCGGAGGGTTGAGTACACAACTAGCCTTCCGATTTTCAGCTCATTCCGGTGTGGGGATCAGCCCCTAGTTCCAGCACATTGCAGCAGCAGTTTTTCTACGGCAGCTTCTCCAGTAGCTAGGACGCAGTCTCTGTTGTAGCCATTTCTTATTCTGAGAGGGTCTCCACTTGCCTAGAGCAAGGATAGGTGCACTCATTCTGATTATCTCTTGTACCCATATATATTTATTCTCAGATTAATAAAATGGCTTAGCGTTCTGGTATTTTATGTCTATTTGCTCCATATTCTAGTTCCGACATTTTGTTCTATATAGCTGCTTGTTGTTTTGCTGTGTATTATTGTTTATTTCCCGTTGGGGATATTACATATTCTATTTACGACAAAGAGATGTTGTCTATCATGCATGCATTGGCCAAATTCCAGCAGTAATTAATTGGCAGCCGGTTCTGGGTGAAGATAAACCACAACAATCCTCGCCACTTCATGGGGTAGTAGGGTCTCAATGACAGACAACAAAGATGGGTCAGCGAGGTACAAGCCTATGATTTTGATCAAGGTTACTTGGAAGCGGGAGCGGGAGCGCGGAGCGCCATTTTTAGAAGCTTCCGGTCCGGAGCATTTTCGGGAGCATTTATATATATATATATATTTTTTTATATTTTTTATATTTTTTATATTTTGATGCATATATGTCAACAAAAACATGTAGAATGATGAATTAGACATAAAAAACATAAAAACATAGTTTGAATCATATAACATCAATCATCTAGAAGTCATAATCTTCATCAACCACACCATCGCAGTTGGAAGCATACAACATATTGACTCTTGAGTCTTTAAAAATCATCAATGAAGGTTTCAAGCTTTCAAAATTCAATATCTAACATTTATCATCATTGATATATAACATTTATCATCATTGATTTCAAATTTCAATATCTAACATTTATCATCATTGATTCATTGATTTCAAAATTCAATATACTTTTATCATCATTGATTTGAAATTTCAATATCTAACATTTATCATCATTGATTCATTGATTTCAAAATTCAATATACATTTATCATCAATACATAACATTTATCATTATTGATTCATTGATTTCAAAATTCAATATATAACATTTATCATCATTGATTCATTGATCACCATATAACTTTCATGAAGCATCATATTCATAATTCATAATGACTTGTAAACAGTAAACTTATAAATGCCAACTTCAAAGTTTCACCTTTCAAATTCAAACTTCAAACTTAAATTGTCATTAAATATATGAAATCATAAAGAGTCAAGTTTCAACTGTTCAACTGTCAACAACAAATAGAAAAGACTAGTAAACAACAAATCTATTTTATCTGGCTGGCCCCTTGCCACGCCCACGAGAAATGTCTAATTTTTGTGAGCCACGAGGAAATGTTGGTCTTCTAGTACTCGTATACCACGACCACGACTCAGGAAGGTGGAGGCCGGATCCGGCAGCGGAACAACCGGGGCAGATATCGAGGAGTGGCACCGGCACTGGCACATGCACTGCTACGCAGATGGTGGACCGGCTCCCGTGTGGCGGTGCCGCCGATGCTTCATCATCATCCCTATAAATTTCTCGTCTACCTTCTTT
Source organism: Pinus albicaulis (assembly GCA_034641835.2). Taxonomy (NCBI): domain Eukaryota; kingdom Viridiplantae; phylum Streptophyta; class Pinopsida; order Pinales; family Pinaceae; genus Pinus; species Pinus albicaulis. The sequence goes on from CM076581.1 coordinate 1,498,792,847, forward strand.
TTCCAGATGTAACGTGTCGTCCTCCAAATTATCAGACTGGCTGTTGTCCCGTACTGCATGATTGATCTCATTGCTCGATCACAATAATGACTCAACAACCTCAAGTTGTAGTGCACATAAACCAAGCTTTCTGCTCGGTTTTCGTTGAGTCTGTTTCTTCTCACATTATGGATGAATTTGTAGGCGCTCCAACACCTCTCTGCAAAAGAAGTATTTACAACTTGTGAGAGAACCTTTTTTGCCAATTTTGGCAAATGTCCCATGCCGCCATATGTATCCCACCATGTGAGAGCATCAAACCTGTCCCTATCTTCCATTGCATGAAAAGAACCAAACAAACCAGTGCAACTGAAGTATCTTCCTAATTCAAGGCACAGATTAGCACACTCCTTTGTTTCAGGGACTAACTTGTCTAATGTTTTCATGTATCCCTCTTGTACCTCAGGATCTATATGAGGTCTGATACTAACCCCATGCCCAGGTGCAAGTTGGCCCAACCAAGATGGAGAGTAGTATTTTGGCATAAGGATATACGCCAAAGCATGTAGTGGAACATTCAGTTTATTCCACAGTGCAAACACACAATCGTGAATCATTGAATACAAGTTTGGATCCTTGTCCTCAACATCTTTTATTTGCCCTAACATGCTATCCATCTGATCATACACCTCCCCAATCACTGGTTTATATGTATCTGCAAAATGAATCATGTTATAAATGGGCTTGGTGAAACTCAAAATTTCCCTCACACATGCCCAAAACAAAGGATCATGAGCGGTCTCCTCCACCTGTTCAAAACCTTGCCTGTCAACTATTGTTGTTGCCCTGTCCTTTAATACTGCCAGTGTGGACTTGATACCATGGCTGCCAATGACTCTCTTACCTTCAAAAGGCGCCTAAAGGTGAGGTAATAGTTAGCAAATCTAGTGTTTGTTATCTTCAACAACTCCAATTTTGAGTGAGTATGGAAAAGCCCATGGGTATTGCTATGATTTGTAATAAATTTTATCATTTTTTTACCTCTATTGTACAAATCACCAAAACATTTGTATTGAGGTTGTTTGTTTTTAACGATATCATGCATCAAAAGGTTCATTGTGTGAACCAAACACCCAGACCAAAATATGTTGCGGTATTTATCCTCAATAATTGCTCCCGCTGCCTTACAATTAGAAACATTATCAGTGATGACTTGGATGACATTGTATGGCCCAATACTTTCAATTGTTTCAAGCAATGGTTCTGCAATGTTAATGTCGGTCTTGAATTTGTCCTCGAATAATCATATGCCGCCAGGAAGATTGCACCACTAACCGACACAACCAAAACATTTATCACTGGTTTTCTTACATTGTCCATCCATCGAGACAATGGACAAATTTCATGCTCATTCCACGAACTTGTCATTCTAGCCAAAGAATTGTTTATTTTACTCTTTCATGATCAAGACTCACGAAGTTCGCCTTGTCATACCTAAAGTTTTTGTATCCTTTGGGGGCATCATTAATGGCGAAACCACGCACACAAGGTGAGCGAAGAACATTGAATGGCACCCCACATGCATATAGAAACCTAAACATTTGAATCCACATGATTCCTACACCCTTCGTCCAGGAAATCGGATATGGTTCTACGCCTTAATCCAATGCCACTGCCTCCAAAACCACTGGCATGAGTGGATGTTGAACTTGTTTGTCCATGACGTGTTGCGCCTGAATCAACGAAACCCCTAGATCTTTTAGATGATCTCTGTAGGGCAATCCCCTCTTCCTTCCTATATATCTCTCTCTGTGGTGCTGGCACATAAGGACAAACTTTGATTCCAATATTTTTAGTTCCATCCCCTGGCATTATCCCACAAAGGTGCCTTATCGCATGGGTGTATGAACCATGGTATTGTTTATTGCAATGGGGGCAAATAAATTTAGTGGTTCCACCACCTTTCCCTCCTTCCATTTTCTGAACATATTTCCACAAAGGTGTCTGAGTTTGGTCTCGTTTAGTTGGGGAATCTGTGTCCTCAGGTTCTCCACTCCCCACTTCCTCCTCAGCATAATCCTCCTCCTCTTCAGGATTTTCTTCAGATCCACCATAACTCTCCTCTTCATCCTCCTCTTCTCTGATTTGCCTCTTTCTTCTAGCACTCTCCAACACCATTATCACAAAGAAAGGAACCAACATGAGGAAAATCCCTAGCCATATAGCCATGATGGAAACAAGTTTCAAGTTTCTAGCTTGCAAAACAAATGGAAAAATGCCAAATGGGAATAGGAAATGCAACATAGGAAAAAAACAATTCATTTTTAAAGTTTTAAATCCAAGAAAATGCAACATTCAAGAAAAGTTCAAGTTTTTATTTTTAAACAATTTAACAATTTAACAATCTACAAATTCATCCTAGAAAATACAACATTGGATTAGAAGGCCTACCTCTTTCTTGCAATCCTCCTGTCAGCCTTGCTCCTTGCTCTCCTGTCAGCCTTGCGCTCTCCTTGCTCTCCTGTCAGCCTTGCGCTCTCCTTGCTCTCCTGTCAGCCTTGCGCTCTCCTTGCTCTCCTTCTTGCGCTCTCTCTCAACTCAACAAACAATAAAATGCAAATGAAACCCCCCCCCATTATAAACAAATCGATTTTTCACTTACAAAAATTTGCGTGCGGCGGGAAGCGTTTTTTGTTCCGGGGAGCGTTTGGGAGCGAACGCTCCCCGATCGCTTCCGGCGTTTAAAAAATGCTCCTGAAGCGTTTTTTAAACGTCGGAAGCGCTCAGGGAGCGTTCGCTCCTGAGCGCTTCCTGAAATGCTCCCGAAAAGGCAGGGAGCGTTTTAACAGGTTCGAAAACGCGCTCTCGAAAACGCTCCCCTCAAGAAGTGTTTTCGGGAGCGCGTTTCCGAGCATTTCCAAAACGCTCCCGAACGGAGCGCGTTTTGGAAACGGGAACGAAGGGGGTTTGAAGCTTCCCTGCAACCTTGATTTTGATATTGAGTATGTGCTGGGGAAGCACAATGTAGTGGTCGATTCATTCTGCAGGAGACCTGCAACCCTTTCAGTGATGAACATTTGCCATGACTGGAAGGCAAAGTTTTTGGTGGAGTACTCCAACGATTGACGAGCATGTGAGATCTTGGAGGGTATACACACGGGTGATGGTCGAGATCATATATTACAAGGGGCGCATATTTTTGGTTTCAGGTTTGTTACCACTCAAACAAACAAGGGACCAAAAGGGGTTCCTAATAGGGAAACTGCTAGACTAAGGGTAACAATGGAGGCTTAGCCCACTGTCACCATGGCTAAGATTCCCTACTTTATACAGACTTTCACCGAGGGGAGGAGTCTCGATGTTCTTGGGAAGCCACTTATAAAGGATATGTCAATGGATAAGTATAAAGTGATCCCATTAACCCTTTCCCAAGAAGAAGGTGAAGGAATGGTGCTTGCTTGCTCTTTAAGTAAGGGACTTGCCTTCCAAGGGAGAAGGGGTGAAGATAAGGGAGAAGGATACAACTCGAAGAGGTATTTCCTGATCCATAAAATCCTATATGAACTTGGTTTTCCAAATAGCCGTTTATGATTCATCTTTGATAGAGAACGAACCACACGAGACCAAGTGGACCCAACCTAGGGTTGGGGATGGAATATAGCAACCAATGATGTTCCTATCGTGGAGAAGGTGAGGGAGAAGGATCAAACAAGAAATTTTGCTTCAAAAGGTCAAATTGATCCTACTAGGGTCTAACCTTGGGGATGCCTACGCAAAACTTGGTCCTAGAGCTAGGGCTTTGGATTCTCGGAGATTCCACTATTGGATTTGCCTCAAAATTCGAGGAGAGGGAGGGGACCCACCAACCCAATAGCCTTGAGGAGATCAAAGTTTTCTTGTGGGTGAATTCACGAGAAATTGATAGCCTAGGTGACCTATCAGGGCTAGACTTGGGGGAAAGGGGAAAAGGGTGAAAAGCAAAGGGGAAATTGACCACCCTTTTGAGGGACCAAGAACTATTTCCCTTGGGGATATGGAGTTAAGGATGATTATGATTGAGAATTCGGTTTCTTAATCAAGGAGGCTTGGAAAGTCAACTTCGTCCAATGTTAAGGGAAAAAGAAGAAAAGTGACCTTCAGGAATTTATACTTCATGCAAATAGTGCAAGCTTATCGAGATAAAACAATCTCTAGGACATTCCATTCATCTAACAATGGCCCATACATTAAACGAGCTAAATAGAAACTTAATTCCACATTTCTATTATGCAACAACTAGCCTTAATTATAGCAAAGTTCAACAGTATGCAACAACAAAAATGTATCATCAAAATTTACTTATAGTGTTAGACAGTATATCCAACCAACATCACATTTGCAAAAAAAACGAAGCTCCAAGTTAAAAATGGCCAAAATCCATACATCAAAATTCATCCATTTATCCAAAATAATCCTCCAAGAAGAAATGTGAAGTTCTCTAAAGACGGAGAGATCCCAAGTGAAGTGATGATACAAATGAATGTAGCTAACATCAATTTTTACCCCTTTTAGGAGTTTGAATTAGCCTATGGGCCTACATTAGCCCCTAATGATAAAATAATGTGCAAATAAAACCCCTATTGGTGACAAGCCCACCAAACTAGCTCAAACATGGAAAAATAAGCCTCTGACGGGGGCCAAATAATAATATGTACATGTCGTGGGGCCCTCTAAAGGCCTAAAATTCGTTGTTATTTTAACAAAACAACGATTGTTTAGTCAATTGAACAACAACTGTTTAATTGATTGAACAACAAAAACACACAAAATAAAATACATTGTTATTTTAACCGAACAATGGTTGTTCAGTCGATTGAACAGTAGTTTTTCAATTGATTGAATAACAAAAACACACAAAAATAAAACCGATTGTTCAATTAACCGAACAACTAATAAGATCCCAAATTGCCATAATGAGGAATAACCTCCTCAAAATATGATGGACAAGGGGGTGGTCCCTTATTCTCCAAGTAGTAGACTTGTGGTGCTCCCAGTGGGTGTGGGGGAAAATAAATGACCCCATGGGTCTCCATATGAATCGAAGATGCCTGTAATTCTTTGCAAGGGCTCAAGTGATGGAATGAACATGCCATGACATCGTACAAGTCCTGGGACACTTGCCAAGAGTGTGGGGCTCCTGTGGGGCCTGCTAGGCATAGTGTACCAAGCACATCATCATCATCCCAAAAGTGGATCACTAGTACTCTCTGAACGTCGATGGGGATTTGTGGAGTGTTGTCTGCTATTGTGGAGGTCCATGGCTCTCTATGCACACCTTATATGTGCCAACATAGCCCTCTAGGGTTAGGACCCCATACAGGGAGACCAAACCCAAATGGAAACTGCCTGCAATCCTTGATAAGATCCAATGCGTCCCCTAGGCTTCCAGTTCAACCTGTCATTAGAATAATCGTGTAAAAGAGCTTACAAATCATGGAAAACAAAGTGGGCACTTCACAATGGCATGCCTTTCCATAGTGGGCTTTGGCATGTGCTAGTGTCTCCATACTCCAAAGGGGGTTAGCCATGCACCTTATTAAGTGGTTTTAGCCCTTAAAGGGGATAGTATGTCAAAGGTACATCCCTCTAATGGGGGTGGCAAGTGATAAATAGGTGAAATAGAGTAGGTAATGAGAAGGGAAATCCTGGGCCACATATTAGGGCATAGGGGCATCTAGATAGGGGAAGCCCACACTTGAGTATATAATGTGTAGGAGGGAGCAATCGTGGTACATGAGGTGCCCTGAACTTGATTTTTCCACGCTAATTTATATGCCTTTTGCCTTTAATGAATTTTCTTTGATTAACTGATCGGGGCTCAAAGGACAAGAGCATGATGTGCAAGATATATCAATGATCACCCCCTTTTAGATAGGGCGGTTCATTGCCATCTAGGGGTTGGGACAATCATGGGTTCTTGAATGATAAAGGAGGCTCATCTAGGGCCTATGGAACCAAGGTGATGACCATCGATTGGGGTAGAGCTCATGTATTGGCTTTTGCCCACACACTAATTATTTTTGTCCCGACCATCTTTTGCATTTTGTGGCACAATTTCCTGTTGAATGTGGCCAATTATGCTTTTTCTTTTTCTTTTAGCTGCGTCAACCTCTGGGGCTTTGACATGTGCTAGTGTCTCCAAACTCCAAAGGGGGTTAGCCATGCACCTTATTAAGTGGTTTCAACCCTTAAAGGGAAAGTATGTCCAAGGTTCATACCTTTAATGGGGGTGGCAAGTGACGAATAGGTGAAATGAAGTAGGTAATGAGAGGGGCAATCCTGGGCCACATATTGGGGCATAGGGGCTGCTAGATAGGGGAAGGCCACACCTGAGTACATAATGTGTAGGAGGGAGCAATTGTTGTACATGAGGTGCCCCGACCTTGAATTTTCCACTATTCTTTATACGCCTTTTGCCTTTTATGAATTTTCTTTGATTAAATGCTCGGGGCTCAAAGGACAAGAGCATGATGTGCAAGATATATCAGTGATCACCCCCTTTTATATAGGGCGGTTCATTTCCTTCCAGGGGTTGGGACAATCATGGGTTCCTGAATGATAAAGGAGGCTCATCTAGGGCTTATGGAACTAGGGTGATGACCATGGATTGGGGTAGAGCTCAAGTATTGGCTTTTGATCACGCGCTAATTATTTTTGTCCCGTTCGTCTTTTGCATTTTGTGGTACAATTTCCTGTTGAATGTGGCAATTATGGTTTTTCTTTTTCTTTTAGCTTCTTCAACTTCCGGGGCATCCTTCTAGGCCTGACCCAAGGTGGGGGCAAGGGGATAGGGAGGCTAACCCTTTGTGGACCCAGAGTGGAAATGTGGACCCAGGTGGGAGAAATGATGAATGTGGGTATAATGAGTGGAAAGTTGGGGTTTCCCAAGTACTACCACCTAGAACCAAATGATCAGTAAAGGAGATCCAACATCCAAAAGAGATTAAGGGGACAGGAGCACAAACTAAACCCACCCTTTTCGCCAAATCCCCCCTTCAATCCATGCCCATAAGTATCCATGATAAGTAAACTAAATACCTAATTACCAAATGACAAAACATACCTTTAGATTCCGAAGGCCCACCTTCAAACATATGATCAATACAGGTGGGTAAAGGACCACATGGCTGGCTCAGGTGGCAGAGAAATGGCACAACGAGCTAGAAGAAGGCTGTAAGGGGCTGCCGGCTGAGGTCCATCATAAAGAGAAATTTCTCCTAGGGATATCACCCACAAAGTGGTGGGTAACAGGGCTCACAATTGAGGGAGAGGATACTCCATGCAGCACATGATTCCCCAGTATCAGGGCATCGAGGGTTTAGGAAGATGTACATGGTAGTTAGAGAGCGCTTCACTTGGGAGGGCCTCAAGGGGGATGTGTTGAGGTATGTGCAGGAGTGTGAGGCCTGCCAAAGGAACAAGGGGGAGTTAACCCATCCAACCGAGTTGTTGTAGCCTCTCCCCATTCCTGAGGGGAAGTGGGAGAGTATCTTCATAGATTTTATCATGGGGCTTCCAACAGTGTAGGGCAAGGATTGCATTTATGTGGTGGTCAACCGAATGACCAAATATGCGCATATCTTTGCCATTTCGACTCGGTACTGGGCTTCACAGGAGGTCGATTTTTTCTTTAGGTAGGTTTTTCGTTTGCATGGACTCCCTAAGACCATAGTTAGCGATAGAGACAGTTGGTCATGGGAGGATTTTGGCAAGAGCTCTTCAGACTAGTGGGCATTGAGCTCACCCTGAGCACAAGTTACCACCTGCAGACGGATGTTTAGACAGGGAGGGTTAACAAATGGCTAGAGGGATTTCTTAGGAACTACGTGACCGGGCAGCAGAGGGCATGGATTCGATGGCTATACCTAGGCAAGTATTACTACAACACCACTCATCATGTGTCCATCGGTATGTCACCCTTCTGTGCTTTGTATGGTTATGATGCTTTGTCCTTTGCTGACATTGTTTCTGGACACAGCCGGGCCCCAAAGGCCAAAGATTGGATCCTAGAGAGCTAAGACATCCTCAAGGCTCTCAAGGACAACTTATTGACAACTCAAAATCAGCAAAAGGTGTATGCTGATAGGCACCGGGTTGAGAGGCACTTCGAGGAGGGGGACTTGGTGTTCCTCTAATTATAGCTTTATCGATAATCGACACTGAAGCAGAAGGGGGTCGAGAAGCTACAAGCACGTTTCTATGGGCTGTACAAAGTGGTTAGGAGGGTTGGAGAGGTGGCATATGAGCTGGAGCTTCCACCAAGGTGCAAGATCCACAACATCTTTCATGTCTTGTGCCTCAAAAGGGTGTTGGGCCAGCAGGGGACGACAACTGTAGAGTTGCCTCTGCTTGATCAGTGTTTTAAAAATTAGACTCGGGTTCCGAAACGGCCGAGGGTTGGCTCCGGCTCCGACTCCGACTTAGTATTGACTCGGTCGGTTCGGTTTCAATGACTCTGTCTTTGTAAAAAATCCATTAAATATTAATTTTTTTTATAAAAAAACATAATTTTTATAAAAAACCCCTTTTCATCATCTTGTCTTGTAGATCTTTTCGTCCCGATTCCGACAAGCTATTACACTAAGTTGTTTCTCCAAGTAATCAATCCCAAACAACACCTTAAGCATAATTAATTAAAATATGTCCATTAATAACTATGTTTTATGGAAATCGTTAGAATGCAACAGATGCAAGACCGAACCTTGTGGAACTGATCTTGATGATGAAAAATGGAAAGCGATCTCGGTTAGATCCTGTAAAACTCCTCAAAACCCTCTGGTCCCATCAACAATGCGATCCCACTCTTGTGACCTAACCGATATAAGTTCTGGAAATCTCTCCTAATCTCATCCTAATGTAATGCAAAAATTGGGAACATTACAGTCTCCCCTACCCAAATTTGCTTGTCCTCAAGCAATGTCATCACACATTGCCACTCCACAAGCTAATTCAAACTATTACTAGGGTCCCAAATGTGCCACTGAGCCACTCTAGACCATTGTACTACCTCAACACGAATGGATCTCATGACATGGGTGTCCCAAACCATCCTGATCATCGTGAAGCATTCCTCGTTCCATTTACTCTCCAATAAGGCATATACACCAGAGGCCCTCTGCATACTGCCAATAAGTAGAGCATCTTGATAATACATAATCCTGATCACCTCTTTGTGAAGTTGCTCTACCAAAAAACCAATCCCATGTGCCTCAAGACTGAACTCTTGAAAGTACAATCCAACTCCTACTAAAAAGGGTCCTTGTCCATGTTGATTTTCTATTGCAATCAAGACTAGTACAGTTTTTCAAAACTTATAACTACTTTTAGTGATACAATTAATCTTCTTATAGTATGCCAATCATTAAGCAGTTATACATAAAAAACTTCAACCATTCACTTTCATCAATAAAACAATAGAGATCACAATGAACTATATAACAAGAGACAAGAGACAAAAATGGAAAAAAAATGAAAGCAAACTGCACTTACTGGTTGCTTGAATCACCTTCAAAACACTCTTAAACCCTTTGCTACTCGCTCCCACACACCCACAACAAGAGAGAGACACATGAATGAGGAGAAAACAGCCCAAATTGGGCTTAAAATGACCCATGTCGTGCTTTTCTAGAGGGACACGTGTCCCGAAATTGGTACACGCTAGGACACGTGAATCCCACATTTTCGGATACGCTCAAGCCACGAATCGGACACGTGTCCCTCGAGAATCATGTCCGAAACGTGGGATTTGGGACACGAGGGGGGGAGGACCAATCCGGTTTCTTAGATTTCTACTGTGCATTATTGTAGAAAATTCAACATGGAATCAGAGCTTGGTAAAAGAGCAGCCATTGAAGTAAGAAAACAAGCCCTAGAAGAATCATAACAATCAAAAGAGGGACTAACCAAAGTCTATGACCAGTTTTGAAGAAGGAGAATCATTGTAAGTTGACCAAATAAAGAGGCTCTTCGCTTTATGGCAACCAGTGCTTTAAGCCTATGGCTTAAGTAGGTTTTGGGATGTGATTTCAAACTAGGCATCTTTATACACAAGATTACTTTTCTTTTAGCTGAATGAATTAGAACCTGACTAGGATGTAAACATGCCTATAACATAATAACAAGGTGCACTTAGAATTGGACAGAGTTGTAAGCAACAATTTTATTAAGTGAGAGTCATAGTGAATGTTTGTGTTAGTAAATTGACATGTAACCAACATGAAATAATAGTTAGGTGGTTGGTTACTTATGTGGAGTTCATTTAATAACCTCCAGACGAGAGAAAAATAAATAATTGTCTGATATTGTGTACCTCTAATAATTTTATATACCACCCACATCCCTGTATCATGTGTTTGTCTATATGCTCATTAAACCAACATTGGTATCGGAGTGATAGTGGCTTGAACCTTGACTGGAGTCAATGTTCCATGGACTTTGTGAGTGTGTTTCCTGCACATGAAAAGTTTCAGACATAAATTAGGAAGCAAGCCTACATAACTCTTTTAAAGCTTTAAAAGAGGGCAAATTATTTTAAAGTTTCTAAACTTGAAAGTTGAAACTTGTAAATAATTGAAATAAATGGAAACAAATATATAATTGTGACAGCTTTGATAAAGAACTATCGGTATCTTGTATTTTGCTTGTCATTGAAGCTTTATGTTTATTTCAGAGGGGATCTATAATGATTCGAAAGAATATTATGAACCATTGCGAATGAATACATGGTAGTTTGGTTATGCATGTAGGTCAAATATTTTTGGTTGATAATTACTGACTTGTAGCATGCAGGTTATTCTAAAATATTTAGAAAGGATCAAATGTAACTCAAAATAGTTGGCAAAATTAACAGAAAGAAATTTTATGAGACTTTATCTGACTCATCTTTATTATATGGATTCAATTGTCAAGACTAGTACTCAATACTGGCCCTTTATGCCAAGTATTCCGAAGGGTCTATGCTGACTATAAAATACACTAATAAACATTAATAATAATAATAATAATATTAATTAAATAATCTTAAGGGAAACCTATGGGACATGACCCTTCACCTTTGTGACTAGTCAATGCATATAATATGCCGTCATAATGCTTATTATATCATCTCACTTATTCATCTATCAATCATATGTTTATCTACATGGATTTCAACTATCCTTCATTCTTATGTTGCATATTTTCCTGTGTATAAACTTATGAAGTATTGTTTATTACATGGTCAATATAAGGTCTCAGTATCATTACATTTTTACAAACAGAAGCTTATGTCTCTTTCATATTTTGAAAAGTTTTTTTTCTTGATAATAATTGATGTGTAGTACATATGACTGAAACATAGTCTAATTGTTTTACCATAATTGCAGGAGCTCATAGATGTTGAAGGAGATGGTATGGCAGATATGGTGTTTCGCTGTATTCAGGAAATGGACATAGACAACCGTATGCCTGTATGTATATTGTAGTTTACTGCTAACCCATTGTTAAAGGCCATATTTTTTTATCTTGGTCATTGTGACCTTAAAATATTCCCTTGGCTGAAAGAAACATTTATACATTTAAATTGCAGACCGTTGTTTTCTCCCTTTGTAGGGCCAACTTGGATGAACTACAACGATAAAGATTAGAATGTTCTTTAGAACTTACATGTATACTGTTGGTCAACCTAGAGTCCGTTCAAGATTTTTCTATCTAGTGCATCATACACTCTTCAATGTAAAGCAGTAGATGTTTACTGTTTTTCTCTTACAATTGTATGCCAGTTCCTGATTATTGTTTCCGGAAGGTTCCATGTTGAGATTCTAGAATGAAACTAAGGCAGATACGACAGTATCTGAACACAATTATCAATTCATCATTAGAAAAGCACAGTGAGAATATATTAAATATCACAGATAGATAAATAGCAGAACAGTGATGACCATGGTTATTGTAGGAAAGCAGTGAATAAAAGAAGCTCATTGCTGATTACCAAGTTTGCAAGGATTTGTGCATGCATTTGCATTCTTAGGTGAAAGTGTGGTTATTAGAATGGCGGTTTCCAAAAATATGGGGTTGGGGGTGCATTTAAAATTTAAATATTTAATGTAATACAAGATAAGTCGAAACCCATCTTTTCTTGGAAAAGAGCTTCTTATTTATTTTTTCCTTTTCCAGGTAATATAATCTAAAGAAACAGCACCTGGTCACTTCCCTTCATTCTGAGGATGGTACCCAGGTTAAACCCTAGATTTCTCTTGGCACAAGTATGTTGAGAATTCTATAGGGCAATGATTATAATTAATTCTCTTTACTTGATAATTGTTTGCGATGTCTTTCTACTTATTAGCTTTGTTCCTTATTATTGTATGTGTGAATCATCAAACAGCTACCAAAACAAGAAGAACAAGAACACTTAATATAGGCTGCAAGCCAGGGCCAAAACCTCTCTTGAGAGGAAAACCCGCAAATCTCTTCTCTTCCTTATAGATTCTTCAATTGACGAATTCCATGACCTTAAGACTGAGACCAATACCAACCTCTTCAGATGATGTGCTAACCTTGATCCAGTCAAACCCAATGAAATCTCTTCCAGTAGCACTTCTTTGACTTCTTGCTGCAGTCTGCAAGATTTTCGGCCTACTACTACAGATCTGAAATTTCAGCCTTCTTGCAGTTGCAACTTCTACACGTGTGAGCTTCGATCTTCGTTTAGAGCCTTCCCTTGAACTTCACTTGTCTTTCCCTTGGTGACCTTCGCTTGAGCTCTTTGCCTTTTTTTCTCCAAGATCGAACTTGTAGATAGAAACCCAAGGTTTGCTGCAGAAACCCTAGTCTTCCTTAGCACGTGTGAGAGAAAATAACCCAAACAAATATCTTCTTCGTCCTCTTCCTCCTTCGTTGCTTTCCTCTTCCTCTTCCTTCGCTAGAATGAGTGGTGAGTGAATGTGTTTCAAGTAGGACGAGTTCTCTTCTATTTACAGGCTCTTCAAAGGTGGATGCGGCTCTTCCTTTTAGGCCGACTTGGTCTTGGAGGGTATTCTAATACTTTTAAAGACAAAAATAATTTTCTTTTCAAGTTACAATGTGCCTGATGGGGTCTTCAACTTATGACAATGACTCTTTTGACTTCTTGACCCAGGACAAACCCTAGATGTTGAGATTTTGTATAGTTGGTGTAGCATCGGGTGTGCTCTAGCCCTAAAACTTTGTGGAGGGGCTAAGACACATTTGAACTCCAAAACCTAGAAAGTGTTTTGTGAAATTTCAGCTGGTGTTCAAGTTATTCAAATAATTAATAATTTTAATAGATTTCCTAAGTCTAAACTTACGAAAATTAAATAATTAAAGTGAATTAATTAACACGTGATGAAATGTTCTAAAAGACACGGCTCAAGCAATCTTTTAATCTCAGCCGTTGATAAGTGTTTTAATCTTGACCGTTGATGAGATCATCGAAAAAAGTATAAGAGAAAGGCTTGAGGGTCAGTTGGAGACAATGTTGATAATATCGGTATTGGCAAAATATCGGCGAGGGTCTAGAAAAGATTTTATCGGCAATATCGGCAAAAATATTGACAAACATAAAAAATGCATAATATATTCATTTTTTTTTTCTTCAGATTTTTAAACATATAAAGCAATAACAGCATGAAATAAACACATTGGCACATAAATATGAAGAAAGCACTGATATATATATGATGTAGTGGATGTAAAATAAAAATGATATATCAAAGGCGATACCAAATCCTGTTGATCCCTGATAATTGTCCAATCAAGGACTCAAATGTGGAGAACCAATACAAAATAACATCACACATATAAAAGTATCTCATCATCATGAGTTATATGTAGCAAAACAAATAAAAATAGCAACTATCTATTTGAAGTCAGTGCCCTCTCCCGCTTTTACGGGAAAACATGAGGGGCTATTTGTCAGGCCTGCCTCTAGCAGTAGAAGACCCTGACCCTGCACCTAATGTCAAATACTGATTACTGGGTGTGGAGCTCTGTTCTCCTATATCTATAGCAAATGATGCAGATGCTGATGCTCCCACAGTGTCCTCGTTGTCCTCCTCCTCCTGCTCTGAGTGCTGCTTCTCCTCGGAGTCCTACTCCTCTTGCTGCCCCTGTTCTAATGATTCCTCTGGCTCTAACCGTGCAGGTGACTCCTCCAAGACGGGATGCTCAGTCTCCACCCTCCACTAAGACAATGCATGAATATTGTTGAAGGAAATGGCATCTGGATCCATTGATGCTTGTATTTGCTTCATGCGAAGTTGGATATTGTAATGCACATACACTAAATCATTAAGACGTGCGAACTCCGACCTGTAAGAGTGTCAAAAAAACTAATGAGTCTTCTCTCATGACACTTTAGGGTCATAAATTAAAATTACAATAAATGTTATTGCTCAATTGAAGGATGAAGGTCAAAGTTATACCTGTTGCGCTTTTTTGAGTGTATTTTCTCAAATACACTCCAATTCTGCTCACACCCTGAAGAACTACATGTTCGACTCAAGATTCTTATGGCCAATTTTTGCAAATTTGGTGCCCTTGCACCATAGGTTTGCCACCAAATATCTACAACAAAATAAAGAAATAAAAATTCAAAAACATAAAACATAATTAAACTTTCAAATGTAAGTTACATAATTTAATTTTAAAAATCTAGAATTATAAATAAGTAAATTCTAAATTGAAAATTCTAATGAGTGATGGGTTGTCACTTACGTGGCATGAAGAGGGTCCTTTCCCTAATAGCATCATCAAAGCCAAATAGGCCAACACAATCCTGATAGAACTGTATCTCGTGGTTGATTTTGCTACGAAGCTCAGGATCGGGTACCATCCTCTGAATATAAGAATGGAGCCCTTTCATCACCTCACCATCAAAATCAAAGGTGCATTTGTATGAAAATGCAGGGTTGAGGAAGAGTGTTGTTGCATGAATGGGTCGATGAAGCATCCCTGTCCACCGATTATCAATCACATCCCATAACATCATATGTTTATCGTGCCCAACAGAACCCTTGTCCGCATAATAAGAATGAATGGCCTCCTTGGCCATATCCATGGCCTCATACACATAAGCCATTGCAGGCTTCTCCCCATCTACCAATCTCAGAACCTTTACTATAGGTTCACTAACTGAGCACACTTCTTCTACTCCCTGGCTAAATGTCTCAGTGTACACCATTTTTGTAATGGCTCTTCTGTCCTGTCTCCTGCTATATCTAGAACCACGCCACTCGTTAGAAACAAACATTTGCTTCAACTCAAACTAGCATTGAAGCAAAGACTGAAGAGTAATAAAGTTGGTGGCAAAACGTGTGATTGCAGGATGTCGCAACTCCTTGTTTCTAGTGAATCTCCTCATGAGGCTAAGAACAAAAGCATGGTTATACATAAACTTGGGGACACTCCTAGCCATATCAATCACCTCCTTCATGAAGGAGAGTTTTCCCATATCCTCAAGCAGCAAATCGATACAATGTGCTACACATGGAGTTCAGAACAATGTGCGGTGCCTCTCCATAGGCATCTTGCTGACAACGACATAATTAGCTGCATTATTTGTTATGACTTGCACCACATTCTGCACGCCAATCTCCCGGATGAAGCCATCTAATAGCTCACATATCATTGTTGCATATTTTGTGTGTTGTGATGCATCCACCGATTTAATAAACATGGTACCTTTAGGACAATGTACCAAGAAATTTAGTAGGGTCCTACCCTTCCTATCTGTCCAACCATCAGACACTGTGCATCTAGACACTTCCCATGTCTTTTTCAACTCCGTCAATCTAGAGTTGATGTCCTTCTTTTCGGCTTTAAAGATTGCCCCCCACAACTCCTCATATGTGGCACTTTTGTATCGGTTAACTTGGGCCCACAACAACAATAGCATCACACATTGGCTGCCAAAATGGATTGGTTTTGGTGATGCTGAGAGGCAAGTCACTCCAAAAAAGACACTTCCCCATAACTCCATCTGCTTCTAGCTTCTTTATTTTAACAACTGATGTTATGGAAGGTTGTGTTCCATGTCCTGTTCGTGGAACAAAAAATGACAACCTCCCACTCCCAACAACATTAGCACCAGCTGTTGTAGGTGATGCTGTGGAGCTCCTCCCACTACGCGCAACCTCAAAATCAGAAGAAGATATGCCGAAAGATCTAACTGCATGTTCAACCTTATTTCTTTCTGCCTCTTCCTTCTTTCTGTCTTGTTCATCAATAGCTTCAAGAGCTTTTTGTATAAGCTCCGGACTAGAAACTATACAAAGGGCAACATCATGTCCAAAGAGTCTAGCCAAATGGTATTTCAATCTCGTAACCCCTCCTGTCATTTTTGTCCCACACAATTTGCATGATAAATATGCCCGATTTGTCCCACCATTAGGCTTCCCATACTCCCAAAATGGGTCCAAGGCTTTTGGCATATTTGACTTTTGTAGTGAACTAATTCAAACCTAGGGCACAAAAAAACAAAAAATTGGCATTAAACACCCATGCATAAAAATTTAAAAATAATAAGTAATAATCATGTCATTTAAAAAAAAATTACTACAAGAATACAAATACATATTTGGCATTTGCAATGTGAATAAAAAAATGGGAATAAGAGGGTGCATAAGAATGTTTAAAAAAATGAAGCTTGCTGTCCAAATATGGACAAAACCCTTGCATTGGTTCATGGGCATGAAAATCATAGTAAATAGAGGAAAAACAAAGTAGCACAATGTTGGTAGGCAAAGAGGCAAGTATGCATAGCCGTAAATCTATAAAAAAATTCATTAAAATATGGGTTTGGAAGAACATACCTGTTAATGAAAGAGATGGATTTTGTCTCACTGTTCTTCAATCTTTGATGATGAAAAACTTCTTAGGTGCTGGTGATAATGGTTGTTCGATCACCAATTCCTCTTTGACAACTTCCGCAATGCTTTAGCCTTCCTTCTTAGCCACTCACAAATAGAAATGAAAAAAATAAATCGTTTTTTCCCTTTTCTAGTCGCGACCAGGAGAAGCCCGATGATATTTGCCGAAATATCACTGATATTTTGGAAATATCGCGATATTTTCTCGGCGATATTTCGTTTCCTTGGAAATATCACGATATTTCCGAATATTGGCGATATATCGGCGATATTGTCATCACTGGCTAGAGACACACACGCAGAGGTAGAGCTGAGAGAATAGATCTGGAATTCTAGGGCAAGGTTTGCTAAGAATTTCCAGTAGAGTTTTTTTGCAGCGAGGGGTAGTATTGGCTGAGGGGATGATCTGATCCTAGAGCCAAGAGTTAGTAAGAGGCAGAGGAGCAACAAATAAGGACAACGCAGAGGTGCAGAGAGCAGCAGGAGCAACTATGCAACAGTTGCGCAGCCGCTACGTAGGTACTACGCAAGACAGCGCTGCAACTCTAGAGGGTTTCAGAACTATGCAGAGGGTCTCCAGGGCCAGCGTAAGGGTTGTGTCACCTTCTCTGGGGTTACGCAGTCCCTCTCTGTGCAACACAGTGGCACACAGAGCCTAGCAGGGCTGAGGCTAGGGCTTCAGGGGCAACGCTGGGGTTTCTAGGGTCAGATCCAGGCTGAGTCTTGTAAATCTCGTTTGAGGGTGCGGATCAGTCAAATATTTGGTCTTGGAACAACAAGTTAGCTGCAAATTTCTTTTATTCTCTATCGGATTTTCTAAATCTGGAACCCAGATTTACTGTACTCAGAATCTACTTAATAAAATAAACCCTCATATCTACTGCACTGGTTTTCCCGCTTTGGGTTTTTTCGGGGACTTATGTCCAAAAATCCATGTGTCACTTTGATTGAATGAGCGTAGTATTCAGTAAATGATTTGCATGTGTAGAATGTAGTTGTGTTTACTTTGGTATTTTCTGAATCTAATTTTCTGAAGATAACTTGTGTAATTTCAATCAAGTAGGAGAAGTAAACCATGATGCTGCAGTAGAATTTTCACACTAGAAGCACTCAATGGGTGCTTGACCTATAAAATAAAAGACCTTGAGCATGAAACCCATGCTCCAAAAATAATAATGATAATTTTCTTTCATTTTATACTTTACAAGAATAAAAAATACATTTCATACTTATGAGGACCGAACCTAGTTACACATTTTTCAACACTCCCTCTCAGCTAGGGAGGTATTCATAAGAGTACATGGACATTCTCAATTTGAAGAGATCTCATAAAAAGAGTCGGATTGGTAACCCATCTGTCTAGCATCATATCAACCAACATTGTTACATAAAAAGGCCTTGACTAACAACTCTATCTCTCCACAAGATTAGAGCACAATGTTGGCGAGACCAATGATTTATAGACACCAGCGTCATTGTCTCTGAAGGTACATATCTGAAAATTTTGAATCCGGAATCTTGTTGCAATATTGATGATATTTCTTCTATTGTTAAATTTAATTACACAAATTATTTGCAGTTTTCTATGGAAAACATCTAAACACATTCATTGCAACCTTCACAAAATAAATACTGAGGAAGAAAATAAATGCTGAAAACTTGAGAAATTCTAGCACACACAAATATTTTGACACAGTTATTTTTGGACAATTATCCCCTGAAAAACCCAATGTGGGAAAACTGGTGCAACAGATGAGGGTTTCTTTATTAATATTCAACAGTAATTCAAGCACAAGAATTCGAACAACGAAAGAGAGGAGAAATACTGAGAGAAATTTAGTGACAAATGTCTCACTCTTCACGGCAACTTCCTGACCCCGGGATGGACCCTTTGCCCATATGCTGAAATCTCTGCGTCACCCTCTGCGCAGTGCACTTGTGAACTGCGTCTCTCCTCACACTGTCTCTTCCTGGATCCGTCCTGTTCTTTTCGGACCACTTCTGATTCCCTCCCTCTCACCTGCAACTCACCCTCTGGCTCTATCTTCTCTTGTTGAACTTTAGCCACTGAGAAAATCTATTTGTCTGGGCAACTGAGTAGCTGCGCTGGTGTGTTCTCTAAGTATCCATCGAGTTCTTTCTTATAATCTCTTGTTGAGACATCAACAACCATGATTAGATCTTAACCGATGGCTAAGATTAACTTGGACTCGATCCATGTCTTTTTCTAGAAGATTCGCACCCGAATTAATTAGTACCCTTTAATTAATCATATTTCATAAGTGTAGACTTAGGAAATATCAAAAACTGATTAATTATTTGAATTAAGTCACTTATTGGTGGAATTTCCCCAAACGATTTCTGGGTCTTGGAGAATACATGTGTCTTAGCCTCTGTGCAAAATCTCAAGGCTAGAGCACATTCGATTCTACAAAAATCAACACTCCCTCTTAGCTGTTGAGATTTTGGGGTGTTGGGGTAGCATCGAATGTGCTTTAGCTCCCAAACTTTGTGGAGTGACTAGAGTACATAAGATCTCCAAGACCCAGAAAGCGTTTTGGGAAATTCCATCCGATTTAAGAGATATTTAATTAACTAATCTTTTTAATTAAGGACCCTAAGTCTAGCTTAGGAAAAATAAAAGATTAAAGGTAATTAAATTAAACATGTGATGAGAATGACTTAAGTGACGCGGATCAAGCATCTTCTAACCTTAGCCATCGATTCAAGATTAGATCACAATCGTTGATGTTTCAACGAGAAAAGTATAAGAAGAGGGCTTGGGGTTAGTTGGAGAACACACACACTGGCGGAGCACTGAAGCTAAGCTAGAATTCTAGGGCGTGTTTTGCTAAGAATTTTAGAAGTGTTTTAGCTGCAGCGAGGGGCAGTATTGGCGACGAGGATAGTGTAGTCCCACGCCAAGAGTACAACGTGGGAAAGGAAGTAGTAGACCAAGGTAGCGCAGAGGCATCAACTACGCAGCAGCTACGCAGAGTAGGCGAGAACCCAGTAGGGGCATCATAGAGGCAATAGGAGGCCAGGAGGGCTGACGCAGGCCCAACCAGGGTAGTGCAGGGGCAACGTAATCCAGTCTAGGGTGACGCAGGCCCTTTCGGAGCAGCGCAGAGGTTGACGCAGAGGGCTTTAGAGCAACGCTGGGGTTTCTAGAGGATGGAAAAGGCTGAGTTCTATAAATCTCGTTTGAGGGTGTGAATCAGTCAGTTTTTCTGTCTCCGGAATAGAGGTATTGCTGCAAATTTATTTCTCCGTCGGGTTAACCAGTTTGGTGCCCAGATCTGTTGTACTTAGAATCTGCTTAATAATAAAAACCCTCCAGAAGCTAGCAACACCAGTTTTCCTGCATTGGGTTTTTTCGGTGAGAGTTGTCCAGAAAATCCTTGTGTGTCACTTTGTCATTGAGCATGTTATTTAGTTTAGATCTGGATGTGTAGGCTGTTAAATGTATTTACTTCGATGTTAATGCTGAAGATTTCAGATTAATAACTTATGTAAGTAGAAGTAAATCAAGAATTTAACAATAGAGTTTCTGTTTAAGTAAATTCAGAAATTCACATTAGCGAGGAGTGTGCTCTAGTACTGCTGCCCCCTGATAGAAATACTTTGGATTCTGCATCATCTCTTGTTGCGCTACTGATGTCTGGCTCTGTTTCCCACCAATTACTGCGCAACTATGATTCTGCACTGCTGCTGACCCTGCATACTGCTGCCAACTACTGCATCTGCACTGCAACTCCCTCTCATCTGCTGCTGCTGCAACTGTGAATCCCTGTGTTTTTGCTACTGAAACGGATTCTTTACCATACCCATCTGTTCCCTGAACTGGATTTTCGTGAGTACGTTTGCTACCTGATCTCCTGTGGTAACATACTGCAGCTGGACTGCCCCATGCTGAACACAGTCTCTAATGAAATGACATTTGAAATCAATGTGTTTCGACCTATCATGAAATACTAGATTCGTAGAGAGTTTTATGCAACTCTGATTATCACAGTAAACACTGGTTGCTCCCATTTTCTTCCTGAACAAACTCACTAGCAGTTTCCTAAGTGATATCGATTTACACGTAGCTGTGCTGGCTGCCATATATTTAGCTTTTGCTGAGCTTAGTGATACTGACTTCAGTTTCTTGTTGCACCATGAGACCATCCCTGATCCAATGCTGAAGCAATACCCTAAGGTACTTTTCCTATCCACTGAACTACCTGCCCAATCTACATCTGTGAATATGCTCAATTTGACATCATCTCCTCGAGTATATTTCAACCCATATTCGATTGTCCCACGCACATATCTAAGAATGTGCCTAGCTGCTGCCAAATGTACCCTTTTCGGTTCCACCATGAATTGACTAAGGGTGTTGACAGCGAAACAGATGTATGGCCTTGTGTTGACCAAATACATGAGCGACCCAATGAGCTGTCTGTACAAGGCGGGGTCGACTTCCTTGCCCCTTGATGCATCTATCTTCTTCCAATTGGTGATCATGGGCGTTGCCATGGGTTGACAATCCAACATTCTGAATCTCTTTAGAATTTTGGTAACATATCTTCCTTGTCCAAGGAAGATCTCCCCATTCTTCTGCCATACTTCCAATCCTAGAAAATAGTGCATCAACCCCATATCCTTCATGTCGAATTCTGCTTCAAGGTTTCTTTTGCAATCCTTCATGAAGTCTGATGGTCCTGTTAAAGATAGGTCGTCCACATACAAAACCAGATTGAGAGGCTCATTTTCCACCATCAAATAATAGAGATTGGGATCTGCATCACTCTTGATGAATCCCAATTGCTTCAAATAACTGTCAATTCGACCATACCATGCTTTGGGTGCCTACTTGAGCCCGTATGGGGCTTTCTTCGACATGCATCTCATGAGTCTAAAAGGCTTCAGGCTACTCGATATACACCTCTTGTATCACCCCGTTAAAGAATGTTGTCTGGACGTCCATCTGGTGAATCACCCATCCCATCTGCGCTGCTAGGGATATAACGGATCTGAGAGAGGCATATTGGAAACTGGGGCGAAGGTCTCCTCATAGTCTATCCCTTCTTTTTGTGCATACCCCTTTGCCATGAATCTAGCCTTGTACTTATCTACACTGCCATCTGCAACGTACTTGATCTTGTAGATCCATCTGGAACCTACAAATGATCTATCCTCTGTTCTAGGCACTACTTCCCAAACATCATTAGTCATAATAGAACTGTATTCTTCTATCGTGGCATCCACCCACACTTGATGCTGTGCAGCTTCCTGAAAACTAGAGGGTTCTTCAACCTGAGCTACCAAGGCTTGGTATCTGTCACGCTGCCTCCGCTGCCTCTTGTCGATTCTAGGAGCTCCGACAAACTCCTTTACGTCCCTCAAAGTCTGACGTACTTCCCTACTAGTTGTACCACTGGTGGTGGGAGGCTCAATCAGTTCCTCCCCCTGTTCCTACTGTTTCGTCTGCTGAGAACTCCCTGGATCTCCTACTCCTGAGGAGATATTGGTAGTGGTCACTGTACTCGATCCCTGTGACTTTCCTCCTGCTTGTCCTACTTGCTATCCCTTCTGCTGTTGGACTATTGGAACATCTGCTAACTGATCACCTGTAGGCATCTGTTGACATCTTCTGAAAGCTCTATCTTCCATGAACTTTACATCTCGCCTTACTAAAATCTTCCTGTTGCTAGGAATGTAGATCCTGTATGCCTTTGAGGTCTCACTATACCATACGAGGTACCCCTTATCTGCAGTCTGATGCAACTTACTATGCTTCTCATCTGGAATGTGGCAATAAGCCATATTCCCTAATATTCTCAAATGAGTTACTTTCGGCTTCTTCGTTGTGAAGACCCCTTCTGGCATTTTCTTCCCCAATGCTCTGTGAGGAGTTTCGTTTTGAATGTATATCGCTGTGTTGCATGCCTCTACCCATAAAAATCTAGGCAAATCCTGGTCATACAACATAGCCTTTGCAGCCTCGGCTATTGTTCTTTTCTTCTACTCCGCTACCCCATTCTGCTGTGGATTATATGGAGTCGTCCACTCTCTTTTGATGCCCTCCTTTGCGCAGAAATCTGTGAAGTCTTTATCGGTGTATTTCTCCACCATTATTTGAATGCAGTACCTTGATCTTTTTCCCTGTCGTGTTTTCTATGAGAGCCTTGAACTCTTTGAACCGATCAAATACCTCATCCTTGGTCTTTAAGAAATAGATCCAGGTTTTCTTGGAGTGATCATCAATAAAGGTGACGAAATACTCGCCACCGCTAAGAGCTTTGGTGGACATCGGACTGCAAATATTTGAGTGTATCAATCCCAACTCGCCATTGGCTCTGCTGTCACTTTTGGGAAACAATGCCTTTGCATACTTCCAAAGTACACAACCTCTACACACATCATCATGCTTTGTGTTGAGAACTGAAACTCTTGTTACAGTTTCTCTAAGCATCCTTAGTGCTCCATGGTGTAAATGCCCCATCCTCCTGTGCCATAGTTCATTCAGCTCCTTCCCATTGCTATTGTCAGTGCCTATCAGTGCCATTGGAGAATTGATCTGCAACTTATCTAAGCTGTTGCTCCAAGCTCCAATCTGCCTTACCTTCTTCTAGCTAGGGTGCTTGACATACACTTTATTTCCTACGAAGTATACATCATATCCCTTGTCCTGTAATAGGGACACTGAAATTAGGTTCATACCCAATCCTGGCACATGCAGTACGTTAGTAGCGCTAGTGCTAGTTCTTGCTTCCATTTGAAAATCTATGGTGCCTCTCCTTACTGGAGTACATTTTGTTATGTTTCCCATAGTGATTTGGAAGTCCATCTGCTCTTCTTGATAGCTAGAGAAGTATTCTCTAACTCCTGTACCAAACCCCAGATGTTGCTAAACTTGAAAAACACGCGAACTCATCTTCCAACCTGGAAGATAATTCTGAGGCTTCCTGACTGTCAATTCTCTCCATGATTTCCTGTGCTATTTCTCCTTTGCTCCCTAACGCTGATTTTGCTGCTGCACAAATACTGCGTTCTGGCCGAGGATATGCTCTGCAAAGAGAAAATGCTGCTGCTCCCTCTGCCTCTGACAATCTTTGATTTGGAAATTCTATTCTTTGTTGACTCACTCAGAGAAATGAGTTTTCCTCAAAAATTTGTCCTCTTGGCTATTGGACTGCACAGCTTCCTGGGGGTTCGAGTAGCTGCTTATGCAGTGCTTCGACTCTCCCTCTTCCTTTCTGCACTTAGCTCTTCTCCTTCAACCTTGTGCTTTGATACCATGTGAAAATTCCGAATCCGAAATCCTGCTGCAATACTAATGATATTTCTTCTTTTGTTAAGTTTAATTACACAAATTATTTGCAGTTTTCTACAACAAATATCGAAACAAATACATCGCAACCTTCACAAAATAAATACTGAGGAAGAAAATAAATGCTTAAAACTTGAGAAATTTTAGCACACACAAATATTTTGTCACAGTTATTTTTGAACAATTGTCCCCAGAAAAACCCAATGTGAGAAAACCGATGCAACATATGAGTGTTTCTTTATTAATCTTCAACAATAATTCAAGTATAAGAATTGGAACAACAAAACAGAGGAGAAATATTGAGGGAAATTTAATGACAAATTTCTCACTCTTCACGGCAACTGCCTGACCCCGAGATGGACCCTCTGCCCATATGCTGAAGTCTCTGTGTCACCCTCTACGTAGTGCACTTGTGAACTGCGTCTCTCCTCACACTGTCTCTTCCTGGATCCGTCCTGCGCTTTCTAGACCACTGTTGATTCCCTCTCTCTCTCACCTGCAACTCACCCTCTGGCTCTATCTTCTATTGCTGAACTTCAACCACTGAGAAAATCAATCTGCCTGGGCGATCGAGTGGAGTCCTCAAAGACAATACTTATTTTTGAGGAATTTTGGAATTTCTCATTAAACCCATTTCTTATTAGGTAAAAAATAATTATTTTGAGCCATTTTCTTCAAAACATTGACTAATTCCTCAAAAATTTGACTTTGAATTAACCACCAAGGCCCAAGGGTCCAATTTTTCTTGAAATTTACAATATTCCCTTGGTGGGGGACTTCCAAAAATTAATTTCTTCAAGACCCACAATTTTTTCCACTTGGAGAATTTAATTTCTCTAGGAATTTAATTTTGACTTAATTAGTTTTTTGGCTTACAATTTATTTTTATTTTTGCTAGAAAAATTAATTAATTGACACTTGAGGGGATTAATTATTTTCCACCGTCTAATATTTTAGCCATGGTGTCTAAGTATGAGGGACCATACACTAAAATATTTTTTACATAAGATTTACAAAGTTCAACCCTGAAAGGGAGAATCCTTGTTCGTTATAGATCTTTAAATAACTTACCAATTCTGTGACACGATATGATCTAGTAGACCAAGTGACTTGCAATAAAATAATTTAGCCAATTAGCTTAAATTATTCCCAAATCACTTTTACAAAAGACTCGATTAAACCATTAGGACTCACCTAATACTTTGAGGATAAATCCACCCTAGCTTTGGGGTGAGGCTGGAGGGAAAAACTCTGTCGATCATCCGTGTTTAGAAACACAGATAAATCAGTGAGACAAAAAACCTCGTAGGATGAAATCTATTGCCAAAATAATAGGCTTACCTAGGTTGTGACATACATACACGGTCTTACTAGCATCATTTACAGTACAAATTTTGCAGATTGGGTTTACAATGACTCAAAACCTGATGGCTGATGATCTTGATCCTTTGAAAAAAGATGGTACAACTGCTTCCTTCGAACCTTGGAAAAATATGCGCAACATCTGGCTCCATATGGGGACACTTTGCTTTCATGAAGTAATGTGAGAATCCCAGAATCCTGCATCCAAGAAAACATAAGTCCATCAAATAGATATCCATTCAAAATCGAAATCATCATGCATACACAGTAAATCTGTTGGAATAGAAAAATTCTACTCTAACAAACCGGAGAATGAAATATAAATGCGTGAAATGAAACTAGCTAATGTCATAAATAAAAGGAGTAGGGTTGGAGATACTATTCAAAAGATGCTCCATGGCATCAAACGTCATTGGTGTGGCACAATCTCGAACATTTGTTTACTGACAGGTAGATCAATAGGTTGTTTGTCAGATGTCCCTTGCTAAAGGTTTACCCCCTTTGGTTGATGTAGATTTTGATCATTGTGCTGCACATCTTTGTCATAGTGAGGTCTTTTCCTTTTTTTGCTTGGAAGGTAAAATAACAGATGAGGCGAGAAGAAGTGATAAATTGATTGAATGAACTCTAACTCAAAATGCAGTGAATGACCTTGTGGCACAACTTCTTCACCATTTTCCAACCTCTTTGGGATCTCGACATGATTTCTTCTTTGAACCTCTTTGTATAGCTTGACCATACCACTTGCAGCTACGGGAATAGTGGCATAAGATAAATCCATCTGAATAAACCCACCCAAATCAATTGCAAACTTCTTGGACAGAAGCATTCCCCATACTTCTGGTGCATGAATTACTGCTATATCCATGGTGATGATCTTGTATGGGTAATCAACCAAAGAGATTTGTAGGTCTTTGACCACACCAAGGACTTCAACTTTTCTAGAATCCATTGAGCAAATGTTATGATAGGCTCTAGAAATTCTTAAGTTCAATTGATCCATAACCTTTTTAGTCATAACATTTGTTGATGCACTAGAATCAAGCATGCAATGATGAAACAAACGGTCATTAATATCCAAGGTAAAAAAAAGCGCTGATGATCCTCATTGATCATGTAGCAGTTTAAATCTTTTAACTTGATCTCTTCATCTTTAGGATGTGTGTCATTTTTTTCTTGTTGAACAATGCCTAAAGCTTTGAAGAATGAAGCTCTTTGTGACAGGATCTTCAAAATTTCTAAGACTGGGATTGACATTCTAATACTATTAATCCACGTGGCCCAATTCATGTTTAATCTTGACTTGTATCTCTTAGAAGCAACCTGTTTATTTTGACTGCTCTTTACCTTTCCTCAGATAGGTGTAACCCTTACTTCTAGCAATTTCTAGAATTTGTTCTTGAGATGGGTTTTCACCGTATGGTTGTGTGATGGGGTCCTTCTCTTCACTGAAGTTATTGATGGCGAAGGATGAAGAAATCATGTTGGCAAATCAACTTTCCTTAGAAGCATCTTGATTTGCATGATTTATTTGTTGATTCCTGCCCTCTTCTAAGATTCTTCTAGCAAATGCACATGTACTTTCTTCATGACAATTTTCACAAGTTCTGTGGAAAGAGATAGGCTCATCAACAACATTAGCAAATTCAAGTGGTGTAGGAGGCCTTTGATCATTATGGGGATTTCTTCTCGGCCACAAATTGTTGTTTCCCCTGTTATTATTATTATTTCTAGGCTGCATATTTTGCATATGGCTTCTTTCCATACGAATTAGGTTATTTTGCATATCACTGATTGTCCTTGCATGCTCAATTTTCATTTCCCTAATCACTTGAGTTAATTCTTTAATTGAGTCATGCTCTTCTTCCTTAATTTCTTTTGACCGGACCTCTATCAAGACCTAGGATCTCTGACTTACTTGAAGCTTTTTTATCCTTTTCCAATTCTGCAGCTGTACTCTGGGCAACGACTAAAGTAGTAGACTTGGCACATCTAATCTCATATTGAGTATCGCCATTGAAGAGTTCAAGATATTGTTCCAATACTGTCTTATCAGGAGGTCTGTAGTCTTGAGTCATATCCTTCAGAAGACCATTAAATCTTTGATTGAATTCCTCCACTATTTCATTCTCCGTTTTCTTTATAGTATCAAGCTATTTGGCTAAGTATTTTCTTTCTCTTTTGTCCCCGAGTTTATCTTTAAATGCATTAAAGAGTCAAAGGCATTATGTGCTTTGTCATGAAACCAGTCAAGTGCATTATAGTGTAATGAAAGAACAAACAGTTTCATTTTGACATCCTCATGACTGTATGCAACAATGTGAGAAAATCTTTGCACAAATGTGTTGAACTTCTTTATGTGAGCTTCGACATTGATGGCATTGTTCCCTTGGAAGGTTGGGAGCTTGTTCATAGTAGACTCATCTGGAAGATTGTGTGGATGCCCTTGAACATTGCTAACGTTCCAAGGCCTGTAATAATTTGCCATGAAGTCTTCATGTATAGGATTAACGAAAAGCAAATGGATATTAGGGAGGGCTTCCACACAATCTTCCACCAAGCTCTTAGAACCTTTGCAGGATCGGGAGCGGGGTTAACCAAGCTACCATGATTCCTTCCGGATTAAGCTCTTGTAAATGGTTGAATAAGTGGAGTCGCCACCCAAACATGAAACCAACTGAAATTTCCAAGTGCTAAAGGTGTGGGTAGAAAAGATGAGAAGATTAGTGAGAGGAAAATGATTAGACGAGAGGATGAGAAATGATGAAAGATGAAAGATTGATAATGAAGGATTGTCGTCAATACCAAGGTCCAATAAATAGTTCCTTGGCAACGGCCCCAAAAATGTTGTGGCATTGCCGACTAATGAAGGATGATTAGAGGATTAGGAAGAATGTCGTTGAAGCACCGAGAACAAAATAAATTGGTTCTTGACAACGACGCTGGAAAATGTTGTCTCTTAGATTGTACAGGCACTGCGACAACGACACAGGTCGGGGGTTGTCACTCTGATCCCCTACCTCTCTGTTCTAGTTGTCTCCCAACAATAGGCTATGGGGGAATGTCCCTATGGAAATGTGCTAACGTAGGACAAGTTCACAACCAACGAGTCCGGGAGACACGATTGAGTGGCCTAGCTACTTGGTTAATTTAAGCAATATTTAAGGATTAGATAATATTCAGATGTGAGACCAGTGGCTTATGTGTTGAATTTCCATGACCTTGGGTCTAGGTTAGAGTCTTAAAATCACTGACGCTACCAAACCAAGAATCTCAACCATGAACTGCTTTGCACAACAGAAATATAAAGCACTAAATCACATATGCATAAATATACACAGTTTTAACAAAATTGTACAATAATGTGTGAAAATTCCTAGATCTTGCAATTTAAGGAATCCTACTGCAACAACTGAGTGTACTTCTCCTATTATGTAAATTACTTTTACATAGTTAATTCAAATCTGAAATTGAAGTAACTACTTGAAGCAACCTACACTGAATAAAATATGATTCCTAAACAAGGAAACTAAGCAACAAATCAATCACACATAGGACAATTATTTTTGGACATAAGTCCTTGGAAAAACCCAATGCAGGAAAACTGATGCAGTAGATCTGAGGGTTTGTATTATTAAGCAGTAGCTGTTTCTGAATACATCGCTAAATACCTCCAAGAGTTAGTCAGTTACAGAGAGAAATACTGGCAAAAAGAAATTGTGAGTTTCACCTCACACAATGACTAGAAAATCTGGCTGATTCGAACACTGGAAAGACTTCCTCTGGAGGTCTCTGCGCAGTCACTGCATAGGCACTATATCATCTCCTCTAAGGATTGCGTCACCCCAGCAACAACTTGATCTGACTCTCGGAATCATAGATCTGAGCCTCTCGGTCTCACACCCCGATTTCCAGCTTTTGGATCTGATCTGACAGCTGAATCTCAGAAACCTTCTGAACCTCTGCGCAACCCTAATTGGCTCTGCATCACCTTGACTGGCTCTACGTCACACTGATTGGCTCTGCGCTAGCTCTACTAGACATCTTCCTGCCTCTCTCTGCTGATGATTCTCCGACGGAGAAATTTTTTCTTTGGAAGCTACTCTGCTCCTCACTGCACTGAATCACTTAGATCTTATCTTTGTCTGAGCACTGCTCCGTCAGAATGATTAGATCTCAAGATTCACTCTGTGTGTGTCTTTCCAAATGACCCTCAAGCCTTCCTTTATAGTCTTTTCGTTGAGAAATCAACGACCGAGATTAGATCTCTAATCAACGACTAAGATTATAACATGACTTTATCTCCACCTTTTCTAGATTATTCTCACTCTGTCTTATTAATGTCCTTTAATTTTTTAATTTCCCTAAGTTTAGACTTAAGGTCTCCATTAAAATACTTAACTATTTTAATAAAACATTAACTGAGTGGAATTTTCACAAACGGTTTCTGGGTTCTTTGGAACACCCGTGTCTAAGCCTTTCTACCAAATTTGGGGCTTAGAGCACTTTCCAATGCTACACAAGTCAACGTAATGTACAATCACCAATCTTCGTTATATTAAACCATAATCTGAATAATATAACAATCTATGGTATACAAGATACAATGACAAACTCGATGTCGTATCTCGTCTTGTCGGTCCTTCGCTTCTGTACTGCTCACTAGTTGTGCCTTATTCCATCAAGGCCACAACACAGCGAGACTCCAGGAGAGCTGCCACCTAACATTGCCACAAGTCACTTCTGTAGAGTGTACACAGGTTGATCCAATTTGTTCTCTGGGTAGGCTTAATTCATGAGCTCCAACTGCCAGGCTAGCAGCTACTTTAGTCCATCAAAGTGCTGCACTTCGGAACCAAACTTCACCCAACCTTCAACTGCTCTTTGTTACGTCAAGATAGCTTGTCTAGGGCTACTTTGGGCTATCAACATGCTACCCTCCACTAGACCAATGATGCCCAATAATTCACTGCCGGTTCTGCTCAGGATGGACTCTTCACCTCTTCAGAAAGTCCCTCCACATTGCACCAATAGGATGCTTCAATGGTCCAAATCCGGTCACCAAACTGTGACCCAACACATACCAAAATAATGCTATTGTGATTCCTGCAATGCTGCAATTTCTAGGACTAGTTAAGGCACTAACTATAGTCCCCAACCACACAATAATCAAGCCCAAAAATTTCTCCTCTTGCTGCGGTTCCTCCTCCAAGTGTTGATGCCCCTTTGTGTTGCTCTTCTAAGGTAGTTGCAACCCTAAACGTGGGATTGTCTCCCTAAGAGTACTACAACACCCTTTAGCAGTCCAATCTCGGGTTGCGGCAGGCTCTTGGGAGGACTATCCTCTCTCCACAACACCTCCAAACTTCTTTGTTGCTCCTCCTATGGTTGCGGGCTCCACAAACAGGGTTGCGACCCTTCAAATCGACTTTTTGATGGCGCTGCGTTACCCTTAAGACAATCCATTCCCACACATAGCAACCCAACCTCCTATAGAAGATTTTAAACCACTGTTCAGCTGTGAACAATCCTCTTCCTCCTCGTTGTATTGGCCTTCTAGTTGCGTACTCAAGTCAGAGCTATCCAAGTTCTTTTCTTAGGTATGTATTTCCCAAGTGGATGCTAAAACAACTTCAATTCATCCTTTATTTATATCTAATGAGGGGCTTCCATAAATTGATGAAGAGACACATCTATTGGCTAATTTTTACATCAAGCCTACATGACTTGAAAACCAATAATTACTTGCCAACCTCAAAAATTCATTTCTCCTCAACAACAACTTAGAATTAGATGATTTTCGTTGCATTAGAATCGTCTCAATGATCACTATCCTCCTCATCCCACACATGTCAAAAACTCATCATGGTTTTGGCCCAAACATCGATGGGAGCAAAACCCCATAATTGGGTTCCAAGCCCATAAGTGACCCTTGTGGTGCTTTGCCCTCCAAACCTTGAACCCTAGGGCTTGGATTACCTCCCAAGCTACAAAAATCAACACTCCCTCTTAGCGATGGAGGTACTTCCAAGACTAGGAAGTATCTCATCATCATCATCACTGCTCGCAACACTTGCCCAGTTCCTGGTGCTCACAATCGCAACGATCCCTGTACGGTGAACTACACCCTTCTCGGAAGTGTTGCTATCACTCCTGGAAGCACCCTGCTTCTTCTTCTTTTCCTGTATCGCTTTCTAGTCTCTCCATGATTCTTCTTGGGTAGATGTGGAAGCACCCTTGCTTCCCACTAACAACACGCTCTTCTTGGGCTTCAAAGTCTCCCTTCGAATCTGCAAGCTCTCTCTAGAACTTGACTCCCTCTAAGTCTCTGGAACCTGGACCTTCTTCTCCAGAAATTGTACCTTCTTCTCGGGAACCTGTACCTGCTCCTTTGAAGCCAACACTTACACCTGCACCTGCTCCTGCTTTTCTGGAACCTACACCTGCTCCACTTGTTTCTTTCCATGATCCAAAGGCTGTCCTGCCGACCTATAGAGACCATGCTCTCTAACTTCGAGTACAATCCCATCGGACTTAGAGCCTTTAGGCTTGAGTCTTGCCTTCCCATCCTGGAACAAGACCTCAAACCCCTTCCTCTCCATCATCGAGACGGAAATCATACTATATGTGAGTCCTGGTACAAACAGTACATTCTAGACTCGCATCATATGTCCTGTCTCCATCCTGAATGGCACCATACCCGATCCTCGGATCTCCAACTGACTCTTGTCGCCCAACACCATTTGCAACTTTGAGTCCCGTTCAACTAGAGTCTAAAAAATCTCCTTTGACCTTGTCATATGATTCGTCGCACCACTGTCCACGTTCCATCCATCCTCTTTGATAATACCCTACGTGAAATGAGAAATCATAGCAAAGTCCTCCTCTTCCAATTTCCTGGAGAGATCATCTATCTCAGCTGAAGTGGCAACACCGACGACTTGCTTTCCTTTCCTCTTCTCATCATCTCCCTTCTTCATCAGACATCTTGACGAAAAATGACCCATCTCACCATAGTTGAAACACTTGACTTCACTCAAGTCCTTCTTCTACTTACCCTTGATTCGTGCTGCAAGTGCCACGTCCTCATCTGCCTTCTTCGATGGATGAAGATCCTCGTCTCGCAACTCTTCCTGAATGAATTCGTCCCACAGTCTTTTCTAGATTGGCAATTTCTCCTTGGCAACGATTCTTTTGATGAAGGGCTTCCATTCCTCGATGAACCCTTTGAAGGCAATCCTTACCATATTTCCATCTGAAATTTTGACATCGACGACAACAATCTCATCTCTGACTTGAGACAACCTTGTCAGATACGAACTCAGTCCTTCACCCGTTATGATCTTGGTGGACTTCAACTTATCCTCCAATACCAATACCCAGTTCTTGTTCTTATTCTGGAACAAATTCTGAAGATTCGTCCACATCTCATATGCATTGTTCTTCTCGGAAAAATGAGGTATTAAGGAATCCTCACACACCATCAAGGATGATCAATCTCGGCTTCGTATCCAATTCTTCCCATATATCCAGCTTGTTAGGGTCGGTTGGCTTCTTGATCTCTTTCTCAGCAAAATCCGAAATCCTGTTGACCTGCAAGACCAACTTGATCCTTTCCTTCCAAGGAGTATAGTTGGACAATCCCTCCAACCTGTCGTCATACCAGAGACCTGCCTGCAACTTCGACATTGTAGTGAATCCGTCACTCACAATGTGACCAACTCCCTCTCATGTTGTACTTCGCTGCACACAACTTTAATTCACTGACTTCTAAAGTTGCTCAAATACACTCTGATACTATGATGAATTTCCATGACCTTGAGTCTAGGTTAGAGTCTTAAAATCACTGACGTTACCAAACCAAAAATCTCAACCATGAACTACTTTGCATAGTGGAAATATAAAGCATTAATTCACATGTGCACAAATATACACAGTTTTGACAAAGTTGTACAATAATGTACAATCGCCAATCTTTGTTATATTGAATGAAAATTTGAATAATACAATAGTCTATGGTATACAAGATACTATGACAAAGTCGATATCTTATCTCGTCCTGCCGATCCTTCGCTTCCGTACTGCTCACTAGTTGTGCCTTTGTCCATCAAGGCCACAACACTCCGAGAATCCAGGAGGGTTGCCACCTAACACTGCTGCAAGTCACTTTTGTAGAGGGTATACGGGCTGATCCAATCTGCTCTCTGGGTAGGCCTAATTCCCGAGCTCCAACTGCCAGACTAGCATCTACTTTAGTCCATCCAAGTGCTGCACTTTGGCACCAAACTTCACCCAACCTTCAACTGCTCTTTGTCATGTCAAGATAGCTTATCTAGGGCTACTTTGGGCAATGAACATCCTGTCCTCCACCAGACTGATGATGCCCAATACTTCACTGTCGGTTCTGCTCTTAGGATGGACTCTTCACCTCCTCGAAAAGTCCCTCCACACTGCACCAATAGGCTGCTTCAATGATCCAAATCCAATCACCAAACTGTGACCCAACACATATCAAAACACTGCTGTTGTGACTCATTCAATGCTGCAATTTCTGGGATTGGTTAAGGCACTAACCACAGTACCCAACCACCCAATAAACAAGCTTAGAAATTGCTCCTCTTGCTGCGGTTCCTCCTCCAAGTGTTGCTGCCCCTTTGTGCTGCTCCTCGGTTAGTTACAACTCTAAACGTGGGGCTGTCTCCCTAAGAGGATTGCAACACCCTTCAATATTCCAATATAGGGCCGCGGCAACCTCTTGGGAGGACTGTCCACCCTCCACAACACCTCTAAACTTCTTCTCTGCTCCTTCTATGGCTGCGACCTCCACAAATAGGGCTGCGACCCTTCAAAACAGACTTTTTGATGGCCTTGTGTTACCCTTAAGACAGTCCACACCCACACACAACAACCCGGCCTCCTTTAGAATATTTCGGACCACTGTTCAACTGTGAATAATCCTCTTCCTCCTTGCTGTATTGGCCTTCTAGCAGCGTCCTCAAATCAGAGCTATCTGAGTTCTTTTCTTAGGTATGTATTGCCCAAGCGGATGCTAAAACAACTTCAATTCAGCCTCTATTTATATCCAATGAGGGGCTTCCACGAATTGATGAAGAGGCACATCTATTGGCTAATTTTTACATCAAGCCTACATGACTTGAAAACCAATAATTACTTTCCAACTTCAAAAATTCATTTCTCCTCAACGAAAACTCGGAATTGGATGATTCTCATTGCGTTAGAATCGTCTCGACGAGCACTATCATCCTCGTCCATCACATGTCGAAAAATCATCATGGTTGTGGCCCAAACATCGATGGCTGCAAAACCCCATACTTGGGTTCCAAGCCCACAAGTGATCCTTGTGGTGCTTTGCCCTCCAAACCCTTCACCCTAGGGCTTGGAATACCTCCTAAGCTACACAAATCAACATTATGGAGTCAATTTCTCGCTTATTTAAATTAAATGCCGAGTAACTGGATGAACAATCACTACTTGAATGCTCACTAACCTATATTCTATGCAAATCCTAAGACCTAGGTGTGGTTCAAGAATCTTGGTTACCTTTAGTTATATGCCTATTCTAAGTAAAAGCGTCCTCTTAACTGTTTCGGGAATAGTCCTTAGAGTAGGTTGTGGGATGGAAGCCAACAGGAAGCAAGCAAAGACTTGATTAACGATACCTCCCCCTGTGTTCGAAGCACCCAAAGCCTTCGGCGCTGCAGAGATTGTGGTTCTGACAACTGCAAGGTCACCGTGTTAAACACTAGAAAGGTTTTGAATCCCTCAAGGTAAATGAGAAAGGGTGGCCCTAGATGTCCATCAACCAAGGTTATGCTAGGAGGAAAATTATTAGTGCAACTAGACTTAGGATGTTTGTGCAAGGGTCTAAGTGATTTATTATGTGAAGATTATTTAATGTTTTAAGTACTTAAGTTATGATTATCCTTTATGACAAGAGTACTTAATGATAGATGAAAAGACAATCTTAACAATAAGAATGTGGAAATATTCAAGTGTGAACAAGATACAAAAGATACTCACAAAATTCCAATAACTATGGGATGCACAAAAGTCCCGTAATAACTTAATTCATGCATATTCAAGATATCAATTGCAATATTATTAAGGACAATGTCACAATTGAAACAATTAGATATCTTCAAAGATATTTTGACAAAGTAAATGCCAATGATCTTATGCCAATATTAAGAGATGCTCACTTAGAATGATTCACCACCATACAACCAATAATAGTTAAATATGCCAATGCTTAAGATAGAAAATAAAATTATCAAAGCCTCTTAAGATATGATGGCAAAGCAAGACTACGTGTTTAGCAATTATCCAATGATTCCTTTTGAGATTAACAATGTTCCTTAAACAATTAGATGCCCAACACAATAATGCCAATTAGATGACAAGATACTCAAGAGTGAGAGATACTTCAATGCAAAAGTAACTTAAACCTTCCAACAAGAATAGAGCTTAGATGTGATGTGTAAGTTAGGTGCAAAGTTAATGGTTCTCGGATATAACACAAGACAAGCAAATGTTAGCAAAAAAAACAAATCTTCTCCACAATGAACTTATTAGAGCATGAAACAATAAAAATCACTTGTAGTTCACTGTTAAGATGGATTAGGACAACAGTAAACAAAATCATCTTTACTCCAAAATGACAAGCAAGTAATGAACAAAATATGAGTAATGTGACACCCAATGACTTGCCCATTGAAAATATTAACTAACCAATCCTCTTGTGATGTATTTTTCAGAGTTATATCAGATCTTAATATACTTGTGACAATAGTTAGAAAAAAGTGAAAATGGTGAGCCACCAATGTGAGAGTGTGTGCCAAAATGTGCCAAACAATTGTCAAATGCCAAAACAAGCTTATCAAACTGAAATTTTAGATTTTTAGGCCCTTTAAGATGTTATTATCAGATTTGATCAGACTTGTTATGCAGAGATATTTAGTCAACCAATTAGTTAGATCTATGCCCAAAAAATTATGCCCAACTCACAAAAAAACTATTAAATTTATACTATGAATTTCTTGGTGTAAGATGTGAATTTTAGAGCTCTTGGATCAAATTTAATCACTTTTATGAATGTATTCAGAGAGCTGTAGCAAACAGTGAAGAAAAATTAGGGCTTAGAGATCAAACCCTAAGCCCAAGGCCTTGAAGATGGTTTGCCCAAGTTGCCAAAAATTTTCCCAATGACTTGGCACCTGAAAATACAAAACTTGAGCCAATTTCTCCTGCAAAACCCACCAATATTCAGTCCAGAAAAATTTCGGAGATGAAATGAGGACAAAATAGGGTTAGGAAGAGGGGTAGAAGGCTGAGGAAAAGGCAAAGGCACACTAGAGAGGCCAAATAGGCTTAGTGGCTAAGGGAAAGAGGCCTAATAGGCTTGTTGAGAGGGCTTAGGAGGAGGCCGAGAGGCCTAAAGAGGCAGCGGAGGGCTCAAGGAAGAGCTGAGAGGGGCAGCGAAGGGCTGAAGAGGAGACCTAGAAAGGCCCACAACAAGCCCTTAGAGCTGCCGTCTAGGTTCTGGAGGGAAGGCCGAAGCACTTAGGGCTGACGACCAGGCCCTAAAAGGGCTTAAAGGCCCACAACTTATTCTTACACTTTATGCAGAAATTGTTACTGTTAATCTGGTTATGCTCCTCCTACTTAGACAAGTTATTAACTAAATAAATTCAAGTTAAATCGAAGCAAAACACATAACAGATCTTTACTAATCCAGATCTAGAACAAGTTCATGCACACATAGACAAAGTGACACAGTTATTTCTGAACAAATAGTTCCTAGAAAAACCCAATGCGGGAAAACCGGTCTCTGGCTGCTGGAGGGTTTTTTATTATTAAGAATTTTCTGAATACAACAAACCTGGGTTCCAGATCTAGAAAACTCGACAGAGAAATACTAGATCTACAACTCACTCGCTGATCTAGGGCCAAAATAATAACTGATCCATACCCTCAAACGGGATTTCCAGAACTCAGCTAAAATTAGGGCCTAGAAACCCCAGCGCTGCCCCTGAAAGCCTCTTGCGTCCGCCTCTGAAGCCCCTCAAACCCTCAACGCTGCTTCGGAAGAGATTGCGTTACCCTAGACTGGGTGACGCAGTCACTACGCCGCCCCTTAGGTTCTCTGCGTAACCCTCTTAGGGTTTTCTGCTGAAAATTACGCTGTCCTTGCTGCTGCTG
This sequence comes from Pinus albicaulis, assembly GCA_034641835.2. Lineage (NCBI taxonomy): Eukaryota > Viridiplantae > Streptophyta > Pinopsida > Pinales > Pinaceae > Pinus > Pinus albicaulis. The sequence continues at coordinate 1,498,830,632 of CM076581.1, forward strand.
CTACTCTCCTCTTCTGTGATGTCCTGGAGTTGATCTCTGCCTCTTGTGTGTTCTAGACCTCGAGATCAGATCATCCCCTTGGCCTAATTTCCCCTCTCTGCAGCTGAAACACTTCTGAGTATTCTTAGCAAACCCTGCCCTAGAATCTTAGCTTAGCTTCAGTGCTCTGTCTCTGTGTGTCTTCTCAAGTGACCCCAAGCCTTTCCTTTCTACTTTTCTCGTTGACAAATCAACGACCATGATCAGATCTTGAATCAATGGCTAAGATTAAAATAAAGATTGATCTGTGTGACTTAAGACAATTTCATCACATGTTTAATTAAATTCACTTAAATCATTTAAGTTCCCTAAGTTTTAACTTAGGAAATACATCAAAAATAATTAATTAATTTAATATCTCCTAAACCAGATGAAATTTCCCAAATCAATTTCTGGATTTTGTAGATCAAGTGTACTCTAGTCCTTCCTCAAAATTTGGGACCTAGAGCACAACTGATGCTACCCAAAATACGCAAAATCTCAACACTCCCTCTTAGCCTCAAGGGTGTGCTCTAGCAATACATCACACTATGCATTACATGACTTTGAGTACTGGTTCTGTGCTGCTGAAGCTTGGCCTGCTCCCACTCAACTCTGCACTGCTGCTGCCATTCTGTACTGCTGCCCATGACTCTGCCACTGCCACTGCAACCTCTGTACTGCAGCTCCTTCTCAATATGCTGCATCTGTGTTGCTCATAGCACTGACACTGCTTGATCTGCTGCACTGCAACTTCAGTTGTTGAGAGAAACAACTGAATCTCCTGCCCAATCTTTGACAGACAAGTCAGATGGGCTGCATCCTCATCACTGAAGCTCCATAGGCTACAAATTTGTGCTGGCATCTGAAGAACGATGCACAACTACAGCTCTGCCTGCGTAATTAGCTCCCTCTGCACTACTAAAGTCACATCAGCTCCTTGTGCTAAAATCTATCACGCTGCTGCTGCACTGCGTTGTCCCTCTGAAGTTTTCTGCACTGCTGCAGCTCTGCACTGCTGAAGACACGTTTGCACTGCTACTGCTTCTACGCTGCTATTGCTTTGCTCTGCGCTGCTTCTTCCAGTCTTCAGATCTGCCTCTGCCTGCTTGATCTGTGATCTATGCACCCACTGCTCCACTTGTCTCGCTACTGTCTTAAGGCTGCCGTAGCTTGCATGTGATCCAAGAGATGAGCTGCTCAAGGATCCCATCTTCCTTCTATGTAGCTCCTCTACATATCCATGTCACCCCACTTTCATGGTTCATGAGCGCTCATGGCCACGTCATCTTTGGCCATTTGCTCTACAAATCTGTCAGAGCTCCTCCTCTCTATACTAGAGATCTGGATTTAGGGTCCTTTACGAACTGGGCACCCTCTGCTCCCCCTGACAACTGATTTCTCTCCTTGAAAATCTGCCAAATCAACAATGATTCAACTCTCTTTGATCCTCTGATCAAACTGCAAGTTTCTTTGGCTAGAAACTCTCTGAGAAGCTGATCTCTTCCCACTCTTTGTCACTTGTGCTAAGGCTAAAAATCTGAGAACTTCAGAAAATTAACCCCACCAGCATCTTTTGAATTTCTGCAGTCTTTTTTGGATCTGACGTATTCAGATCTGAATCACATTGGCTGGCTTCTGACTCAATCAGCGCTGTTTTTGAGCTGCCTCTGCACAATAATTGCGTGGGTTTGCTAGGAGACAACGTTAGTCAGCGTAACCCTTCCCTCTGCGTGAATCTGCCTCTGAAAACTGCGCTGTCCCTTCAGATCTGCGTTTCTGCTGCTTTTCCAGCTGCTTCCTGCAGCTAAAGACTTCAGTTTCTTCTGCTGGTGACCTTCCTAGATCTGCAATTGCTGATACCATGTAGAAATTTCTGAATCCTTACAATTTATGTAGAAATTATTACTGTTAATCTTGTTATGCTCCTCCTACTTAGACAAGTTATTAACTAAATAAATTCAAGTTAAAATCGAAGCAAAACACATAACAAATCTCTACCAATCCAGATCTAGAACAAGTTCATGCACACATAGACAAAGTGACATAGTTATTTCTGGACAAATAGTCCCTGGAAAAACCCAATGCGGGAAAACCGGTCTCTGGCTGCTGGAGGGTTTTTTATTATTAAGAATTTTCTGAATACAACAAGCCTGGGTTCCAGATCAGGAAATCTCGACAGAGAAATACTAGTTCTACAGCTCACTGGTTGATCCAGGGCCAAAATAATGACTGATCCACACCCTCAAAGAAGATTTACAGAACTCAACCAAGATTAGGGCCTAGAAACCCCAACGCTGCCCCTGAAAGCCTCTGCGTCATCCTCTGAAGCCCCTAAAACCCTCAACGCTGCTCCGGAAGAGACTGCGTTACCCTAGACTGGGTGACGCAGTCACTACGCTGCCCCTTAGGGTCTTTGCGTAACCCTCTGATTGTTTCCTATTGAAAATCACGCTGTCCTTGCTGCTGCTGCTGCTCTCCTCTTTTGCGCTGTCCTTGAGTTGATCTCTACCTGTTGTGTATTCTAGACCCCGAGATCAGATCATCCACTTGGCCTAAATTCCCCCCCTCTGCAGCTGAAACACTTCTGAGTATTCTTAGCAAACTCTGCCCTAGAATCTCATCTTAGCTTCTGTGCTCTGTCTCTGTGTCTCTTCACAAATGACCCCAAGTTTTTCCCTTACACTTTTCTTGTTGACAAATCAACGACCATGATCAGATCTTGAATTAATGGCTAAGATTAAAAGAAAGCTTGATCCGTGTGACTAAAGACAAGTTCATCACATGTTTAATTAAATTCACTTTAATTATTTAAGTTCCCTAAGTTTTAACTTAGGAAATACATTAAAATAGTTAATTAATTTAATATCTCCTAAACTAGATGAAATTTCCCAAATCAATTTCTGGATCTTGTAGATCAAGTGTACTCTAGTCCTTCCTCAAAATTTGGGACCTAGAGCACAATTGATGCTACCCCAAATACACAAAATCTCAACATGACCAAGGGCACGAAGGCAGGCTGAGGCCTCTAGGGGTTACGGATAGCTTGCGAAGGCCCTAAAACACTGTTGTTGGAGGATAAAAGGCTGACGCAGAGTGCTAAGAGGTTGGCGCTAGGCCTGGGAGGCCTAAAACAGTTGAAACCCTTGACTAAAAATTGAAATTGCTTCAGATATTTAGATTTATTGCAGATTCGTCAGCTGCTGAGCCTGCCAAAATTTGTAGAGGCTAGATCTTATCCTCAAGGGCCTAGATCTAGCTCTAATCCAAAAATTTTCCTTTGATATAACCTGCACAAATGAATTTACAAATACCCAGAACCCCAATATATTCAAAAATTCAAAAAATATCAAAACCCCAAAAACCCAGTTGCAAAAAATAAGGGTTAGAAAATAAAATAATTTACAAGTATATTATACAAATTATATCTTCAAAATATACAAGTGTACAATATTTAGAGAAATTTTGATAATATGATTTTTGTAAATTTTGATAATTGCTAAATGTATTTCAAAAGATAAATGTCGAACCACAACCTTAGCGAAGTTAGAAAACAATAAAAGTATTTAGAACTCAAACACAGTCAACCTGTGCCTACAGTTTGTGAATTTGGAGTCCAAGGTCTGGGGAACCTACAAACAGAATATATTTTTCTTAAAGATAAGCCGTTAGAAGACATAGTGAATTGGATCACCTAATATAAACCCACAACTTACCAATAAAATGTTCCCATCACCTACAATGAAATAATGATTCAAAAAATTATAAAACACAATATAGGAATGCCTGTGCCCAACGCATACCACAAATCAGTAGATCAGAGACATCATGAACTGCACCCCAAATTCTTTATTATGATTATTCAAAACGTTCCAAGCAGGACAATAGCTTTACATTAGCTTTACAAAGTTACATTAGCCAAAATTAGCTGGCTTGAGACACAAATGACTTCTAATTTATAGATAAATCCTGCAAGTGGAAAAATAAAGGCTAGTTGGCTTGATCCCCGTCAAAATAATCTCGACCGTTGATAGATCCTTGATCACTTTTAATCTCTGCTGTCGAAAATACTTATTTTTGAGGAATTTTCGAATTTCTCATTAAACCCATTTTTTATTAGCTCAAAAATAATTATTTTGAGCTAATCTCCTCAAAAAGTTGACTTTGACTTAACCACCAAGGCCCAAGCGTCGAATTTTTCTTGAAATTTTCAATATCCCCTTTGTGGGAGACTTCCAAAAACTAATTTCTTGAAGACCCATGGATTTTTCCACTTGGAGAATTTAATTTCTCTAGGAATTTAATTTTGACTCTAATTAATTAATTTTCTGGCTTATGATTTATTTTTATTTTTGCAAGAAAATTTAATTAATCGACACTTGAGGGGATTAATTATTCTCAACCCTCTAATATTTTAGCCATGGTGTCTAAAGTATGAGGGACCATGCACTAAAATATTTTTTACATAAGATTTACAAAGTTCAACTCTCGAAGGGGGAATACCAGTTCATTATAGACCTTCAAATAACTTAGTGAATTCTGTGACATGATATGATGTAGTAGACCAAGTGACTTGTAATAAAATAACTTAGCCAATTAGCTTAAATTATTCCCAAATCACTTTTAAAGAAGACTCAACTAAAACATTAGGACTCAGTTAAGACTTTGACGATAATTTCCACCCTAGTTTCTGGGTGAGACTGGAGGGAAAAACTCTGCCAATCATCTATGATTAGAAACACAAATAAATAAGTCAGATTAAAAATCTCCTAGGGTGAAATCTGTCGCCAAAATAATAGGCTTACCTAGGTTTTTTCATACGTACACGGTCTTACTAGCATCATTTACATTATAAATTTTGTAGAATGGGTTTACAATGACTACAAAATTGATGGCCGATGATCTTGTTCCTTTGGAAAAATATGGTACAACTGCTTCCTTGGAACCTTGACAAAATGTGTGCAACAGGTCCAATGACCATGGCAATACCCACAAGGGTAAAATCCAAATGATTCTTCTTCTATTTGATTTCTTCAATTGTTCAGTAGAGTACAAAGAGAGAGAGAGAGAGAGAGAGAGAATGAATAAAGTCACCAATGTCTTATCAACGTGCAGTTGAAGTGCTTTTGCTTTTTGCTTGAAGATCTCCTCCTTATCTTGATCAGATCTTGTCCTTCACACTTGCTCCAGCTTTTCTCTCGTATTTACTCTTCACTTGCTCTCACACTTCTTTTGCACACACTCAACACTAACTCTCCTTCTTCACAATAAAAATGCTACTCTCAACTCTCATTTGCTTTTGCTTAAATAGATGAGAAAGTAAAAGAGTTACAAAATAAATTGATGCCTTGAGCCAATAATAGGAGAATTGAATTCCATGAGGGAGGAGTTACTTGAGAAGTGTAACTCATCCCAAGAGTAGTGAGAGAGAGGTACACATGTCTTGAGGAGTTGCAATTCGAATTAGGGAGAGAGAGAGAGAGTTACACTTAGACATGGGAGAATATTTGGTGAGAGTACAAATTGAATTGAATGAGGGAGTTACTAGAGCATTTAATGAGAAGTTACACTTTTTCCATACGTTGAATTAGTGAGGGAGAGTTACATTCTCTTAAGTGTGGAGTTACTATTTTATTCCAAGAGAGAGGTTCAATTTTTCAAGTAAGAGATTCTCATTTTAATTTAGTTATTTCATGAGAGAATTTGTTTTTATTAATCCATTAAAGTTGAATGACTTTAGACTATTTTATAAATAATAGTATGATAATAATGATAATACTAGTAAGGATAAAAATATTAATTCTTGACTTTTATAATCATGATTGATTTGATTTTAAAGTGGATTCCATATGTCGAAATCATCCTTGATCATTTAGACATGACTTTCTATTTTTGGAAAGTCACTTCCAAATTGAGATGTGACTTACTATTTTTGGAAATTCATATTAGAATTATTAGAAATAAAATTTTATTATAGGAGGTTCAAACATAATTGAAACATGTGACTTCTTCTAAGAGAAATTCATCCCTGAGCTGCCAAATTTTAACATCCTCCTCTCAACTGATTCTTCCGGATCTGGAATCCTCCTTTAGAAATTTGCTATTGATCTCCCCCTTGCTCCTACTTCCTTCTGGCTCGAATTATTCCAGTTGAATGATGCTCTCTGGAAATTCGATCTGCCAAGGAAACTTGCTCTCCTTGTGTGTTCTTCTCCAACCTCATCAACCTCCTCTTATAATCTCCAGTTGGATCACCAACGACCATGATTAAGTCCTTATCGACGACTGAGATCATCTCTAAGTTGATCCATGTGAGTTTCTAGAGAATTCTCACTTTTCTCATTTAATTCTCATTAATTAATCGATTTCTGTAAGTTAGACTTAAGCATTTTTAATTATCAATCAATTAATTTAATTGAGTTGTTTCTAGGTGGAATTTCCAGAAACGATTTTTGAGTTTTGGAGATCTCATGTGTTTTAGCCTCTCCACAAAGTTTGAGACTAGAACACCATCTGATGCTACAAAAGTTAACACTCCCTCTTAGCGAGGAAGGTGTTTTCTCCCATAACATCCTCCATACATGTTGTTGATGTCTGACAACTGTGACTACTGCCACTGCCCACCAACTCTTGCGCAACTCTGATTCATCTGCCACTCTGTAGCTAAATCACCCTACATCTGCATTGATGTTGACACTGCACTGTACCACTGTGCTGCTGCCAACTCTGCTACTATTCTGTAACTGATCTCATGATGTTGCAACTATTGCAATTGAAATCCAAAAAATATTGAATCAACTGTATCTATGGACTACAACTGTCTCCTGAGTCACTGCTACTAGTCTCTTCACTGTCCATTGGGTGTAACTGCACTGCGACTGCACTGTGCTCCTCAACATCTGACTGCAACTGTCCGTCAAGAACTGATTGCGCCATTTGACACTGATCCATCTGCTACTGAATACTGTGGGCCCCTATGGAAAGGGTATTGATCGAAGATGAATCACTTGCTCGATGCTAAACATCTATTTGATGCTCAACGACTATCTGATGCTACCCTCAAGAGATTTTGCCCAACTCTGCGCAACTTTTAAGTCTAGAGTTCAATGTCTCCCCACCTCTCACTTGGAGGTATAACTGCATACAAAGCGAAATTTTCCTCCAACCTGGAGGACAACTGATCAATCTCTACTAAAGCTGCTTCCAGCTTCTACTTCTCCTTCTTGTCCTTTTTCCTTTGAGGACACTGAGTGCTGTAGTGGCCAAACTCACCACACCTGGAGCACTTTAACTTCAACAGGTCCTTTTTCTTCTCTCCTCCTGACGAGCCTTGTCCTTGACTGGGATCTTTCTTTGCCTTTCCCTTCAATGCAAGGGCTACGTTCTCCTCCTCCTTCATAGTCTTAGATCCTCTGATGTTGCCATTGAGACCACTCTTGACTTGAGCAAGTCGCATCTCCTCCTATGTAAAATTTGACCATAAACGATCCCATCCATGTAGCATATCTTGTCCAGTGATACCTTAGATGAAAGTATCCCACTCCTTGGAGAAACCGTTGATGGCTACACGCACCAGTTGAGCTTCTTGTGGCATCTTTCCTACGACAGACAACTCGTTCTACATATCTTGAATCTTGGTAAGCTATGGAGTAACTCCTCCCTTTTGCATCCTGGTGGTTCTCAGCTTCTCCTTTAGGAGCAACTTCTGATTCTCGGAAGAATTCTAATAGTGCTGCGATACCATCCCACAATTGTTTGGTCGTATTCTTGACCGCTAAGTGTGAGACTATATGATCCTGAACGCCATCAAGGATCAACCGCTTCGACTTGGCAATTTCCTTTCTGTAATTCTCTAGCCGTTGCGAGTCTGTAGGTATGAATATAAGTCTCTCTGCATAATCCGTCAAATAAATAGCGTAATTGGAAGCACCATCCAATTTGTCCTGATCATGAAGTCCTTCTGAGGCCATCTCTGCAAACTCACAACAGGGTTATAAACAAGGATCTCCTCTTCTCCTGCTCGACTGCTAGCACTGCTACTCGCACTCCCTCTTGGAATGCCCAAATTTGCCTGCTGCTTTTGCTACTGACAACTAGAAAATTCAGATTTCCTCCAATGATTTGGATTTGGAAACCCTTTGAGAAAATCCCTTAGTGTGTGCAATTTCTCTTCCTCCCAACACTAATCTGCTACTACAATCATTGCTGGCAAATTATTTGTGCCCAGTTCAAGAATCTGCTTTGCAAAAAATATGATCTGCTCACCTTTGCCTGCTAGAATCACTTCCTAGACAAATCAACCCTTCCTGCATTTTGCAACTAGAATTCGACCCTTTGTCCTGTAACTCACACTTCCTGGCTACTAGCTAGGCCCTGCGTGGTCCTGTAAATCGAATTGTCAGACTCCCTCTGAATCTGAACGATTTCCTCCTTCTGTCTCTGAGCTTCCTGTTTGATCAACCTGGCTTTGATACCAAATGCAACAACTTGAATTAATTCTTCTAACTATTTAATGATTAAGAAGTTTATTTGCTATGACAAACAACGAATAATTCATATTGCAATTTCTTCACAAATAAAATCTTGTGGAAAGTATACAAGAACTGAGAGGTATAGAGCACACACAATAAAATGTGATCGTTATTTTTGGACAATTGTCCCTGGAATAACCCAATGCGGGAAAACTGGTGCAACAGATGAGGGTTTTATTATTATGCAGTAACATAAATTTCGAGTACAATTTGGATGCTTAATCTACCAATCCAATCTGAGATAAATACTAACAAAATATCTGGGAGGCTAATACCTCAGCAACACAACTGATTTTGCTCTGAAATATGGCCAAATTGGGCTACATGATATGCCCCTGCGTGAGCCTTTGCGTTGGCTAATTCACATTTCCTCTGGAGCACGTCGAATCTTGCAGCTCTGCCTGTCTCTGCCCCTAGAAGTGACTCGCTTGGCTTTCTGGAATTTATCCCGACCCTCAACAACTGAGTTGACTCCTCTGGCTGAATCAAACTCTCCTCTAAAGCCTTCCTGCGCATGCCTTACACAAATTCCTTAGGAAAACTCATCCTCCTTTCAACTGACTCTTCCGGATCTGGAATCCTCCTCCAGAAAGCTGCTACTGCTACTGATCTCCCTCTTGCTCCTACTTCTTTTTGGCTCGAATTCTTCCGGTTGAATGTTGCTCTTTGGAAATTCGATTTGCAAAGGAAACTCACTCTCCTTGTGTTTTCCTCTCCAACCCCATCGACCTCCTCTTATAATCTCCAGTTGGATCACTAACGATCACGATTAAGTCCTTATCGACGACTGAGATCATCTCTAAGTCGATCCACTTGAGTCTCTAAAGAATTCTCACCTTTCTCAATTAATTCTCATTAATTAATCGATTTCCCTAAGTTAGACTTGGAATTTTTTAATTATCGGTCAATTAATTTAATTGAACTGTCTCAATGTGGAATTTCCAGAAATAATTTCCGGGTTCTGGATATCTCATGTGTTTTAGCCTCTCTACAATGATAGAGATTAGAACACCATCCGATACTACAAAAATTAACATTTTATTGCCGTTGCTTCAAGGCAAAAAATCAATTTCCTTACCAATTTTTGCTTCAACCAGCCTTTTCCTTGCTTTGTATCTTAAATAAAGGAAGTTGACTGTATTTTTTTAATGCTTTCATTTAGGAACAACAACAACCCACTCTCGATATATTCACATTCCATCCTCTCAAATATGATTGTGCTAAAGGGAGAATTTGTTCTCAAAGAATGGGCCCAACCGAAGCTGATCAAATGCTATAATAATAGCTACCATATTCACCTTATCAATGCCTTGAAGTGACCTTCTAAGGTTTTCTGAACACCACCTAGCCTCCCCACCCCTAGATCTCCCTAGATCCTTGATTTAGAGTGCTAAGGCACTATTTGGATGTCCTTTTAAATGGGATTTGCTTGCTGTCTCTATGTTTTACTGCAAATTTATTTTCTGTAGTCACAAGACTACAAGCAAAACAACACAAGAACCCCTCTTAACAACACTGCAATCACATAAATAATTTCATATTTGGTTAATATATTTTAAGTACACTCCTTTTGACTGGTCATAACGATATATTCTTGAGTTTGAGTGTTATAGCTTGCTGGTTGTAATTATTTACTGCATATTTTTCATAGTTAGCCAATAGGACAACAGGCAGTGAACTCCTCCACTTCACCCGTAGACCCAATTCAAGGTACTGATCTTTACTGATTGTGTGTGGTATTCAAAGGGAATCCTTCCATAGCCACCAAGTAGGTAGTTGCACTTAAAGAATGGGGATTTGGGCCAAGCTGACAGTGGGCCCTCATCTTATGTGTGTAAATCAAAGCTGTGCTGCATAAACTTCAACAACCCTGCTGATTTGATAGGTAACAGTTACATGTCATTTCAAGATTAACTATATAACGATAATTTGCTGATATTTTTGAATGTTGGGGTAACATCGGATGTGCTCTAGCTCCCAAACTTTGTGGAGGGACTAGAGCACATGAGATCTCCAAGACCTAGAAAGGGATTTGAGAAATTTCATCTTATTTAAGAGAAAATTAATTAATTAATCTTTTTAATTAAGGACCTTAAGTCTAATTTAGGAAAATTAAAAGATTAAAGATAATTAATTTAAACATGTGATGGAAATGACTTAAGTCACACGGATCAAGCTTTCTTTTAATATTAGCCGTCGATTCAAGATTAGATCACGACCGTTGGTTTCCCAACGAGAAAAATATAAAGGAAAGGATTGGGGTCAGTTGGAAATAACACACAGTGGCAGAGCACTGAGAATATGCTGGAATTCTAGGGCATGGTTTGCTAAGAATTTCCAAAAGTGTTTCAGTTGCAGTGAGGGGTAGTATTGGCGAGAGGGATGATCTGATCCCAGGCCAAGAGTGTAGCAAGAGGCAGAGAAGTAGCAGACTGAGTAGTGCAGAGGGAGCGGCTACTACGCAGCGCAGAGGCATCAGGTGCTACCCAGAGGCTATGTAGGGGCAGCAAGAGGCTAGTAGGGCTGACACAGGCCCAACCAGGGCAGCGCAGGGGCAACGTAACCTAGTCTGGGGTGACGGAGGCCCTTCCTGAGTAGCACAGGGGCTGACGCAAAGTGCTTCAGAGCAACGCTGGGGTTTCTGAAGACTGAAAAGGGCTGAGTTCTGTAAATCCCATTTGAGGGTGTGAATCAGTCAGTTTTTCGGTCTCCAGGACAGAGATATTGCTGCAAATTGTTTTATTTCTCTGTCGGGTTAACCAGTAAGGTGCCTAGATTTGTTGTACTTAGAATCTACATAATAATAAAAACCCTCCAGTAGCCAGAAGATTGGTTTTCCCGCATTGGGTTTTTCCGGGGATTGTAAAGACCTTAACTTTCTGAATTAACAATTATTAACAAAATTCATAAGTGTAAAGCTCTTAATTTTCAAAATTAACAATCATTCACAACAGTCATACTATCGAATTCAGAGTGGGATTTTTGAAACAGAATATATATCAATTGACTAATTAACACTTACTTGGAACTGTGTTGGAAGATGTTCTTGATCTGCCATGGATCCAGATCTCGTTACCAAACCGTCGTTTTCTTCCCAGCCTATCTGAGGTCAACCTCTTCGGTCCCCCGTGCCCAAAACTCTAATAACAATCGAGATCACTCCATGACTCTGTTAGAACTCTAGAACTCACTGCTCATGTATCACGCAGTTAGAACTCCTCTGACAGCATCTGGGTCAGTTTACCCATTCACTACCCATGCCCGTCAAGTTTACCCCTCATCTCCTTTTATACACAAACTCCATTCTAGATATTTATTAAAATATCATCTTTTAATAAATATCTTTGATTTCTAAAATATCTTAGTTTTATTAAAATATTATTATTTAATAAATATCTTGATTTTATTAAAACATTATTATTTAATAAATATCTTGGATTTATTAAAATATTATTATTTAATAAATATCTTGGTTTTATTAAACTATTATTATTTAATAAATATCTTAGATTTATTAAAATATCATCATTTATTTGCATAAGTCGATGCTTTTAATTTTCTTCGAACAAAGTATTAGTTTATATTATGATAATGGTAGATATAACTAATACATTCATTATATTATGGTGAGTTAGGGATTTACTCAATACTTCAATAATTCACTCATTACTCTACATCGAGTTTCTTTTCATAATTGATTAGTGCATGTACTAGTTCCGTACACGTGATACATGCATATGTAGCTATCATATGCAGGTCTTATATGCATGCTAATATTTCTATGTTCCATATAATTCGAGTTGGGTCGTTACATACACTCCTCCTTTAGAAAACTTCGTCCCGAAGTTAAGTTTTATGTCGTATATCATTAGTTATATCAATGATTAGTATAATCATATAAGGTTGGTGTATCATAGTTGAATTTTCGTTTAATGTGTGAGAACACTTTTAACATTTGTGTTTTGATCATTTATTGGTTTACCAATTTAGTAGCCACGTCTTGTCCCAACAATGTTCCCAAGCTATTCTAGAATCATCCTATCCTCCCTAATCTCTTCCGCTCTCATCCTATCCGACCTCTACAGGAATATGCCATGGCATCAATTTCACTGATCCAACCATCCATAAACCTTAGGGTGTCAGCGTTGATTACGTTGACCTGATGGACCAGTAGGCATCTGACAGTCATCACTACACGTCTAGGGGAGCGTGACTCACACAGTCCTCCCATGACTCCAGGTTTTGGAGGATAAACAATGGGCAACACCTCCACCCTTCCTAGTAGGACCAGGGTTAACACCTTATCATGGAATCTCAATGCATCTCAATTGTTCTTGGAGTTTTGTCATCACGCGGTCGGTTTGGTAACGATATTATCTGCAATTTAAAACACTTGTCCACAAATTATAACATATTTATCAATATTTTCAAAGCAAATTGTTACCCATATAACAATTTCTACACATTCCAAACATGTTGTTATCTAGGATATTAACCCTTGGGTTCATATAACATACTTGGTTATGTTTATCCAATAGGTTTATAAATTCATTTTCCCCTTGAATAGTCAAGTGCAATCACTCTTTTATTTCTATCTCATCGTTTATGTTGATATTGAAAATCATAGATACCATATCCACAACATAATTCTTAATTTATATTAGTATCCCCGAGCAACAATATTTAAGCAAAACTTTCTTCATATTAGTATCCATGTACCAACAATGTTTAAACAATTAATATATTCTCATATGTCATAGTACAAAATGACAGTCTTAAGTATCCATCCAAAACAAGGTAAGATTATACAAAATAAGTTTTAAATGCTTATAAATATAACCCATAGTTATAAATTTCATATAGAATAATCAAACATGGATATACAAATAAGGATGTAGCCACTATTTTCTATACTCTATTAATCGATTAACTTTATAAAAGTCACAGGTTGAGGCTCTGAATCTAAATGGAGGTATGCTCCAACCTTTGCATATATAGAAACAAAATGAATTGAAACAAGAGCACAAAACACTTACTGTTTAATCGAAGCATGATCTAATTTCTTAATACAAGTTGACTAAGAACTCTAAAATACAAAACTACATATGGATCCAGCCAATCTTTTAATTCTTGTTACTTATTTGTCTTTTAAGTCTAGTTATATTTGATCTGTAATCTGGATCCCAAGAGATAATAATAATGTTAACTTCTTTATCATGTTATTTCAGCTCATTTTCAGTCTAAAATCTAGAAGCCAAGGAGTAGGGTTTTGCAGGGCTAATCATTAGGGTTATGCTGGAGATGGAGGAAGAGTTAATTGACTACTCTAAAGATCCCTTATTGGGAGGTTTATCTTCATTGAAGGAGTTTGTTTATACTTGGTCTACTAAGAGTGTCATGTTTTCAACAAGATGTCAATTGTTGACAAATAATAATTTCCTCTTTCAATAAGAGTTTCACAATTTATAAGATATGCATAGTCACATTATCAGTATGTTACAGTTTTGATATAGTCTCTTTTCTTGCACGTTTCACCATTTAGAGTCTTAACTCTAGCTAGGATATTACTAGCTTCACCATCATTCCTTAAACCATTGTTTCATTTCTATCATATTGATTCATTTAATCCAAACACATAACACATCACTGGTATACCCTCTTCTTTTCTTCACATCAATCGTTTTCTTATTAGTCCTTAGGCCTCATCTCATCACCAAATGTATCTACTTTTCTAACGGTGTACAATTATTATCTTTAAACATTTTCCCAGTTTGTCACTTGTTATTTTGAACAAATTAGGAGTATTCACAACTCCTTATAGGTCATTGCTTTGACGTTTACCAAATCATGTTGCACATATTTTTGAGAAAATTCTTCTTGATAAAAACACCCTTTTTCTTCCTCATACCATATAGTCCTAATATCCCATGTTTACTTTAATTTGAAAACATATTATCAAATTGACTTTGTTTACTCGCCTCTAGTCATCATGGTTTTCTTTTTCTTCTCTTAATGCATTATATTATTATACTTGGAAATGTCGTTACTATTCCCCAACTTGGGTAAGACCCTATAAATAAATTCAATAAAGTGGATATCGAGTGTAATCTACTTATTATTTCCTGTTTTAAGGCACCACTGATAGAATTTCCTAATCATACTCCATGATCTCTATAATCCATGGATATAGTTAGTCACTTAAGGAAAATTTTATAATGTGACTCTCCCACTAGAGGGCGAAACTATTATAGATGTTGCCATGCACATAAATTATCTTATAATTGATCAATTTTATTATAGGTTCACTCTTGAGTCTTTAATCTAATGTCATTGACTTCTTATGTTGCTTTGTGAAACTTCCACTCACTCACCTTTGGTGCTATTTTGTCGATCCCAATATTCTAAGTTGATTATGATAACTAAGATTTATTATCATCATCAGAAGTTTGCCATTTCGTTCTTTTCTCGTCCTCCCTAGGTACTATATTGATTATATTATGCTAACAATGGAGATCAAACTTTGAAATTTTTTGCTGCACTCTCTTGGTAACTATATTGTCTTGTTTTAATAGTGCGTTTACTACCTTACAGGGTGGTTTCTTACCACCTTAACATATGTTTCATCCATCAATTTACCTCAAACTAGCTTAGCCTTTTATCAAGTTGACTTAAAACAGATAATCTTTAGCCCAAACATGAACTCCTTTGAAATAAAATATTTGAATTTATGCAATAAGTATTGCTAAACAGATTATATAGCACCAGGGATAGGTCAGAAGCCATTTACAAACTTCTGGGAATTCCTAGAAATCACTCTTTCAATAGCTTCATCCTCATCCTTGTATTCATAAATAATGCTTCATTTCTACTCTCTTTTCACATTTTTGGAGCTCTATGCAGTCTTTTGAGACTACTGCTACACATATTATGTTATTACTTGTCCTAAATGACTGCCTTACATATAAACAACATCACATTGTTAAGAGAGATACATCTTCCTTGCCAAAATCACTTAACTTTCTCCTGGCATATCACAGGATACTTCTGTGATGACGGCCTCTTATTTGGCCAAGTTATGACAAAATCTATGGTATTTGATGAGGGTGGAATATTTTATAGTTGTTCTTCACTTGGTAGGAACCCCATCAATGTAGCTATATGTCACTTTGTTAGTATTGTGCCATTTGTATTTTAATATTTTATTTTCATAGTTTAATGATCAAAATGGCTTAAGCGCATTCCTACATTATCTTTTTACTGGGTGTACTTTATTGGCCTACCTTTTAATCATTCATGGGCATTAATAATACTAGTATAGATCCATCTTTGACCCGGATCTTTTAAGCTCTACGGATTTTAGACTGTGGTTGAACTCCACAACAACTACCGTGGAATGATAAATAAGCCAAGTATAACATAGGTCAACCTTAAGCACTGCACTGTCTCTTTTAAACAAACACAATTCACCAAAAACTGTGAAAGGATTTTCTTTTGACCTTACTCTTTCAGTAGTGCATATTTCCCTTGTCTTGCCTGTGCATTTGTTATGACCAACTTACTAGAAATATCCAGAGAAATATGGAATATGGGAAATATAGACGGGAAGTACAATAGTAATGTTTAGTTGAACATATTTTTGAAGAAATAGGGAAATATCTCCAATGACCTCAAAAGAGTTCAGAATATTAACTACATCTCTACAGCTCTTTGTGTGAATGATTAATATAATCTAATACATATTGTGTAATCAGCATAGATTTCTGTGAACCCAACAAAAAATCACTTTTTCTGAGGCCTTTTTCCCTTTTGTTTGTGAGCTGGCTAAGTAGCTCAAGGCTTACACACAACTCCATGTTTATTTAGCACCCATGTTCTCCCAGTAGTTCGAGCAAACCACACAAGTAGAACTTAGAAGTGCCTGTCTTGACCAGTGACACTGACTGCTAGGAAATCACACTAACGGACCTAGATGTCAAATGAAGAGACATCGAGCTCTAGGTGAGAAAACCCAAATCCCTTCATTTAAACGTTGTTATTTACCAACACCGAGTTGGGTGGGGTAGCATGTAAAACAACTCAATAGAAGGATATTAGTTAACAACTTAACATTACAGTGCAAACTAGCACATTTTTATCAGGTAAATTCTACCGATAAAAGTTCATTCCTAGAGAGGACTATCATAGCAAGTTAAAGAGAATGGCCAACTATAATTTGACTATTAGGCAACAGTGACCTTTGCTAATTAATTGGAATGCACCGACCAACGTGCAGTAACCTCAAATTTTCGGACTCATGATTCTTAGATTAGGATCAATTGAATTTTAAGATATAGAGATCCCATTTGCCATGACAGATAAATCAGCTATAGGCATACATAACCCAAATCGTTTTCAACAGTACTTGGACGTTTCAAGGATTTTGTTTACAAGAGGTTTCTAGTTTAATTTTGCGACTTCCACCAGGGCTTTGAATGATCATGTTTAGGTTCCGAATGGTGAGAAGCATTTCTGTTGAAAGAACGAAACTTCCTTTTTGTTCTCTGATCTTCTCAAATATTGTTAAAACTGAAGAATCAACATTATTGTACTTTGCTTTATGTGTTTCCCATAGACACTCTAAATGTAGCACTACCATTTCTACTTGAAATGAAAGTGATGTGAATATTTTCTACGAGAAAAATAAATCTTATGCCCTCATCTGCAAACCTGAGTTCGACATCCCCTACTGATATTAGCTCGTAATATCACTCCTGGTTCAGAATGCATTCCCTTAACAATACATTCACTTCATTTTATTATATATTTACTATGCTACTTTTCCATCTGTCGCCTTTTCTTTTTTACTTTACTCTTATTTATTTCTTATTTTTGTAATTTTCATTATATCATTTAACATATCTCTCCTATGTATTCCCTTTCTTTGTATTTTGCTTTGTTATTGAATATTGCTGTCTATTTGATCGTTATATTTTTGCTCTTATACTTTTCACTCCCTTTCTTTCTTCTTTCTTATATCTTATTTTTAATCTTATCTCTTTATTTATTTTAATTACATTTCTTTTTTTTCCTATTTCTCCAACTACTATTTTTACTACTATTCCTAGCTTACACCTTTGTTATATTGTTGCATTATTATTCATCTTTGTTTACATTCTTATGCAACTTATCTTTACAGTATCTATTGTATCCTTCATTATTATATTATTTTGTAACTTCTTTTCTCTCTCTTTTTTTTTTTTTTTAACGGCTTTACGGTTTCAGCCTTTTGACGTAGGCTACCTAGATGCTGTGCTAAACAGCGACTTTCCCGCGAAAGCCTGGGGTTTAAGTTATGAGAATAATAGTAAGCCAAATATTCTGGATCAGGTCGAATTTGCTCTTTAGGGTCAAAGCTTTCAAGGGCATCACCTGGCACCTCCCAACTTGCATCCCCACTTGAATTTTCCTGAGAGAAAATACCACCAAAGGCTGCCGACGATCCCTCAAAAGTCAGGGTGCACTTCCATTTCGATTGGGAACCAACTCCCTACTATTACGAAACCTTCCTTCTCTCAGCAATAAAGATAAGTCGTGCTCTGCTCCGTCATGGGATGATACATAACTTAAGCTTTCTCCGCTCGTAGACCAGTTCCGTTTTTCTCTACTCGGCTTCAACTCACACATTCGTTCCACATTTTTAAATCATCTTCTTGCAATTGACGACTTCAACACCGACCTCGAACAAGAATAGGATAATAGAAAATAGATTATGGACGACAGTAGAAATCTCCGGAAAAATAACCTAAGGTGCAAACTAGAATTCCAACCCTGGAGCGGTAGAAAGTGAACATTACCAACGAAATTGTTATAACTCACCAGAAAGTGTTCAATTCGAACCCCTGCACGGCATAAAGCTGAAAGCTCCATTCTCACTATTCTGTGGGCGCCATTCCAGAACTGACATCAATTTGAACGAATTGTGGCTGTACCTTCAAATTTAAATGCTCTAGCTTGGTCCTGATCTATCTGCCGTGGTTCCAATTCCAGAATCTGATAAAATTACTTGAAAACTTGTTTACGACCATAGCTTAACCGCGTCTTGCATATCTGCAAACCCTAGGATTTTAGGTAAGGATGCTAAAACGATGTTGCTGCTTGTTAAGGAGTAGAGAGGATTTTAGCGGCCCAATTACGTTAGTTGCGGCAGAGGCACGCCGCATAGGCCACAGATTTGGCCGGAAGCCTCTTCATTATGTCATTTAACAAGTCTTCACCCAAACAATTCGACATTGAAGTCCACTTGCTTCTCCACCTCATCCTCAATTCTATCATCGTGAAAGACAAATTTAGGAATTTTCTTGGGGAAAATGCCGTCATCATCATCGTGTACTTCTTGCCATTTCCCCCATGCGCCATCACCATATGTACTGCTTCAAAGATAATAGGAGTTTGCCCATTACCAGAATTGGCACCATTGGGGATTTAATATCTCATCCAATTCGAAACCTCTACTAGTAAGCAATGGTTTGTGGTTTGAGTTGAATCGGAGACACAGACATTACAGAGATGGACACATTTGTTGTTCGGCAGGGCAAATTTGCCCCCCCTAATCTCAAACCCCTAAAAGACCGGGCTGGGAAAGAGGAACACGGGAAATCGAAGGGAGGCTTTTGTTTATGCACATGCGCACTCTTTTAAGTTTTCACTTGCGCTCATACCAAGAGACTGGGATTTTTCTCATTCAGATTCAAGTTTTGGGCATCATTCTACAATGCATGTATGGTATATCTCAAATAAACTCCATGAGGGAGTTTGTACTAGTAGATGTTTTGCAACCTGGCAGAGGGAACCTGAATGGATATCAGGTGTTGAATTTGATTCTAAGGGAGTTTATTTGGCATCAGTAATGAATATTGGATGCTTATCTGTGTATGATTACGAAACCCTTTATTTGCAAGAGTACAAGCAATCAAATAAAGGATGGAAGGAAATAATTTTTTTTTTTTTTAAAGAAATGATACAAAAGATCAAATCTCGGTCTGAGTCGTCTGGTGCAAGCCTAGGGTCGATAGCAGAAGCCGAATCCCAGCCGTCGATTCGGGGCCGACGGAGGATCGCAGTCGTTGCACCTGTGTCTGGTACAAATCTCGATATTATGCCCGGCCCCTGGCAGCGTCTTACTCCTCTGTCTGGGTGACCGTGAGAATTGTTTCCGAATCCACTATTCAAAAGACCCTGACGTCCGACACTGTGGAATTTATTTCTCGTGATCTGTAAGCGGAGTCCAGGGATTTCGTAACCTGTAAAATGCAATGAGCGTTTGCAGTATGGACGGGGAATTGACAAAAACATCCATGAAAGAGTTGGACAGGGTTTACATTGCCGACTACAGATGGTGGAAAGATTGGGAAGATTCAGCTTGCCAGAATGAGGCAGGAGCCCCAAACAATGATTTTACTCTCTATTGTTCTAAGCTATGTGAGGCACCTTCAAGTATGCTGAAGAACTCAACAAATATCAACAGGCCAGATCTAGTATTTGACTTACTGCGTGAAGACTCTTCTGTCGAGTCCGTGTCTCATGAAACATCAACAAAAGGTCGTCACTATGTTTTACTCACCGAGGATGTCTGGAGGCAGATCCATACATGGTGAGCTTGATTCCCTTGATGCTTTTCTTTCATTAGAACAACAACCATTCCTGAAAATAATTTCAATTTTCTGCAGACATAAGCATGAAAGATTTGAAATCTGCGACTACAAGAAGGGCATTTGTTTTCATTGTTAGTGATAAAATATAAATGTAATTTGTGAAGATAAAACAGCCGTGATTGAATGATTAAATTCAATTATTTAGAACAGTCTTCTTCCACTAGAAGAATGAAATGTATTGTATGAATAACGAACTGTGTTTGGAGTTTAGAAATGTCTCAATGTTTTGAGTGGACACTCCACCGATCACCAGGGGATCAAAAGAAGCTCACGAGAGACAGAACAAAATAAACCACACACACCTATCATGGTTTATGTGAATTTAGAACATACACATACTAAATTAAACAATTTCCTATAATAGGAGCGATATGTTGAAGGTCCTATTTTTAATACTTTTAATGCCCTAAGGTCGTGAAGGTTCAACCGTGCTTCTTCTGTTACTGGCTCATGTAAAGACCTATCTTCTGATATCAATTATTAAATTAAAACTTGTAAGGTAAAGCCTTACACTAAAATTAAATACAATCATTCATCATAATGTACGGGTTCAAAGGATTTTTTTGAAACAGAATATATATCAATTGACTAATTAATACTTATCTGGAACCGTGTTGGAAGATGTTCCTTGACAGCCATTCTCCGTCAGCACAAACCATTCTTCCTGAGCTATCCGAGGTCAACCTTCGGTCCCCGGACCAAGAGACAAGTTCGGCTCTTGCCCAAAATCTCCAATAACAATCGAGAAAATCATGACTTGAACTTCAGAACAATTCATTAAGAATGCTGAAGGAACTTTCTTCCATACATCCGGCCAGCCATCACCACCAAGCTCGAACAAGTTTACCCCCTTTTCTTTTTTATACACAAATCTCCATTCATTATTATTAAAATATCACTTTATGTTAAATAATTTTGATTTTCAAAATATCTTGGTTTTATTAAAATATTATTTATAAATATCTTAGATTTATTAAAAATATTATTATTATTAAAATATATTGGATTTATTAAAATATTATTATTTAATAAAATAATTTGGTTTTATTAACTATTATTTAATAAATATCTAGATTTATTAAAATATCACTATTTATTTAATATAGTTTGTCATTTAATTTTCTTTAAACAAAGTATTAGTTTATATTATGATATTGTAGATATATTCAATACATTCATTATATTATGCAGAGTAGGGATTTACTCAACACTTCAATAATTCATTCGTTGTTCTTTATTAATTTAAAGTTTTTCAGTATCATTAAAAATAGCATTACAGGTATTAAGTACATGCATAATAGCGTATCATATGCAGTCTCATACATATTAATATTTATGTTCCATATAATCAGTCATCGTTATAAGAGATATTGGTTCTGTAAAATCAAAGTCACTTTGTCATTGTGTGCTGTATTCAGCTTAGATCCTAGACAGTAGACCTGTTTGTACATTTACACGTCAATATTTGTATTGGTATAATTGTGTATGAGATAAAGAATCATGATTTGAACAATAGTTTAGTACATTTAGAAATTTTCACATAATTAACTCCTATCTTCACCCTTGACCCCATTATTAGGCATTGGTCTTTTAATTTCTTTGGTGAAGCATCTTTGTAGGGAATACTCCCGTAGTCTTTCAATAGAAATTGGGTTTAAAGATTGGGGACTTGTGTTGAAGTGATAGTGGGCACTTCTCTTGTGTGGTACTACCTTATCCTTTTGTGAAGACCTTGACAAAAACGCTATTTTGGCGGTATCAGGGCATAAAGCAAAATGGTGAATACATATGAGAATGGTTTTATACATGCTCAACTTGACATGAGTTTGACTGTTGTTGAAATACAAAAGAGAGGATGTTTATGGATAGCCAACTCAATACTACAGAGAGTGAGTTTATGGATACCTAACTGAATGCAAATGAAACACACATACAAATGAGAGTGGGTTTATGGATACCAAGCATGATATAAGATTGACCATGGTAGAAATATGAAGAATACAACACTATTATTAGCATCCCCACTTAATTTGAACAATGAGCCTTCGAGGGAAGGCATGGAAACAGAAGATTCACTTCCCCCTTTAATGCTGAACAAGGGCCACAAACATTACATTGTATCTCCCTTGAATGTCATATATCCCACACCAATAGAATTCCATAAGTTGGTTAAGGTGGCCTTTGATAGAGATGAAAAGTCATTGGTAGGATGGGCCCTTGACAATCCATCAATGAGGTCCTCATCATCAATATATTTCTTCCTACTCGTTATATAAGGAATAACATCATAATCTGGAGAAAGATCCATTGAAATGTGTTGAAGTTAAAATGATTGGCACAAGTTGTCCTTAAATAAGAAGTTTCCTTGTGTAGTGGATCCAGAATGGACCAGCATCATAGAAAGAATCCATTGAAACACAAAGCAAATCATTTGTAAGAATGTAATGTTCCAAACTAGGAAAATACAATAAATAACAGATGCATGAACTAAACTACAACGATAAAAAATTGAACAAGTGCACAAATTAGAAAACCCCAAAATGTGGGCAATAGTTTTGAGCCATTTTATTAATTATGCATGGAAAATCAAGTACAATAAAGATGAAATCCATATAACCTGGTCTTGGTACAACAAGCATTGCAAAACCCAAGTGAGAATGTGTAGGATCAGGTGATGGAATTGGCCCAAAGCTGTAGCTCGAACTTTCCCATAAACTCTGTTGCTGACTGTTGAATGGAACTGGTCGTTCTGCTCAAAATAATGCCTAGAATGCTTTGAAATTTCAGCCACAAGCTCCTCTCTTCAAACTTGGAAATACCTAGAAAAGGTTTGGCCTAACTCTAAGCCGAAATCAAATCCACAAAGTGATGCAAATTTTCTAGCTAACCAACAATTTTCCTTCCTATAAGAATGAGGATTTCAAGCCCAAATATCACTTGGAAAATTCTGTAAAATTAGTTGGAGACTTCTCTCAATAAACCCACAAAAATCTAGAGAGGGTTTGGGCTGAAACCACAGACCCTTGGTGACCCCCAACAAGTGTGAATTGCCCAATTTAGCTAGAAAACACCCCATAGTACTGATACTGTTGAATTAAGCCCATATCCACCACTAGAAATCTCTCCCAACTTTGGCTAAGTTCTTCGCTCAGAAATACCTCCTATCTCCGACCCTTATCTCTCCTCAACCTCTATTCCTCCAGCTTGTGTGCAAATCTGCCTGGGGACTCCTGCACACTTCCAGAAATGTAGAATTTTGGCCGCAAGAATTCCCTCAAACTCAACCTTGCTAATCACCACAAAATCTCTAGATAAAATAATGGGAAACACCTACAAATCCTCCGGTGTTCTGCTCTGTAATTGATCTCCCCAAAAGCAATTCAAACCACTTTTGTGGCCTGGAAGAAATACATACTAGCTGAAATAACTTGCAAATATGCCCAATGGAAACTCTGCATTGAGCTCTCCAAATTTGCGTCACTAGGGAGATACTCGAAGTTCTTTGAAACGAGGGTGGAATTCTCACTGGGAAATTCCTTGCGCTGAATTATCATTTGATCAAAGATGTCCAAATGAGAGCTTCCATGCTCTATTATAATTATTGGCCCCATCCTCCTTGGTGGCCCCCACTCTCCATAAGTTCACACCCTTTTTCTTTCTCTCTCCTTAATCAATGAGTGAAATTGATTTACAATGAGCAGTGAAGCTCAATAAATAATACAACTGTAGAAACAACAACAACAAGTTTCTACTAAGAAAGTAGAAACAACAAGTTTCTAACAAGAAACTGCTAATTACAAACTAAGGAAGTAGAAACAACAAGTTTCTACTAAGGATATAGAAACAACAAGTTTCTAACAAGAAACTGCTAATTACAATCATAGATGAGTGGTAAACTCTAAAATAGCATTATTCTAATACCCTCCCTTAATGCTCAATCTATTTACAACACCGATAGACCCTCTGAATTTTACAAACTTATCAGGACCAAGAGGCTTGGTGAAGATGTCTACTAGTTTCTCCTTTGTGGGAACATATAGTAACTGAATGGATCCGTCTTCAACAAGCTAGCGAATCTAGTGACAATGAATTTCCACATGCTTTGTTCGTTCATGGAAGACTGGATTCTTGGCGAGTTTGGGCACTCCCTGATTATCACAGAACAAGGGAGTAGGACCTGCTTGGGAAACATGCATATCTGCAAGCATACGTCGAGAAAGCAAGCACGCACTCATAAGATGCATACTGCTTGCTCCCCAATAATGCCTTCTTTACGTGGGAGGGGGGCCACGCTGCTTCTTCTTACTGCTTGTGTGCTAGTCGGATCGAACTAAACACATACCAGTTTGTCGTTCACAGTCATCAACGAACCTAGCTTGATGCGAATGCAATATTAACCGAGTATGAGATCCCGAACTAAGTGTCTGAAGTCCATATCGAGGTTCCTCTTATATGTAACACACTTCTTGCTATCAATGTGTTTCTAGGAGGTACGACATGGCATAATTGTAGCTATTATAATGATAATGGTGATGATGGCGATGGTGAATGGTACCACTCTGCCTGAATAAAGTTTCATCCACAAGTGGTGAGGATGACTGAGTTGAAAGTTTGAGCCCTGGATCCATAGGAGTCGTGGTAGGTTTGCAATCGTGCATTTTGAACCTTTCCACAAGATTTCTGGCATACTTGGACTGAGAGAGAAAGATGTTGTTCTCAGTTTGCCAGACTTCCACCCCTAAACAGTAATGAAGAAGCCCCAAATCTGTCATATCAAAAGTGCTGCACAAATCTTGTTTGATCCCATGGATCAAGTGTGCTGAACTGCCAGTAATAATAAGATCATCCACATAGACAACCACAAACAGAATATCATCACCAGTATGTTTGATATACAGGTTTGCATTAGATGGACTCCGCTGAAAACCATGATCTGTTAGGTACTTATCAATTTTCATGTACCAAGCCCGAGGGGCTTGTTTCAGACCATAGAGTGCTTTTACTAATCTACAAACTTTCTGTGATTGATTGGCAACCTTGAATCCTAGAGGCTGCGTCATGTAGACTTCTTCCTGTAAGTCACCATTCAGAAAAGCACTTTTTACATCCATCCGATGGACTGTCCTATTGAACTGAGCTGCTAAGGCAAGGACAAGCCGTATGGTACTCATCTTGGTTGTAGGAGCAAAGGTCTCCTCATAGTCTATGCCTTCTTTCTGTGAGAATCCTCGAGCAACAAGACGAGCCTTATACTTGTCGAGGGTTCCGTCAACTTTGTATTTCACTTTATACACCCATTTGCAGCTAATGGGTGTTTTCCCTAACGAGGAGGGGGGGGGGAAGATGGGAGAGGGCGTCAGGTATGATTCTTGAAGGCTACGGGTCAGCCTCATGGCTGTTCCATGGGTGGCAGCAGCCTCTTCGGTAGACTGAGCTTCCAAGAGGCAGCTGTGTGTGTTATTACTAGACAAAAAAAAAAAGATTCTGAAGCTCTTATTATTGCATATGACCTAGAAGATTCTACTAATAATTTCATATCACGAAGATCACCAATGGTTTGCTTCTGCCTGCATTTAAGTAGGAAAACAAAGGAACCAATATACGGAGGGTGGAGAAGGCTGGAACAATAGGCAACAGAGGAGGTTGTTACCTGGGAGGAGCTCTTCATTCCTTTCTCTCCATCGAGTGGACCTAGCAACGAGAAAGAAAAAAACTCACTGTGGCCGATCTCAGTCTTCTGAGAAGGAAGGGACTGAAAGAACCCTTTGTCTTCATCAAATACCACGTCCCGACTGAAGATAAGACGATTAGTGTCTATATCTATCAGCCTATAGGCCTTGTGGTGATCACTATACCCTGTCATCATGAGTTTTTGGCTTTTGGAAGCCAACTTAGAGCGCTTAGCACCGGGAATCCAAACATATGCAACTGAGCCAAAAACTTTGAGATGGCTAATATTAGGCTTTCGACCAGACCAAACCTCTTCTGGAGTCTTCCCTTTAATAGCCTGAGTAGGTGATTGATTAAGAAGATAGACTGCAATAAACACTGCTTCCGCCCAAAATTTGTTCGGAACACTCCTATGTTGTAACATAGAACGAGCCATTTCAACAATCGTACGGTTGCGACGTTCTACAACACTGTTCTGCTGAGGAGTGTAGGGTGTGGTTAATTGGCGTTTGATGCCATGGGTATCACAGAAGTTGGAGAAAGCAGAAGAACAAAATTCCCCCCCGTTATCTATCCTAAGAGTTATGATATTACAACCAGACTCTTTTTCAACTAAGGACTTAAACTTCTAAAAGATACTAAATACATCAGATTTATGTTTTAGAAAGTACACCCACATTTTTCTACTGAAATCATCTACAATGAGCAAAAAATATTTGCAACCCGTAACTGAAGATGTATTCATAGGACCACAAATATCAACATGAATTAATTGGAGTACCTTAGATGCGTGCCAAGATTCTCCATCCTTGAATGAAGATTGATGTTGCTTGCCAGCTTGACAGGCGCCGCACACTCCCAAATGCTGTGTCTGAATATCAGGTAACCCTGACACAAGTCCCTCCCAAGATAGCTGAGAGAGATACTGAATGTTTAAATGCCCATATCTCTGATGCCACAGAGTGCTGATGGGAGAAACACGAGCTGCTAGAGCCACTTCTGGGGAATCACCAGTGTCAAGAAGCCTATATAGACCATGATCCTCTAGGCCAACAACAACCGTAAGCCGAATGTCCCTGTCAATAATGGAGCACTTATGCGCACTGAACACCACATCGAGCTGAGGAGAGTTTCTCATAATCTGGCTGACAGACAGCAGATTAATTTCCATACCAGGAACATAGTACACATTCAGGAAGATGAGTGTGCGCCCACCAGACTGGATCTGAACTGTACCTCTGCCAACCACTGTGTACTCCTCACCTCCGCTGAAGACCACGGAATCACTGAAAGATGAGAAGTCAATAAACCAGTCACGCCTGTGAGAGAAATGACGTGATGCACCAGGGTCAATGTACCAGGCAGATGATGGGGCGTAATCTGAGAACCTTTTAGCCATAAAGGCATAAAAGGCAGATTCCTTCTGCTCGGAATGTTCCGCGACATTCGCTTGCTGATGAGACCCTCCCTGCTTCTTCTGTTCAGAAGCAATCCTCTGTCGGCAATCTTTCTTCAAATGACCAAACTTGTGACAGTAATTACACTGCACATTTTTCTTCTTAGCAGGATCATAAGACTGAGAAGAACCTGTCTTCTGAAATGACTGAGAGGACTGATATTTGGCAGCAAAAGCATTTTTTGAGGAGGCTGATGAAGCATCACTACCAAACAGCTGTTTCCAACGATCCTGCTGCAGGAGTTTGGTGCATAGCTCTGGAAACTTCAGATCAACATTAGTGGAGGTAATGTTGAGAGTTTCTGTAAAGTGTTCATAAGATTTTGGTAGACTTTTCGGGGTGATGACTACCATATCTTCTTCCTCCATGGTCCAGCCAATGGCTTCGAGCTGATCTCGAATGGCTTTAATCTTGTTAAGATGTTCCTGTAAAGATATATGTTCGTCCATCATGATGGAGAACAACTGATTCTTTAGAAAGAAAGCTCTGCTCTTGTCGGATGTCTCGTGCAATTCCTTCAAATGTTTCCGGATTTCAGCGGCTGTCTTGTCGGAAGGGATCTGTGGTAACTGATCATCAATTACAGAGAGTTTGAGAAGCATAACAGCCTCTCGATTTTGATTATCAAACTTATCTTGATCTGCACCAGGTGTACCAGGACGAAGCTCTGTGCCCAAAATGAGCTGGTCAAGATGCCTATATTAAAAAATGGTCAACATTATCTGTTTCCAGATGTTATAATTGTTGCCATTAAAGCGCTGATTGCCTTCCAACATCAGATTGGTTAGTGAGGCCATCTGCACGTTTCCCAAGACACGCAAAACAACCAAGGAGTTTGGCACGAATTTTAATGCAGATGGCGGCTGATCTGGACAAAAAGCTACTAGAAATTTAAATGCTCATCCAACCACAAAAAATTGGGTGCATAACTCGATTCTGCCAAAATAGCAGTCTGGAATTCAATCTACTGTAGAAAAACAATACCCAACTCAACCTTTAATAACTCGTCCCAGTCATATGCAAATTGCACCAGCAGCTTCCACGTTCAACCAACAAGATGGACTGATATTGGACAGAAATTCAACACATTGGACCAACAACCAAACTCAGCAGCACGTACAGGATAGATATGACTGATAGGAGTCTTTATCCCACGAAATACTTAGCAGAAAATGACCCACCAAAGAAAGAATCGTAGAGAAAAAAAATGGCAGCTCAGAATTTGTGACGCCAAAAAAAAAATTCAGACTTCTAGAGCGCTGTATCGAAATGAAGCACAAAATTTTTCAAATATTGAAGAATTATTTCGAAAAAAAATACCTGAGCTCTGATACCATAATCAATGAATGAAATTGATTTACAATGAGCAGTGAAGCTCAATAAATAATACAACTGTAGAAACAACAACAACAAGTTTCTACTAAGAAAGTAGAAACAACAAGTTTCTAACAAGAAACTGCTAATTACAAACTAAGAAAGTAGAAACATCAAGTTTCTACTAAGAATATAGAAACAACAAGTTTCTAACAAGAAACTGCTAATTACAATCATAGATGAGCAGTGAACTCTAAAATAGCATTATTCTAATACTCCTCCACGAAGTGCAACTTGCTCCATTGGGTCGAATTTCTTTCTCTTGTGGCCCCCACATTCCACTAGCGCTATAATTTTCTATTTCTCCTAAGTCCCATACGCCAAAAATGTCTCCACCAAAAATGTCTCCAATGCCCAAATTACAAAATTGTGCTATGCTTAGCACCTCCCCAATAAACTTTGTTAATCCCCCCAAAATGAAAAATCAAAATTGGGGATATTACAAAGAAGCAGTGGAAAAGTTCTTGATGGACCATGAATAGGAAGATACTTTCAATCACATTATGAGTGAGAGGATCATACTGACAATATATTGAAATATAGGCCAATGTACTTGGTCCAAAAATTTCTAGAATGTGAAACTATTGAAGTCATACCTTGAATATCGGGATGAAGAGATTTTTCTAGGTACATTCATAAGTCGTTGATTTGAACAAGGGCAATGAAAATATATTTCTTATTAGAAAGACATGTCCATTAGTGAAAAGGCACCTCATGTAGGTATTTATAACGGGGGGCTCATTGTAATATTCAATAATTGTTATTCATTCAATCAATCTATATATATTTTTATTATACAATAATTTTGTCTACTCACATTCAACAGGGACTGCTGTTACATAAGCCTTTAAACATGAATCCAAGCAGCCCCATGCTATCTAAGGCCTAATGCCCTCCTCCAGGAAGCACGTTCGTCTTCCCATGTGGGGTGTTCTCCAAACAAGCAAATTTTCTATGTGGTCACAATGAAGGGCATCCATAGGAACCTATCTTGAGCCCCTATTGATTGACCTAATTCTCTAAAAGAGCCATATGAACCTTTTTGCTCAAATCTAGAAATTACTCTTAAAACCACCTTAAACCCTAAATTCGTATATGTTTTGGTGGAAAATCATTGTATGACTCTTAGGGGGCACTTAGCTTAAATTGATTAGGTTATTTGAATCCTAAAATCTACTAAGGAAAGCTCCCTTTTGTTGGATCATGTCCATTGCTAAAATAAGGGGATTAGTTGCTGAGGTAACAATGGGGACACTACCATTGTTGCACTTTGTCTAGGTTAGCTAGTGAGGATTAGCACTAGGGTGCTAGATTTTGCTGTAATACTTAAGTATGTATTTATAGTTATACACATCTCAATAAGTAGGATTCCCTCACCAAGAGATGATATGCCCCACATAAGATTGACTAGGTTGGTCTTAAGTTTTAACCATAACCTAGTATTAAACTGGCCTTAGCACATACGTTAATGACATAATTTGTCCATTGTAGCCTACTAGCCACATGTAATGATTACATGATTCTCATCAGATACATATTCAACTTCTAAAAAAACACACACAAATCATTCTTTTCTCAACACAACTTACTACTTTGTGAATGAAGTTATAGGGATGCTAAAGCCACAGCGGGTTTGATTAAGATGATGTTTGGGGCTTGTGATGGCTGAGGTTTGAAATCTTGTAATCAAACTTTGAAATTTTTACTTAAAAACTTAAATTTATAAATTGTGTTTAATTAACTTGTATTGAAAATTTGAACATAGAGATAGACATTCCCTTAGATTTGTGGTCCTCATAGATTCCAGCATCTCTCGTTTTATGTAACTATGGCTATAAACTTTTTTCTGTGAAGGAAACTGGGTCTATGCATGCTGAACCATTACCAATGGAAAATGTTAATTTGCCAAACCAGTTTTCGAATGCTGCTTGGGTAGTTTGATTTTTGATAAGTATTAATATCTGTTAACTTATGAACTTACTGTCCTTTTAATGGAGGTAGTTCTTTGTACGATGAGTCTCTTTCCATCCTATTATTATTGCATGGCAAGTTTTTAAATTGCTCATGTTGTGCTAGATATCTAGTGAAATTAGAAGGGGTATTTGTGATCTAAAATGATAGTTATTTCGTGAAGTGTAACCCCAGGTCACCTTGGATTGTACTAAAATATTGTTTCCTTGACACAGCTGTACCAACATATTGTTCTTAGTGGAGGAAGTACAATGTATCCTGGTTTGCCAAGTCGGTAATGTTTTAACTCTAATCTCAAGCTTCTTGCTAGTGGAGTGGGCTTTAGTTTAAAATGTCACAATTTTGAATTAGATGGTCATTTGTTTTATAAGAGGGAAGCTTTAAATGGTAAATTATCTTCTTTTCATATTCAATTTGTTATGACATCTTTTTCAGTAGCAAATAACCTGGAAAAGTATAAAAATTAAGAAGCAAGGAGAATTTGGCATTGCTTTCAGGAATAGGAAAATGATGAATAACTCTTAAGCATATTTAAGGTCCTAATGAGAAGCTTAAAAATTCTTTCTTGGATTCTAGGCAAATGAACCAAGAAGATATACTACACTCCCTATTGCCATCTGAAATCATATTGTGATTTCCATGGACATGGATTTACATAGTAACTGCGCATGGGGGATTTTCATATTTCTTTATTATTAAGAACTTAGGACTTAGTTGTGGAGCTGCAAAAAGATGCATTGGCTGTTTGATGTCCTGCTTTCACTGGTTCTTATCATTGGATGCATGGGAGGAAACTGCACATCTAATATGAGATAGTTTGTAGAATGTTTAGAAACATTCTTTTACTAAAACCACTGAGACCAGCCTACATCCATTTTAACTCTGGATTTACCAAGCGCTGAGAGGGATCAAATCTCTTTTTACTCTAAAAGAGGTTTACAGTGCATCTCACAAATCCCATCTCATGCCACTGTTCACTGAATTTACTGTTGGCTCTATTCACTGTGATCCCTTAAACCCTAAATCCTAAGCCCCTACCCAAAATGTAAATCCATTGAAATTGATTTGCTTTTGTTTTGCATTTGAAGTCGAAATAAATACTATGCTTCCCCACACCCATTCCTGTCTCTGCGATCAACAGATGGCACAGCTTTTATTGCCAATATGGTTTTAAAAAAATTCAAACTGCAGCAAAAGCTACATACAAGTGAACCAAATTTAGTGCAATGACTGCTAAGCTGAGAAAAATATACCCTGACAGAATATTTTCCATAAATTAAGAGTAAGAAACAGACTCAACATGCATGGATTGATTATATGCCAAAAATAAATGGCAGAAGTGTGGGAAAACATAGCATTTTGACTGTTCAGGTCGGCTCCTCTCTGCTAATGAATCGAATGTACTAAGATATAGCATTTTGCAGAGTATCTCAGTCTGATGTGGTGGTAGCAAATGGCTTCTTTCTGCTGAGAAAAAGGCTTTTATAGGGATGTTTTCAGTGTTCACTGACGTTGAACATACATATTTAGTGCCATTATATATATATATATATATATATCTGCAGCACACAGTATTGCACATTATCTAACCCTAAATTGATCTGAAGCGAGTAAAAATAAATTGACAAAGCAAGCAAAAATAAATTCAGCGTTCGCGTAATTGAGAGATTGATTGTATGGTTTATATTTATTTATAGATTCACATTTGATGTTGAAGCCGGCATTAAATTGTGTTGTTTTGTTTTTAGTTAGTTATAATAGAGCCCACATTTAAATGTTGACATACAATCTTTCTTACATTATGCCTAATGCCTACACATCTCCCCCATACTTGGCTGTAGAGCACCTCTTGGCACAATTACCAAACTAGGGCAATTTATCACTATGACATAAAAGATTACTTTTTCATATAGAAATTCAACAAATTCAATGAGCAGTATGTTATATATATATATATATATATATATTTAAGTTAAATTAAATTAAATTATATATATATATATATTATAATTATATAAATAAAGAAAAATTATTATTATTTAATTTAAAAATAATAATAATAATAAATATTTATATTTATATATATATTAAAAAAAAAAGACTTCTGAATACGAATTATATGTTCAAGATGAATTATATGATTAAAGTAAAGGAAATTATTGAAAAGTTAAGCTTTGAGGACAAAGCTTTTCGAGAAGAAGGCAATGTTATGAACCTAATTCATAACTAATGTAATAAATATAGTCATTAATAGATAAATAGGGATTATGCAAAATAGTCATTAGGTTAAAGAAAGGTCACTTGCATAGGTATAAAAGCAGGGCCTCATTGTAACTTTCAAATCGTCTTATATCATATCAATAAATATTTATTATTATAAATACCTCTTGTGTATTTTTATAATTAAAGCCATTTTTGCTATTAAGCCAACAAATCTACAAGTTTCGCTGCTACACTTTCTAGGCCAACGCTGAGGGACGCAGGGGCTTCAGAGGCTAACGCGAGGGCTTTAGGGGCAACACTGGGGCTTCTAGGGCCTAATTTTGGCTGAGTCCTGTAAATCCCGTTTGAGTGTGTGGATCAGTCATTATTTTGGCTTCAGAATAGCCAGTGAGTTGCAGATCTATTATTTGTTTGTCAGGTTTTCCAGATCTGGAACCCAGATTTGTTGTTTTCATAAAACTCTTAATAATAAAACCCTCCATCAGCCATTATACCGGTTTTCCCGCATTGGGTTTTTCCGGGGACTATTAGTCCAGAAAATCACTGTCACTTTGTCTATGTGTGCATGTATTTTTCTAGATCTGAATTGGTGAAAGTCTGTTATGTGTTTTGCTTCGATATTAGTCTGAAATTTTCAGCTTAATAACATAATTAAGTAGGAGGAGCATAACCAGATCTAACTGTATATTTTTGCATAAGTGTGACATTATAAATTTTTCACATGGTATTAGAGCAATTGTAGATCTAGGAGGGTCACCATCAGAGGATTGAAGGTTCTTGTTGCAGAAAGCAGCAGGAAAAGCAGCAAAAGGGCATATTTGAAGGGACAACATAGTTTTCAGAGAGGCAGAGTTACGCAGAGGGCATGGTGACGCAGTCTAACACTGTCTCCTAGCAGGCCCACACACTTACTGTGGAGAGGCAACATAGAGACAACGCTGGGATTGTCTGAAGCCAACCAATGTGACACAGATCTGAATCTGTCAGATCCAGAAGAGTCTGAAGGATAGCTGTAGAAATTCAAAAGGTGCTGGTGGGGTTAAATCTCTGAAGTTTTCAGATTTTTAGCTTAAGCACAAGTGACAAAGAGTGGGAGGAGATCAACTTCTTAGAGAGTTTCTAGCCAAAGAAACTTGCAGATTGATCAGAGTATCGTAGAGAGCTGAATCATTGTTGATTTGGCAGATTTCGAAGAAGGGAAATCAGTTGTTAGAGGGAGCAGAAGGTGCCTGTTTCGCCAAGGGCCTTAGATCCAATTCTCTAGCAAAGAGAAAGGGAAGCTCCGACACATTTCTGAGCAGATGGCTCCTCATAGACTGCAAGATCAAGACAGATTGGATGGTCTTTCCAACTTCTTAGTTTGGAAGGCTAGGATCCTGGTAGTCCTAGAGGCATATCATCTAAGAGACCATGCTGAGAAAACTCTGGCCACACCGACCGATGTAGATCTCCTTAGGAAGCATAATGAAGTTGCTGGGCATGCCAAGCCACTGATCATGGATGGAATTAAGGACCATATTGTCCCACACATAGCTGAAAAAAGACAGCTAATGAGATGTGGAAGGCCTTAACTTCCCTATATGAGGGAAAATATGTCCAAAGGAAGATGCTGTTGGAGACTCGGATGAGATCATTCATGATGACCAAGGGAGAAGACCTGGAACATTTCCTCTTCAAATTGCAGTCAATCAGAGATCAGTTGACTGCAATGGGTGCTAAAGTGGAAGATGATGTGATGGTCAGGACTACTCTTAATGCAGTCACAGATGAGTGGGAAACCTTTGTCCAAAGTATATTGGGCAGAGTGGACCTCCCAGATTGGTACAGCTTGTGAACAATTTTGCATCAAGAAGAACTCCGCAGAATCACCAAGAAGCATGACAACTCTGGATTGAGCAAAGTGAAGAAGGAAGATGAGGAAGATGTAGCCTTGGCATCAAAGAGGTGGCAGGGAAAGAAGAAGAAGGATCTGTCAAAGATCAAGTGCTTTTAGTGTGGTGAATTATGACACTTTTCCAACAATTGTCCTCAGAAGAAAAGGGACAAGGAAGCTTCTCCTTCCAAGGCTGTTGTGGCAGATGATGGGTCGGAAGATGAGGTAGCCATGAGCACTCATGAACCATGAAAGTGGGGCGACATGGATCTGTAGAGAAGCTACAGAAAGTAAGGCGGGATCCTTGAGCAGCTAATCTCTTGGATCACATGCGAGCTATGACAGCCTTAAGACAGTAGCGGGACAAGTAGAGCAGTGGTTGCATAGATCATGGATGAAGCAGAGGCTGATCTGAAGGCTGGAAGAAGCATCGCAGTGCAAATGTAGCATTGTAGAGGCAACAACAACGTAGGGGCTGATGTGACTTCAACAGCACAAAGCAGAGCTGCGGTAGCATGGAGGCTTCAAGAGGACAGCACAACACAACAGCAGCGTGAGGGATTTCAGCACAAGGGGCTGATGTGACTTCAACAGTGTAGAGGGAGTTTGCTTACGCAGTGCAGAGCTGTTGCTGTGCATCATCCTTCAGATGCCAACACAGATGAGCAACTTACGGAGCTTCAGTAATGAGGATGCAGCCCAACTAACTTGTTTGTCAAAGATTTGGCAGGAGATTCAGTTGTTTCTCTCAACAACTGAAGTTGAAGTGCAACAGAGCAGCAATGGCAGTGCTATGAGCAGCACAAATGCAACATATTGAGAGGGAGTTGCAGTACAGATGTTGCAGTGGCAGTGGCAGAGTCATGGGTAGCAATACAGAATGGCAACAACAGTGCGGAGTTGATTGGCAACAGGCCAAGCATCAGCAGCACAGAACCAGTGCCAAAAATCTTGTAATGCATAGTGTGATGTATTGCTAGAGCACACTCTTGATGCTAAGATGGAGTGTTGAGATATTCTGTATTTGGGGTAGCATCAGTTGTGCTCTAGCTCCCAAATTTTGTGGAGGGACTAGAGTACACTTGATCTACAATACCCAGAAAGGGATTTGGGAAATTTCATCCGGTTTGGGAGATATTTAATTAATTAATTATTTTAATGCATTTCCTAAGTCTAAACTTAGGAAAATGAAATAATTAAAATTAATTAAATTAAACATGTGATGATATTGTCTTAAGTCACACAGATCAAGCTTTCTTTTAATCTTAGCCATTGATTCAAGATCTGATCATGGCCGTTGATTTCCCAACGAGAAAAGTATAAAGGAAAGGCTTGGGGTCATTTGTAAAGACACACAGAGACAGAGCATTGAAGCTAAGCTGAGATTCTAGGGCAGGTTTGCTAAGAATTCTCATAAGTGTTTCAGCTGCAGAGAGGGGAGTTTTAGACCAAGGGGATGATCTGATTCCAGGGTTTAGAATCAACAAGAGTCAAAGATCAACTCAGAGACGCAGCACAAAGAAGCAGGAGACGCAGAGGTAGAGAGGGCAGCAGCTGTGCAGCGCAGAGGCAGCTTCAGCTATGCAGGTGCTGCGCAGTCCCTCGCAGGGCAGCATGATTCAACTAGAAACCCTTAGGGGTTACGCAGAGACCCTAAGGGGCAGCGTAATGACTGCGTCACCCAGTTTGGGGTAACGTAGCCCTTTCCAGGCCAGCGCTGAGGGACGCAGGGGCTTCAGAGGCTGACACAAGGGCTTGAGGGGCAGCGTTGGGGTTTCTAGGGCCTAATTTTGGCTAAGTACTATAAATCCCATTTGAGGGTGTGGATCAAGCATTATTTTGGCTTCAGAACAACCATTGAGTTGCAGATCTATTATTTCTTTGTCGAGTTTTCCAGATCTGTCACCCAGATTTGTTATATTAAGAAAACTCTTAATAATAAAACGCTCCAGCAGCCAGGAGACCGGTTTTCCCGTATTGGGTTTTTCCGGGGACTATTTGTCCAGAAAATCACTGTGTCACTTTGTCTATGTGTGCATGTACTTTTTCTAGATCTGAATTGGTGAAAGTCTGTTATGTGTTTTGCTTCGATATTGATTTGAATTTTTCAGCTTAATAACTTAATTAAGTAGGAGGAGCATAACCGGATCTAACAATAGATTTCTGCATAAGTGTAACATTTAGAAATTTTCACACTTTAGAGCAGCTGGATGTCCCATTATTTTCTTGAAGAGCTGCTGCAGGTCCTTGATTAAGAGGGAGCCTGGAAATACATTTCTTACTTGGAAGAAACTTTGTAATTCCGCTAAGAGGGAGCTTAGGTACATTCCTTGTATGGGAATGAGTACATTCCTTGGTGGAATATGTCCTCCCTAATTGAGAGGGAGAGATAGACACATCATTTTGGTCTTCACCTGGGAAGACAAAATGGAGGATTGGGTAATCATCTGGCATCTGATACTCGTTGAGGATGTATTAGGGCATCCAAGATAAGAGTAGTCGTGGAAGGACCGATATTCTTTGAGGTCTGGGAATCCAAGATAAGAATAGTCCTGGACATACTCTAAGTGAACCCGCGTGGGGTATGTTCCAAGAGAGACAATGATGAAGGTGTCTATTAATCATTGGTCTCGCCAGCATTGGGGCTCAAGATCTCGTGGAGAGATGGGAGTTGTTAGTCAAGGCCTTGCTATGTGACAATGCTGGTTGTTATGATGCTATATAGATGGGTTACCAATCTGATTCTTATGAGAAATTCTTCAGATTGAGAATGACCAAGTACCATTATGAATACCTGCCTAGTTAAGAGGGAGTGTTGAAAAGTGTAACTAGGTTCGGTCTTCATAATGACATGTAATTATGAGTTTATGTAAAGAAGAGACAAAGGAAAAAAAAATGTATTTATTGTATTACTTGCATCATGGGTTTCATGAGCAAGAATTTTATTTATAGGTCAAAGACTTCTTCTTGATGTCTTTAGGATTTTGTCATCTTGTCATAAAGATAATTAGAGTAATGTAAATGAAGTCATATTACACTTAGAAGTTGTCTATTAGCCCTTCAAAGTCAAGCACAGTGCTCTTGAAAGTCGACTTCCCAAACAATATGAGAAGATCCTCATGTCGGCTCACATAAATATGACACGTCGGTTCACTTATTCATGTTGGCTAATATAGATGGATGAACAACTATATAAAGCTATGTTGCACGGGGACCCATCCCTGCCATAATTCATGTCGTTCCCTCCGTTTTGGCATTTCAGGGACTTTGGAACTCGTAAAAAATGTTCCAGATTTGCTAGGGACTCCATCTGATATTTGGGGACTTCAAGGCCGTCCCCTAGCAGTCCCTCGAAAATTCGGGGACTTTTTGGGGACTTCCTAAACGTCCCTCGATAAATCGGGGACTTCTAGACGCCCCCAATAAAATTTCAGATCACAAGTTTAAAAAATATTAAAATATTTCATTTTAAAATTTTTTATAAAAAAAAATTAAAACAAAATTTTAATAAAATTCAAAATTTTAAATTAAAAAAAATACTAAATTCCTAAATTACATTTACCCTAACCTAAAGGTTAACACATATCAAATTTACGGTTTACGTTTTACCATTTTCCATTCCGTCGACAACATAGAGCCAGAGCATTTGGCATTCCACCGACAGCAGAGAGCCGAGAGGGAACAAGCATTCCGCATGTAGAGAGCGGGCAATGGAGAGCACAAACCGCTCTAACAACCAAGCATCCGCTTCAAAGTAGTGTACTATGCAGACTACAATACTCTATAGGTCAGGTGCAAAGAATTACGCAAAAGACACGATGAAGTAGTATTGATTATACTATGCATGGCAACGGGGAGCTACTCTACTCATTTCCAATTAAACTTATGAAAATTATGAACCCTGCTCCTCCAAAATTCCTTCCATATGTCCATCCATGTGTTTCATACTGCAAGTCTGTATATATATTAGTGTTTCAGTTAGATGTATTCCTTATCAATCGCTCCTTTGCCAAACAGTAAACATCCTCCAACTGGAATGTGGCTCTTATCTCTCATAGAGCATCCCGGGCAATGTTGTGTTCAACCTCACACAACACTTTCACTAACATCAAGCCGCTTGTCCCACAAGTCCATGGCTTTCAAATGGCAATGCATCTCCTTGCTTGGGAATACCGCCAGTAATAAGGACAAATTCTCAAAAAAAAAAAAAACCAACACAATCCAAATTTCTATAAAACCTCCAACAATGGGAATTATACATTTCTCTAGAAATGAACTACATGTATTAAGATGAAAGAACAACGAATTTGACAAACACTTGAATCCAACTATAAGAAAATCATACGCCATCTTCTTATTCTACATACATGGATGATTATTCTCCATTCAAATGGCATGCCTTCTAGACTCTTAATTTGAGATTTATATTTAAATTTTAATAAATTGTTCATGTTTACATCTTTATTAAATTTTAGTACTATTTACTTTTACTCTTTAGCTTCTATTTAAATTTTGAAATGATTCATCATGCATCAATGATCATAGAATGATTATGTAGATATTAGACAGTAGTAGATTGCAGATTGCAAGTTGTATGAAACTAATAGTACTTCTTAAGTTATGCAATGATGATGAAATTTGTTTTTGTGATGCACAATTCTCAATGACCATTAGATACTATTAGACTATTAGTCTTTAGATTTATCATTTTAGTATTTTATTTATTTTGATTCATGTTTAATTTTATTTTAATTTTAAATTTTTAATAAATAATAAATAGTTGCCGCACTTGCCTTCCCCAACCCGCCGTCCCCTTAAAATTTGGGGGTGTGCTCTAGCTGTCCCGGAAACTCGTCCCCCCGTCCCTCCGTCCCCACAGGCAGCGCAACATAGATATAAAGGAAGCTAGACTCCTCGCATTTCCATAGTCCAACAATTCAGATCCCTCTGTAGTTTCGGTGATGAATTGCAGTAAGACAATTCAGTTAATCTCGGATAAAGAGCAACAATGATTGGTTCGGTCCCCAACTATCTCGGATCTTTGTTTTTGGGATGAATTATCATTGTGAAGGGACAACAAAGGCATACATCTGTGGAAGAGACAACGAGAAAGTGAAGATAACAATGGCATACACTTGTGGTAGGGACAACAAGGAAGTATAAGGACAATGAGGGCATATACTCAAGATAAGATCGAATTGCAGTCCTAGGATACCTCTGTAATTCTCGGTGGTACATAGCCTCAGAGTATCTCAGTGATCTCGGTACAATACTAATAGTCTCTATGATGCAGCAATGCTAATCACAATGATGAAGGTCTCCGTACATACTTCATGAGAGACAATAGTGAAGATAAAATCTTGGTGTCAAGGCAACAATTTTCGGTGTCAAGACAACAATGAAGATCTCGGTGGAAGAAGAGGACTGTCAATGAGAACGTGTCTCTTGGTCTTGGAGTGGCTCATAGGTCAAGGGTCATGGTATTGGTATTCGTCAATTGGAATCTCTATAAGAAGAATTTGATGTAGGTTTTCCTCTTGAAGAGTGAGAGGTTTTGGCCCTGGCTTGCAAGCCTAACTATTGTGTCTCTTGTGTATTTGATAATTGACTTGATGAAGAAGATAATAATCTAAGAGAGATAAGATCTAAGAAAAAGAAGCATGAAGTAAATCACAAGTAATTATCAAGAAGAGAAATTTTAATAACAACCCTAATTTCTCAACAATTATAGGGCTTAACTCAATTAATTACGCTTATGGTGGCATTCCAAGAGGAATACTTAACAGAAGCCATTAGTGTAATAGCTTGTTGGAACTGGAACGAGAAGAGCTACAGGATGGGATGGCTAGAAGTGATTTTTAGTGACCTAAGGATGCATGGTGGCCAATTTACCCTTTTCCCACATTAAAAAGAACATTTTAATTGAAATAAAAAGAGGGAAAAGTGCTCAATGATTAAAATAATAATAAAATGGGAAATTCTAGAGGGTTCCATCAAATCTATAAAAAGAGGAGGAGGAGTCCATTAGAGGACATCTTGGATTTTTGTTTTATTCTTGTGGAGAGGTTTGAGAACCCGGATCTCTACTTCAACAATAACCCCAGGACAGAACCCCTCGGGTTTGCTAGTGGGTGTTGGAGGAAAACCCAACCCTCTTGACGATATTTCAATCAAAGATCTCACGGTACTTCATTGGAGTTTTGGAGAGAGTGGTTTTGTCGTAGCAGGTTTGCAACGATCTTCTCACTGGTCCATCTACATCATTGCCAGAGTCATTCTTTAGTTGGGTCAGAGATCTTTTTCTGGGTTTTTCTCCGCTTGCTTGGCAAGCTCAGGTTCCACTATTCCTCATGTTGATGTACTCTTTTCAGTGGATTAATAAAATGGCTCAATGATTTTATTGACATCTATTTGTGTATCAATTTTGCTGGCTGTGTGTCTATTTACGATTAGTTATCTGTTCAAGTTCATTTATGGTATGTACTGTTATAATTACCATTAGGGATATTGCATTATGGCAGTATCGAGAAGTATAAGGCGAGGTTCATGGCGGGAGGGTTCTCCCCGAAAGAGGGAGTGGATTACGAGGAGACATTCGCACCTGTCGCCAAGTATGCATCCATTAGAACAATTATGTCCATTGCTTTAGAGATAGGGTGGAAGATACATCGTTGATTTTTAATGTACCTTGGACAAGTGGTTTCCCATGGGTTAATCTATACCTAGGGAAAAGTGTCCAAAATAATTCTTTTCCTAAGTGTGACTTTATAAAGTGAAATTGACTTTATAAGTGGTAAAGTCAATGTTAAATTATAAAGTGAAAAGCAACTTTAGACATAAAGTACAATGTGGATACTTTATTTAATGGGTGAGTTAAAAAATAGAAAGTGAGAAATAAATGCACATTTATTCTCATCCCTTGATCTAAATGAATCTAAGCCATTAGATCTTAGGATTTCCCAAAAGTCATTTAGGGAAACTAAAGGGGGAAAAGAAAAGAGAGACTACATTCATTTTTCATGAGCAGATTGGAGAAAGGAGGCTAAGGGCTGGAGAGAAGTTATGAAGGAGAAATTTGTTGCAGGAAGATGAATGAGTGATTGTTGGGAAAAGTTGGACACGGAAATCAAGACATAGAAGACAACAGAAGGTAAAGTACGAACACCATTTAATGCTGTGAGCTACACACAGTTTTAGAGAATTTTTTGATTTTTGATTTTAAATCCGTACAATGGTTTGAAAATCCGTAGAGTCCATATGGAATCAGTACAGTACAGTCCGTATCCGTACAATACATATTTTCAGCTTCAAGTGGGCATGGAAATCAAGACAAAGTGGGCACGATTTTCAAGGAGTTGTGGGCTGAAGAGATAGGTTGTATTTTGCTGTTTTGTTTTGTCTGCAAATGTATTTTTTGTGAACTTGAAAGATAAATAAATTTGAAGAGCTCTCTAACTGGTTTTCCCCGGAGAAGATTGAAGGGGTTTTGACTGAGTCTAAGTTGACCAAAATCTGTGTATATTTATGTGTTGCTAGTCTGTTTATGTCCATATTTATTTTCAACATGTGTTGACAGTCCCATGTGTTTTAATCTGAAAATTTCATTTCTAGAATTCTATATGTTGAATGTACGTTTATGGGAAAGGGCATTTAACTGAATGGGAGTGATAGGGTGAAATTAAAATTGGGTTGGGATTGCAGGAAACATTTTAGTCATCAAATTTCAACATACATCAGATGGATGTAAATATTGCTTTCCTCAACATGGCGATTGAGGAGGAGGTGTATATTGAGCAACCTCAGGGCTTTGAGGTCTATGGGAGAGATTCCCATGTATGCAAGTTGAAGAAGGCCCTTTATGGATAACTTCTTGGTTTGGGCTTCACTAAGAGTGAAGCAAATCCCAACTTGTACTATGTACTTGTTGAGGGTGAGCCGCTCATCTTGGTACTTTATGTGGATGATCTCTTCTTGACAGGATTGGAGAAGCTCATAGGGATGCGCAAGGAGGATATTGCTTCAGAGTTCGACATGAAGGACATCGACTTGATGCTCTACTTTTTGGGATTGGAGGTGTGGCAAAAACTAGGAGAGATTTTCCTTGGACAGGGCAAATATGCAGTTGAAATCTTAAGGAGGTCCATGATGGAGGATTGCAGGCTTATGTCCACACCTTTGATCACTAACCTAAAGAAGTTGAGTGCTTATGAAGGTGAATTAGTGGATCCCACACTGTACAGGACGTTGATCGGTTCCTTGATGTATCTGGTCAACACTAGGCCGAATATATGTGTTGTTTTGAACACACTCAAGTAGTTCACGGTGGAGCAGAGACAGGTTCATTGGGTGCCAGTGAAGCAT
This sequence comes from Pinus albicaulis, assembly GCA_034641835.2. Taxonomy (NCBI): domain Eukaryota; kingdom Viridiplantae; phylum Streptophyta; class Pinopsida; order Pinales; family Pinaceae; genus Pinus; species Pinus albicaulis. The sequence goes on from CM076581.1 coordinate 1,498,873,800, forward strand.
GTGTGGAGGTACCTACTAGGTACAATAGACTTTTGTTAATTTTAGTTAAAAATGGTATGTTCTATGCTTAGCGCAATTACTTCAATGTTTCTTAAGCAACCCAATAACAATTTCAATTTAGATTTCCAGTAGCAATCTCATTCACCATTGATCACATTGATATTAAAAGTAGATAGAACATGAAACAAAATGCAGAAGACAAGCCAAGACAAGGGGACACCAGATTTGGCAGATGCCAGGGAAAAACCCTTTGATGAATTCTTCTTATTATTATATCAAAGGTTCAACAAAGAGAGAGAGTGCAAAATTCAAATAGGCTTGCCCAATTTAAAGTCAAAATTGTTGATTTTTGGCAGCATCGAAAGTGCTATAAGTCTCAAAATTTGTGTAGAGGCTTAGGCACATGTATTCTAAAGAAACCATAAATCGTTTGTGAAAATTCCACTCGACGTGTTTTATTAAAATAATTAATTATTTTAATGTGACCCTAAGTTTAAACTTAGGAAAATTAAATAATTAAAGGTTATTAATAAAACAAAGTGTGAATCTTATAGAGAACATGGACCAAGTCAAGTTATAATCTTAGCCGTTGATTGGAGATCTAATCTCGGCCGTTGAAGTATCAACGAGAAGGCTATAAAGGAATGCTTGAGGGTCATTTGGAAAAACACACCAAGTGAATCTAAGTGATCAATTTTCTGAAGTGAGTAGTGCTTAAAGGAGAATTTGATGTAAGTGATTCCAACGCAGTGAGGGGCAGGGATAGCTTCCGGAGAGGGATTTTCTCAGTCGGAGAATCATCAACAGAGAGAGGCAGAGAGTTATCTAGCAACTCTCACGAAGAGGCTGACGCAAGGCCATGCAGAAGTAGTGGAAAGGGTGAGAAAGAGTTCGAGATTTTGTAGAAGAATCATTTCAGAAGCCGCCAACTGGGGTGTGAGACCGGGAGGCTGAGAGCAATGATTTCGGGTTGCCGATCGCTCACCTATCTAGGTGACGTAGTGCCTAGACAGGCTGATGCAGGGATTGTGCAGGGCCTACCAAGGGCACTTCATCCATTGACCATATCAGCTGAGATTTTTTTAGTAATTGAGTGAAGTAAAACTCACAATGTTTCTGCCAGTATTTCTCTGTCTATAACTGAATTACCTTTGTGGTATTCAGAGATGTGTTCAAAATTTGCTACTACTTAATAAAATCAAACCCTCAGATTTGCCACACCGGTTTTCCCGAATTGGGTTTTTCAGGGGACTTTCGTCCAAAAATAACGGTGTCCCATGCGTATATTTTTCTTTGCGTAGTTTCCATGCTTCATAATCATACGTAATTAAGTGTAGGCTTCTTCAGTAGTTTGCTTCAATATTTCATGAAGAAATCTGAACTAAATTTGTAATGTAATTTACAAATAGGAGAAGTAAATTCAACTGGTTGCAGTAGGATTCTGGAGATCATTTAGATCTAGGAATTTTCACATGGTATCAAAGCGAGGTTTGATGTGAAGCAGGAAGTGAAGGCCGAATTGCAGCAACAACAACAAATTGAATCCCCAGAGGGATTGCGCAGTTCTAGCCAGAAGGGTTGAATTTTCGAGGTGTTCTCTCTTTGAGTGATTCGATAGAGAGGTAAGACTTTCGAATCGAGATCTTGCCGAGGTAGAGGGAGCAACATAGAGCCTTCACACAGAGCGAGAGGGACACAGTTTTTCTGTAAGCAATTGCTGTGCAGAGAAGCGTCATACGAAGAAGAGCATATAGCAAAGGAATTATTCCTCAGTGAGTTCCTTGCTGAGGATTTCAGTTTTTCTCGTTTGCTAGGCAATAGAGGAGCAACAAACTTACCAGCTCCATCAAAGAGTGCGTAAGCTAGCCTAGAAGCTATGCATTAGGGAGAAAGAGGGAGTAGTTTGACAGTTTTCTGCTGAGATGGCAACTCACAGACTTAGAGATCAGGAATGGTTGGACGGATCATCCAACTACGTGATCTGGAACGAAAGAACCAAATTCCTTCTAAACGAGTATGGTCTCAAGGCGTTCTTAGACAACGTGGTTGTTGTGCCTACAGATCCAGATCAGAATAAAAAGTACAAGTATGATATGGCAAAGGCCAAGGGACTTATCCTTGATGGTGTCAAGGATCATATAGTCTCTCATATAGCTGGCAAGAACACAACCAGGGAGATATGGGAGGCCTTGTCTGTGCTATACGAAAGAACTTTTGAGCAGCGGAAGATGTACTCTGAGCAGAAGCTTCAGATGATCCAGATGCAGAAGGGGGAGCACATTGTTCCATTCCTAACGAGACTTCAGGATATCCTTGTTCAACTGGCGACCGTGGGATCTAACTCATCTACTACAACTATGATGAGACTAGCCCTTAACGCAGTCACTGAGGAGTGGCAAGTTTTTGTCCAAAGTATCTTGGGCAGGGTGACATTACCGAGTTGGGAGGCGATGTGGGCAACACTTTAGGAGGAGTTGAGAAGAGATTTGTTCAAGTGTAAACTTGAGGGTAGCAGCAGGAGCGGATCGAAGAATCCAGAGGAGAAGAATGCAACCCTCGCATCCCTATAAAATCCTCCTAATGATGTTACGGGCAACATGTGAAAAATCCTAAATCTGGATTCCTTCTGCAACAAATCTGAATTACTTCTCTTATTATTTTTCATAATTATTTCATTACATTGAAATACTGAAGTAATTATTGAAGCAGTCTACATAAATAATACTACGGAATGAATCTAAGTGCCGAAACAAACTGAACAAAATACAATGAAAAACATATACATTTGACACAGTTATTTTTGGACTAAGTATCCAGAAAAACCCAACTCGGGAAAACCGGTGCAGCAGATCTTAGGGTTTTATATTATTAAGCAGCAGAATCTTGAGTACAGCTAGGGTGCCAATATCCGGCTCACTCTTCAGAGAAATCTAGACAACTGATGAACTTGTGAGATATACCTCACTCTGCAAATCTCCGTCTAATTTTAACGGCGTTGGTGAAGCGTTGATATACCCCTCTCTACCTCTACGTGATGCCTATGCAGGAACTGCGTAAGCCTATGTCGGCAAGCTCTGGAACTGTGTCACCTCTGCTCAACAACTGATCTGGAACTGGATTTTGGCCCTCCTGGCTCAAAAACCCCAGCTCCAAGCTATCTCCGGATTGAATCAAAGAGGAATTGTGTCACTTATGCGTGGGTTCCTTCAGGAACTGTGTCACCCCTTCAGAAAACTACACTATCTCTCTCTGCGTCTCTGCTGTCTCTCTCTGAAATGCACTCCTGGTCCTCCTGACCAATTACTGCTTCTGCCCCTCTCTTGATTTGATCACTGAATCAACATCACTTAGCAAACCCTGCCCTGGTGATTTGATTCTGACCAAAAGCTGTGTCTCCTCACACAAACTCAAAAATGGCAAATGCTCAATTTGCTCAATGTATTTTCCATAGGCCCCTCACCCTCCTTACCCTCCTTATATTCTTCCGTTGACCCTTCAACGACCAAGATTAAAACATAATCAAGGGATAAGATTAACTTGGAGGTGATCCATGACTTTATCTAGAAGATTCACACTTAGTTTAATTAATACCCTTTAATTAATCAGTTTCTCTAAGTTTAGACTTGAGGAAAACATTAAAAATCGATTAATTAATTTAATTAAACCATCTCTAAGTGGAATTCTCCAAAACCATTTCTGGGTATTATGGAATACATGTGTCCTAGCCTATAATGTTACAAGGCTAGAGAACATCCGATGCTACCATAAATCAACACAACATACCAGATAGATCAAAATGGACCAATTGAAGAATGTTAGTAGTTTGACTTTCGCTTGAAGGGAATGGCCCCCTTGTAAGTTTTGCAACTACACAACCTTGACAAACTCTTTCATGATCTATGTTGAATTCGGGCATACCTATGACCATCTTCCTTACCCCAGGTAAGGCTTTATAATGAAGGTGAACAAATCTTCGGTGCCATAATTCAGATTGAAGAGAAGTATCGCAAGTCGTAGCTACCAAAGGACTTCATCCAACTTGATAGAGACCTTCAACCCTAAATCCAAGTGTAAAGCATCTTTCGGGTTCCTTTGACAAATATGTACCTTTCCATCACTGAATGCTACCTTGAAGCCTTTATCTTCCATTGCAGAAATAAACACTAGATTCTTCTTCAAATCATGTACATACAATACTTCTTGTAGATGAAGGGTTTGACCTTGATTTAGGTGAAGAGTGATGGTCCCTATCCCTTTCAAAGGGTAGGTGGCCTTGTCTCCAAGTATGATCTCCAAATTAGTCTTCTTTTCAATCAAATATGAGAGGGCTTCCTTGAACCCAGTGAAATGGTTTGAGGCACCACTATCAATCAACCAATTATCCAAAGTGTTCGGAGGAGAGGTAGTAGCGAGGGCAAAAATTGTGAAAATTTCTGAATGTTATGCATGTAGAAATCTACTGTTAGATTTGGTTATGCTTCTCCTATTTAATTAAGTTATTAATGCTGAAACATTAGATTAACATCAAAGCAAACACATAACATACTTTTACCGATTCAAATCGTAAACATAAAAGTACATGCAGACATAGACAAAGTGACACAATGATTTTCTTGACAATAGTCCTCGGAAAAACCCATTGCGGGAAAACCGGTCTTATGACTCCTAAAGGGTTTTATTATTAAGAGTTTTCTGAATACAACAAATTTGGGTTCTAGATCTGGAAAATCCGACAGAGAAAATAGAAAATATAGATGTGCAACTAACCTGTTGTTCTGAAGCCAAAATATTGACAGATCCACACCCTCAAACGAGATTTACAGGACTCAGCCAGATTTTGGCCCTAGAAACCCCAACGCTGCCCCTGAAGCCCCTGCATCAGACTCTGCAGCCTCTGCGTGCCTCTGCACTGGCCTGGAGAGTGTTGCGTAACCCCAGAATAGGTGACGCAGACCCTATGCTGCCCTTGAGGGACTCTATGTAACCCGGAGGGTCTCTTGCTGCCCCGCGAGAGACTGCGTAGCTGTAGTTGCCCCTGCGCTGCACAACTTCTTCCCTCTCTCCTACTGCTGCTCTTGTTTCTCTGTGCTGCCTCTTGTAGCTGCTCTCTTCCTCTTGCTGATTCTAGGCACTAGGATCAAACCATCCCCTTTGCCTAAACTCCCCTCTGTAGCTGAAACACTTATGAGAATTCTTGGCAAACCACGCCCTAGAATCTCAACTTAGCTTCAGTGCTCTGCCTTTGTGTGTCTTTACAAATGACCTCAAGCCTTCCCTTTATACTTTTCTTGTTGGGAAACTAAAGACCATGATCAGATCTTGAATCAGTATCTAAGATTAAAAGAAAGCTTGATCTGTGTGACTTAAGACAATTTCATCACATGTTTAATTTAATTAACTTTGATTTTTTAAATTTTCCTAAGTTTAGACTTTGGAAATACATTAAAATAATTAATTAAATAAATATCTCCAAAACCAGATGAAATTTCCCAAATCCCTTTCTGGGTCTTGTAGATCGGTGTACTCTAGTCCCTCGACAAATTTCGGGAGCTAGAGCACGTTCGATGCTAACCCAATACACAAAATATTAACACTCCCTCTTAGCACAGAGTGTGCTCTAGCAATACATCACACCATATATCACAAGATTTTGGGCACTAGTTTCTGTGTTGTTGATGCTTTGGCCTGCTGCCCTTCATCACTGCACTGTTGCTGCCATTCTGTACTGTTGCCCATGACGCTGTCATCACCACTGCCACATCTGTATTGCAACTCCCTCTCAATCTGCGGCATCCGTGCTGTCACCTACTACACTGCATCATCAGTTGTTAAGAGAAACAACTGAATCTCCTGCCCAATCTTTGATAGACAAGTCAGTTGGGCTGCAACCTCATCACTGAAGCTCCATCGACTGCGGATCTGTGCAGTCATTTGGAGAATGATGCACAACTACATCTCTGCATTGCTGAAGTCACCTCAACCCCTTGTGCTGAAATATCTCATGTTGTTGTGCACTATGCTATCCTCCTGAAGCCTCTACGTTGCTGCAACTTTGCTCTGCGTAAGCAGCTTTGCTCTGTGCTACTGAAGTCACATCAGCTCCTACGCTGCTGCTGCATCTCCACTACGCTGCTCCTTCCAGCCTTCAAATCTGCCTCTACTTCATCCGTGATCTTTGCACCCAGTGATCCACTTGTCTCGCTACTGTCTTAAGGCTCCTGTAGCTCGGATGTGATCGAAGAGATGAGCTGCTCAAGGAACCCACCCTCATTCTATAGTTGCTCTACAGATCCATGTCGCCCCACTTTCGTGGTTCATGAGCGCTCATGGCTGCATCGTCTTCTGACCCATCATCCGCCACAACAACCTTGGAAGAAGACGCTGCCTTGTCCTTTTGTTTTTGAGGACAATCGTTGGCGAAATGTCCTAGTTCGCCACACTGGAAGCACTTGATCTTTGACAGATCCTGCTTCTTCTTCCCTTGTTGCCTCTTTGATGCCAAGGCAACATCTTCTTCATCTTCCTTCTTCACCTTACTCGATCCCATGCTGTACTGCTTCTTGGTGAATTTGCGGAGTTCTTCTTGATGCATGATTGCCCACAAGTTGTCCTAGTCAGGAAGGTCTACTTTGCCCAAGATAATTTCGACAAAGGTTTCCCACTCATCTGTGGCCGAATTGAGAGCAGTCCTCACCATCACATCATCCTCCACCTTTGCACCTGTGGCAGTCAACTGATCTCTGATCGACTGCAATCTGAAGAGAAAATATTCCATGTCTTCCCCCTTGGTCATCATGAATGACCGCATCTGAGTCTCCAGATGCATCTTCCTGTGGACGGACTTTCCCTCATATAGGGATGTTATGGCCTTCCACATCTCATTAGCTGTTTTCTTTTCAGCTATGCGTGGGACAACATGGTCCTTAACTCCATCCATTATCAATCGCTTGGCATGTCCCGCAGCTTCATTATGCTTCCTCAGGAGATCTGCATCGGTCGACGTGGCTAGAACTCGTTATGCATGGTCTCTTAGACAATATGCCTTTAGGACTATCAAGATCCTAGCCTTCTAAACTGCAAAGTTGGATAGGTCATCCAATCTATCTTGATCACGCAGTCCATGAGGTGCCATCTGCTCAGAAATCTGCTGGAGATCCTCCTCTCTGTGTTAGAGATCTGGATCTAAGGTCCTTGGCGAAACAGACACCTTCTGCTCCCTCTGACAACTGATTTCCCTTCTTGGAAATCTGCCAAATCAAACAATGATTTAGCTCTCTTGAATCCTCTGATCGATCTACAAGTTTCTTTGGCTAGAAACCCTCTAAGAAGCTGATCTCCTCCCACTCTTTGTCACTAGTGCTTAGGCTAAATTCTGAAAACTTCAGAAATTTCACCCCACCAACACCTTCTGAAGTTCCTCAACTCTACTTCAGGCACTTCTGGATCAGACAACTTTAGATCTGCGTCACCCTATCTAGCTTCAGACAATCCCAACACTGCCTCTGCGTAGTAAGTACGTGGGCCTGCGTGGAGACAGCGTAAGATTGCGTCACCTTGCCCTCTGCGTGATTCTGCTCCCTCTGAAACTGCGATGTCCCTTTAGATATGGCCTTTTGTTGTTGCTGCTGCTCTTCCTGTTGCTTTCTGCAGCAAGATCCTTCAGTCTTCTGCTGGTGACCCTGTTAGATATGCAATCGCTCTGATACCATGTGAAAATTTCTGAATGTTACTTATGTAGAAATCTACTGTTAGATCTAGTTATGCTTCTCCTACTTAATTAAGTTATTAATGCCAAAAATTTAGATTAACATTGAAGCAAACACATAACATACTTTCACCAATTCAGATATAAAATAGAAAAGTACATGCACACATAGACAAAGTGACACAAGGATTTTCTGGACAATAGTCCTTAGAAAAACCCAATGCGGGAAAACCGGTCTTCTTGTTGCTGGAGGGTTTTATTATTAAGAGTTTTCTGAATACAACAAATCTGGGTTCCAGATCTAGAAAACTCGACAGAGAAAATATATATCTGCAGCTAACCTGCTGTTCTGAAGCCAAAATATTGACTGATCCACACCCTCAAATGGGATTTACAGGGCTCAGCCAAATTTTGGCCATAGAAACCCTAGCGCTGCCCCTGAAGCCCATGCGTCAGCCTCTGCGCTGGCCTGGAGAGGGTTGCGTAACCCTAGAATGGGTGATGTAGACACTATGCTGCCCCTGAGGGACTCTGCGTAACCCCAGAGGGTCTCCTATTGCCCAACGCTGCCTCGGGAGAGATTGCATAGCTGTAGCTGCCCTTGCACTGCGCAGCTGCTGCTGCTACTCTTGCTTCTCTGTGCTGCTTCTTGCTGATTCTAGGCATTGGGATCAAACCATCCCCTTTGCCTAAAGTCCCCTCTCTATAGCTAAAACATTTCTGAGAATTCTTAGCAAACCACGCCGTAGAATCTCAGCTTAGCTTTAGTGCTCTGCCTCTGTGTGCCTTTACAAATGACCCCAAGCCTTTTCTTTATACTTTTCTCATTGGGAAACCAACGACCATGATCAGATCTTGAATCAATGTATAAGATTAAAAGAAAGCTTGATCTGTGTGACCTAAGACAATTTCATCACATGTTTAATTTAATTAACTTTAATTATTTAATTCTCCTAAGTTTAGACATAGGAAATACATTAAAATAATTAATTGATTAAATATTTCTCAAACCAGATGAAATTTCCCAAATCCCTTTCCGAGACTTGTAGATCAGGGGTACTCTAGTCCCTCCACAAATTGCTGGAGCTAGAGCACATCCGATGCTACCCAAATACACAAAATCTCAACAGAAATAAGATAAAATTCTTTTTGTTTTTCTACAACATTAGTTTCTTCATACCTGGAGTTTCTTGTCCTTTTGGGAGGTCGACCATTGCCATATCGAGTAGCGGGAGCATTCCTCTTTCCTTTATTGTTGAACCTGTTGTTCCTTTGATTGGCAATGCCTTTGAAATTGTTGTGATTGTTGTTGTTGTCGTCATCCCATGGAGTATTCTTCTTACGAGGACACTCTCTAGCATAGTGGCCAAACCTGTTGCAATTGAAGTGTTGAAGATTCTAACTAGGTTTTGTCTTCATAAATTGTATTTGAGCCAATATATAATGTACATGTCAAAAGAATAAATAAAAGAATTATATATTATTATTAAATGACTTATTAAAGCATGGTTTTCATGCTTGAGTCATATTATTATGTCAAATTCCCCATTGTGGACTTGTAGGATTCATTCTGAGTTTATAGTCACTAAAAATTTAAATTGACCCATACTGGGCTTTTGAATCATGTAATTAGGTCAAGTATTGAGTCAAATATGATTTATGGAGCCTCCCCATCAAGCTGGCCTTTAAGTGATCAAGTCGGCCTCAAACCCAGGAATTCGAGCTCATCACAAGCCTATATATAAAGGGAGATGGAACTCATTCACTCACATAGAAATTCGATATCTAGTGCTGCATTGGAAAAAGTCCGAAGTCAAGAAAGCGATCAAAAGGAGTGCGAGTTTGGACAAGCTCAAGGATTGAGGTAAAATTGAAATTTTGGTGTCTCTCTCTCTGATGTGCCCTAGATTGGAAGATCAAAGTTCCTCATTTCTTTACTGCTGCCAGTTGCTGCATGTTGCTGCTGCCAAGAGAAGAATAGGCCGAATTTGATTTTGCTAGGTGTTGGTGCATTGAGAAGTTGTATTGGGTGAAAATCGAACTCCTACAAGCAAGATCATAGTCTTTCCTCCAAGATCGAAGTTCTAAGGTCGAAGGAAGTGCTGCATAGTGTTGTTACTGCTGCTACTACGGTCAGATTGAGGTAGGATCAAAATGAAGGTTGACTTGGTGTGGAGGAGGTGTGAGTCAAGGTCTAGAGTCTCAAGAATACTATTGAAGGAAGAATTACTGACTGGGTTTTCCCCTAGAGTGGGGTTTTCTCTGGCTGTTGGCCTATATTTGGTGTCCTTGATCTATGTGCTTTTACTTTGATATTTGTTTGATGAACTAAGAAGAAAGAAGAGAAGAAGAATATAATAAGAATTAAAGAACATCACAAGTAAATTGTAATATCCCAAATTGGGAACAAACAGTAATATAAAGTATGCAAAGACTAAAACTACAACAAAACAGAAATAGCCGTTAAAAACAACATCATAGAGCCAAAAACATTTGAGCCATTTTATTATATTTCTGCTGGGAATAAGTACAATGAGGTGCTAAGGAAGGTAGCACCTGGGCCTGCACAAGACAGGTTGAAATAGGCCTTAATCTCGGATAGAAAGCTCTACTTCTCTGCTGCTTTGTGTGGCTCCTCCTCTGCACTGGTAGAGCTGGAAGTTTTGCTGCTGACTGGAAAGACACTGTGTTGGGGCTGATCCTCTGCTTAGAAAATTCCAGGACTTGGACACTGGACTCTCTTCAACAAACCCACAAAAACCCAAAAATGGTTTCCAAAAATCCTGACCCCAGAAATTAGCCCCCTTGGGCTTGCCACGCTGCTCTGCTGGGTGATCTGGTTCTCTGGTTGAATAGCTGGAAGGAACTACTGGAAATCTGCCCAAAACACTGATAGGAAGTGGCTGACCTCCTCTCCAAAGCTCTGGACTGAAAACTGCACTCTATCCCTCCCTCCCAACTCTCTCCTCTGCTGGATAGCGTACACCCTACACTGCTTGTGTGGCCTCTGCGCTATCCTGGAGGGACTGCGTATGCCTGGGTGCTTCCTGGTGAATCTCCCTTCAAACACTGGTGGAACTCCTCTATTGAGCGGGCACTCGAAGTCCCTCGAGGATGAGGTTGAGATCTCTACTCAGAAATCTCTATGCTAAATAACACTTGCAGACTCGACTAAACAAATCAATTGAGTTATAGTTTATCAGATAGGAAATCGATGATTGAATGAATGAAGAAATGAGTGGCCCTCACTTCCTTTTATCAATTGAGCCCCCAACGTACGCTTGGGCCCACCATGGACTGCGCAGTCCCCTCATCCAACCACCCACTGCGCTGCCCCCATAGAGCCTCTCTCATGCTGCCACCTAGGGAGCTGCCTCCAAATCGAATGCTGGCCACATGGACCCTACTAAGGCCACAATTTTTCCTTGTGAAATATAGGAGTAGGCTGCAGTTTTTCCCTTAATTATTAATTGTGGGTCCGGACCCACCTTATTTCTGCTTGACATTAGAAACATCAAAATTTATCAAAGATTAATATTCTAATTAGCAGAATTGCTAATTGGGGATATTACAGTCCTCCTGCCAAAATTTGCTTGTCCTCAAGCAATGCCTGAACAAGTATCCTCTCTAGCTAACGCTCCCCACTGTCATAGAAAAACTGTGCCAGGGTCCTAGATGCGCCACTTAATCATCCTTGACCTCTACATCTTTCGGATCTGAAGGGATCCCTTAATACCTGAATCCCAAGCCATTAGATCCAACATGAGGCTCCCCTTGCTCAACCCATTATCCTGCCAGGAACAAGTAGCAGAAGCCCTCTGAACACCGTTAGTGAGTAGGGAATCATGATAATATGGCACTATGCCCAACTCCTCATGTAGTTTCCCTACCAAGTAGTCCATCCCATGCACTCCAAGAGTAAACCCTCGAAGATACCACCTAATCCATGCAGAGATAGCGTCTTGCTCACATGAGCCCCTCTTGCTATCATCCCGCTGACCAACCTTCCATTCTAATGAAGTCCCCCACCCCATCAGTGACTCGCTAAAGCCCAATGGAAGATCTACATGATCTCGCCATGTATTATACATCTCATCCGTAAAGGTTATTGAGCTGTGTAGAGTTGTAATGCTCGAGTCCCCTGATAATCTCGGAGAGGTGCCACCATGCTGACACTGCGCCACTCTGACTATGAGATACTTCCCATCGTGCACAGACTGTATCCCTCTCTCTTGGGGCCTTGTGGCGGAAAATCAATGAAGGCCAAGCTCATCCTGGCTGGGCATCTCCATGATGCTGATATCTACCTCTCTCTTGGGGCCTTGTGGCGGAAAATCAATGAAGGCCAAGCTCATCCTGGCCGGGCATCTCCATGATGTTGATATCTACCCCTCCACTACTGATCGTGACCCTGAGCAACAACATGATAAATCTGCCTCGCCATGCAGTGGAGGTCTTAGTGCTCCCCCACGTGTCAAACCCAAGGTGTACTGGATCACCCTCTGCCATGTCCTTGCTCATCACAAAGTGGAGGGATCCACCTGCCCAACAGATCCTTGGATCCCCCATCCATACTGGGAGCTTACAATTCCCACTCCTCACGAGATGTCGTTGCGTAGCACTGCTACCTGCTAGAATACATCTAGCCCTCATCGCTGACCCCTGTATATGTATCCCCTGGGTGGACCCCAAGTATCAGGAGTTTGTCCCATGCATGCGTACCTGCCCTGCTCCTACTAGACCACGTAGCGAAATCTGCTGTCCCAAGTCCTGCTGATACACCTGGATACTTCTCTGAGTCTGTGTACCCTCCTGTAGACGAAGTCTACCATCCACCTTCCCTCAAATGTGAGCCCAGGATTGGAACATATGCTACCTTGGCAGTCAACCATGCCATTCCTAAGCCTGGACCCGTCAACTTGTGCACCTACGAAGTGTCTCAACTGGAGAGTCTCCTTTCGGCTCATGACACGCGACATCTCACCCAACTGGCTAGGGTGAGCCTCTAATGCCCTGCTGCCTAAATGGAGAGTGTCAAGGGGCACCAACCAAACACTCAGCGACCGCAAGCAATACTGGAGGATGATGCGTGGGTATGTCCCAAAGAGTATGTTCAAGAATCTCCTTGAATGCTCAAGAGTAATCCTCCGGACGACACTCTCTCTGCCTCGAATCTGTTGATAACACCCTCGTAGCCCTGTCTTCGCTAAATGGGGTGTCTCCAGATGCTCAACAAGATCCTCATCGATCCTAGGTGAGTTGTATCCCATGGTACACCTAATTTCCCTGTCCATAAGTCCCCTCGGAGGCGACGCTCCAAAAACCCACTGTGCTGCATCATGTGTCATTGCATACCTCCAAGTGTCTCCACACTCCTTGACATGCCACTATATGCTGCAACCTGTCCCTGTACACCACCGGATACCCCCAGTTACGGCTACACCATCTTGTATCGTCATGTATCCCTCCTCATATCATTGGACCCTATGACATAACTCTGTGTAGTCCCATGTATCAGTGCCTACTGCCATCCCACCCTGTAGCATATAGTATCCTGCATGGGTCAAAATATCCACCATTCTGCTAGCAAACCCTCCATGAGGTGGGCTACATGTCCCCATCTGCTCTGAAGGATCGGAGCGGACCGAATCCTCACATGCCAACGACAATGACATCACTGCTCCTATTCTCCATAGCTCAAGTGCCCCATATACCCATGAGAGAGCACCGTCTCTACGTAATGCCCTGTCTGGTGGCCTACCAATGCCACCTCCTTCTACCAGCTCCTGCCAAAGTAGGCTAATCACCCTGTGACTCCACGCCCAGTCGATATGCTGAGATAGCTCCTGAAAGTGTGTTCCCCCTTGTCGAACCATCTTGTCACTAGGGATGTCCAGGGCTCTGATAGAGATATGAAAATGTGTGTGTGCCCAAACATCAAACCCATCGTGCAACTACTACCCTCACCTATTGACTCTATGATGTGATGGGAAATCCCAGCTGGATCCCAACAACAATTTGGCCCTCGTGTCCCTCTGATAATCCATGGACTTTGCTGAAATGTGGCCATGGATGTATCCAACTGCCTAGCCTGCTCTATGGGGTACCAACTCAATACCTCTTGCCATACAACCTGGAGAGAGGAATCGAATGGAAGAATCCCCACACATAGAACAATCCCTCCATCCTGTGAGTGCTGCACCTTGCGCAACTCATGTCGCCTCATCGCACCATCCTGACCAACACCCAAAATCTGTCGAGGTGACTTTGCCTCTCCCTCTCCAATGTGCAAAGGCAACCTACTAGTGCTACCAGTCCCATCTATGTACGTCTTAAGAGGGTTGCTCTGATGCCCTAATGTGCACTCTACTTGGACCATTAGGGAATCCAATCGCTCCCCACGTGAGTCTGTTTGGTTGATGACTCGGCACAGACTGCTCTCATGACCTCCAACCCCTCGTTCTATTGTAGAATAGCCTCTCGCGCTGTCCTGGCCTTCTCCTTCATCACTAGAAGGTCTACCTAGAACTGATGAAACTGACGTGGACGACTATCATCTAACACCACTGTATCCCTTGGCACGTCATCAATGGATGGCCCTATGGGTGTATGTTCCACTCTATCTTCTATGATGCAAGTCAGAGCAGTCAAGGGAGTCTCCGACAAGGGTGACTCCTGCGTCTCACTAGGTGTATCTACGGGCTCCCCACATTCCTGTGTGCCCTCATCCTTCAAGTGCGAGGTAGCCATTTTGATGGCTTCCCCTTTATTCGGTTACGCTGGAAAGAGGTATCCCACTTTTCCACCCGATCTCGAGCTGTGCACTCGGTGGATCCATCATACATGGGAAAAGGTATCCTCCCAATGGTATGCTGCAACTCTGAGCTCTGTGTGCTAGAGCCCCACTGTTCCTACCTTTTTCATCCTGCTTGAGTTGGCAGTAATCTCTGAAGGAAAAAGCTGCTCTAAAGTTTTTCCCCATTGACTGCCATTCTCGGAAATAATCTCCCATGGGTATATGATTATGTCGCCTACCTTGCTCACTCCGTACTGAAGGTAAAAATGTAGGCGTCGTGGTCTTGGTTGGCCTACTAAAGGCTGGCGGGTGAGTGGCTGGTAAAGGGTGGGAACACTGTTGTGAGACCCCTGAAGTCTCCACAAATAGGAACTCATGATGGATGCTCTTATCCTTATTCTGTTGCTTGAGTCCTTCCAACTTTCCCTTCTGTCCTTTGGCTAAATCATTTAGGGCCTTTAAGATGCTAGCAAATGTTGCTTCCCCTTTGCTCCTTGACTCCCCCATATTTGCCACCTCTATTGCCTTTGGTGGGTAATGTTCTTCCTACACTCCTCGTTGATAGGAAAAGATTCCCACGACTAAGCCAAGAACGAAGCTCTGATACCACTGTAATATCCCAAACTGGGAACAAACAGTAATATAAAGCATGCAAAGACTAAAACTACAACAAAAGAGAAATAACCATTAAAAACACCATAATAGAGCCAAAAACAATTGAGCCATTTTATTAAATTTTTGCTGGGAATAAGTACAATGAGGTGCTAAGGGAGGTAGCACCTGGGCCTGCACAAGACAAGCTGAAATAACCCTCAATCTTAGATAGAAAGCTCTACTACTCTACTGCTCTGCATGGCTCCTCCTCTGCGCTGCCAGAATTGGAACTACTATTGTTGGCTGGAAAGACTCTGTGTGTTGAGGCTAATACTCTGCTCAGAAAATTTCGGGACTTGGACCCTAGACTCTCCTCAACAAACCCACAAAAACCCAAAAAGGGTTTCTAGAAATCTTGACCCCAGAAATTAGCCCCCTTGGGCTTGCCACGTTGCTCTGTTGGGTAATCTGGTTCTCTGGCTGAATAGATGGAAGGAACTACTGGAAATTTGCCCAAAACACTAATAGGAAGTGGCTGACCTCGTCTCCAAAGCTCTGGACTGAAAACTGCACTCTATCCCTTTCTCCCAATTCTCTCCTCTGTTGGACTGCATACTCCCTACGCTGCCTGTGTGGCCTCTGCGCTATCCTGGAGGGACTGCGTATGCCTGGATGCTTCCTGGTGAATATCCCTTCGAACATTGATGGAACTCCTCCATTGAGCGGGCACTCGAAGTCCCCCGATGATGAGGTTGAGATCTTTGCTCGGAAATCTCTGTGCTAAACAACACTTGCAGACTCGACTAAACTTCTCAAGCGTGCTATAGTCTATTAGACAAAAAAATCGATGATTGAATGAATGAGGAAATGAGTTTCCCTCACTTCCTTTTATCAATTGAGCCCCCAATGTCCCCTTGGGCCTACCATGGACTGCACAGTCCCCTCATCCAACCACTCACTGCGTTGCCCCCATAGAGCCTCTCTCACGTTGTCACCTAGGGAGCTGCCTCCAAATCGAATGTTGGTGACATGGACCCCATTAATGCCACAATTTTTCCTTGTGAACTATAGGAGTAGGCTGTAGTTTTTCCCTTAATTATTAATTGTGAGTCCCGACCCACCTTATTTTGCTTGACATTAGAAACATCAAAATTTATCAAAGATTAATATTCTAATTAGCAGATTTGCTAATTGGGGATATTACATAAATAATCAAGAACAAGAAAATATTTCTGCCTTTCTGATTTTCTAACATGAAGCACATTCCTTTTCTTCCTTCTTTGAATCCCTGCTTGAATCCTTGACCTTGTCTCTTTGGACCATCATTGTTCTTCCTTTTTGCATGAGCGGAAAAAGTAGTAGGTTCATTTCCATTCGAAGGCTTGTCTCTCTCCATCATCCTCGTCGCTTCTTGAGTGCATCTAGCCAATAATTCGTTGAAACTAGGAATCGTGTCATTGTTAAGAATGGTGGTGTTAAACACATCCCATGCTCTTGTGAGACCTCCAAGAGCAATGAGAGTGAGTTCCTTGTCAACAACAAATTCCCCAATAGAAAGAAGATCATTCTTGATTTCGTTAATCCTCATGAAGTAGGATTGGATAGACTACCCTCCATCCATCTTGATGTCCTTCAACTTGTTGTTGAGAAAGAGGATTTGATTTGGATTGTTTACTTTGAACATCTCAACTAGCTTATCATACATCTGCTTAGATGTTTCCAAATTAGAAATATAGGAAACCAAATGCTTTTCAATGGAATTGATGATAATTCTTTTAGCTTTGACCTCACCTTTCTTGTACTTTGTCTTTGCAGCAACAGGTGCATTTGAAGGAGGCTCCACCAGTTTTCCTTACACATAGTCCATAACATCATTCTCTTCTAATGTCAAGTCCAAGGTCATATTCCATGCATGATAACCAGATTTGTCCTTGAGCTTATCTCGGGATTTGAAGTATGATGTAGTCGTCGTCATTGACCAATATTCTTGTCCAACAACTCTTACTTAGTGATTTCTTTTCTCTCTCTTGCTTGGGCTTTGTCTTCACCTGGGCTCTGATACCATGTTAATTTTAGTTAACAATGGTATGTTCTATGCTTACCACAATTACTTCAATGCTCCTGAAGCAGCCCAATAGCAATTTCAATTTTAATTTTCCAGTAGCAATCTCATTAACCATTAATCACATTGGCAGTAAAAGTAGATAGAACATGAAACAAAATGTAGAAGAGAAGCCAAGACAAGAGTACACCAGATTCGGAAGATGCAGTGAAAAACTCCAATTTGGGGAAAACCCTTTGATCAATTCTTCTTATTCAAAGTCAAAACAACCCTGTTAATTTTTGTTGTCAAACTTCAACCCTAACTAGAAAGTCAACACTGGTCAAATCAACAATAAATCATCCTTAAAACAACTTGTTCTTCCCCAGTCAAACTCGACTTGCTCAGGAGGTCAAAGTCAACACAAAACAACTCTGTCAAAGGAGAGAGAAAAACTGCTGTAATTTTCTGTGGTCAAATTGCAGTCAACCCTGAAGTCAACATTGGTCAAACTACCCAGATTCCCTCAATTTATGAGCCCAAAAATGCAACCTAACGAGATAGAAAAGATCCTCCAAAAATCACAGTCAAAGCTGGTCAACAAACCCTTGGTCAACGCTGGTGAAACTTGGTCTGCTTCCTGTAATTTTCGGTCCTACAACTCAGCCCAGAAAACTTGTCCTTCTTGCCACACGTGTGAGAGAGAGGCACTGCCCAATAGTTGCATGAACTGATGAGAGAAGGAGTGACGATGATGCCAAATGAGGTGTGAGGTCACTTGCCTTTATACAATTTGCTGTGGGTGAAGAGACACATCCATTGGGCTTCTTGAGCCTACATGTTGATGTGGCCGACCTGAACAATCTGCACATCTGTGGTCATAAATTCAAAATCACACTTCCGCTTGTCGAAATGAGATGAATTTTATATCAATTTTGGTCCTCTCGAAAAGAGGATTTTAATGCAATCATCATCTCAATCAAATGAGTTGTCCCAAGGTGGAATTTGGCGCTAGTTTCCAATTTTAACAACTTTGGACTAAGATATGTTAGAGCTGGAAGAATGGAGCTACAAGGGTACACCCACTCTAATTGGGTTGGAAGTGTAGTGGACAAAAAATCTGCATTTGTATGTTGTTTCAACATGGGACATGGGATCAACCATGATCTCATGGTTCAACAAGGAATAGTAGTCAGTGGCACTTAGTCCAGTAGAGTCGAGTTGTGAGTCAGTGTGGCTTAGCAAGATGCTTGTAGGACTATTTGATCTGCGGATGGGGCCAATAGTGATTCAGTGTGATAATCAAAGTTACTTTAAGTTCCTTGAGAAACTCATGTTTCATGATTGGTCCAAGTACATCAAGATCATATATCACTTAATTAGAGACAGGGTCCAGAAAGGTGTTATGAGATTGCAGTACATTTCTATAGAGGAGCATGTTGCAGATGTTCTCACTAAGCTTCTAGTGAAAGGGAAGTTTGTGAAGTACCAAGATAAGTTGGGGTTAGTGGAGAATCCCTTCCTTGCTATGGGGGACTTTTGAAGCTTGTGGTAGCTTTGAAAGGTCTTCTGCATGGGCTTGTTGTCTTAGCTTGTGGGAGATGATGTATTGCCTCTTCTAGGTGCTTGCTTGGTGAAGTAAGCGATTTATAGCTTTTATCCTAAGTCTAACTTAGGAAAAATACACTAATTAATGTTAATATTATTGTGGACTATTAAGTCATTTTCTAAGGATAAATAATTTAATTATCTAAGTGACTTAGAAATAATCTCAACCATCGATCTCCAAGATGATTCTAGAAGAGAGATTAGGGTTAAGGATTTGGGCTTGATGAAGATTATAAAGGAAGCCTAGCGAAGAGGTGAATTCACATAAAACTCAAGTGAGTGTGTCCTCACAAAGGGAGAGCGAATTTCTCTAGTGCGAGTAGCTCAGTGGACTGGAGCACACAAAAGGAGAAGTGCGAGTGGATTGAGGGCGAATCCTGGAGGCCGAGTGGAGGAGATTGCAGGGCCAAATTGCTAGAGGGCCGAGTTTTCACTAGTGCGCAATAGTGGCATGCAAGGAGGGCATAGGTTGATTTTTTTGGCTGAGTATTTGGGTTGATTTCTCCAGACAGATTTCTTCCGGAGGCTGATTTCCTAGATGCCGAATTCCTTGTGTCGAATTCATTCTGTGGGAGTCGAGTTACAAGTTCCACATATTGTATTTCTCCTCGTATCATTGTGTGTCGAAAATCGAGATTAATAGATGAAAAGGAATTGTTGTGGATGAATTATTTTTGCAATGTGTGATTGATCTCTTTGATTTAATTTCCATTTCATATATTTTTTTCTAGAAGTTAAAAATACCTTTGATTTTATTTTTTGGTAATTTAGTGTTTTTTGGGTAAATAAATAAATTGTTGGCGATAAAATAAATTTCCATGAGAAAACAAATCTGGCTGGTATTTGAATTTAACTATAACTTGACCCATATGTTATTCATCATAAAGGGTACCCAAAAATATGACGCAAAAACCTGTATTGTAGAAACTCGAATTTTGACCTAACTTTTCTTGACATGGGATCATTCACCTATTTTGGCCAACATGCTATTGTCGATAAGAGGTATCTAAAAGAGAAAATTACTTTTGAAATTGCAGAAACCCTAATTGTTTACTTTCTTTGATTCTACAAAACTAAATCCTATTCACATCTCCATAATGAGTATCTAAATATGTGATCAGATTCCAACAAAGATGATTTTCTAGAAATAGAAGATTTTCAAGATTGCAAGTCTTGAAAAATCTATTTTACCCTATTGGAGTCTTCACCTACTCATTTTTGCACCAACCATTGCATCACAAATACAAGCCTAGGGAACCTGTTGAATTGAATAACTCTATCAAGCTATGTACTAATGTAATGTACGCTGTGAAGATAGCTGCTCTAAAGATCTTGGAAGAAAACATATCCAATCTCTAACTCTGCATACTGAAAACCTATGATTCATAATGTAGCCATGAATTGTTGATATTGAATATTTGCTAATGCATCCACTAACCATCAATGCCAAATCAAGCAAAGTGAAATTTGAAGTTCATTTCGAGTGTAAACACATTACACCTTTCGGTGGTTGCATGCCTCTCTTAATCTTTAATTTCACTAATCTTCCATCATTCTTATATCACATTAATTAATGACCTATACAGTAGCACTCAGGACAATGTCCCCGATGGAATTCTTTTTGCTGATATTTTGAAGAAGGCTTATATAATGCTTTGTACTTGCATGCTATACAGTTTTTCATTTTGTTCATGTTTATAGCTTCATAGTAACATATTATTTCATTCCTTGCATAAGAAGAATCTTTTCTGCCAAGTCTCCCACAAAAACTAGTTTTTTTACAAAACCTCATTTTTTGAAGAATTAAGTTTACTTTCTTGTCTATATAGCTATCAATTGTATTTAAATGAATATTTCTATCACAAAGAGGAATTATCACTTTGTTTACACTTGCTTGAAAATGTCTTGAATCTGAAGGATGTTCAAGATTGTCAGTTTTTTTGTTCCATTCAATGATTTATTTGTTAATGTTTCATGTTTGTTATATACAGCTTGGAGAGAGAAATACATGATCGCTATCTTCAGGTAGTATTGAAGGGTAACAGAGATGGACTTAAGGTATGAATTTAGACCAATATATTAACGCCAATGTTCCTTTATTCTTCTTTTAATAATTATCCTCTGTTGTGCTGAATATTTCCTTGGCTTGTATATCTAGTCATTCATATAGGTTTACTCACCTTTATAGTATTCAGAAAAACAGAGTGAGATTTCAGGTTTCAATCACAATATAAAAAACTATATATCTTTACTCACAGTCTTCGAGTGCATGTAATAACATCTTCAAAATATGCAGACTTGATAGGAGGAGAGGAGAGTTAATTAGGTTATTTCACCTCCCATAACATGGAAGGAGAGGATGCATATCTGAGAAATGCAAGCATTCAACAAGTCTAGAGTTAACTTGTTTGTCATCTCTAAAGAATTAAATGAAGGAAATTCCATTAGATGAGGTTGAAAAAGGAAGGGTCCTAATATCAAATGATGTCGTTTTCCACACCTGCACAAGAGAAGTTTTAACAATAGTTATAGGTTAGCATGTTGGGGGATGATTCCTTGTCACCCGTAAGGCATGATCTATAGGCTATGTTACCACAAAATCTAGTAGGCCTTGGAGAGGGAAACCCTACAAGACAAAGAGCTAGTCTAAGTGCTAACAATGGGACAATGGCCCTGTTGCACCTATTTTGTCACAAGTCCATGGAAGCAGTTATACAAAATTTTTGAAGGATCAGAATGATCAGCCAACAGCATATTCCATCATTGTAAACCCAAATTCTGCAAGTTGTAATGTAAATGATGCTAGTAAGACCGTTTAATTATGTAACAACGTAGTTAAGCCTACGATTTTGGCGGCAAATTTCATCCTAGGAAGTTTTTTAACCTCACCTCATTATGTGTGTTTCTAAACATGGATAATTGGAAATGTTTTTCCTCCAGTTTAAACCCCAAAGCTAGGGTGGAATTTATTGACGAAATCTTAGGTGAGTCCTAGTGTTTTTAGTTGAGTCTATCGGAAAAGTGGTTTGGGAATAATTTAAGCTATTTGGCTAAATTATTTTATTACAGATCACTTGGCCTACTAGATCATATTGTGTCGCAGAATTGGGTAAGTATTTTGAGGGTTTATAACGAATGGGTATCCCCCTTTGAGGGTTGCATTTGTAAATATTCGAGGTAAAAAGTATTTTAGTGCATAGTCCCTCACAATAAGACACCATGGCTAAAGTATTTGAGGATGGAAAAATAATTAATCCCCTCTTGTGTCAATTAATTAATTTTTCTAGCAAAAATAAAAATTAAATCCCATGCTAGAAAATTAAATAATTTACAGTAAAAAAATAAATTCAAGAGAAATTAATTTCTCCAAGTGGAAACTGACCAAAAAATTCATAGGTCAAAAATAAGTTAATATTAAGAGGCCCCTCAGCAAGGAAAAAATGGATATTATATGAAAAAATGAGCCCTTGGACTTTGGTGGCTAAGTCGAAGTCAAATTTTTGAGGAAATTAATCCAAAATATTTATTTGTGGATTAATAAAAAAATGTTTTTTATGAGAAATTCGAAAATTCTTCAAAAATAAATATTTTCAACGGTAGAGATTAAAAAATGATAAAGCATTTATCAATGATCGAGATTATTTTGACGGGGATCAAGCCAGCTAGCCGTTATTTTCCACTTGGAGGATTTATCTATAAATTAGAAGCCATTTTTCTTCTAAAGTCATGGTGATTATTTTGACTCTGGTCTATGTAATTTTGTAATACTGGTGTTGATCCACTGATTTGCTAGGATCACTTGAATTTCATAATAAAAAGACTTTGGGGTTCAATTCATGGTGTTCTTTGTCCGATGATCTGTGGTATGTGCCGACTATGTGCTTAAATTTTTTATAAACTTGTTTATCATTTGTCGGTGATAAGAACATTCTATTGGTAGATTTTGGGTCTATCTTAAGTGATCTGATTCACCATATGTTTTGTTGAAGATTGTAACTAGGTTCGGTCTTCATAACTTGTATTTGAATCGATATTTAATGTACTTGTCAAAAGAATAAAGAAAATAATTTTATATTATTATTAAATGACTTATTAAAACATGGGTTTCATGCTTGGGTCATATAATTTTTAGGTCAAAGTCCACATTGTGGACTACTAGGATTTATTCCGAGTTTATAGAGACATTACAAATTTATATTGACCCATACTGGGCTTTTGAATCATGTAATTAGGTCAAGTATTGAGTCAAATATGATTTATGGAGCCTCGACATCAAGTCAGCCTTCAAGTGATCAAGTTAGCCTCAAGCCCAGTATTTCGAGCTCATCAGAAGCCTATAAATACAAAGAGATTGAATTCATTTGGAGATATCTCTCTCACACACAAAAATTCGATATCTGCTGCTGTAAGGGAAAAAATGCGAAGTCAAGGAAGGGGTCAAAAGGAGTGCGAGTTTGGACAAGCTAAAGGATTGAAGGAAAATTGAAATTTTGGTGTTTCTCTCTCTCTCTCTCTCTCACGTGCCCTAGATTGGAAGACCGAAGTCCCTCATTGATTTGCTGCTGGCAGTTGCTGCCAAGAGAAGAATAGGTTAAAGTTGATTTTGCTGGGTGTTACTACTTTGAGAAGTTGTATTGGGTCAAAATTGATCTCCTAGAAGCAAGATTGAAGTCTTTCCTCCAAGATCGAAGTTCCAGAATCAAGCTGAAGTTCCAAGGTCGAAGGAAGTGTTGCATAGTGTTGTTGTTGTTGTTGCTGCTTCCAGATTGAGGTGGGATC